>OX637535.1:5132500-6332500 GCA_951800035.1 Linnaemya tessellans
AATTTGTATGTATGAATTTCTATTTTAGTTTTTTCGTTATGTAAATTGTATTACATGATGTTAGTTTTTTTAACAGGCTCTAGGTTCAAATCTGCGAAACTGCAAATTACTTTTTATTTATATTTAATTAACGGATTTGTTCAAATTCTATTTATTTCTTATTTCAAATTTTTATTTGCATATTCCTACAAACTTATGCAAAGTTTTCTAATAACACAGCTGAATTTATATTTTTATTATTAATTTAAAATAAGCCGAGTTTTTAAGTTTCAAACTGGAAATTTATTTATTAGTTGTTGAATTAGCATTTTTTTTTTGTCATAATTTGTACGTATAATTTAAAAGATTGTCGTCAATTTCTGCATTAATTTAAATCTTATTTTTAGATCATTAGCTTTTTTATTTTTAAAAATTGTATTCTTTCAAGGTCACTTGGAGTTTAAAGTTTTCTATAGATTAATTTAGAAGAAAAACTAATAGTATGTTGCAGAGTGCAAGAATGAAAGGGAAATTATTTCACCGAAATGCCTGCGTAGCGGCACAATTTTGTATTGCAAAGGAATTTTTTTTTTTTTTTTTTAATTTTCGAATCTCCTTCAAAATCTTAAGTTATGGGTAACTTTTTTATACCCGCAGCGAAGGCTGCCTCATTAATTAATGAGGTTATTTCCCGTTCCTTCACAGATTTTGAAGGTATAGACTGCATCCTTTCCACTGAATAATATTTTCAATTTTTAACGCATTTTTTAAACAGCAAATTGCTTTTTATCCCGAATTAAGTATCCTATTTAAATTTATTTGTTATTGATAAGTTTCCTATATAAAAAACGTAAAAGATTTTGAGTTTGGAATAATTTAACCAGACAACAAATGGTAGAGAAATTTATACACACGAGTATTTCCCTCAGATCCTTCAATAAACTGCGTATTATTTGAAAGGTCTGGGGCCAAATTACGGCATTCGATATCGCTCGAAATTTGTATATAAATTGTATTGAAATTTCGTTTGCAATCGAATGCGGTAATTTGGCCCCTGAGTTTATTCCTAGCAAATCTGTTTAGGAAGAGAAAATCGGTTAATATTCAGCAAAGCTATTCAGCAGCAATATCGTATTGAAAACTTGGTTTTACTTTTAACTGCAGATTTAGAAAATTTCAAAAGCTGATTTTTGGTTGTACATGACAACAGCTGCACCAAGAAAAAGGGAACAACACTTCCCAGGATTTTTTTTTCACAAAATGTTATGTAGTCCTTTCCACCTAGAGATACGCAAAATTGGCAAACAAACAGATTGATTCTTTTTTATTACATTCAACAATTAAGGTTGTTTAGTGATAAAAACGATTTTAATACATCAGTAAGATCCCCAACTGGTGATCAGTTAACATATAAAAAAGTAAACTAAAGTTCTTAGGTTCCAATATACGGCTAAGGCGGATGCTGTCTCATATCTTTTCCATACTTCATTACAAGCCTCCTAAGGACTCTAACTAGCAATTTTTACTGCCCTGCGATATGGAAAAATGTTTTTAATGATTTAAAACCAATTTAATGCACAAAATAAAATATAAAGAAAACACTTGTATGTCATTCTCCAGGAAAAACAATTTAGAATCGAACCATGAAGTGATGGGAGAACACTGGAAAACACTCTTAATATTTATAATGGCAAAAATATCATGTGGAAAGCGCAATAAAGAAAAAAATTTGAAATTAAATATTTTTAAAATTTATTATCATTAACAATTTCGCAGTATAACAAGAACGTATCAAAATAACTTAAGCTTCAGGTCCGACGGGTAAATGGGCACCTTGGGGTTGGTAGCCGTTTTCATCAGCCACATAGTTGACGGCATAGGTCTGACCATCGTTGGCAACGAAAGAGAATGAACCCTTAACAACAATAGCTTCTTCATCAGTGCCAACATTTTTCAATTCACCCTGAGCCTGAGCTTCACTGCCATCACTGAGTGCATAACTGTAATTCGATAACAATTTTTGTCAATCACTTGTCCAGCTGTGGCGACAACTAAGAGACCATTTTATTTTTACAGTGGAGGAAACTTACCCATAGTGGAAGGATGCGGGTCCTACATCGGACTCAGATTTCAGGACGACGGTTTCTTCATTGGCATGGGGAGCAGCCAAGGCAACGGCGAATAGAGCAGCGAAGACAATGATGAATTTCATTTTGTTGATTGTTATTCCTTTGAGAGTTCAAATTAGAAAGATACTTTTTGTTAAAATCTCTTGGGTTTTTATATCCGATGAAACTATTTGATCTTGCGGCAAATTTTTGGCCATGCCCGTATGCTAAAGAACTTCTTTGATTGTGTGCGTATGCAAATTCGCATTAAAGTGATAGTTTGTGTTGAATATTAAATTCAAAAAAAAATTATTAGTTGAGGAGAAAAACCAGAAACTGAATTAGTTTAACGGCTAGAATAAATTATAGTGCTTAACAAAAAAATTTTTTTTTCTTTTTTGCCCACAGATTCTGGCAAAGGGGAAGCTAAAGTTGAAACGACAAACACGTTTCCGAATATACATATAATATTTTTCTTTAGTTTTATTTCTTTTATATCACTTTTTTTTGTGTTGTCCTGTGTTATCGATAATGAATGGCAAAAAATTAAATAATTCATTGCTAATATGTTTAAGATGCGTGGGAACTCAGATGTCTGAGACTTTGCGAATAAGATTTTTTCTAAAAATTTAAAGCGTTTGAAAAAATTTTTTAAAGATTGATGTAGGTCTATATTATTTATTATAAAATCAAAAAATTAAGATACTGCAATGAATTTAAGGTTTTACTAACAAAAACAATACCCATAAAATTGTGCAAAATATTTCAAAAATTTTTATTTGCATATTCCTACAAACTGAATATATATTTTTACTATTAACTCAAAATAAGCCTAGTTTTTATGTTTTAAACTGGAAATTAATTTATTAGTTGTTGAATTAGCATTTTGTTCATAATTTGTACGTATAATTTAAAAGATTGTCGTCAATTTCTGCATTAATTTAAATATTATTTTTAGATCATTAGCTTTTTTGTTTTTGAATTCTTTCAAGGTCACATTTGAGTTTGCGCTTTAGCTGTGATTGAAAAATTTTATTTTACTACAAAATGTCTTAAAATTTGTTTGGAGTTTGTGCTGAACTTGAAATTTTCTCAAATTCAGATTATTCTTCTTAATTTGTAAAAAAAAAATATTGGTAATGACAACAAATTCCTGCATTCATTGAGTTTATTTTAATGCCACAAATTAATGTGTTAAGAAAGATATTCGTTTTACAATGTTGCCAGATTGCTGTATGGCAAAAATTGCCAGATCAGTTGTTAGACATTTCGTTTTTTTATACAATTTGCGTTGATACCTATAGAAATATTTATCTGTCAGGTGCATTAGTTAAGTTCATCTAACTCATCTAATATTATTGGCCTAACAATATTTTTTCTGGCAACGTTGTAAGGTTGCCAGAAAAAGTAAGGTGGCAGTTCATACCGATGTTATTGTTTGGAGTTTTAAAAGAAAAACGAACCATTGGAAAGTAGCAGAGAATTGATCTAATGATATTAGAAACATGGAAAAACTCATCTAATCCACTCACAAGGCTATCGAATCGTTTAAATTATATTCGAAAAGCCAATTTTGCAGAAAAACCTCTTAGATGAAAAATTGTTTACAAATAAAACAAAAATGTGTTAACATCAGGTTGATACAGCTCTCGTATGCAATTTCCTAATAAAATTTTTTTTAAAAAGAACTGTTCTCATATTCAATTAAGCCACCTAATAAGTGGTGACAAGCACATGAAAGCGTTGCGGCTTTCGAAAACAGCTGTTCTGCTCTGCCGTGTAAGTTTAATACCCGTAACTAAAATCTGATGTTGAATTTCCTTTGTGACTTGGAATATTTATAATTGGGGGATTCACACTGTAGTCATAAAGTCATAAGTCATAAAATAATAGCACGAAAAATATGACTAGTGTGAACAACCCGTTATAACTTAGTATGCTATTTCAAACTTCGATCAGCTGCTGCCTTGATATGAGCTGAATACATTTTTTTTTTGCGGCGGCATACGGGAAAACGTTCAGCTACGTAACGAGAAAAATTTTTCACTTGTATCCAGCGTTAGCAAATGTGCAGATTTATCCGTTTTTTGCAGTTTTTCTAAGTGCAAAACAGGTTTCCAGGTTTTTACTCAAAAAATTAGTTTTTTTTAAATCAGTGCAGTTTGAGAATATTTTCTCAAATTAATTTAAATAAAACCAAAACAGGGAATGATTTACATATTCCTACTCTATCCCGAATTTTGCGAACCAAAGACTTGAAAAAAGAAATAATTTCAATTGCACAAAATTTTGTACAAACAAAAGAAATGGAAACTAAATTTAATAAAAATATGTACAACTAATACATAAATATGTGTAATTAAATAATTAACTATGATCTCTGTTGTTACTTTTAATTTTATACATTTACTTTTTACATCATATATAAAAATTAAATTTTTTGTTTTTATTTATTTCTTCAATAAAATGAATTAAACATATACAAATATGGTTTTATTAGATTTTCTTTAATTTGGTTTTAAAGATGCAGATTTTTTTTTTTCGAAAAAACTGATTTTTTTCGGAATTGTCAGTTTTTGTAAAAAAAAATATGGCAACACTGCTTGTATCGTATATATGTATTTACCCCGGTATTCATAAAATTTAAAATGAGTTTGAAATGTATTTTAATCAAATTTTTTCATACAAAATTTTCTTAAAACTGATTTCAAATACGTTTTATTTTTTTATGAATACCGGGGTTAGATTTTGCAATTCAATTCTTTTTCACTTATTTTTATGTTATAAAAATTTGATTTAATGTGCAGACGTATAAGTATGAATAATTTTTTAGTCGTTTTTTAGTCGTGAATCATATACCTACAGTAAAATTTTTTTTTACACGGTAGGTACGTTCAACCTTAAAAAATCGTGTAAAATGAAAAAAATTCATACTAATTGTATGAATTAGTATGAATTTAAAAAAAAAAGTGCAAAAAAAGTGATATTAAACTCCATTAACTAATAATAAAAAAATCAATTCATATTTATTACAAGAAAACAAATTTAGTTTACAGTTTAAATTCAATTCAGAAGTACAAAAAAAATAAAAACCCAAAAAAAAATTAGGAAATAAAAGTACAGCGTCCTACGAACTGAACACTTAACACAATCAACAACAAAATGATGTGTTCAAGTTGCAGTACAACGAGTTAAAGAAAAAAGCTTTAATAAAAATTGGGTATTCCCCGTAAACATGCGTCATCCACAAACTGATATGATAAATAAAAAGGATATTTTAAGTAAACAAGCCGTTAAGCAGAGTTGCCATTTGGATGATATTTAGCAGAAAATCATGTAAAAAATTAATTTTTTTTTTTGGAATTCATGTTAAATCACAAAAACGTGTAAAAAAATTTAAAATTTTTTCTTGACGAACCGTGTCATTTCAAAATCGTGTAACAAAAGACCGTGTAAAAAAGATTTTACTGTATAAGTGACGGCGGCAAACATATACCATCGCCGTCTCGCCTAAAGATTTTTAGCCGTTCGACTCAGATCTCTAGAGCTAGTTTATGACAAAACAAAAAACATACCTGAAAGAGTTCTATTATTTTATGATTTTTTTGTATGCAGGACAACAACAACTTTTTTAAACTGGTCTAAAATATTATGACTTTATGACAATATGACTAAATAGCACACAGTGTGAATACCCCAAATGTTTTTCTGAATTTAAAACAAAAATAATAATTTTTTTGTTTTTTCAATGTATGTAATAAAATTGTATATTATTTTCAATCTGTTCAATTTTCTTTTTAAAAAGTAGGATTTTCTTAACCCTGGAACCTGTCTTCGATTTTTACATGGTTTGCTATAGAAAATCGTAATTCACTTTGTGACGCAAAGTGAGGTATTGGTGTATTTAGAAACAAAATAGCTATTTTTATTTTGGACCTGGGGCCAAATTCCGACATTAGATATCGATGGAAATTTGTACATAAATTTTATGGAAATTTCGTTCGATATCGAATGCGGTAATTTGGGCCCTGGAGCCAAATTACGGCATTCGATATCAATCGAAATTTGCATTTAAATTGTATGGAAATATCGTTCGATATCGAATGCGGTAATTTGGCACCTGTACTCAAGAAGTAACTCCTAGTTATAGAATGCATTGCACCGAAATTACGTTAAGGAGGGATTGATGGAGAAAGATGAGAAGAGAGCAAATTTTTAGTTGCCATTTTATTTTTTAAATTTTTATTACGCTGGAGCAGTTTTTGCTACATCACCGATCAGGCTGCCTGGAACCGCATGATACTGTCTATAGCAGCCGGTAGTGTTTAGTCAATGACAATCATGATCAGAAAATTCCGATTCCATATTCATGACTGAATTGGTATCGAGTCAATGACTTTCATATTGTACGCGTTAACTACTTCAGTAACGATTTTTCTGTTTTTGACTGAAAATCAAAAAGCTAGCAAATACTAAATATTGGGACCAGAGATCTCAGAAATATACAACAAAATTTAATGTACACCTTTAATACAATGTACACCTTGAATACACTATAGACATTGTCTTTCTTTCATCGTGTACACCTTCTACTTGCGTATAACTATAAGTGCACTCGTGTACATCTCGTGTATATGCTTTTTTAATTTGAAACTGTTGGGTATGTATAATATTTTCAGTGTTTGCACACATTAATTTTATGAAGTTACAAAACAAATACAATGTTATCATCTCCGCAAATGTGCATGCGTACATCAAGTGATTTCAATGTTTTCAATGTATTCAATAGATACACTTGAGGTATGATGCACAGTCCTGTACACTCAAGATTTATTTGTGTATAAAGTGAGGCATACATTTTTCAATGTCATGTTTTTCAATGTCGTTGATGTAAATTTGTGTGTACAGAGGATCATATATGTAAAAAATTATATTAAATTGTGATTTAAATATCTTTTATTATCTACTTTTACAATATAACAAATCGGTGAAGAAACAGAAAAACAACTTATGACGAATTAAGCTTCAGGAGCAACAGGCAAATGGGCACCTTGGGGCTGGAAACCGTTCTTATCGGCAACATAGTTCACGGTGTAGGTAACACCATCGTCGCCAACAAAAGAGTAGGAACCACGTACAGCCAGCTCTTCACTGTCGGAGCCAATATTGTTCAATTGACCTTGAGCATCGTGTGTGCTGCCATCGGACGTTTCCGAACCGAATTTAAAACTATCGGGTTGAACATCGAGATCGCGACGTATAATTTCAACTTCGGCCAAGGCGAAGGCGAAAAGAGCAACAAAAACGATGAGGAATTTCATGTTGAAAGGATTTGTTTGAATTACTGGTTGGATTCTAACTAATGATTTCAACCAAGATTTCTATTTTTATATAAAAATTATTGGCTGGATAGAGAGACTATGGCATCTTTTCGTTGTGTAAACTAAATTTATGCATTTTTCGTTTCTATTGAAATACATAGATTTGTGTTGTTGATAAATTTTATCTATCAAACGAGAATTTGTGATGATATTTGGTGAAAACAAGTTTGATCAAGGAAGCATTAAAGCCATATTTTATATATGGATCTTTTATTTTTGGTATCAGCAACCCATAAACAACGCAGTGTGAAGTCTTGTACCTGCTTTAATGTATTCATTAGACGATTATGTAAATATCTATGGTTGATTGTTTTTTTTTGCAGATGCCAAATGGCCCTTCCACTGTCTTATGTGCCCTTGAAATGTTTGAAAGAATGGTAATAAAGTTTCGCTATAGTCTGAGAAGCCAGAAATTCGTAGTTGCAAATTAAGAAAACTTATTCATCAAAAACTTTTTGCTTTTAAAATTCAAATATATAGATAGTTGGCAAATGTCATTACATTTAAGTCACATTTACTAATTTTTTAAAAATTCTGTACTCTTGTTAAGTCTAAAATGAACATATTTACAATTTTGAAATTTATTCCAAATCATATTAATGGCACAGATATACAGCAAACTTTATGCATTAAATGACCATTTAAAAATAAATAATTTGTATTCATCGTGAAGTTTTGCATATTAATTTTTGTCCGGAGTGTGATAAAATACAATATAAATGATGCCTATAATATTAAAAACCTGTTTTATTTATTTATAATTAATTTATTAATTATTTGTTAAAGTTTTTCAAAATTGAATATCTAATAATTAGTATGGGCTTCATTATAAAATTAGTAAAGGAAATGTTAATAACCCGCTTTAAGTAAGTGCATAAGCGAAAAAACAGCATATCTCCATGCTACAGTTAACGAAAATTTTTCGTGGTGTATGTAACACTAGCACACGGATTTTTACATTTCTTTATTAACCTCAAAATTTAAAGAAAATCACCGCTATCGTGAATAATAATATGTGGAATTTTTGTTCACGAGCAATTTTTATTCCACTTGAAGGGAAAAATTGTTTAGTGAATCTCCCGTGGGAAATTATTCCCGCTATCAGTTCTCAGTGAATGTAAAAAAGAGAAGAAGCTGAAAACAACATGAAAAATCAAAGAAAAAAATTTCGAACAGTTAGCCTATAGAATCTTAATTCAATTTAATATAGCAAAGAAATTTGTGTTGAAAAATTTACATTTAAGTAATACAGTTAAACTTCGACATAACGAACTTCGTTATAACGAAAAACTTAATATTACGTATGTTTTATTGAGTCCCTTGAGAAAACCTATTTATTGCGAAGTTTTTCATACAAAAATACACTATAGCTATAACGAACAAATTCTGAGCAAAAAAGCCTCTCTATAACGAAATATTCCTTCAAATGCCTCAATATAACGAAATCAGAATAAATCCTAAATGGTAAAGTCCCGTTATAAAATATCAAAGTCTAAATGTATTGACAAGCGCATTTCTAAAGCCTCTATACAACGAAGTACTCGTACAAAAGCCTCTAAACAAAGAAGTAAGAATAAAATTATAGCAACATGTTTTACTTTTTATTTATCTCATGAAATTGAATAATGAAAAATTTAATAAAGAAAACTATAGTTATAGCGAATTTTTTCGTATTTCGTTATATCAAGGCTTTGCTGACTATATATATGGCGAGGCAATGCCTATAACGAAGTATTTTCATATTCTTTGGAATTCGTTATATCGAAGTTTCACTGTATTTCAAAGAAAAGTATGGCTAAATATTTAGTAGTAAATAAAATAATTTGGATACATTTTGGAAAACGAACAAAACATACGTCCATGTGATGGAAATCGCTTATCGCATGAAATGAAGCGTTTTCGATTTGAAGTCACAAAACTGGTGTGCTTAATCATAAAAAAAATAAAACATATTTGAAATCTGTTTTAAGAAAATTTTGTTTGAAAAAATTTTATTAAAATACATTTCAAACGCATTTTAAATTTTATGAATACCGGGGTTAATCTTTAGAATTGGAGCAACAAGTTTTACAAACACGCAGGCAATTGATTTGTTGCAAAAATATTCTATTGGGTCTTGTTAATGGATCTTGCCCCTAAAATATAATTTATAAACTCTAAGATTCGAATTAAAATAGAAAATACTTAAATTTTCTACTCTATTTCCCCACCCAAAACTAAGTGCAGTAATTAAAGGGATATTTGAAAAAAACTCGCGGGAAAAAATCAGTCGCGATAAGGGGAATTTAATCTTAGCATGAAATCATTCACGGGGAACTTTTTCATGGTTGCAATTTTAGGGAAAAGGGAAAAATTTCGGGGGAAAATTATTCATGATGGGGGTGAATGTTTTTTCTACTATTAAATAATAAGAAATCATAAAATATTAGTTTATCAATATTTAAGAATAAAAACTTGGTAGAAAATAATGGACGGATTTGTTTCTGAGATCCCTGCGATACCCAAGTAAAGTTTTCAAAATCCCAAAATTGGGATTTTTGTTAATTTGGTACGAATTATATTCAATAATTTATGAATGAAAAGAATAGGTAGTCAATAGTCTATTTCTGTAAAAATAGCAATTTTAGTTTCACAACTCGTTATATAGGGTGTTTTTTCCAGAGTGTCACAAGTTTAAATCATAATAAAACAAGGATATATATTTTTAATATCAATGAAACGGGCTTTATTTCAAAGAAAATTTTATGAAATTAATGTATAAATATGATATTCTGCCTTGTGGCCGCTACGGCTGGCCCGTAAAAGGCGCACTCTGAAACACCAATTTTCAACAACTAAAAAAATCGTCCATAAAGTGGAAGGACACAACCCCTGAGTTGCTGAAAACGGCGACGAATTAATTGTTTAGGATCATCTTCAATGCTTTCCTGTACAGCGGCTACAGCTGCTTCAGGGCATCTCACGGCATACACATGATCAGTAACAGTAAATGTGGTCCGAAAACGACCTATTGTTCTTCGAATTAGCCGCTCTGAAGGACGATTATGTACGCCATAAATTGGTAGAAGCGCACGATGAGTTTCAAGAATAGAACAATTATTTTGATTAAAAATTTCAACAATTTGCACGCGTTGTCCTGGTGTTGAGACACTCTAAAAAAAGCTGGGTGCTGTTGGCTGAAGTAGTAGAACACGAGACTATGAAGCGGAGGGTCCTGAGTTCGATACCGCGCTGAGTCATGAAATATTGTGTTGAATTCTTCTGATCAGCATTAGTGCGTGGTTGTATTAGTTGTTGCCAGCCTGTTTCAATGATGAAGGCATAGCACTGGTCACTGAACATAATTGGCAGCGACTGACACGATAATGTACTAAAAGCAGAGTAACAGCACTCACCTTCGTCGGCCCTGTAGCAAAAATTAGCCGGCGAAGTAAAAAAGGTTGAAATAGGTACAAAAAAACCGTCTATTTTCTCATCTTTCCTAATCTGTCCCCTCAATACTATCCCCTCGTTTTCAGTTCCGGCGCAATGCATTGCATATGTAGGGGTCATCCCCTGAGTGCTGGTCCTACTACTAAAAAAAAGCACGCTTTATATAATTTGGGAGTAAAGCTAATTTTTATGCTCCCAGTTGGCTGCTGCATATCGGTGGAAAATATTACCCCGATATTTAGTTTCTATTAAAAATACTAAATTTGTATTTATGATGATTTTACCGGAAATATTTGAATGCAGCGTTTTATTTCACACAAATTTATTCATGCCATAAGAAGATCCGTGATCTTTTACAACATTAAGTTTATCAACCTGATTAAGTTGTTACATGAATATGTATGTGTTGTTGGTATTAACAACAACAATTGATAACATTAACTTCTATATTGAATGCAATTAATTATTTAATTAAAAACTCCATATTGGTGTCATGTTATTTTAAATGTTAAACTAAAGTGTTAAATGATGTTTAATCAGTTACAATGCATATCAATGCATAGAATTATGCAAATATTTGTTTTACTTCGATTAAAAATACTAAACTTTGTGTTCTTGTATAACTTCTTTAAAATGTTGTAGCGCCCGGTATTTGTTGTAGGCAAATTTACAGTAAATTTCATTTACATAAAATCAGTGGTTGAAAATATCACAGCGGCGGCTGTGACTGTGGCTGCTGTTGTCGTTGACAGCGAAAAAAAAATTAACCAAACGATGCGCCACGCCATCATGGATATCATATTTTCCAGTTAACAGAAAAAAATGTAAATGCTGCCATCACTCAAAATGATTTCAAGAGCAGCAGAAATAATACAACTGCGATGAGGAAGATAAATGTCCCGTGCGACAAGTCGCGTTCAACTGTGGTGTATAATATAAAACATATGGAAACCGTTTAACCTTAAAGGTCATCCCCGAAACTTCCCCCTAATTTTTACCGCTAAAAATGGTATTATTTTAATTTTAAAAAAGCTATATATTTCGAATGGATCAGTCGATTCCGGTGGTTGATGTAGTTCTCCGATACCTATAACAGCATCGAGAACACTAATTGAGCACATGTGTATAAATTTCGGAGTGTTTTGAAAAATTCACTTTTTTCGAAATTTATCTTCGCGATATCTCACGAACGCGTTAACCGATTTTCACCCAGTTGGTAGCGTTCAACATGGTTTTTGATCGTCAAGAGCTGACTACTTTTTTGGAATCGATCAGAAAACTTAAAAAATTATTCTAAAAAACAGTTATGAAAACAAATATTTTTTTTTCAGTTTGTGTGATATTTCTCGAGATCCACCGGTCCGCACCAGTTCCAATTCCCAGGAAATTGAAGTGTGGCTTAGTTCGAACACTAATTAATCAGATATATAATTTCACAGCTTTCTTTAAAAAAAATCCCTTTTTCCGAATTTTTTCGTGCACAAAATCTCACGAACGCGTCAACCTATTTTTGTACCGGTTGGTAGCGCTCGGCGTGGTTTTTTATTGTTAAGAGCTAACTTTTGGAATCGGTCGAAGGAGCCGTTTAAATGTTATTAAGAAAAACACTTTTGAAAAACAAATTCTTCCAGTTTTTTTTAAATTTGCGAAAATAAGTTATTCCTATCTTTTAATCACTTTTACTTTGACTTTTTCACTTTAAATGCAGACAGCAGTCACGTTCGACATTATAGAAATGCCCATATGGACGTCTTTCAATAGGTGGAAACCAACTTTAATATTACTCTACCCGAAATGTATAAAAAATATTTTACTTTAAATTTAAAACCAATAAGAATATAGTGAGCTTTTTCTGCCCTCCAAAAAAGAATTGCACAGTATATTTACTTTGTCGTTCCGTGTGTAACGCTGCGAAATATCCCTCTAAGAGCCCATAAAGTATATATACTCTGGACCAGTGATGAAATCTAAGACGAGCAGTCCAAACGATAAGAGCCAGACCCCTGAAATTCGGTATAAGCACCTTTAGATGGCTAGCACAGGTTAATTTCGTAAATGGGCTGAATCGGGCTAGAGGGAACAAAAAGTACCCCTAAGAAGTACTAAACCAACGTCTAAAAAACAATATCATTGCAATTTTGTTAAATGATACATTTTTATTTTTTAAAGAAGGTCCAAAGCGTTCAACTTGCAGCCAGAAAATCAGAAATATCCATCTTTGGACCCCGCCCCCTTTAGTGGGCGTTCGATTAACATATTATATGGAAAAATTAATGTATATATTTAAAAAAAATTATATTCCTTAAAATTTAATTTTAAGACTTCTATGCCGAAGCTGGGATGTTCTGTGGCCTCTCTCTGCCCTCCCCACTAAATGACCCTATAAAAAAAAATTGTTTATACTTAATAACTCCCAAAATGGCCTTTTTAGTGTTCTATGGCAAAGGTGAGATGTCTCCCACACGTCCTCTCCCGGAGTGACCCCGAAAAAATAGAGTTTTTATTTAATAAATATTTGGAGGGTATTTAAGATTCGACCCGGTCGAATATAACGTTCTTACATCTATTGTCGTAACGGCTGGAGTAGCGTCAAACGTTAAAGTCACCCCAAGAGGCCGTCTTTGCGCAAATAATGAAGTTGTTGATAAAATTATGTATGAATTTTTATTAGTCAAACTTTCTTATGCAAATTGTTAATTTTTTCAACGGGCTTAAGTTCGAATCTGCGTGACTGCAAATGATTTTTTATTATTTTATTAATAATTGAATTTGTTCAAATTCTATTTATTTTTTTTTTTTATATTAAGATTGGAATATTAAGAATATTTTCAATAATCATCAAACCAGCAGAACGGATCAGTACTGATTTCGAGGCCGCTACGCCATCTCTTAAGCGTTCTTTGTTCAATTTTTCCACTTTTGCAAGTTGTTGATAAAATTCATACAGCAATATTGGAGAATAGGAGAACTGCCACCCTATCCCCTACACTATTCGGAAAGTTGCTATGCTTCCGGATTTGAAGCGTTTTGGCTCAAACAAAGAGGTCGTGCTCATTGTAGTTTAAATAATTACAAAATCTTGAAATCTGATGAGTTATTAATTAAACAGCCTTTTTATATAAATTGTATATTGAAATAAGTGTTTCAAAAGTTCTAGGTAACAATGGAAACAGCAGGTGGAGCCTAAACAAAATATTTGGTTTTATTAAATTTGAATTTTCTATAGCCCAAATTGCGAATTCTCAAAAAGGGGAGCTAAATATTTATATTTCGCATGTTAAACAGGAAATTTTGTGGTTTACTTTTTGATGTGTTAACATCACTTTCAATACATACGCAAGTGTTAGGTGTAAGATGTAAGAGTAAATCATCGTTTGTTTGTTCGTTGCTTGGCAGTCGGTATTGAAAGTGATTATTGGGCGATTTTCATATAATTTTCCCACGCGATTTTCTTCGGAAATTCATAGCCGATTTTATTAATTTTTGGATTAAAACGCTAGTGAGGGTTTCGACGAAGAGTTTAGGCCAAAAATTAAGGCGATCCGATATCGGCGAGCGGTGATCTAAGTGTTTTAATTCGGAGTATTAATTTGGAGTAATATTAAAAAAGTGTTTTATGTTGATCTTCGGTTTTGTCTTATGCATAGCAAAGAGAATAGTGACGTGGTTATACGTACATATATAAAAATGAGATAGCAAGACAGCAACGTATGTAGCTTATGTACAAACATAACAATGTATGTATGTACATTTGTCTGTTGCTTTGCATTCTCTTTGTTTTTTGTGGGTTTAATATAAAATAAATAAAAAGTATTAAGTATTTTTTCATTTTGAGTGCATCTACTTAGTGCGTCGGTATTAAAAGAAAAAAGAAAATATATGGCAGAATATCGGAGGAAAAAGAGAGAGCAGGCACAGCTTCTTGCTCAACCAGTCTGTCCAGAATATAATAAAATTTATTCATTTTTCACTTCTGCCCTACACCGAAAATTGTTCACGCGAACTAGAAGAGGACTATTTTTCAATGCCAATAATAATGGGTGGTGACTTTAATACGAATTTTTCAACCGTAGAAGCACTACCTCTTATCGAATTCCTCTACGATAAATTCAAGCTTACCATGAATACTTCGTTAGACTCCGCAACTACTATCCAAGGAACTACAATTGACGCTGTTTTCTCACGTTATATCGATAGGATACAATCAAAAGTTTATGTTTCATATTTTAGCTATCACAGACCAATTTTAACTGTGTTGAAAACATAACATTAATAAATTATACAAAGTAAAATTAAATTTAATAAACTATTCTTTTTCATTAAATACTTTATATTAACTCTACCTCCGGGTTTGTGGGTCTGTGTTCATAGAAATCGAACAGGTACCGTGTAACAAAAAGGTGTTAACACATCGCCCGTGAGTTCTAACACTCATTGATTTTTTTTTTTCTAAAACCTTTTTACATTTCCGCTGTGGTGACTAGACTTGGGTCCAACTAGTTCATTCGCTCAGTTTTGACAAGAACCTCTGATCAAACCTATGTAATTTAAATGGGTTTGATCAGAGGTTCTTGTCAAAACTGAGCGAATGAGCTAGTTGGACACAAGTCTAGTGGTGACCCGCTTTAAGTGAATCTTTACGATAGTAATTTAAATGTAAATGTCACGGCTGAGGTTTTGGCTTTTGCTTTTGACATACAAATTTGAAGTTGACTTTTGCTCAAAGTGCTTCGGTAATAGACAATTAAGTAAATTTCAGCCGCATAATGCGGTGAGTATTGAACAAATATTTCTTTTAAATAATATGCAAATGAATCTTTATTTAAATCATATCTTCAGCATGCTAACACACATACACGCGCATCGAAGATAAATTATTTAATATTAAAATTTAACAAACAAAAACCGGTCAAGTAATATTATTTTTCCATTAGCGCAAGCAGTTTAGTCTTTGACCAAAGCGGGCAGAACGGGCAAGTGGTCGCCGGTAGGTTGGAAGCCATGTTCATCAGCCACATAGTTGACGGAGTAAACCTTGCCATCGTGTTCATCCTTGTATGAAAAACTGCCGTGAACAACGATGGCAGGATGTTCGCTGCCAACATCTTTTACTTGGCCCTCTTCATGGCGTGAAGTGCCATCACTGGTCTCCACACTTTAATAAGAAGAACAGGCATCCGAATAAAATATATTTATAACAAAAATATATTTATTAACAATTCAGCAAAACCTTTTTCACTTACTCATAGGAATAGCCGTCAGGTCTAACATCTGAATCAGATTTAAGGATTTCAACATCATTGGCCAAAGTCAGGGCGACGAGAGCAGCTAAGATAACGATGGCTTTCATTGTAAATAGAATGTCTAATGCTGTTGTCAATTGTTAGAAAGTTAGAAGCCTTTTGACTGGTTTAGAAAACAATTCCAGGCTTTTTATATCGCCAGCATGAACTTTTTTTTGTAATTTTTTTTTATTTCAGATTTATTAAGACATTTAATTAAATTTTTTGCTCGCTATTCAATTAACGGTGAAATAAACTTGTTCCAATTCAATATTTAATTGTTTTAAATTCTTTGCTAATTAATAAATATGTACATATTTCGGCGTATGAGTTTTTGAAAATAAACAATTCCTTAAAAAGAATTTTTTCTTGCCAAGTAACTTTATTTGGCACAGACTAATAATATGTCTGGTGTCATAAAAAAATCTCTCAATAATTTTTAACTGCATTTTGATTTTTTTATACCAAATTAAAAAGCAATTCACAAAATTCCATTAACACATTGTTGTTTTATTTTATATAAAATTAGCTGGTTTTTTCAATTCATGTATGAGTAGTATTTGAGAAAATTTTTCAATTGTCAATAATAAGAAGTTCTTGTTTAGATAAAGGTGACTTTATTTTATTAAGGCCTTTATTATTAAATTGAGCAATTAGTACTTAATTGCTTCACAAATTGAGTCTTATTTCACAAGTAACACTTGCGAGGTACGCTCACGAACAAAAAAATAGGAAAAAAAATGGATGGCTTCTAATTGCACAGTTATTTTAATAAACGAGGAAAAAAGTAAGAAAATTTTAACACGAATGCTGTTTTTCAACTCTGGCAACACCAGCAGCATAATAGTTTTGACAGTTCGTTTTTTGACGTATTCGCAGTAGATGCATTGGCAATTGTTACAGCGAATTCAATTTCGCTCGAAAATCGCATTCAAATAATTAAAATCCACTATGAAAATTATGATTCTGTTAAAGTTCACATATCATAAAATTCCGTCAACAAGCAAAATTGTTGCTTCTGAAAATCCTAGAGCGATTGTTAAGGAGCCTTTGCATGCTCAACGTGTCACTGCCTGGTGCGCTATATGATCTGGAGGCGACATAGGGCTGTATTTTTTTGGATCTCGACGTTTTGGGTTCCTAAGAAGCTTTCCTGACTACTACTGAAAAGTCGTCACTATTTCTGTATGTGTGTGTGTGTGTGTGTGTGTGTGTGTGTGTCTGTATGTATGTATGTGTGTGTCTTTGGCTGTGTGTGCAAGTTACCCGCTTGTAACTTTGGAATGGCTGACGAAACTGTTCGCGTTTCAAAAGATTCCTTCGAACTCAGATTTCCTGTGAAGTGGAACCGATTTCGAAAGATATATTTTCGGATATATTTAAAAACTATAATTTCTTTTTTTTTCAAAAGTGTTTTTTAGAATAACTTTTAAATGGCTCTTCCGATCAAAAACTAATCAGCTCTTGACAATCAAAAATCACGATTTAGACATTGCACTGTGGGTAAAAAGTAGGATTTTTTGGCATAAAGTTAATTTTTTTTTTTTTTTTGGATTCATATTTTGAAATTTAACTGATTTCCTTAATCTAGATACCCATATTAGAAAAAAAAAATTGTTAAATATAAATTTGGGTGGCAACCCTTTTTGCTGGCATGCTTTTAAAGTCAGCTGATTAAATATCAGTTTGTTTTGGTACAACTGCCGAACAGCTGAGTTCGAGTGCTTGTGAAAGTTGAAGTTGAATAAAATTAAAACAAATCGGTTGATGTGTTCGTGTGATTTCGTGAACGAAAAGATTCGAAAAAATTGATTTTTTAAAGAAAAATCTGATATTATATATATGATCAATTAGTAATCGAACCAAACTAGTCACGTTTCAAAGATTTTTTTCATACTTCAATTTCCTGTGAATTGGAACCATTTCGGATCGGTAGATTTCGAGAAATATCACACAAACTAAAAAAAAAAAATTTTTTAAGTAATTTTTTTTTTCGATTCCAAAAACTAATCAACTCTTAATAATCGAGAGCCCGCAACCGGATCAAAATCGGTTGATGCGTTCACGAGATATTGTGATCAAAATTTTCGAGAAAAGTGAATTTTTCAAAACACTCCGAAATTATATATGTAATCAATTTGTGTTCTCGATTCTGTTATAGGTATCGAAGAACTACTTTAATTACCGCTTGACACGTGGCTATAATTTTCCATTCAAAAGTTATACGAGTAGCAGTTTGAAAATTGAAATAATATCATTTTCTTGACCATGCACCCATGATTTTAGATTCATCAGATATTTATAACCCAGCGAAGTTGCAACCTCAACCTGTTAAACATTCAAAGTATCAACAGCAATGATTTGAGTTTTCCCGTGTTTCAGGCGGAGTTTTGTAAATCTATTATTTAAATTATCAGCTGCAACAGAACCTACTGTTTCCATAATTTATTCTAAACTTTATAATATCCTATAAATTTTAGACGAGGTTTTTTATTCTGAACTAGGTGAATTCATGTGTATTTAATTTACATTCTAATGTGTCACTGTTCTTGTTTATGAATAAAATCAAATATATTGTTGATCAACTTATAAATTCATTTGAAAACTGATTACCAAATCCCTTGCAGAACGGGTAAGAGGTATGACTCGATATGTGCTTGATAAAATTTAAATGTGCAATACACGATGCAATAATTTTTTCATGTGGCTTAAAAGTAAGAAGAATTGATAGTTTTTTATGGAATTACTTTTCTTTATGTTACAATTTTATTATTTATTATTAGTATCCGATTTTATATTCGACTATTTTATAGTAGATTTTTTCGCTGGAACCATTTTTATAAAGTTTTTCTTATATAACAACTTTCTTATTGATTTTTAAAAAATCAGCTTTAAAAGTTTTCTGCTTAACAAAAATCCAATTAAATTTTGCATCATTAATAAAATTTTATTGGGTTGCAGATCCTGTTGGTAAATGATCACCCCGAGGCTGGAACCCATTTTCATCGGCAGTATATTTAATGGTATAGGTTTTGCCATCATCAGCAACAAATGAATATGAACCATGAACAACTATGCCTTCATGTTCCGTACCAACATCCTTCAGTTCTCCTTCAGCATTGTGATTTGATCCATCAGAAGTTTCCACAGCGAATTTAAAACCAAGCGGTTCGACACTACTTTCTGATCGTATTATCTGCTCATCGCTAGGGCGGGCGATAGCAGCAGCAATAAGAGCAGCGAAAACAACGATTAATAATTTCATATTGTTTATCCGATTGGCGGCTATTCCTTGAAATGTGCGAATCTTATTAAATGAGTTTTTTGATGTGTCTTGGCCTTTTTATTGTGAAATTTATCAAAATATTTAATAACAAAATTTCTTTTAAAGGTGCATTGTAGAACCACATAATTTAAATGACGTTTGTTACAGACACATAAAGTATCTAAATAAAATGTTGTATCGAAAACGAGAATTTGCCCAATTCAAGATGACTGAAATATTGAAACGCATGCACATGACTACAAACGAGTGCAAAAAATTTGCTTATAGCGTGTTTTTTATTTTTAGTGTCACAACACCAGAGCAACGCGTGCAAATTGTTGAAATGTTTAATCAAAATAATTATTCTATTCATCAAACTTATCGTGCACTTCTTCCATTTTATGGCGTATACAATCATCCTTCAGAGCGGCTAATTCGAAGGACAATAGATCGTTTTCGGATCACATTTACTGTTACTGATCATGTGCATCCCGTGAGGCGCCGAACAGTGCGCCCTGAAGAAGCTGTAGCCACTGTACAGGAAAGCATTGAAGATGATCCTAATCAATCAATTCGTCGCCGTTCTTAGCAACTGGGTTTGTGTCCTGCCACTTTATAGAAGATTTTTTAGTTGTTGAAAATTGGTTTTCCAGATTGCGACTTCTACGCGCCAGCCATTTCGGCCACATGGCAGAAATCATATTTATACATCAATTTCATAAAATTTTCTTTCCAATAACGCCCGTTTCATTGATATTAAAAATATATTTCCTTGTTTTTTTTTTCTATAAAAAAAACACCCTTTATGTTTTCAGCAAGGGTGTGAAGTTAAATTCCTGAGTCAAATACGTCCCACACCTCTGTTAATCGTGGTCCGCATAATGTTAAAACCCAAATTTAATTATTATAATTTTCTTTAAGCAAAAAACAAAACAAATATATGTTTTTCACATTAAAACACTTTGAATATGTGTTTAAAAGAAAAAAATGTAAAATACTTCATTAGCTTTATAGTTGTACCCCTCTACTTATGCCCTTAAGTAAGGATAAACATATTTCTAAAAGACCTATGCAGTACTGACCGATACTCTAAGGAAGCTGTTGGGAAGCACAATAACGGCCTGAAATCGGTATATGCGATTTTTTACAAAACAATTGAAGCGATAAAATACAATTCTGATGGTGTATTAAATTTTTTTTACGAAATAGATACCTGCTCATTTTTAAAATATTTTCCTGTTTTTGCCATAAATATTTCTGTATCCTATAGCAGTTTGTGTATATTAATTGTTAATTACATATATAATTTTTTAGAGTTTGAATATGAATTGTTAATCTCAGGTTATAGTCATTGTAATATTTTTATATTGGCCGCGAAGGCTTAATATTACTGAATAGATGAATAAATAAAATAAATAAATAAAAATAAAATTATATAGAAATTAAACCAAAAGAAATTGGTTACGCTTATTTCGTCAAATATTTGATAGATGTGAAAGTTGAGGTGATTTAATTTTTTTTTGTAAATTTCTTTTATCAACAATAGACTGAGTGAATTTGAATGTCTGCACACAATCAATTCATTTTGAAACTAAAACAATAATATTTCTATCATCCAAGAATATAAATTTGTTTCTAATATTATTAACCTTCATGGGAAAAGAAAAACATTTCTAATTTGGTAAAATTTTTCCAGAGATCACGTGTGGGGATATAGCTCAGTGGTAGAGCATTCGACTGCAGATCGAGAGGTCCCCGGTTCAAACCCGGGTGTCCCCTAAATACTTTTTTTTAATTAATGTACAATAAAATGTTAAGCAATTATGTATAAGTTACAGAAATAAACTTTTAAGCAACATACAATTTTTTTATGAGTAATGACTACCGGCCAATATATTTATTTATTTCTTGCTGACGTTAGCATTTTATAATTATGAATACTCTTTATAAAAAAAAAAGAGTATTTTCGAGACCCTTTTCTGCATTCATTCCTTCAAACTGTTCGACTATCGGTTCATTTCGGTCGATTAACTACATATGTAAATATATAAAAAATTGTTGATATGTACATAAAAAGACACACGAACACCACTTAATCTACTTCCCTATTCATATGGACCCAGTATACATACATATACTCTAAGGGGTCCCATATTAATATTGTGAAAATTACACACAGAATGGTAAGCTCATTTATTTTTGGTGAAGGGCATAAAAAGTTTTGCGAATTTGTTTTTTATGTTATTTGTGAATGTACTTACAGATTTATAATAAAAAAGTATAACTTACCTAATGTTACAGTTAATCCTCTCTGATGTATGTATGTATATGCATAAGTAATGTAAATATGTACATATACGTAATTTGATACATATGTATATATTTTTAATATATATGTATGTAATTGGAACGATTAGCACTTATTTTTTTAATTTTTGATGCATTTGCTTTCGCTTTTTCATATAAAACACTTTCATATATACGTGAATAATATACACACTTCCATATTTATGTAAGTAAATAATTTGAATGAATGCTTTGCATATACACGTACATAGTACGTGTGTAGATGTGTGTGAGCACATAATTTCATTGACACTTATTATTTACACACGTTGTATGCATTTACAGCACACTATTTGCACACACATTCGCACACAAACTCCTTGCTTCGCCCAACATCAATCATCCAAAAAAAAAGAAAACAATAAATAAACTGCAAAAACACGAACAGTTAATCGTCTTTCAACCGGCATCCATTACAATAACAACAATCAAAAACGAATGTGCGCATCTTCATAGAATTTAAAGAAACACAAAAACCATGACATTTTCATCACTTTTGTGACATGCTTTATTTCACTAATATTTTTCCAACTAACACTTGAATAATGATTTATTAATATTTTGTTAAACTATTTAATAGTTTTTATTTAATATCACTAATTTTTCAATGGGTTTTTTTATACATTTTCCAGAGCTCTATATTCTCCCCACTGTTATTTGTTTAAGTTGTAATTGCCTACTAACGGGATCAAATGCCTTAGCATGAAATTGAAAGTGCAATAAGAATAATGATGTATGAGAGAAATGGTGAGGCGAAACTAAGAGACATTTTTAAGTAAAGACAACAACATTAACTGTTAGCGTATTTCTGCACAAACATGCACACAAAGGTAAACATAACTTTTATTACACCCACCTACAACAAGCAATAACGCTGACTAAAAATATGCAGTAAGTTTCAATGAACTTTTTTTAAGACAATTTGTTAGCAACTTGTAGAAGATATAGCCCTGTTATTTAATACAAAAACCCCACAAATTAAAAAAAAATTTATTCTACAAACACTGTATGCCTACATTTGAAGACAAATTCTGTATTAATATATGAAATGATTCATTTAAAATCAACTAAGTAAATTTTTCAGGTTTTAAAATTGAAATGCTTCCCAAAGCTACATATGAAATTAAAAATACATTAATCACCAATTTGTTTTATATATTTAAATATGTATCATCATTTTTATTTGAAAGACTTTTCCATTATTCACAATAGTATACAGAAGCTATTGTGAATACTTCTTAATAAATCACGTATTTTAACCATAATAGCAGCTCTAAAATAAACTAGTGGCTAATGTCAAAAAGTGGAGACCGACACCATAGCGGCGGCATACACTCTTACAAACGTTTGTAATGGCTTCTGGCGACGCGTAGCTACGGTAATTATTGTAGATATTTTTGTTAACAGGAGAATCACAAGCAGAAAATATTCATTTTATTACATATTTATAATTGTGGTAAATATGTATGTATTTATCTTCTCTATTCTGATCACATTTCAATATTTTGATCACAAATCAATATTTTAATTATCCACAAAAAGAGCACAACTCTAAAATAATATTCGAGCACTAGACTTTTGTAAGAGCAGCTGGTTTCTAAATACATTTGCAAACTGCCCGATATTAATTACATATTTCTTTTTATAAAATATTTATTCAAAAATTATATATATATATATATATATATATATATATATATATATATATATATATCAATTTGTATTTGATAATTGCTATATGAATGTATGTAAATGAGCATTCTAATTGCTAAACGAACATAATTTAATTAAACGATAATTACTTTAATTACGCCGTTAATATTAGTGGCAGCACTTTGAAATTGTAATTGTTTCCCTCTACATATTAAAAACAAGTCACCAATATCATATCAAGTGCAATTGAATAAAAAGTAAATATGTATTAAAAACTTCCGATATAAAGACTTACCAATTAGCCGTCAGCTCATCTTATTATACTTCTGTAGTAAAATAATATTTGTCCCTCTCGCGAACAAGTAAATACAATAACATAAAAGAAAACTTTGGTATATTGCCAATTTGTAAATGACACGTTGTATTTGATATTCTTATCTGGAAAGTTTTCCTCCTTGAAACATTTTATGTAGGTAAACACAAGTAAAACGTTGCAAGAACACACTACAACCTTTTTTAACATTAGAGATATTTGTATGAACAATCAAATGCACAAATAAACACACAAACAAACAACATTTACTTTCACTTATGTATCGTAATTAAACAAACACTTTTGAAACAACATCGTTTTTAAATCTTTGTAATTTTAATGTTCACAAAACAATTCCTTGTTGTTATATAATTTCAGAAGCAGCTGATTGTTCAACCTGTTTTGGCGCAAAATAACAGCTAGTTTCAAAGCGCCACCTGGTTTTCTTATTATGATACCAACTGTCCCATGCATGCAGTAAATATTCACACAAAGCCTTAATACACAATATCGCAAATTAGTTAACAAATTAAGGCGCGTTTAGAAAATGTGCGTGTATATCTACGTCAGACGGACAGTTGCACTCAATACATACAGCATTTTTGCGGTAAATCGTTACAAAAGATGCCCGAGCTGGCAGCACTGTATGTCATAAGCTGAATCGCAAATCGGCAGCTCTCAAAGCAAGGTGCATTTAACAAGATGGCATCTCCACGGCAGATGATTAAGTTTTGCTATATTCTGTTGTCAGGCGCTAGTTGTCAAATGTTCAGTGTTTTGTTTGTTTTACATGTGCTTGTGAATATTTCATACGAATAGTTATATTGTGCCTTTGTTTAATAAGTTTTCAAAAAAAAAAACATTAATTAGAACATGTACTTTTATTTTGAAAACATTTTCATATATTATGCAAACTTCCGAATATTAGAGAAAGAAAACTTTTCACTTTCTTTTGACAATAAGTACGTTTCTTGCAAAACAAAACATCTGTTATATTTTTTGTGTTGTTGCAGAGTTATAATAGTGCTGCCACCGTGAAAAATTAATACACCTTGAAGTATATAAAACCCGATGAAATTGTAGGAGAAAAAATTCAGTCGTCAACTAGCCGTGTGGAAGCGTAAACGATTGCGGGAGAAAGTCGGCATAAAAGAAATAAGTTAATGCATAATTTTTAATTTAGAAAGAAAAAAATTAAAGTGTAAAAGCGTTTATATAAATATTTTGCAATGTAAATATTGTTAATATAAAATTAGTCAGTGTTAATACATAAAAACCACCACAAATAAAAGTGCAAATATCTAAAATAATCATAAAAAAATGAAATAACTTCGTTTAGAAAAATTGCAGGGGAAATTTCTGAATGTAGATGAGAAAATGAAAAAGAGAGAGTCAAAAAGAGAGTAACGAAAGAATAAAAGCATTTGGATAACACGAAGAAGAATGCTGCAAAAAAAATTTATCGATTCTTCAGGATTGCCGTGTATAGAGATGTGTTTAAAAAAAAAGGAAAAATATGTTTTTTATATTATTTTATTATTAAGTAAGAGAGTTTTGTTTTCTTTTTATTTTGGACATATTCATTCATGCTATGTGACATAACACCAGTTGATACCCACTCCACTATTTTAGAGTGAAAGTTATAAAAACGCGTTTAACCCAATGATTAAATTAAAATGAGTACTTGACTTTAAATAGTATGCCTGTGTGTACTAATATAAAATTATTGTTATTGACGAAATATTTGCTTTTTGCAGGCAAAAATCGTGACTAATTAAATCTCTAAAAATCAGAAAGGCGTGTTATTTATTAATGTTTTTTTTTTTTAACTTTTAACCATAACTGTACGATTAATTGTATAAATTGTTTATAATGGTTCAATGCATTCATATAATGTGTCTGTATGGATATCTGTTATGATCGTAAAGTTGTGGGTTAGCTGTTAATTTTTTCTTTTGTATTCGTTATGAAGATTTCTTTAAATGCTTAAATTTAAAAGACGATATACACGATATAATAAGAAAGAATTCCATGTATGCCTCAAAGGATATTTAGTTAGAATGTCTTAGATATTTTGAATAAACTTGTGTAAACCCGTACCGAGTTCCTTTACTAATCATGTATAGTAGCATGAGCAAAAAAAAAAAAAGCAGGCTTTTAGAAATTTGGGGAAAAAATTTTGTTTTTAACGAAATCTTTTCAGTTTCATTAACTAGTTCGAATAATTAAAATAATTCCACTCTGAAAAGCTTTTTATTTGCTGAGGATTCGAAATGCGGAAAGATAAATTCTAGAGAAGTTCCCAAATAAATTTTATACCTAACAAGTTTGTGTAAACTGTTTATTATTATTTTTTAATTAATTGTAAATAGCCTTTGAGCTGTCTGCAATAAGAATAGGAAAGACAGTTTGCTCATGATACTTTGGGGGTGTGTTTAAAATATATGTATAATGCATTTCAACCACTTCCAAAATGACAATGCTGTGGCTAATATGTTTATAGTTATAAAAAATTAAAAAAGCTTATGCTAATTAAAGGTGTAAATGTCGTAGATAAGGTTTCCACGATACGACACACATTATTTTTATTGAAATTAAAAAAATAATATTTTGGCTGAAGGAGAAATATTATATTTAGAAATATAACAGCATTTCCTGACGAAGTTAATTGACGGTCAAAAGAATAATGGGAATAAAATATAACAAAAATAAAAAGATTTTGATATATAATAATCACACAGCCTATTGTAGGAAATATTTTTTTTCGCTTAATTACATCTAAAATAAAAGTAATATATGTATCTATGTAGGTATCTATACGAATTTGTCTTTATTTTCAATGAAACTGAAATCAACGTCAATCTTTTTTTATATTAAATACTAGAACTACATTAGAATTTAATACCAATTTACATGTCTATATAACTTTAGTTCTTAAACAAGAAACATAAATATTAATTGTGAATAACAATATTTAGGTTTTGTTAATTTGCTGATTTATTTAATCACAGCCTTATACACCCGTTGTCGGGTAAAAAATTAGTGAAATCTCCTAAATTGGAATTGTCAGAAATGAGCTATAAATTTCTATGTAAACAATCAGTTCCAGATGTATAGTTTTTTTAATTTAGGTATATGTAGACCATTAAATTGTGAACAAATACAGATGAATAATATTTAATATAAACTGGCGCGTTTTCCATGCACTACATATTCATTTTTTAATTAACTTGGCATCCCTGTTAAAAAAAGTACCAGGCAGACTTTTGAGATGATTTTCTCTTATTGATGAGAATTCCTCAAATTCAAAGAGTAAATAAAACTACAATGAAAAATTATTCAAGGATAGGTTTTTCTAGCAAAACATTATTACTCAATCAATTAGGAAGAATTCAGTAAAATTGTCGTCCATTTCTTATTTATTGATAAAAAATATAATTATGTATATTGGTATTTTGTAACTGCACAAAATCTAGGTTAACAAAACTGAAATGATAGTGAAAAATCAAAAACACAAAAAAAACAAAAAGTTCACCAGCAAAAAGAAACACTAACAAGCTAAAATGGCAGAAAACACACCGAACTGAATTACCGTTAATTTAGTAAAACCGGATATAATTTTTAATGTAAGAAGAAATTGCTTATTGTTGTTGCTGCAATTGTTGATGTTGTACCTGCACATGCAGGCCCACATACAGTAATAACATGCAATGTAGGTATTTTTAGATGATATTTACCTGTGAGCTCTTGCTAGTACTTACGTTAAATTTTGATTTGAATAATAAATAAAAATAGAGAAATCTCTACATAAATTTCAAAAAAGGTCTAAGATTGCATTGACTTGAATTTTTTATAGTTCATAATCTGTAGTCTTAAAAAAGCCGCCTTTTGTAGTCTTCAAAATTATTGAAAACATGTCTTTAACTCACACCACCAAATTAATGCCGACATACATATGTAGGTACTGTTGGTAAAACAAAAATTTTATTTTTTATTATTGTTTCAATATAAAAACTACTGATTTCATTTTAGATATAAAAATATAAAAGTTAAGAGCACCGTCTACCAAATTTGACTGCAATTAAAAAAAAATAAAAAAATTTAATACCTACAACGGTTACAAAAACTTTCGCAGCAAAGGGCAATATAAAAAATAGGACATTTACGCACCCACTTTCTTCACTGATGTATTGTTATTGACAACGTCTTTCTATTAGTGTCCGACCGAACATTCGGGTTCAGCATAGGAATTTTCCAAAAATAATGTTCGGCCAAGGTTGGTTAAATTATTTAATAGAAACACTATGAAAAAATAAAATAACTTTTTTTTGAAATTTTTAGTATCTAATATTTCGATACACTCGGAGGTCATAAAAGGCCCATTGTGATCCTCAGGGCAATAATTAAGATTATTATAAAAATATTTTTACAGAAACACTTATTTTTATCTCTTTTTGTGTATAAAAAATTTATATTTCTGTTAACAATTTTAAAAATATCGTTATATTAATTTTAATTATAATTATTGCCCTGAGGATCACAATGGGCCTTTTATGACTCCCGAGTGTTTTCTCGCTTACTGCGGGCAGCCCTTCTAACCCATGTGTAATTATATATGTATGTAATTATATACCTAAACAAATAATTAAAAATCTAAAGGGCAAATAAAAAATAAAATCAGTAAATGTGGAAAAATTTCTTTATAATGGGAACTGAACCTATTCATTTAAGAAAAAAATTGGGGTATAGCTTTTAACAATACCTTTTTTATTTAAAAAACTTGAGCTGCAGTGTCCTAAAATAAAACATATCGATTCAAATCAAAAGTCACTGACGTAAATTCAATTGCAAAGAGTGGATGTTGTTTTTGTTCCCAAAATCGAATTTCTATTTTATTTAAAATCTAGTTCTTAGTTCGCAATGATAAGTAAATTTTTGCGTAAATATTAATCAGCTCAAAGCAATGACAATTGTATTTTAATTCATTGTTTTAAATTTGCATATTTATTTGCATAAAGGCAAAACGTTAAATCAAATAAAAATTGAATTGCATATTAACCAAGAAAAAAAATTAGATGTTCAATTCAAAATCAAACAAAGAACTGAATTTAATAATATTAATATACCTATTATGCAAAGTTCATTTGTAGGGTATGAATTTAAAAATTTTCACTGCAACGAAAATTATTAGTTGTATTGCCAGCTTTGAGTAAGTAGTTTCCATCGTTTTACCTGACAACGACACGCACTCCCAGGTCTTTGGTGGGACTAAATGGCAGACTGGACATTTATAATTAGGTACAGAGAAAGAGGAATCTCTTGACGTGACGTTGACGATAAATAAATACAGAATAAGAGGGAAAATGTATTTTGTTATGCGCTTCTGAGCAGATAAATTTTGATTTGAAGTATTTTTTAACGTGAACGACTGAAAAAAATCAAATAAATATTATATTAATTAATGTAATATATCTGGGTCTGGTGTCAATACAACCAGACACTTGCAGACTATCAATTTAAATCGTATAATTAGAACCCAATTGCGCTTCAAAATGTCCAACAACAAAATACAATATCGTCTAATAAAATTGGTATGTTAGGTCATCGGACTTTTGCGCAATTAAAATAAATAAAAAGAAAGTTTATTATTAGAATTTACAATTGTAAATTAGTATTCTAGGGTAAAAAGTTCCGCTTAAATTTGTTATAATTTGCATATTTCAGAATTCACGTGAATATGTAGCATATTGTCATGTTTTTATTTTTTAATTACGCATGTACATACATAAATATATGACAAAAGAAAATTAGTAATTTTAAAACGCACACATGCATAATGTGACAATTAAGTAATTTAAATCGAAACATCCCAATTGGCCAAATCTTTAAAACATCTTTAATGAGTGGTACTAGACAATAGTATGTGGTAGAAGAAATACTGAAGACAACGCCATTAAAAATCATCAACGATATTTTCATATAAATAGCGTCGAAGTCCGACTTGAGCGATAATGTCGCTCAACTTTCCAATACCTCACCCACTTTATTTACAACAATTTAAAATACAATATTTATCATGCGATCTTCCACGACTACATAAGCGATAAAGTTTTAGATCTAATCTTTTACGCCTTATTTAGACAAAATGAGCGATATTTTCATTCGGATTGTCTATAAAATAGACTCTTCTAAAGACAAAATGTTGATGTTGTCATTGAAAAAAATTACATTGCAGATCAAACGGACAACATTGCTGTTCTTATATAGTCACGAATGACCACTTCCTTTAAATTGCCAATTAGAAAGGCCAATCGACACACGATATGTCATGCATTCAAAGAGAATATCGTTTACGACGATTTTGCCAACTGGGATGTTTACATAGATGATCCAAAAATGTACATACATACATATGTACATACAGACATAAATATGTATGTATGAATGAAGAGATTTTTCTTCTCCACAAACAACATTTAGTCAAGGTCAAGAAATTTGTCTACACGAGCCCCTGCTTAACGATAGAACTTTTGATAGTAATCGATTATTTCCATATGGCATGTTTAGGAAAAAAAATTTATTCAATATATTTTAATAATAAAATTGATAACATAATTCGATGTGGTGAATACGCACCGAGTTGTAAATTCATAAAAAAAATTCGTTTATAGGACATAAAAGGGGAATTTTTTTGATGTCTTCTTTTTTATATAAAAAAATTAAGTTGTTGTAACAGTATTTCCGAAAATAAATCTCAATAAAACCTGCAGGCAACCATGTCTTATTCCATATGCGCTAATTTTTCAAGCAAAATATCCACTTTTTTTATATATGAAAAAATTTTTTATATATTCCAATATTAATTTTATTCAAATATAAGTTCAAAATGAATCCATAACAATACTGTGCTTCCGTACCCTATATGCACGTCCGAGGTGAGTTGGCATAATAAAAATATTTGTAATTAAAATGCTAGGTATGAATTAAAATAAAATTCAATTCACTTGCTGTATCATCGTTAATCATTCATTGTGTATGAAAATGCAATTTCAAATAAAGTTTCTCAAAACAAAAATATTTTACATAAAATTTATTTTTGTTTTAAGGATTTTTTTAAAATTATCTCCAAATCCTACGATAAACGATAAAACAAGACTTGTGAATTGAGGAAATATCAGTACGAGTTTCAATTATCCGTAAAATTAATTAATCGATTAATAATTCCATTTGGCATTTTTTGCCAATTCGTTCCGCTTTAATATTACACAACAACCTATAATAATTTTTTACTAATATTTATTGATTCGTGTGTATGTATTGTGAATGAAAAAATAAAAATAAATAGGGGGAAAATATTATTTCTTCCCAACAATTTATTGGCCGGGAAATTATAAAATTTGAGAATTTTTATTTATTTTTAATAAATTTAAACAAAACCGGTTTTCTGAGAAGTACAAATAAGCAGCTCTTGCAGCATTTACTGTCCAGAAATAACATATGAATTTTTTAAGGCCAAAGAATCTACTTACATACAAATGAACATATTGTAAACAACATATCCTGAGAGCACTTTCACTTCTTCATTATTGGTCTTCCACCAGAAAAATATATTCCAAAAGCATTCGAAAGGTTTTTTAATTGATTTTTTATATAAGAAATTAAATAATTTGTTTTATTTTAATAACATAAATTAAATGTCAACTTCACAACAGCTGACCTGGCTTTTCCTTCCCCACTTTCCTTTTTTTTTGTTTTGCTTCACAAACGAATCTACAATTGGAGCTCCTTTTTTATAGGAAAAGTTTTACGTGGGAATTAACATTCCTTGCAAGCACAAAAAGTTATTCGAACTACTTACATCCATATACATACATACATACATACATACATACATACATACATACATACATACATACATATATGTATATGAATGTATCATCATTACATCACATTATATACGAGTTATTGATAGGTAAAAAAACTTATTTAAAAAAGAAAAATAGTAATAATAATAAATTACTTTGAATGCTTATGTTATTAACAGATTTATTTTTGCTCTGGAAAAAATAATTGGAGGGTAGATTTATTTTATCATTCCGTGTGTGCCCATAAAATGCCTATATTCTTGATCAGTGAAGAAATCTAAGACGATCTAGCCATGTCCGTCCGTCCATCCATCCGTCTGTAGAAATGATGATTTAGTCTAAACGAAAGGAACGAGATCCTTGAAATTTGGTAAAGAGAAATTTTGAAGGATAGCACAGGGGGGTTACTGCGTAATTCGATTCGAATAGAAAACTGTTCGAAATTGTATGCTGTTAACATAGTAATTCGAAAGCATTTTCTTTCGAATCAAATTACGCAGTAGACCCCCAAGTCAAGTTCGTACATGGGATGAATCGGGCCAAAGGAAAAGAAGTTCCCCTAAGAAGAACTAACTTTGTCCCCTAAATGACCCTATCTTAAAATATTAAAAAGAAAAATTGCTTTGGTCTCTTCCTCCATATAATTATTTCTGTAACAGTTTTTGTTGCTAATTTTGGAGATCTATAACCAATTTATAAGAGATATGATATTGATTTTGTTTTTACCACAGTGTTCACTGGATATAAGCACAAGCTTTGAATATTCGGATCAACATTTCAACTGGAACAATTTAAGTGTAGGGTACTCAAAACATATTTTTAAAAAGGTAGTAGAATAATGACAGAAATAAGTCAAAACTTTGTAACTAGGATGGAAATTTAAAAAGTTGCACTTTTATTTGTTGGGACATATTGAAATATTACAAATCAATTAAATATTTTCTCCTTTTATTTCATTCTCCATAAAAAATTTTAGCAATCAACAAAAAATTAAATTAAATTAAAAACTCCCCCGCTCACACGCTCTCAAAAATTGAAAGGAAAATTCTGTTAAAAAAATACAAAAATTTTAAACACAAAAAAAGTATTTACATATTATTATCTACAATTTTTTTAAGTTTGTTTTTTATTTTATAAAAATAAGTTTTAAATAAATACACAAATTAAGAAGTTATTACCAAACACAAAGCAAAAGAAAACAAATATATAAAATAATAAATTGCAATCATGATCAACATGGACATAAGTGTAACACCAAATTATTCGTACATATTCGATTTCGAAAATGATTTTATACATCAACGCACACGCAAATGGATGGTGGAGAATTGGACATGGGTGTTTTACTATTGTGGCATTTACATGCTGGTGATATTCGGTGGTCAACATTTTATGCAAAATCGTCCACGGTGAGTTAAATTATTGCTTTCATTGTTGTAATATTAAGTCGTTATCAACATTTATGTTCTCATATACGGATTTTGGTCGATTGATATTCATTTCGACTTCACTCCAACTCGATTTAGTGGGTGTAACTCAAGATCGGTTCCTCTACAAATTCCGTTATATTTTTATATCTTATTCTATAGAGATAAGTGCCGTCAATCAAATAAGAATTATTGTAATTCTTATTCGATTAATTTTTTAAATATTCGAATAAAAAAGTATTCGAATACAATTTCAGAAATATTCGAATAAAAAATTATTCGAATACAATTTCATAAATATTGCAATAATTTTTCAATACAACGTGTATGAAATTGGCATTCTTGGAAATCGAATAATAACTTATAAATATTCGAATAATTTTTCAATACAATGTGTATGGAATTGTTAGTTTTTTTTAGTTAGTAAATGGAAACTTTTGTGCAAACTTGTACGATAATGCGTATTAAAAAAATTACAGTTTGATTCATTCATAAATTTATTCGCATCGTTGATTATTATCCAATAAAATCGAATTATTACGATATTTAATTACCTTGATTGACATAATATGCCCGGAAACATTGTTTAGAATATTAGTGTAGATGTATAAGTGCGCATGTATTTTTAATTAACGCTTAGAAATGAAACTTCACATTAATTTAAACGCTGCACTATGGGTCCAAATGCAATCATTTCAAATATCACTTTAAAAAAAATTTCAAATACCGTGAAAATTTAATTCATTTGTTTAAAGTGCATGAAATTCAATACCACAAAAAAATAAATGTCAAATAGAAAAATCTAAAAATTCATTCAAAGTCCATATTAGATCCTACTATTCAACCCTTAGACGGGGCTTACTACGCCACTGATGTTCACTTCATCTGTCTCCCTTTTCTCATAACTCCATTATTTTCGTCTATCTTGACGTTTCTTCACGATTTACTCGCAATAAATTTAGAGATCGTAACTAATTCTGCAGATGTATGAAAATTATTTATAACATTATATTTGTGGGTTACAATTATCCCCCTTCTTCCGATATCTTCAAGATTTTATACAAGCTTGTCTCTTTTCCTTATCATACTCGCTGTTGTTGCTGTGCAGATGTAGTTAAATTAAGAATTACTTTGTTTGTGGGGAGGGGGTACCCCTTATCCTATATCATTAAGACTTGATTAGAGACTTGCAGTTTGCTTCAGTAGTTACCCACATTCAATTCTACTATCGTAGATGTGAAGCTAGAAATTGTTCCGTGAAATAACAGTTTTTTGTCCCACTGTGATCTGTGGGAATTTCATAAGTAGATGGTGGTGCCCTAAACAATATACTGTGGGATTTTTTCCAAAACTCTACAAAGCAAAATAATTAAAATACTGCTTAAAATATTAGGTAAAAAAAAAATATTTTCATTGTTGAAGATTATATTTAAGTCTTAAAATTAAAATGCACTTTAAGAATTTAAAACCAGTATTTTGTGGGGAAACACTGGCTTTAAACTCTTATCCCCCATTTCCATAAAATTTAAAATGAGTTTGCAATGTATTTTCTTACACAATTTTCTTAAAATAGATTTCAAATACATTTTATTTTTTTATGAATGTGGGAGTTAAAGTACACTTTGCATATGATTATGACAATGGACCATTATTTTTAATAAATTCCAAATTTGTACACAATAATATGTTTATAGTCTTGTTAATAAAAGATTGAAGAAAAACAGTATTTTCATATTTTTAATGTTTTACTAAATTATTACAAAAAATTAATATATATATATATATATATATATATATATATATATATATATATATATATATATATATATTAATTGTCCAAATAATGGCTTTAATATATATAATTCGATTATGTAAAATAAGCAAAAAAAAAAAAAGAAAGCAGTTCGACTATTAAAAATTGTATTTCGCATTAGAACAAAAACTGGGGAAATAATCGTTACTTCGATCATAAGCTCATGTAAATATAACAGTTTTATTGATTTTTTGTGGAATATTACATTTTGCTATTTGTAAAAAAACACACTTTGGTAAAGTATTAATAACGTTCTGTTTTTTTAATGATATCATCGTCGTCATCGTTAAAAAACAAATCCATTTATTTGCTTGCTTTTTATCGTCAATAAATAAATTTTCCGATAACTGTTTTAGAATGTATTAATGTGTACTTCGATATATTTAGCATATATTTTTTTCCAACTCAAATAAAACTAGTAATTATTTATTCAGCCTTAATGATTTATTTAAACTCGATTTTCTACAAACTGTTACCATATTTGCTTTATTTTTGTTAAAAAAAATTAAATAAAAGTTTTCTCTCAAATTTAATATCTGGATGAGCAGCAATAAAAAAAGTTAAATAAATATTGACTTAAATATCTACACACGTTTTAGTTTAGAATAATTTTACATGCTTCCTTAATTCAATTGCAAAAATTGTCATTGCGTTTTCTTAAATTGCTAAAAAGTTTTTCTGCGAAAACTTTGATCAAATTAAAATCGTAATAATACCAGCGCATGTATCTAATGACTTTAAATGCACAAGTACGTTTCTAGGTACGAAATTACTTGTTTTTTAATAATACAAGTAATAAATATTGTTGTTTGCATAATTTTCGAAATTGAAAGAAAACTTTATTAATAAATCCGTACACAAATTTATGTAACGAGATTTCTTTATTTAAAATGTCATTAAAACTAATCACGCAAACACACATGACAATCAATGAAAATGCAATAGGAGGGCGGTTGCAAAATTATATTATTAAACTTTTAGGGTTTCGCAGTGAAATTTTTTATTTGTTTTTTATGCCCTCCAAAAATCACTTTGTCATTCCGTGTGTAACGCAGTGAAATAACCCTCTAAGACCCCATAAACTATATATATTCATGATCCGTGATGAAATCTAAAATGATCTAGTTATGTCTGTCCGTCTATGGAAGTCACGACTCAGTCTAAGCGAAATGTGGCTCCTTTCCCTTGAAACTTGGTATACATATATCTTGAAGGAGAGCACAGGTCAAGTTCGTAAATGGGCTGAATCGGGCCAGAGGGAAAAGAATTCTCCTAGGAAGAACTAAACCAACCTGTAAAAAACAACATATGTATATAATTTTTATATTGTTTTGTAATGTTGTTGATATGTTTTTATGTCCTAGAAGGTCTAACGCCGTAAAATAAAAAAAATTAATTTTTGAACCACGCCCTTTTTAGTGGGCGTTATTATATTAATATATAATTGTATTACTTAAGCCTACATTCCTTAAAAACAAAATTTTTAAGCTTTAACGACGAAGCTGCGACTTAACCTGATCCTCCTCTGCCCTATCCCCATCCTCCCCCTTTGCCCACTAAATGACCCAGTCAAAAAAAATTTACACATGAAAAAAATTTATAGCGATAAAGTCTAAGACGATCTAGCAATGCCAATAAGTCCGTCTGTGAACAACACGATATATCCTATTTTTGAACCCCGCCCCCTTTAGTGGGCGTGGAAGTTACATATTATATGAAAAAAAAGTGTAAATATTTAACAAATTGTATTCCTTAAGCCTAGATTCCTTAAAAATTTAATTTACAAGCTTTTGCGACGAAGGTAATATGTTCTCTGATCTTCCCCTGCCCTATTGACCTCTGATCTTTCCCTCCCCCATTTCACTCCTAAAAGACCTTATCAAAAAAAAATGTATTTCTTTCTACACTTACCTACCCCGAAAATTTAGTTTTTAAGATTTAGGTGAGATGTTCCCCCACAGCCTTTCTCGGAGCGACCCTGTATAGAGTTTAAAAATTGGACAGAGAAATGTCTTATAGGAACTCTTTCATAAAAATTTAATAATAAATTAATTTTAATAAGAATAAAAATACAGTTTTTATTCACTAAATATTTGGAGGGTATTTGAGATTCGACCCGGTCGAATATAACGTTTTTACTTGTTTTTAATCAAATAAAGTGTGCACCGTATGATAATAATAACAAATGACACACCAAATTAAATCACCCTTTTCTTTTCAAGTATGAATATACAAAATCAGCGCTAGAAAAATAAGACATTTGAAACTATTCAAGATATTTACTATATACTATCCTACTCATATATCTTTTCTTATTTCGCAACAATGGAACCCAGTTATTTTATTGTTTTCGTACAAAGAAAAAAATCATCATAGATTTTGCAAATTTTCTTAACAAACATTTTTGAGTGTGTCGCATTTGTGTGATGGTTTCATAACCATCAAGAAGAAATAAGAAAAATTGGTATAATATAGGAAACATATATACATACACATGTACAAGTATGTATGTACATATGCATATTCTACAAATAAAAAAAGAAATAAAAAAGAGAAAGGAAAGTGGCACTTTTACAAGTCGCAGTTCAAGGTCCATTTCAGTTTTTGAAGTATTTATATTTTGTCAAAACCGGTTTATTCTATTATTGCGCAGATAACGCAGCACTTGTAGTAAAATTTTAGCCAAAAACACATACATCATAATATTGTTTTCTTTTTTTTTTTTTCTTAATTTTATGCGAACATCTTTGATTGGGCTTAAGGAATACAAAAAAAAAACTGAAAACTTAGGTATTGATTTTAATTCACAGACTAGTTAGACGAAGTATTAGAAGGGTTGTTTTGCAATTTAAATTAAAAGAAATATTTATCTGTAAAATAAATCTGCTTGAATTACAGCCGCCCGTTTTAGACAATAAAATTTCTTAGAATTTCTTTTTTTTTTGCTACGAACAAATTAACACAACACAACCACAAAAAAATTTACAAAAACATTTAGGTTGAAAATTGCCAAAACGGCAACGCCGGTCGCAACATGTCATCGTTTACTTTGACATCATATTTTGTAATGTTCTTATATATAGTACGTTTCCACTATGAGCAAATTAAGTTGATTTGAGGAAACTATATCGTAGTGTTTTCATTATGTTTGTGTATTCTATTTTTTTGCCCTTCAAAAAATAATTGGACGATATATTCACTTTGTCATTCCGTGTGTAACGCAGCGAAATATCCCTCTAACACCACATAAGTATACATATTCTTGATCAGTGATGAAATCTAAAACGATCTAACCATCTCCCTGCGTCCGTCTGTTGAAATCAGGGCTTAGTCCAAACGAAAAGTTTGAAGTTTGGTATAGACAAATTTTAAAGGAAGGGCTGAATCGGGCCAAAGGGACAAAAGTTCCTTCAAAAGAACTAAACCAACTTCAAAAAAACAACATAGATTTCAAAGTTGTTTTATAATTTTGTAAGGCAAATGATATATTTTTATGTCAAAAAAATTCCAAATCGTTGAATTTGGAACCAGGAAATCAGAAAAATTTATTTTTGGACTCAGACCCCTTTACTGGGAGTTGAAGTAACATATTAGATAAAAAATAGTGTAAATATTTATCAAAGTGTATTACATAAGCCTACATACATTAAAAATTAAATTTGTATGATCTCTGAAGCCAAATTACCGCACTCGCTATCGATCGAAATTTCAATACAGGCCCCTATTATGAGTTGCATTCGATATTCGATAGCCAACGAAATTGTTGATCGAACGATTTGTCATTTGGTATTATGGCGCACATTCGTTGAAGTAAAACACTACTGTGAATTTTACTGATTAAATTTATTCATTTTTATTTATTTATTATTCATATTTATTTATTTTTAATTTTATTTTTTTAAATTTAAATTTTTTAATATTATTTACTGCGTCGAAAGCAAAATTGTTTTCGATAAAATGTTCGATGCTCAACGAAATATTCGACAGAATTGCCAGTTCATAATACCAATTTGATAATTGATAATCGATATTCGATAGCCAACGAATATCGAATGCAACTCATAATAGGGGCCACAATTTAAATGGAAATTTCGTTCGATATCGAATGCCGTAATTTGCCCCCTGATCTTCCTCTAACCTACCACACCCCCCATAAATGACCCTATCAAAAACCAAATTTTTTTTTCTATATGAGATGTTTCGCACACATTTCTTCTCTGAGTGACCTTGTGAAAATAGAGTTTTAAAGTTGGGCACAGAAAAGTCTTATAGAAACTCTGAGCCAGCAGTTTGAAAATTGTCGATGTGTTTACTAAATATTTGTAGGGTATTTAAGATTCGACCTGGTCGAATATAACATTCTTACTTGTTTTTTTTTTTTTTTCAAAAGTATCAGAGCATGATTAAGTATTGTGAATTGAGTGGGATGGACCATTTGGTGGCTGACGACTAATTTAATGTTTCTGTATTCCCAACGAGCAAATATTTTGGAAATGTATTAAACAGTTTTAAATATCTCTAGATGATTTAAGAGTAGGTATGCATTAAACACATTGATGACAGCAGGCTACCGACTACACGGCTGCACAAATATAATATATGTATGTATGTGTTTATAATGGTAAAATAGCACGGACAACAACCTGCCGTGTAGCCTACAAAATAATCATTCCCATTTAAATACATGTATTCCATATCTGTAGTTGTGTAGTCAGTAGCTTGCTGTCATCAATGTGTTTAATGCATTAGTTAAATTTCTATCTGTACCAACTGTATGGTATAGATAAAGGTCGTGATTCACCATCCTACACAATCGTGCGATCTACCAAATATGACATGTCGTGTGATTTGAAAAATTTTTCATAAAATTATAGTGTTCCTGAGGAGTAGTATTTAGTATCAGCTAGATGTTTTTGCATCATTGTTGTATAATAGTGTGTCACCTACAACACCAGCAATTTGTTTTAATCTGTCCGAATACTGCAAGATTTTGTAAGATAGTGAATCTCAATAACACCCAATGGATGATATATATTTGTATTTGTATGTTGAAATACTTTACAAAGTAAATTTGCAAAGTATTTGGTGCACAGATTCCGACGGGGTGACTCAGACCATATGCCGGCGATGTTATTAACCCGTATTTTCTTCCGTTACTGTGACTGACTGTACACGACCTATGCCTTCACATAGGAAGTAGCAACGTAGTTAACCACGGAATATTCCTCAGAAGAACTGTAAAACTATACAGTTATCTGAGGTGTTGAAATTAACTAGTGCGAGTGAGACGCAAAACTCTTAAAAGAGAGTAAACAATCAGTGGTCTGGCTGCACTTAAAAAATAATTGCCAACGAGGCTTGATGTTAACTGACTCAGAGCTGCTTTGCGACTGTGGATGATATATATGTATATTGTAAAACTTATTATTACAGAATATGAAATGGCATATCCAGCCCTGGCGTTTGAGAAAGAATGAACATAATCTGGCAATATGTTAATACAACATAAAATTTGCTCTGTCCCATCGTTCTAAATAAATATTATTGTTAAAATTTATACATAAAGGTCTTGAATGGTCAAACAAATTTATTTTTGAATATAACGCGGGTAATAGCATAGTTTTATTTATGAATAATTTTATAAAGAATTGAATTTAATTAAACCATGCTATAGTTACAACATTTTGAGTATTTATACATACATATTTACATATTTGGGGTATTCACACTTCGTGCTATTACTCATATTGTCATAAAGTCATAATATTTTAGACAAGTTTAAAAAAGTTGTTGTTGTGCTGCATAAAAAAAAAGTCATAAAATAAGAGCACTCTTTCTGGTTATGTTTTTGTTTTCTCATAAAATATCTCTAGACTTCTGAGTCGAACGGCTGAAAATTTTCAGGCGAGACGGCGATGGTATATGTTTGCCGCCGTTACTTATATATGATTTACGACTAAAAAACGGCTAAAAACTTATTCATACCTATATGTCTGTACATTAAATCACATTTTTATAACATAAAAACAAATTAAAAGAGAACTAAATCGCAAAAACTAAATATATACAAGTGAAAACTTTTTCTCGTTTAACTTACGTAGCTGGCAGCCACTGAACGTTTTTCCGTATGCCGCCGCAAAAGAAAATGTATTCGGCTCATATCAAGGCAGCAGTTGTTTTAGTTTATACATACAAATTCATTTAGATATTCTAGTGCACCAGAATACAAATTTAATCATGTTAAATAGAAATGGAGTTTTAGACGATTCATCTTCAATTGTATTAATTTTCTTCTACTTTGATAACAGCTAATTACAAATGTGTTGTTTTCTTATCAGCTGATCGATGTTTGAAATAGCATACTAAGTTATGACGGGTTGCTCATATATTTCGTGCTATTATTTTATGACTTTATGACTACAGTGTGAATCCCTCAATTGTATATTTCTTTTGCAATTGAAAAATGCAAACTGATGTTTTTTCAAAACAGCGTTTGAGTTCAAGGTTTGATTATGGCCATTTGTTTATTGACAAAATTGACAGTTTTGTTTTGAGCTGAATTCAAATTCAAAGTGCGCTAAAAGAAGAGCAGAAACTAAAAAAAAGCTCGCAATTTAAATTATTTTTGGCAAACATTACTTTTGAAGCTAAACCAAGCGGATGACATAAAAATTATATTGGCGGCCGTAAATGGCCAACATTATAAGATGAGTAGGTATTTTGGCCAGCCTAAAATGTTAATTAATGAAATACTACTTAGTTTGTGTGCAAAGTAACAATATTTTCGTTTATAGTATATTATTTTGGTATTCAGTTTTTTTTTTGTTGAGTTTAACAAATTGGTTGTACCTACAATAATTATGTTATTGCAAGAGTTGGTAAACATATTGTTTAACAGTTTTTGAATAAATTATTTAATAAAAGTGAAACTTTACACATCATTTCCAATTAAGATAAACAGCAGGGATGGTAGAAAACGGAGTTGGTGTAATAGTTGCAATTGTACTTTTTTCGGTACTATTCACACTGAAAAAGTGCTCAAATTTTACAAAGCAACACCAACGGTTGTTGTAGGGCATGCAGATGGGAAACCTCTCCAGTTTTAGTAACTGAGAACTTAGAATTTCCACCATAAGTTTTATATTTAATCGCAAAAAAGTATAATCATATAAAAATATACTTCTCATTTAGTTAAATTTTATTTATTTTTTTTTATTATATATGTGAGTGTGTATAAGTATATAACTTTTGAACAGTTTGACCGAATAAAATCAAACTATTGGCGGCTTAAAGGGTTCTTTCAATCTTAGATTTTCTGTAAATCGGACTGATAGACTTTTTTTTTAATATGCTTATCTAATAACGTATAAACGACTTTTCCAAACGATTCCACAGACTAATCAGCTTATGACATTGAAAAACCATGTCGATCGCCACTAACTGGATAAATATCGGTCGTGAGATATCGTGAACGAAAAAATAGAAAAAAAGTGATTGTTTTAAAAAACCCGATATTATATAACTGTTTAGTGTTATCGATTCTCCTATAGAACCCGTATCGGGAATCTGTTGATTCATGCAAAAGTTAAAGCAGTTTAAAAATTAAAATAATAGTGTTTTATCAAACTCTTACAGGACTTTTGAGCCCGAAAAGCTTGAAAGCATAGGACAGCACAAAAAGCACGGAAAGCTGCAGTGATGCCCCATTTTTTTTTTTTTTTGTCATAGGTACGAAAATGTTTCTCACATTTACAAAATTTGAAATATTAGGCATCACTTTAATTTTTGGCTGGTAGTATTCATTTCAAGTGTGCAAAAATTTATTTAAAAAATTTTTCATCTGGAACAGAAAATTCATAACAAAAGAAAAAATATGAACACATAGTATGTATACAATACATACATATGTCTGTATATATGTACTTGTATGTATATATAGCTAAATTAGTTACTAGAGAAATTGTTGATTTCTGTTAGCAGTGATGTAATACACAAAATTAAATGAATGCATAAAAATAAGTAAATAAAGTAGCTTCTTTAAAAAAAAATTTTTGCGCGCTTTTGCATTCACTACCCAAATAAATATTTAAAAAAGTCTCAAGACCATAATTGAAAAATGTACGCTTAACAATGTCATTTCAAATTATACGTTGGTCTAAAAAGTTTTGTGTTTATTACTATTAAGTTTAATTGTTAAATTTAATTTAGTTTTTATGTCGAGACATTTCATTGTAAAGTCTTCAAAGTGTACTCAGCTACAGTGTGCCAAAGAAAAGAGCGGTGGCTAGTAATGCCCACGAAATGTGCTACTTATGTAGATTTCAAATTAAGATATACAAATATGTCTATATGTATGTATTTATCACGCGATTAAAAGTTAAATTTCGTAATATGTGATAAGAAGTAGAAATTTTGTATCTTTTTGTGTTCACGTTGTACAGGATCTCAAAATTCTTCTATATTCTCCAGTCATATCAGGTCATCTTCACAGGTACAACAATATAAAAAACAAACAAAAATAGGCATTTTGTTTGTCTAAAATTTATACTTTAGACTACAACATAAAAACAAAAACGTGTTTATAGTTTTGCAACACTGCTTTTTACAATAACAAAGTAAACAAATATAAATAAAACGTAAACAAAACATATATAATAGCGGCCGAAAATGTAAACAACTTTTGACACTATGGAAAACATTCAACAGTCAAAACATAACCTTCAAAAAATCATCTGGAGGTCTGAGATGACATGTTTGTACGGCCATGGAATTCTCAAACGCGAATTTTAACTTTAAAAGGTTTGACTTTTAAAGGTTTCCATACACTATGAAATATCATTGAGTAAGAAGTGCTTTTAAGAAACCTTAAAATTAATATTTTGTGATACATACAAAATCCTAAACAAATTAAATTTGTTTTTAAATGTTTAGTGGCATGAGTAATTGTTGTACAATGTTGTCAACACATTACAAAATATTTCATGTTGCGCAATACAAATCGAAGGCAATATAATCGAAATTGTATCCAATATATTGTGCAATATAATATACACACAGTCAACTTTATTTTACAATATCGATTATTGCACAATAATATTGCAAATGTGCTGATTTTATTGAATGCACTGTGCCTCAACTATGAAAAGAGGAAATAGTGTTGAACAGATAAAGAAATATTAGAAGGTAGAGCATTTTGCTGTAGTCTCAATTCATTGCAACCAACCGACAACAGCTAATCAGAAAAAGGCAATAGTAATATAAATTGGATTTGGATGTAATGTAAATTTTTCTTATTGAATACCAAAATCATTCAATCACTTTTGTTTCACGAATTACTGGAAGCAAATAAATCCCAAGCACTGCAGAACACAGTGAATATCAATCATCTGCCACTGTGCTGCTACTTTGTAAAACCAGCACCCTGGGTTACACACTTTTTTAGTCATCCGATATTTTTCCAAACAAATTGTTTGAAGCTGAAAAAAAAATTCTCCCGAAACAATAGATGAATTCAGATTTACAGCAAAATGTTGTGTGGGCATAACGATATCTTTCTCCAAACATATTTTATTAAATTGTTAAATTAAAATGCTGATTTGTTTTATATTATTTTTGTGTTCACAAATTGTGCATTAAATCAAAAAACATATGTACATTGAAAATGAAAACTTAGGTTTAGTTATTCCTTGTTTGGAAATATTAGTCCCATTTTTGCTATAAATCTCCACTTTAATCAATTGTTGGAAAAATATGCAACAGTTGCCCTAGAATGAAACAAATGCTGTGGACAAATGATAGAACAATAAAAATCATTCTGTTCTATCGTGTAGGTTGAAAATTAATTAATGCTGTTGTTGCTTGGAATATTAATCATGTCTAATTCCTTCCAAGTATCTCATTACTTTTGCCTAATAAAATCTTGTTGAATTGTTTTGTTGTTTTCTTTTTTTGTGTAAACATTGTTGTAGGAAGCAGTGTTGCCAAACAGCTGAAGTAATAATAATTAAATTTTAGATTTTCACCAAGTAAAATCACTCCAAAAAATTAAAAAAAGGAAATCAATAGCTTTAATGAAAATTTAACATTTTATTTATTATTCAATAACAAAAATATACTCAAGAATGATGGCATTATCCGATTACCAACTTATTCAGTTGTGTTTTGTTTAAATCTTTATATGGCAACAAACATAAACATTTGTACCAAATATAACACCTACAATAATTTTGAATCGACAATTTTTTTTGTTTTGTTTTTTTTTTTATCAATAGCTTTTAAATTGAGCAAATATCTGTTTATCAAATATAAATTCAGACATTTGCATATAAATATAGTCCACATGTTGTTATACTACGTATTATATCGGAACTGACATTTGCATAACTGTCACTATCAAACCACCAGTTTTATTAGATCATCACTGACGGCGGCAATTAATATAACAGTAGAAAAACTGCAATTTGTTTCAATAGATTTCAATCTGCGTATAAAAAATTAAACACAAATTTAAATAAAACTTTTCATATAGAATTTGACATCCATGACATACCAGCGAGTTCTTATTTATTTAATTCATTCTATTCGAACTCTATTATGGACATAAATTTAAAAATACTGTTAACATATAAAAGTACTATATTCGGCTGTGCCGAATAACCTTCAAGGATGTACGCTTGGAGTATATACATTCATTCCAACTTTTTTTATTTCTTCCTATAATATAAAATCTGTTTGATTATCAAAGAAAAACTCAATTTTTATTAAAATTTTGTCTTTTTTTGATTTCTAATGTAAATGAGGGTCTTTCAAAAGCATCAAATATATTTAATATATGTGACCTTCTCTGAGAAATGGGACCTAGTATGTTAGAAAATCCTATCTCCCAATTGAAGGTGTGTTCAAACTGGTAACGCGTTATCAAACTTTAAATGCGTTTTTCGCAAAACTTCATTTTCACACACTAGGTCCCTTTTCTCGGAGAAGGTCACATATAAAGAAAAAGAAAAAATATTTTATTTGGCTACTACTTTTATGTACAAAAAAAGTTTCAGTTGTCCCGGCCAGGAATCGTCCTTTTAATTTTGTTTGTTTATGAAGTATAAAACTGATTTGATTAATAAAAAAGAAAAAATTTGTTTTGGCTGGTTATTTTTATATAACAAAAATAAGTTTAAATTTTCTAGCTCTGTAACCGTGTTTTGGATTTTGCTGATTTTCAATAACAGTCTATTTAATACTACTCCAAATACGTCAATCCAACACATATACAAACACAGTAGTCTGTATTAGCGGGAACGACCAAGGGCATAAATAACACAAAAATATAAATTTCCAGTTTCCAGAGCGAAGTAAAAATTCTAAACTGGCAACGCTAATATGAATATGCAAATTAAAATATATATTAATAAGTCAAAAGAAATTCCCAAATATGCGGTTGGCACTGAAATATGCATCAGCTTACAAATGTATGTATTGTATGTGGGTATAACTGGAAAGAGCACGCAATGTTTTGCGGTTCCCCAGATTTTACGTTAGTGATAACAGACGCGTTTGCTGGGTGGCTACCTAATGGCTGTGAATGCACAAATAATTAGTTCAATTAATGTGGGCACACAGTCTCTATGGGTCACCAACCGTTTGTTACAAGCATAAAATAGCATTTTCGCCTGATTGCTGTTTACCTCTACTACATATAAAGATAAATTTTGTATTTCTATGTTTATGTATGTACCTAACATACGTTTGTATGTATATACTTTGTTGTTAACTAACTCAATTTACTAATATTATTTCATAGTGCATGCATGCATCCATATTTTACTTTGTATGTACATGAATACAAAATTAACCTATTTCAAAATTATGTAACTTTGTTTTACTTTGCAAAAATAACAACATTCACAACGACGACGAAGAATAAGAAGAAGAAATTGAAAGAGCGCAAAAGAGAAAGAAAAAGAAATATTACAACAAATAAAATAAATATGTAAATAAACAGAAACCTGTCTTTATAACCATACAATGTTTTAAATATGTATACAAAACATATGAATTGATGCTTTGTTTTAAATCTGTAATGATAACCTCGTACAACGGATTTTAAGTATCTCATGTAAATAAATATATTAAAATAATGACTGTGTACTTACATCCATACATATTTTGGGGTGTTTACACTCTGTGCTATTGTGTCATAAAGTCATAATATTTTAGACCCGTTTACAAAAGTTGTTATTGTACTGCATACAAAAAAATTCATTAAATAATAGTACTCTTTCAGGTATGTTTTTGTTTTGCCATAAAATAGCTCTGCAAATCTGAGTTGAAAGGTTGAAATTCTGTAGGCGAGACAGCGACAGAAGATCGGAGAACATTTCAGCTTCATCATAAAAGTTCAAAAATTTAATTTTTAAGGAATGTAGGTAGGCTTAAGTAATACAATTTGTTAAATATTTATTGTGTTTTTGCGTATAATATCTTATGTCAACGGCCACTAAACAGGGCGGGGTCCAACAAATTGATTTATCGGATTTTGTAGCTCCAAGTTCAACACTTTAGATCTTTTTTTTACATAAAAATATATCATTTGCTTAGCAAAAGTACAAAAAATGGTTTAGTTCTTCTTAGGAGAAGTATTTTCCCTCTGGCCTGATTCAGCCCTTTTACGAACTTGTCCCGTGCTATCGTTCAAAATGTATCTACACCATATTTCAAGGGTATTGCTCTTTTCACTTGGACTGAAACGTGACTTCCACAGACGGACGGACGGATATGGCTAGATCGTCTTAGATTTCGTCACTAATCAGAGGGAGATTTCGCTGCACTATTAATTTTTTGGAGGATATAAAAATAACGACTTTATTATAGAAATTCAGAAAGAGTCACTCTAACTGATTTTTCCGATATTGAAGAAACATCCAACAGCATATTTTTCCATTATCAAAGAAAGTCATTTTGTTACACAAGGCTTATGTATGCATGTTTAACAAATTAACTGAGACAATATTTCAAATAAATTACAAAACAATTTTGAATGAACTGTCACATTGAAATGTCTTCGTACAATGAAATGAAGCTTCAGATGCATAATTTTACAATGTACTATAAAGACGAATCACATATGTAACTACACATCTTTGGGATTAAACTGAAGGTCATTTAACGATCATCTACTCTCGCAACACGTATTATTACTAAACGCTAAATTCCATCATAACGTTAGATCTGTATTCAGATTGTTGTGTTTTCTCTAATACTTTGTTCATGTTAGATGCGGAAGAGACCACATACAAATTGAATGCAAGTATGCATATACTCCTGCTTAGCTGTGGGACAGACTCAACGGGAATGTAATGCTGCAAACTCTGTCTTTGAGAGAAAACTTAAAAACCATAAAATAAATTTTATAATCGCAACTTGTAGACATAATAAAAATTGTGCGAACATCTATCTTTAAATCGCTTTTTTTTTGCAACTATGAATCAATTCCAAAGCCCTACCTACTAGATATGACCAACGCTAAAAAAAAAATACTAAATACAATACTTTTACTTATGTATTTACTAATAACTTGATCTTAACATGCCATTATTTCAATACTAGGGTAGTTATTTAATCGGGTTTTTGTTTAGATTTAATTGGTTAACTTCGGATTAATCGATTAAGTGATTAATCAGGAACGATTATTATTCATTTTGTAAGTTATTTCTCTAGAGTAAGACTGTGTTTAAATTGTTTTAATAAAATTAAATTAAAATATTATATTAAAATATTATATAAAATATTATATTAATATAAATTAAATTAAAATAAAGAGTTTAAACCTAGTTTAAAATAAAATTTGTAGGAAAGTTATGTTTTAAATTACGCTTCGGTACACATTATTAGGAAAATTTCTCCATATATAGAACAACTACAAATATTTGTTGCAATTTATGTGTGAATAATGTGAGAAGTTTACGTTAAAAAAATTTCAATCACAAATTTATCAACACACACATAAAATGATGGAGACACAGTGTACTAATATGTAGATAGCCACGGGCTCGATTCCTGCCAAGGCAATGACTGCTTCTGCTGACAACCCTATAAGGTTTTACAAGTTGTTTGCCAAAAAAAAAAATACACTGTGGAGTCGCCAGTATTTTAACAACTGCGATTCCACTGTTTAAATTATATTTCCCGCTTGCACCATAATTGCATTTCAAAACTAAACTGGATTTTAGCAACATGAACCTGAAGTTTGTCTTAGATTTAAACAGACATTTATATGTATGTAGGTATGTGTATGTATACATTTAAATTGTGTATTACATACTTTTAATTAAATTGTCATGAATCAAGGTTGGCTGGCTGGCGTCTGGTTTTTCCGCAAGGAGTTGAAATGACGTAAAGCAAAAAGCAGGAATATGTACGTCGAAATAGTTGAATTAAAAAATTTAAGTTATGAAACGTAATTTTAACTTTACATATTTGAGGAATCCATCAACGAAATAAATCTATTAACAAATAGCCCCACCATTTAATGAACTTTCTTTCATATTTATCACTAACCTGGGCAGATCGCTTCACCCAAACTCTACAGCCCGAAAAGTAGTGGACTCATGAGTTCAAAGGGACGACCTTTACCCATTCAAAAATTTGCGCTTCATACGAAAGTAGTACACTGAAAGCCATTTAAATAAATGTCTTAACAGCGTCTCCTTCCATATTGCCTAGAAGCAAACCAGCCAAGCTATTAACAAGGCCCATGGTTTTCCTTACTTATTGTATTTAGGCACGAATTGTGGCAACAACAAACTGAAATACTAGTACGCTAAATTATATGAAGCAAATGAGTGTTCTAAGGGTAAAAGTTGGTATTTTGTGTTGAATGGCTGGTATAGAAATATTTGTGTCTGTGACCGTAGTTGCCAGATTAAGCGATTTATTTAATGCTGTTATTTTGGAAATGACGGCATTATAGTAGTTTGAAAATTTTGAAAATGAATTTTTAGATATGAGACATTTTCTTATTCGGTCTCTTCAGTGAAATAGTTTATTTAAAAAAATATATACATACATACATTAATTACTGTAAACTATTTACACTCAAAATGTGGATTGCGTATTAATACGGCAACAAAATATGTACTTAATTGGACTCATGGTACTACTATAGCAGGTAGACTCGCGGCCGTATTCGCTTCAAAAATAACTTCTTTTATTGTCAAATTAGTTTTCTATATCAAATGCAAAAGCGTGTTTTTTTTATCATATGAAGATGATTAATTAAAATGCACACACATGTGCTTGTGAGAAATAGTTGAAAATTGTATTAATTACTTTTAAATTATATTTTAACCATAATAAAAAGTTTTTCATACGTTACACGTAAAAATGTGCTCGTGAGAAAAAAGAAAGGAGAAGACTATAAATACATTTTGACAATAAAAGCATATAAGACGAAAGTATCAAAAAAAAAAAATTTTAAAGCAGCTGTCGAGACTACCTGTTATGGATTCGCCTTGAATTGCGGTGTTCAAAAATTATGCTTTATTGCCATATTTTTATAATATCTTAAATTATTTTCAAAATTCTATTATATAGGCTGTGTGTAAACGAATCTGCTAACACCTACTATGCAATTTTTTATTTTAAAACAATAGGCGAAGACAAATAAAGTGTACAAAAAAGTGTGTGGTAGTACCAAAAGGTTGACTCATTTAAATAAATCGTCAGTTGTAAGTCCTGTCTAATATTTTGCTGGAATTGTTTTAACTAACTCCTTTCTATGCGTCGGCATAAATGTGTTCATCTTTTTAACAGCCATTTCCCTGTGGTATTTTTCATATATGCCTTTCCTTTGTGTAATTCTAGGAACTCCATCCAGAATATATATTTTGTGCCCATATTATGTTATTAGCTCCTCGAAAATTGAAACATACTTTAGACGTTTTTTAATATCGGATAACTAAATTGCCGGTTTTTCTTCAAAATTCATCTGGCAGCTCTACTACATTATAAACTGTGGTGGTGTGTGTACATATACACTGTATACAAATGTTTTGCAAATAACAGGCTCTTTAGTTTACTTTACCACTGTAATATATATTAAGTTGGAAAATTGTGAGAAAGTATTCTTAAATCAAGCTTAGGATTCAGATAGTGAAACGAAAATGTTTTTTAATTGTTATGAAATTTTTATTTGACATATTGTACTATTTTAAATGAAATTTATTAAATATTTTTTGACATATTGTTGTCACAATATTATATTAAATGGAATTAATTTTTTTTTCTTTTGTTTTGTTGGATTCGAATCGGAAAAAGTACTGTTAATATAATAAGTAAACAGTCTTCTAAATTGCTGCTAAATTTAAAAAAAATTTAATATTGATTTTGATAATATTATTGCTATATCCGATTGTTAAAAATATATATATACCTATAACAATGTACTTTATAAATGTATTTTGCAAAGAACATTTTAAACAAATAAATATTTATTTATTTTTTTGTATTGGGACGATATATGAAAATATATCGGCATATGTTGGCCAAACAAGTGAAATTCAATAACAAAATTAGTAAACGAAAGCAACCAATAACCCAAGCTGCAGAAATGCTAAAGCTCTTGAGAGCTTTATTTTATTGATATATTTTTTGTACAACAACAACAAGCATATGAACAAATGTGTTTTCGTGTGAGCATTTGTTTGTAAACATCAGAGATGGAAAACATTGAGTTTTTGTCTGCACGTAAATTATTTGAAATATAAAATTTATTGTTGCTTTTATATATTTTAATCTCTGTCCAAGATGTAATTTTTAAAAACATTAGCATTTTGTTTACATTGCATTTTTGCTGTCATTTAGAAATTTACAGTTTGAAAACCAATGCCACACGAGCAATTTACATACGAAAGTGGCAAACACTGTCATTAGTACACAGTGTTGTATTTACATATGATAGTGCTAAATGCCATGGCGTTAATGAAGAAGCGGTTTCTTGCTATGTTAATGCAATTTAAGATTTAGGTATATGCATTTTAATTTTTTAATATTTAATAAAATGGAAAGTTATAATTGTAATATTCCTTCCGTCTTGCAATTGCTCATTAGTCGAACAGCAGTAAATAATTTAATATCTTCTGCTTATGTATGTGATAATACGTAAATTATTACGAATAGTTAGATATTATCTAACCGGTTTTAATAAAACTTTAATTACTTAACATTTAGTTTTATCGTTTTATGTATTTCATACGAATAACTGGCGAAAGTAATTAACTTTTTGATCGTATCTTATACACTTATTACATACAGTAAAATTCACCTATAACGAATTTCATGGTACTGGCAAAAACAGTTCGTTATAAGAAAAGTTCGTAACGACATGGAGAATGAAAACAAGTTTTTGCTGTGCACATGTAAACACATGAAGCATATTTTTTATTTATTTTTTATTTTTATTAACATTGTATTTTTTCACACTTGCTAGCTGATGTCACAACAATGTTGCCATATGTACTGATATTTCCCTTTATTCTGTAACTATTTGTCAACGTCACGTCAAGACAATATCAAAAATAGGTCTCTTACATACTCCTTGTGAGCAGCAAATAACGACTTCTGACAGTCTGTGTCTACTCTCTATGGCGTCTAATATAGCAAGAGTTTGTTAGAAATTGATAATTGTTGAAGAGAATGAGTACAGAAGTGTTCTAATTTTGATATTGTCTTGACGTGACGTGACGTTGACAAGAAGTTACAGAATAAGGGGGATTGTTACATTACCTATTGATTGGTGCCATTAATACATATTTTTATAAATTCGCTAGAAAAGGTTAAAAATGCATACCAATAATTTTGTGGGACTGTAAAAATTTTTTTTTATTTCGGACCAGCACTGAGAGGATGATTCCTATATATGCAGTAGAGGGGATAGTATTGAAGGGACAGATGAAGAAAGATAAGGGGATAGGGAATTTTTTGTAGCTATTTCAACCTTTTTACTTCGCCGGCTAATTTTTGCTACAGGACCGACGAAGGAGGGTGCTGCTGTTATTCTGCTTTTTAGTACATGATCGTGTCAGTCACTGTCAATTATGTTCAGTCATATGCCTTCATCATTGAAACAGGCTGGTAACAACTAACACAACCATGCACTAATGCTGTTCAGAAGAATTCAACACAATATTCATGACACAGCGCGGAGTTGAACTCAGCAACCTCCGCTTCAGTCTCGTGTTCTACTACTTCAACCAACAGCACCCCACGTTCGTTACAAACGAGGATTTTTTATAAGTGAGTTCGTTATAAGGAATGATTTTTGTATGAAAATAGCAAGAGAAACTTTGGGATTTTGGAATTACATCGTTACAACCGAGAATTTGTTACATATAAGCGAGTTCGCCATAAGCGAATTATTCTGTATTGCCATATGATGGCTCCTGACATTACAAAAACAAAACAAAAAATTAATTAATATAGCAATATAAAATGTTCGTTAAAATTCTTACTACATAAAAATCTTTTTAGATTGAATTATTTTCAAGCATAAAACTGCGTTTTACAAAAAAAAAATTAATTAGGAAATTTATATAAAACTCCCTTAAGTACACTCAATCAAATGTTTATGTATTTTATTGTGGAAACGCCTATTCTAAATTGTTTTTCTTTCATAAAATTTTCCCATCTACATATAATCAAATGTCGCTAAATCAATTCGCGTGAAATTAGGAATTTATATGCAAATAAATTTGAATATTAATGAGCATATTAATTGTTTGAATATTAAGTCACCAACATGTCTAAAGGTACGGTCACACTTACCAAATATTTCCCCAAACAGCATAACAATTAACTACTAAGGACAGATATTTTGGTTCAGCAAATACGTGTTTATTAAATAAAACAGTTAAAATATTTCAATTCAATATTATTGCTCACTAAACACTTGTCTGAATTAAATGGTTGCGCTTTTTTTTGGGAAATATATAATAAGTGTGACCGCGCCTTAAATAAAACTCAATATTGTAATACGAATGGACTACCATTTCACATGCTTTTATAATCTGTTAACGACTGACAGAAATCTGACAGATACGCGCAAAGAATTTTATATATAAAAATATTGAAATTATTAATGTTACTTTTGATGATTTTTGATGCGAAAAACTAAAAGTAAAGATTATCCATAAACTTTCCGATTGACATACATACATAATATGTAATTGCATTAATTTAATTTTATAATTGCAGCAGGGTGAATTGTTTTGTCGCATATAATAAAATTATAAAGTAAATTTCTATTAATCTATTCTAGTAATCTATTAATCTAATCAATTCGTTTTGATACCTCAACAATAAATAGTATAGAACTTTTAATGAATATTTAATCTAAAACAATTTTAATAATAATTGTTTTTAAATTGTGCTACTTAATTGTACAACAATGTGAGAAAATTATGGGTTTTGTGCGGATATTTATTTCAGGAAAATTTTAACTCAACCATTTTGTAATGAAATTAGAAAGAATATTTAATTTCAAAATTTTAATATCGGTAACAAATTAGTATTGCAACAGCAATCTTCTCACTAGGGCATTCCATTAATTAGATTTTTGTTTTAATAGTTAAATCGCTTGATTAATTAATCGGGGTTTAACGGTTGCTTTAACCGGTTAATAATAATTTTGGTAAATTAATTACCTCTTAAGTTAACAAATTCAAATAAAAATTTGCATAATTTAATGTTTATATGTATATTGTAGCAGAATATGTATTCAAGTATAAATCGATCGCAACTCATCACACCCTTATCGTTTTGAAATCGATCGAATTTCTTTTGACAAAATTTTCTTTAATAGTTTTACGCTTATAAATAAAACATACTTCAATTTTTATTACCATTTTTTTATATAATCTAACCTCCAATAAACCAATCCAAGATGCTCGTATTTCATAAAAATATCAAATAATTAGAAATAAATTTTATATTATAACTTTATCAAAATTATCATTATCAATGACGTAGAATTTTGCCACAACCAATTTGTAGAAATTGACTAATTTATAATTAGCAATAACGAAAAAAAAAAATACTATTCCGATAAGAATTGTATATAAATTGCGGTAATATTACAAACTTGCGTGAAACATGCACAGTGTGTATTTGTATAGTGGAAATGAAGCAAAAACAAATATTTGTATAACATTTTAAAAGGTTTCCGATAGGGTTTGCAACTTTATTACATTCAGTCAATCTGGCTGGATTTACAACTTGTACAAAATATGCAGAAATATTAGCATTAAAGTATTAAAAAAAAAATTATTTTTCTTGTTTAATTCTTTTTAATTACACAAGACTTTGTAACTTTTTAATGTTATTGTTTTTATCTCTTTGTTTACATTTATAAAAAAATAATAATAATAATTTTCTTTGTCACTACAATAAGACATTTATATTTCAGTTAATTCTGATCAGCATTAGTGCATGATTGTGTTAGTTGTTGTCATCCTGTTTCAGTGACGAAGGCATAGCACTGGTCACTGAACATAATTGGCAGCGACTGACACAATCATGTACTAAAGAGCAGGTGAACAGCACTCTCCTTCGTCGGGCTTGTAGCAAAAAATTAGCCGGCGAAGTTTAAATTGCTATATCTGCTCTATCTTCTCATGTGTCCCCTCAATACTATCTCCTACTTTTCAGTTCCGGCATAATGCGTTGCATATGTAAGGGTCATCCCCTGACCCTAAAAAAAAAATCTTATCTAATACAAATTCTCAAAAAAAAAAGTATGCAGATTGCAGATTTGAACTTGGGTCTGAATAAAAAAATTCTTATCTCAATAATAAAGTTAAAAAGTGCGTATAATGAATATGTGCATTTAGGTTAAAATATTTAACATTTATAATTTAGGTCGCTTTCGTGACACTGTGAGCTGCTCCAATTTTTTTTCAAGCTTGCCATAATATAAAATGTATTGAAAATAAGCTGTAGCTGTAGCCAAGAACTGAATAAATTAAAGGAAAAAGAAAAAAAAAACTCGCGGGCAAAAATATCATTCACGATAAGAGAAATTTAATTTTAGCAAGAAATCATTCACGAGGAATTTTTTCATGATTGCAATTTTAGGGAAAAGGGAAAAATTATTCATGATAAGGATGATTGTATTATTTTCATAACTTTTAATAAAAAATGCATTTTAATTGAAAAAATGCGTACTGGATAAGTAAGTTTATTTACTATAGAATTGGTGATTTTTTCATTCGCATACAAAAAACAAGTGCTGCCAGACTTTACAGATATGTGCATGGAAGAAAATACGGGTTCTTTAGAACATGAAAAAACGTAATATGCGATTTTGAAATTACAATTGATTTAAAAATTTTAAGTTTTTCAGCGCATAGACGGTTATTCCGAATAAATTTCGCGGTTTGTTAATTTTTTTATGACCCCGTTTTTTGTGAATTTGACCTCTAATTAAGTTTTTGTTTAGATTATAATTATAATACCTGACTTTGTATCAGGTAGCAAGTATGTGATCTTGTGAAAAAGTTCACGTCAGTTGCTGATTTCTTCTTTTATTTTGAACTATTTTGGTTTTGTATTCAAAGTGATCGAGTCCGTCGAGTGATATTCAGGAAGAATTAGTGTTGTTTATTAGTCACCAGATGATTATTGTTCATATCACGCAAAAAAATTGTAACACGCATACATATATTTTATTATTCACTTTTTATTAACCTGAATCATTAAACATCTTTAAGTTATTAAATTATTTATAGCAATTTATATACATATTTAAGTAACAAAGTTTCGCGAAGTTTATTTATTATTTAATTTTTTTCCTAAATTTTCCAAAATTACACTTTTTTGCAAATAATAAGCATAATTATTCTGACCACGTTTTTGGGAACTTTTAAAAATTTGTATTTATAAATTTTTTAATATAATAGTAATATATAATTATAAATGTATGTATGTAAATGTATGCATAAGAACATTAGGAAAGCGGTAAAAATACAATATTTTTTTTATTAATTTGCATAAAAGTCAATAATCTGTTTTGCTATACAGTATATACCGATCAGATTTATGTATTAAGATGCTTTACAAGTTATTTTTAACGTAATAAGATGAACATATTAAATCAATTGTGTGCGAGGAGCATTATAAATTTATATTTCTGCAACATTGTTGTAATTTACAAAATGTAACCAAATATGATTACAATAAATAACTTGATATCGTTACCCACACCCCCGAAAAGTCATGTCTTTTTAATAATCTCCATTGATTTTGCACTTGACCATGAATTTAAATTCCTATTACAACCAATTGTATGTCTGTCCATCTGTCTGTTACCTTTTCACGCTTAAACCGCTGAACCGATTTAAATGATATTTGCCATTGAGATGTTTTGAGATCCGTATGATGCACTTTTTATGATGACCTGCACTTTTCATAATGACTTGCATTTTCTATAATGACGAATTTTTTATAATGACTTGCACTTTTTATAATGACTTGCACTTTTTATGATGACTTGCACTTTTTTTCAATGACTTGAATTTTTTATCATGACTTCCACTTTTTATGATGACTTGCACTTTTTATAATGACTTGTACTTTTTATGATAACTTGCACTTTTTATGATGACTTGCATTTTTATGATGACTTGCACTTTTCATAATGACTTGCATTTTCTATAATGACTTGCACTTTTTATAATGACTTGCACTTTTTATGATGACTTGCACTTTTTTTCAATGACTTGCATTTTTTATGATGACTTCCACTTTTTATGATGACTTGCACTTTTTATAATGACTTGTACTTTTTATGATAACTTGCACTTTTTATGATGACTTGCATTTTTATGATGACTTGCACTTTTTATGATGACTTGCACTTTTCATATCGACTTGCATTTCTTATGATAACTTGCATTTTTATGATGACCTGCACTTTTTATAATGACATGCACTTTTCATAATAGCTTACACTTTTCGTAATGACTTGTGTAAATCGTATCAAAACCCCCAACACAATTTAGTGATGAAACATAGGAAGTCTGCAATTTACGAGTAGAACTGAAATGATATTAAATTAATGGAGCCCCAAATTAAAATTACGTCACATAGAGCTGTATAGTAAGTTTTATTTACAAAAAGTATGGCTGAATAAATTTTGCAAAGAATTTACGTTACGTCATGGAAAATTTGGTTTGTAAGTAGACCGGTTTCGGATATATGCCATCTTCAGTTCTTCTGGGCTAGTCTGAAAATTGATTTAAAGTACAGCATTCAATTTAAAATTTTAAACAAGAAGCAATCCTTGAAATTTGTAACGTATTCCCTTCACACAGTAAATTTCTAAATTCCAAACTTTGAAATTTAATAAAAAAAAAAATCGTCAAGTTTATTTTAATAACCAATTATTGTTCAATAATTAGTTTCCAAATATATATGTATATATGTATATATATATATATATATATATATATATATATATATATATATATATATATATATATTTATACATATATATACATATGTATATATATATATATATACATATATATGTATATATGTATGTATATATTATATAAAATTATTTTTATTATACTATTGTAATTATGGTTCGTTTTTTACAAACTTCTTTAAAAACTACTTTCATTATTTTTAAATTTAAAAGAGAAAAAACGAATGAAAATATTATTTTCTATTCCCACAAAGGAAAGTCAACCTAATTTTATATTAAATTCAATTAAGATTTATAGTCGAATTGCTCGAAATTTTTGTTTTTAATTTAAAAAGACATGATAAATATTCCAAGACACAAAAATCAACATCGGAGCAGAGCAGCTGTTTTCGAAGGCCCCAACGCTTTCATCATCAGTACTCATCAGTATTTTGTTTGTCACCACTTATTAGATGGCCTATTTTATTTAATTTGGGAAGTGCACCCTACTTTAAACAGTAATCAAATACACAGTTGGCGGGTATAACTTTTATTTATAGAAAGTTTTAAAAATCAATAACCAAATAGTTAATAAAAATACTTTGCAAAGTAATCGAGAAATATTCTGCAATAATAAATCCAAAACGGCATTTATCGATTTAGTTTTGAAATTAATTAAAAGAAGCCGTAGACAAGTATACAACACAAGTCAATTTAAATATATAATAATATTTGTTGCATGGCAACAAGTCATATAATTTATTTACTTAACTTTTAATCACATACAAGAGTACATACACAATATTCGGTTACTCAAGCGCCTTGACAAACACACAAAATGGACATAAATGTTTCAATTGTACATGAAATATGTAATAGAGACGAATCTCTCAGACCTTCTTAGTAAAAGTTAAATATTCACAAAGAATATCTCTACAAGATATTCATTTAAAATTTTTTTTATTTTATTGTTTTTATACCCTCCAAAAGAGAATTGGAGGGTATCAAGGCGAATTCATACCAGGTGGCCTTAGTTCAGAAATCGGTGATCAGCTGTTACCAAGGCAAAATTATTGAACTGTCAAAGTGTTCTGGTTTTTCGTGTACGGCCATTGTTTTTTCCAAAGCATTTCATTTGACAGTTCAATAAATTTCACACAGAGTTGCATAAGTGAGTCCACCTTGTGTGAATTCGCCTTGGAGGGTATATTCACTTTGTCATTCCGTTTGTAACGCAGCGAAATATCCATCTGAGACCCCATAAAGTATATGTATATATTCTTCATCATTGATGAAATCTAAGACGATCCGAGCACGTCATTTTTTATTTACTGGCAATGCATGCCAATTCCTTATTTGGCCACTGGGGGCAAAATCCCTCTAAGATCACACACACTTTCATGGCCTGTAAATTGACCTTTCATAGCCTCATGCTCAACAAATTTATTAGATATAGATTTTCATAAAAAAAAATTCACTGTTTGCTATTTCGTTACGTCATAACATATTTAACTTCACAGCTAAATACGTTGTTTCGTAACTGCTTACGTCAAAACATGTTTAACTCGGCATATTTATCTTCACTCACATAATAAATTTTACATTTAATTATCCCAAATATTTATTTTTAGAGTCTTATGGCAAAGGTGAAATGTCTCCCCCACGGCCCTTGCCAGACAGACCCCAAAAAATACAGATTTAATGATCTCCAAAAAGAATTAGAGATTAGAGAGTATAAATATTCTTGATCAGTGATGAAGTCTAAGACGGTCTAGCAATGCCCATACGGTCGTCTGTGGAAAACATGATGTAGTCTATTTTTAGACCCCGCCCCTTCAGTGGGCGTTGACGTACAATATTATATAAAGGAACTCTGTCCCACCCAGTTAAACATTTTAATTGTACTTACTAAATGTTTGGAGGGTATTTAAGATTCGACCCGGTGGAATATAACGTTTTTACTTGTTTTTTTTTTCAATTCGCAGTAAAATACAATTTACATAAAATAAACATTAGTTTTTAAGTGTTTTTCCTTTAGAAATTGTTAAAATCTCGGCAAATATTTGACTTTTAATATCGCATTGATTTGTTAAATAATAGATCGTTAGTTTATTAAATGTAAAATATTATTTTAATAAATTATTAGCCACGTTTGTTTATTATCGTAATTAATATTTGATTATCATATAAATATGTATGTAGTTGTTAAAATTGTAATTTGTTTTAATTTGTTACAGATTTCAGTTACGTGGGCCCTTAATTATATGGAATACCATGCTGGCGATGTTTAGTATTATGGGAGCATTTCGTACAGCTCCAGAGCTTCTACATGTTTTACGTCATTATGGACTATTTCATTCCGTGTGTGTTCCTAGGTAAGTTTTTGAATAAAAATTAATATGAATATAAAAGCATACATTTAAATACACCGAATAACGTCATATGTTTTCAAAAAAAAAATCCCAAACTAGAACAAACTTTAAAATTGACTTTCTAGATTGAATACGATTCAGAGTATACCAGCAATTAAAAATTAAGTGCTTATTAACAATTTTAAAATAATAATAAAATTTTTGGGTAATTTCCTCTGTAATATTTTTTCAATGTTTTTCGAAAATTAATTATTATTAGATTATTAGATTTAGTGCGTCAAAAATATTTCCAGTTTAAACATAACTTAGATATTCTAGCCTATAAATATTTACGACAAATTAAATACATCTTAACAGTTTTTAATAATAATTTTTGTAATACATATTTATACCTGTAAGTATGTAATCTATGTGGATTGTTATTACTGAATCTTTCAAAAACAATGCCATTAATATTGGCCTTGAACATCTTATTTTATTTTTCCCATAATCCAAAAAATTCCACACTTATTTTTCAAGTTTTTGTTATGACTGACAATGCCATTAAATAAAGTCCTTTTACTTTTTACAAACTATGCAATTCGTTGTACCTGTTGTAACGAATGGAAATTTTTCTGTTTTTAACTTTACAACCACAAGTTTTGGTTTTATTTTTATTCCTAGTTTTGAAACAGGTTTTAGGTATTCTGACGTCAAAACAAAGTTTATTTTGTTCTGTAGTTATGATTCAGTGATAGTGGAATTGTACGCTTAACTGTTAATTAAATTAAGCGACAGTTAGCACCAGGGTTAAGGTGTATGATGGATGACCCGGGCTTAGAATCGCTGTAGTCTTTGTAAACGTTATATTCAACTGCTTACATCTTGTAAACTGATTGAATGAAATGAATAATGTTGCCCCATTTCAACGCTGCCAATGTAATCCAAGTAATATTTCTTGAAATCTCCATTTCTAAACATGTAAGAACGTTATATTCGACCGGGTGGCATCTTAAATACCCTACAAATGTTTAGTAAATAAAAACTCTATTAAATTCTTCTGGTTTCTTAAACTCTTTTTAAATATTATTTTATTCTGATACTTTTAAGCTTAAGGTCTCTTTATTTTAATTTAATTTTTAATTTCAATATTTCATCACTCCTTTGTGTGAGTTGTTCAGGAAATTAATTAATTAATAAAGAGACCTTAAGCTTAAAAATATCAGAATAAAATAATAAAAACTCTATTTTTATTCTTATTCAAATTTACATTTTTATGATATTTGGTAAACAAGAAAAAAATTTATTTTAATGCGGTCGTTTCCAATGTCTTGGGAGGAGCATTTATATGAAGTTGCAAAAAAGGGATTGAGATAAGTTAAAAGTGTTTAACCTGCTGGAACGCTTTAAGACATCTATGTGCCTAATTTTAAAGCTCTATACACAGGGTCACTCCGTGAAGGGAAGTGTGGAAACATCTCAGCCTTATCACAAAAACTTGAAAACTAAGTTTTAGAAGGCAAAGGGGGAGCGGAAGATCAGAGAAAATCTTACCTTCCTCGTAAGGGCTTATAAATTAAATAATTATGGAATGTAGGCTTAAGGAATACAATTTGTTAAATATTTAAACTATTTTTCCATATAATATGTAAGCTCCCACTAAAGGGGCGCGGTACAAAAATTAATTTTTTTATTTTTTCTGGCTCCAAGTTTAACACGTTGAACCCTATTAGACATAAAAATATATCATTTGCTTAACAAAATTACAAAAGAAACTTTAAAAATTATGTTGTCTTTTAGAGGTTGGTTTAGTTCTTCTTAGGACAACTACCGTTCCTCTGGCCCTATTTAGCCCATTTACGAACGTGATCTGTGCTATTCTTCAAGGTATATATATAGCAAGCTTCAAAGGTCTGGCTCTTTTCGTTTGGACTGAGTCGTGATTTCCACAGACAGAGGGTCGGGCGGACATGTCTAGATCGTCTTAGATTTCATCACTGATCAAGAATATATGTATATACCTTATGGTGTCTTAGAGGGATATTTCGCTGCATTAAATGCGGAAGGACAAAGCGAATATACCCTCCAATTCTTTTTTGGAGGCTATAAAAATGGATCAAAATTATTTAATTGCACATATTAATTGTACATATTGCCCCCCACCCCCCACCCGATTTTTTTTATTAGGCAAGTGCTGCCAACACTCACCGACTTATTGGAAATATTTATATAACCACAATTACTGTTTACGGAAATGGAAAAAAAATTTGCGGTACCGCTCAAAATGCTTAATTTCTTTTATTTTGATGTATGTATGAGTCTTTCAAAAAATTTCGCTACAACCTTTTACTTGCCCTGGATCTAAAAACGTCTTAAAACTTTACATATAGATGCATGCTAAGTATAAAAGCCATTATAGATACAGACGTATGTACAACAACGACACTCCATTGTTCTTTTATAAATCACTCTATTGGCAATAGCTTCCAACTACTGTTCAACGTATAACTTTTATAAACTATAGGCTTTAATTGTACTCATAGGTACCCTTAATAATTAGTCATTACCAAGGCCAGCACTGTATAATTTTAATGGCAAATTTGAGAATATGTTAAAAGCATTATTTATATTTCTTTGTTTTCTTAATAAGATTATTGAACTTGAACTTCAGACATTAATTGGTTTAATTAAAGCCTTTAATAATTTAACGAAATGTTACTTTAATACAATTTTTTGTGTTTATTATGTTGTTGTTAATTTTAAATTTTTACATATTTAATTAATTAAGCTTGTATTTTTGTCAATTGCAGTTACATTGAACAAGATCGTGTCTGTGGTTTCTGGACATGGCTATTTGTTTTATCGAAATTGCCGGAATTGGGTGATACCATATTTATTGTGTTGCGAAAACAGCCGTTGATATTTCTTCACTGGTACCATCACATCACCGTGCTCATCTATTCATGGTTCTCATACACCGAATATACGTCATCGGCTCGTTGGTTTATTGTCATGAATTACTGTGTACATTCTGTAATGTACTCGTACTATGCCCTCAAAGCGGCCCGCTTCAATCCACCCCGTTTTATAGCCATGATTATAACGTCCCTGCAATTAACTCAGATGATTGTGGGATGTGCCATTAATTTGTGGGCCAATGGTTTCCTCAAGACCCACGGACGGCAATCGTGTAATATATCACAGACAAATATTAATTTGTCAATTGCCATGTACTTCAGTTATTTTGTTTTGTTTGCAAGATTCTTTTATAAGACATACCTGTCACCCGAGGGCAAGAAGAGCAGACCTATGGCTGCTTCCTTGGCTGCACAAAATTCTGCCAAACTATCGACATCGCCTAAAACGACGACAACAACGAATGATAATGGAAATGCATCTAATCACATGCTTAAATCGAAATTGCAGTGAATGTATAAAAGAAACACATTAATCAGGGGAATAAAAAAGTAAATTGTTTAAGGTATCTTAATTCTTTATTTAATTTAATTAAATTAAAAAAATAACACACACAATATATGCAAACACTATACAAACATACATACAAATATATTTATTTCTGGTCTTGAATAAAAAATTATTATTATTGTTTAAAAATAACTAAATCACAAAAGTTTACTCTACAAATATGTAACATATTTTATTTGCAGCACTCGATGCAGTAATTACGCTGTAAGACACCAAACGAAAAAATCTAACAAATTGTGTTGCAAGTTTGAAAACAATTTTCTATAATCTGAAATTTTGGGAATCCGATATATGAGAAAATAGTACTTTAGCCAAAATGTAACGTAATCTAGCCATATTAGTGCTTTGTTTGTTAGGTGGTTAAGTATGCCTGCATTTCATTGGTTCTTATACCAGTAGACTCCAACCTAATTCCTAAATAATCTAGCAATACAATGAACTCATAGAAATGTATGTATATGGCTTAAGTGGTTACTGCAGTAAGTCCCGCTGCACACTGTGAACGTTTAATTTTTGTGTAAGAGTGGCCAGATAAAAATTATATACCATTTGTATTCTTCTCTTGCTCTTTCTCAGCATAAAATTAAAATTAATGAAAGAAAACTTTCATAGGGTGAGTGGAGCTTAATCGAATCATGTGTTTTAAAACTAAACACTCGTGAAGGGGTTTTGGAATTGATAATATTTTATTAAAAAAATTATAAATTACCAAGAAAAATAATATTTAGTCTGCAAATATTTAACTCAAAGTAAATTTCTATGCACAAAATTCATCAGAATGTGTATTTTTCGAGAGACTGGAACAACCATTTTGCATAGATTCAAGTTTAAAAATTTAAAAGCATACACAACTATTTTACATTAAAATTTTTATTTTTTTTTTAATTATTCTAACTCTGAAAATCCCTAATCGATTTTTTTAATTTTGCACTTATTTTAATGCCTACGAAACGCATCCTTACGAAAGAAAAAAAATAAACAGGGCTGGAAATAGAGTGTTTCAAAACTGCCGATATTTCTATGAAATATAGGTCAAAGTAAAACCCCCAGAAGTTTCGCTCTTCCAATTTGCGAGATGTACTAAAATTTCTAAAATATGGCAACAACCCATTCTTAGGTTTATAGGTGACAAAGAGAAAAAAGTATAGATGGAAGAAAGAACACAGTATATTTCTGTGGGTCTCCCATAATCAGTACTGCCATATACTACATATTTTTTTCCAAAATATCTTTAAATAAAGGTTAAAAATCTTATATTTCTATTAAAAATAAAGCAAACATGTTTCTATCTGAAATTACAGATTTATTCCGTTTAAGAATATCTTGTACAAGAATCCGCCTAAATCACATCAGAAAAATGTTTATGGGTTACAGACTACCTCAAACTTTGTTAGCCCTAGTCGCTTTAGTTCAGTTTTTCTAAAACTGTAAAATCAATTAAAAATTGGAAACAATATTAGTTTCGTAGGAAAGTCCAAATGCTAGAAAAAATTTTGTTTACCAGGGTGAAACGTTAATACAAAGCTTAGAAAACACATACATACATACATATAAAAGCTTATAAATCGAGTTACAAATCCTTCCGCAGACCCTAAAGTGAAAACAATAACTGCCTGTTCCACGATGTCACTCGATGTCGTACTATCGCACAATTACTTACATTTTAAACAAACACAAATTGTAAAATTTTGTTTTTGTTTTTTATCGAGTGACATCGTGGGAGAGTCAGTAAAAAATATAAAATTAAACTTTAATTTCAATACAGCATAAAATGTTCAAGCATTATTTTATCTACTAACTCCACTGAAAAAAAAGTTTAAAAATAAATAAAATCTGCACATATGGCAACGCTACCCATACATTTAATTTGCTATGATTCCTTTGAAAATTTCTCCTTCGAAATACGGTAACAAATTTTAAAAAACTCCTGAAACATTAAAAAAAAGTATGTGTATGTAGAGAATGCATTTGAAAGATAAACCAAAGACTTAAACATGTTTTTTAATGGCCAATGATTTCGTTCTAAAATCCACATATATATTAATTTTAATTTTTATATAATATGCATTTATACATCCCGTATATAAAAGCGATACAAATATGGCAACTCCTAAATACCATAAAATGCCCATAAATTTCCCAAAACAAAGAAATCTGTTCCAGAAAAATTACTTAAGATTGGCTGCAATGATTGAAAAAAAATTTTGTTATCTATAAAAATTTTAAAACAAAAAATGCACAAGAAAAATTTTAATTTCACACCAACATAAATTTGTTTTGCTTTGTTTTACATTCGAATTCATGTAGTAATTTGTAAAATGCAAATTGATTTCAAATGCACATGACTGGGTAATTTAAGTTACACTTAAGTTTGTAGTAAAAAATGCATTTCGTATATAAATAGAACTTATGTACATATATAAATTGACATTTAAATACGAACTGGGGAAGTGGTCACAAATGTGTTTGCGCGCAAGACTCACATAACTTTAATTTATTTTGCTTAATTTTACTGCAAAAAAAATATTCTTATTAACTATGATGCTTTTGAAAATGTTTACAGTTGCATATAAAATAATAATTTTTAACTGATGTATACAATTAAAACATGCAAAAAATCTAAGGTTATGATATACGTATGTATAAGGTAAACAGAAAAATTTGATATACATTCGAAAGGTTTAAAATAAAAATCCAGTAAAAAAACTGATTTTTTGTAAAACTTGGAAAAATTCTGCTCTTTAGGAACGATGTAACGCTTCAGTTGTCAATTCGATTGTCTGAATTTTCCGTTATCTTGTAAGTGTTAATTTTTAAATATTTTGTAAACTATTAATTTTATTTATGTAAACCAAAAAAAACATATGTACATACATATATGTATGTTATTCAAATATCGAGTATTTAGACTTAAATGGCAACACTTTTTATTTGCATTTTAAAACTTTCTATGGATGTAATCGATTTGGCGATTATGGAGGCATTTACGATTATAAAGACATATTTTTTATGAAAAAAATAAAATAAAATAGTAAACAAATACAAACAAAAAATATATTTCAATTACAATTTTAAATAAAAAGTTATACTACAGAAAAACATCACATAACTGGGCGGCATAAAAACAAAGAAAACCTTAAAACAATTATATGTATTAAGAAACAACCGATGATAATATTACTAAAACTGAAAACAAAATGTTTCCATGTTTTGTTTTATTATTTTGTAAAAGGCTTAACTTTCGTTTGGTTTTGAAAGCCAAAAAGATTTCTGCGCACAAATTCTCATGCATTTAAAATAGACTAAATTATATATACATACATACATATACTAATATTGAAAGAACTATTTTTCGAATAAAATTAATAATGAAGATTATGCATAATTAATAAAAGTATAAAATCCCAGTAGTCCATACTTGTAGTCACAACAAAGTATACTTTAATTGTTTAAAAACCAGTATGTATTTTGGTATGGCTTAAACACGTAAAGCATAATTTTATGAGTGTGAGTATGGGGGTCAATGTTTTATAAAAATATGGAATAAATAAAAAAGGTAGATGATAGATGGTAGAGATAATTTATATTGCACATGTTCCTCTATGGACAGTCAGACTAAAATTTGTGAATTTCGACTTTTTGCTTAAAAAAGAAATGATACCTGCTGACTGCAAAAATCTTACTCATTAGAGAAATAAGTGCTAAAAATTGATTTTCGATTAAATATCGAAAAAGCTTGTGTCAACTATCGAATGTAGAATGCCATAGAATAAAGAAAACAATTAAAATGTGTTGTTATTCCATGACAATTTGTCGCAGGCACAAACTCGAGTACTGCATATATGCGAATATACTATAATTTTATGAAATTTTTAAAATTATTATAATTGTCTAAGTCAAAAATTTCAAACCTCAATATTAAAAACTACATTTATGAAATAACAACAATAAATACACATGTATTAATTTTTTCCATGTTAACTACAACAATTAAGATTTCATACATTTTTGAACTGGACATTCTATATCAATCTAAAATTTCGAATACTCTACAAAAATAAAGAAAATATTAATATATATAAAACCAATTTTTAAATAAAACTGAACCTTTGGGTGTTAACTATTTATGTACTTTACATTTATTTTATAACAACTTTTCCGTTTAGAAATATTAAGATTTAAGGAATTAAAAATTGATTTCAACGTTAAATTCGCAAGTTCGAATATTCTCAGGTATGTGAAAGGAAAAATGTCAAATAATAAAAGACGGGGAGTGTGATCTGAGAGCGGTTGTCCTAGGAGTAATAGAAATAAAATTACGACAATGTTAAACATATGACAAGCGTTTCAAATACGTTACGGGTTGATCACATACCCTGCCATTTATGTATTCGAAATTTCGCTTTTACTAACTTTCGATTTAATTAGTAATCCTTTAAATCTAAAATTTTAATAATAATTACATACAAATGAAAATTCCAACTTAAGCCTAGTATTCTGTTTCAAATTTCATGTGAAATTCTGACAGAACCCATACAAAAAATATTCAATCGAAATATTTGTGGAAAAATGTTGCTAGACTAGTACTCTGTTTTAATTATGAAAAACATGTGAAATAACATGAATGTTATTTATTTCGAACGAAAAAAAAAAATTTCTCATTGAAAATGGAAAACATAATTTCAATTAAAAAGGAAAAAAACTGAAACTGAAATAAGTCATGTTGCGCAACATATTCCACAAATTCAAACAGAGTACTAGGCTTTAATTAAAAATAATTATGATTCGAAGATTGCCTTTCACTTCGACAGTAAATAAAAAAACGTTTTTTTTTTTTTTAATTAAATTCAAATAAATATTTTGTCTGGAAAATTATTCACTTACCTCTTCTCTTCGAAACTAAACAACATTTTAAGCCTAAAAATATTGTATTTTAAGTGTTGCCCACTTATTATGATTAGAGAAAATAAATATTTATATATCTAATTGAAACTAAAATAAAAAAAACAGCAAGTGTAAAACAAACAAAGAACTAACTAATGTTTAAATAATTGAATTTTTGTAATAGTTTCCAAACAAGGAAATTGAATAACTTAAAACTAATTATTTTAAAATACATTTTAATAAAAAAAATGAAAGTTTATAAAAAATTTTATTTAAATAAATTATAAAGAAATATTGTTCCAATAAATAAAAAATAATACAAATTAGTTAAAAATACACATTCGTATTATATTATAGGTTTAATAAGTTAAATAAAATGGTTTTTGTTTCAAGGCCAAGTAAAATTTTAAATAACTTAAATTGTTATACGTTGTGTTATTGAACTAAAATGAATTTGAAACAAAAACTTTTAATAATTATGCTTTGAATTAACTAATAGAATTAATAGAACTTTGTTCAAATGCTATTGTTCGTTTTCTATAAGCAACTTTTTTCCGTTTTAATTTAATATATTAATACGCATTGCTTTTTTAGTGTCAGAAAAACTAAGCATAACTTAGAAAATGAATATGTCATTAAATGCATAAAAATCGTAATTTGGTTTTGTATAAATAAAAGAAACGGAGACACACTTATAGGAAAAAAAAATGGAATTCGAATGGCCCCAAAGGCGATCAGTGCAACTTCCCGAGAAATAATGTGTACTTATTGGCCTCATATTCCGTAACTATTTGTCAACGTCACGTCAAGACGATATCAAAAATAAGACATCTGAATACTATTTTCCCCCGTAATTTAATTACTTTGAACAGCCGCTTATTATTTTTTAGATCTTGAATAGTCCGAGGCTGTAAACAGTAATTTATCAACAGTAATTTGTCAACGTCAAGGCGATATAACTTGATTACTCTTTTTTCTGACACTTTTAATAGTCTCTTGCTATTTGTTTGCAATAGGCGAAAAAAATCTGGAGCTAGTCTGGTCAATACATTACTTGACCACAAAACGTTGGTATTCCCTGAGTTTTCGCCTCTCACTCTCTCAACAGTGAAACTAATTTACATATTGTGAATACAGTCTACACATAATTTTCAATTCACAATAACATGAAAATGCCCAGATTTATTAAAATAACAAACTCGTTAAATTTGAGATAATTACTGAAATATTTAATAAAAGCAAAAAATGTGAAGCTAATGAGTTAAAAGTAAAGAAATAATGTGTAGAAAGTAAAGGCAAAAAACATGTGCAAAATAATTCTTGTCCGCAATGAGTGTGAGTTTTTCGCAAGTAGCTACAGAATGAAGAGGAATATTTTATATAAAACCCTTAAATAGACGAAAAAAAATTAATATGGAAAATGTTTCTAACAAATGCCAATGGAAATGTCCTTATTTAGTAAATTACGCTTTTTTTTTAACAAAATAAAAAAACGAAATTGATATTTCTTAATTTGATGGAGATATTTACGAAGATACCGTTTGGAATGGAGTTCCTTAAAAATATTCATTGAGTCAATGCCTATATTATTTGAAATCAAATTTAAAATTTTTCCGTGATGCATGCCAAGTTGCATTTTTAAACAAATGTTTAAATTTTTAATTAAGGTCAATTTAATATTTGAAGTAAATTTCTTGGTTTTACCATAAGCAACCATTCATTAATTGAAATTATGAAAAATATTTTCTTACAATTTCCACTCATATATTTTACTGATGTGTGAAATAAATGCAAATACAATACACGTATTTTATGGCTGAGGTTATTATCGAAATTGGAACATACATAAACATTTTAAAGTGTACGTATTAATAATTATTATTTAATTATAATTGTAGCCTTTAAGTATAATAACTGTAAATGGTTTTTTTAATTGTTGGATAAAAAGCGCAAATATTTTGTTTTATTTTTAATTATTATTTATCTGAAATAAATGAAACAAATTTAAAAAGCAATAAATTAACTGAAGTTTTTATTACAAGCATAATAGGCATTCGCGCAGGCGCTTAAATCTTGTTTAGAAAGACGACACTTTTTTGTAGTACACTTTAATGTTATTAAAGTCAAAAAATAACTTGCAAAAATATGGTTTTGATACTGCCCTATTGTTTTACTGCGGCATTTAGACGATCATATGCGAAGTTGTGAAACTTTGCATGAACTTTGATACTAATGCTCCATTTGCGGCCTTTCTAATACTTTGCAATGATATCCACTTGTCAACGTTGTACAGAGGCATTATAAGGCACCAACTTTGTTTGAATACACAACAATTTACGTTTTAGATGTGTCAGTAGTTTTGATAACTCAAATCATTTGGTGTTTTCCAAGGCATTTATTATACCATGGTGTTTTCTACGATTTCAACATTTTAAATTTTATAAAAGAGAACATTCAATTAATCTAATTGTTTAGCCCAATTCAATATTTGTATTTTCATTTCAAAACAGTTCAGTTGTTGACCTGCAGCTAAAACAGATTACTTTGCTGAAAATTATTCTTACGGAAGAGCATACAAATAAAAAAATTATAACAACACTTTTTCTTGTAATTAAATTATATATTTGCTTTAAATTCATTAAATTGATTTTTAATGCACATACATACATACTAATAAGGTTTATAGAACATATAAGTTTTAAATGTTAATATGCATTTGAGGAAATTGTTTAGTATAAACAACTTACAGAGTTTGCTTTAGTGTTTCCATCAAGAAAAATCAATATTTGAACAATATTATTAAACAATAATAAAACAAAAGTCAATATGCAATTTTCAAATTATAAAGCCAAGATATATATTCTACTTTCCTTACAAAGTTACATATGTATATAAATTTTAACGTTTTCTTAGAAATATATCAGACAAGTTTGAACAAAATAGTGTAAATTAAATAGACAATATAAATTGAAATGTTTAAACAGTTTTGGTTTAGGGGTTTTTTGTGATTTTTCTTATTCTTATTTTAAAAACATACATACATCTATGGTTAAATATGTATATTAAAAGAGTTTATTTTTGACATTTACTACATTTAATTGATATTTTCTTTACGTGTTTAAATCTGTTGAAGAATTTTTGGAAAATTATTGCATTGTGTAAATGGATGTTATCTGCATTCAAATATTATGTGATTTGATTATTGCAAAACTGACACTAGCATTTTGATGTGTTCCAATAGAAATTAACAAATTAAAAACAATTTAAAAGGTTGTAAAGAAACAAGCCAAGCATTAAACTCTTCCTCCTTCATGTCATTTTTCAATAATATTAATAGTATTCAAATTAGTTGTTATTAGCACAGTGTTTTAATTTTAAGATAATCATGCCTCCCGATAATTTATTTGAGCTTGGTTTTGCTGCTAACAGTTGCTGGCGTATTGTGGCTCGAGTGAGAAAAATTACTCTGTTAGATCCTTGTTGATTTTGCTTTAGTTTCTTAACTTGTTATTTGTATTTTGCTTGACAAGGGCCCTTGGTGTATCTCCTCCACAAGTACCACCACTCGTAGAAGCAGCGGCTGTAGATTTTTCTCACTTTTTACCAGGAGGCGCCAATGGTTGGCCGCGATCTTTGCCTCGCAATTTTACGCCTATGACACGTTCAATTTTACCTAACACCATGTTGTTCGGAATACCACGGCCAGCCTCATAATCTGTAACTACTTGTTGCTTTTCACAGATTTTCTACAATATAAAGACATAAGCGTTAGCATTACTTATCTCCATTACTATATTGTATTTCGCTTACAGTAGCGAGATCCTTTTGACTTAAACCTTTAGCTTGACGACCTTGCATAATGATTTTTCCCACTTCTAAAGGAACTTTTTCATGACGCAACTCCTCAGTCTCACGATCCAATTTGGCAGTGTTCTTAGTTGTTACATGTTGTTTGTTGGTGCCAGCACCGTCTAAAAATAGATTAAAAAAATTAATTAAGAGATATCAAATTTCAATAGAGAAATTATAATACTGTTTCCTTAATCCAGCATACCATATTGCAGTTTTAATGTTTTCTTAGTTCTACAAGTTTATAAAACTTTTTAAAAAAATTTTTTTAAAATCGGTTTCATTGTATATAGGAATAGTTTTGTTTACAGATATTACATTTATTGTTGAAACAAAGTTAACATCAATCAATGGTCATGTGTCGGCAAATTATATACATAGGAATATTAAAGTGTTCATACTCTTTCCTTTTTTACACAATGAGTCCTTAATTTATTTTATGTAATATAAATATTTAATAGCATCAGGCGCAAAGCAGGTCTCAGGCAACTATAGTTAGCTGCAACCAGACCACTGATCGTTTACCCCCTTTTGAGATTTGCTCGTTCTAGTTAATTTCAATGCTTCAGATAACTGCATAAATTTGTGTTTCTTCTGAAGAATTTTCAGAAGTTATCAACGATCCTAGTTTTTATGTGAAGATAAAATCGTGTACACAGTGGCGGATAAATATACAGGTTATGAATATCGCCGGCATATGGTCCAAGTCTCGCAATAATAACAATAAATAAAAACATTTCATATCCACGTAGGTAGAAATGCACGTACATATGTATGTATATGCATACACACATAGCTAATGTATTTAGATTTCTCCCGCCCTGTTTTTAATCATTCATTATATTACTAAACAACAGCACCGGAATATTTTCATATATACAGTACATGCGGTAAAAAACACCGTGCAGTATTATGAAAAATTTGCTAAAATGATGAAATTGTATTGCAATACAAATCGATAAAGAATCAAGATATTAAGGTTATCTAAAGATCTCAACAACATAACCTAAGATTCCACTTTATATTTATTTTTAAAGGGTATTAAGGAACTTACATTTTTGTTGGGTATCAACTTGTACACCCTGGCGTCGGGCGGCATTAATAGCTGCTTCAGTTTTTAGAGCACCGGCCTTTGGAGCTTTCTTGCGCAGCACTGTAACAGTATCCCAATCCGACATGTCTACTATATTATGTATATGTATATATAATTTTCTTAATGGTAATGCAATAAATCAGATGACTAAACTTCTGAGATAACAAAAGTAAAAAATAAATTAATATTTGTATTGTTTAGTTTCTTTTACGTATTTTACAACTGTTTCTGTTTTAGTAAAGTTTGTCTTACAATAAATTTAAATGAATATAAATATATGGTTTTGTATTCCAGAAAAGTCCAAAATACACTTATTTAATGACAATGTGTTATTACACAGTTGCAATTTACGGTAGCAAGCACAATAGCAATTGCTGAGACCTCTATTGTTATATATTTGTACCAAGTAGCATTTTTATGCATTGTTTTTATTTATGTGTACTTATTGGCCTCAGAAACGGCACACGAGTAAATTTTTAAAAAGAAATCATCTCTAATAATGAAAAAAAGTTTTCACTATGAAAAATTGTTTCCTTTCTTGATTGCCGTGGAATGAACTCCGTTCCCCAACGGAATCGAAAACTCTGACATTATATTAAAATGATTGAAAAATCGGTTGTAGGTATTTAATAAAAACCGAGTTTCTAGAGGGTGAGAGACTTTAGGGAACAATGTACCAAATTTTAAACATGTCAGTTTGGTACTTTAGTTGCTACAATGGTCACACTGTCTATTCAAACTTCAGTGCAGAGCAGGTTAAACTTGCACTACGATACTGTGAAATTCAATTGCTAATTATTGCTTTTATCTGTGGATATTTAATTTAGGATTTTGTGTGGATTTAAGTTGCTTTTTGTCAATTTTGCAAATTTGTGTTATTGCTAGAAAATACAATGGCGGATGTAAATAATATAAATGAAGTGCCACAATCAGACGAAAGCAGTACTCAGAATGTGGAAGAGACATCTCAACAATCGGAGTTGGTGACTAATTGTGAGAATGCTGTTGGTAGGCCAAATGTAATACCGGGCGAACAGCTTTCCTCTATTGAAGATGTAGTGAATAATGATCCGGAATGTTATGAGTTGGACTTGAATCACCATCGCATTGAGAAATTAGAAAACTTAGAACCTCTTACTCAGGTAGAACGACTTTATTTGCGTTGGAATCTTATAAAGAAAATCGAGAATCTTAATACATTATCTACACTTGTTGAGCTTGAATTGTATGATAATCAAATAACAAAGTTGGAAAATTTAGATGCTCTGGTTAACTTGGAAATACTTGATGTAAGCTTCAATCGTTTAACTAAGATTGAAAATCTGGAAAATCTAAAAAAATTGGAAAAACTTTACTTGGTAGCAAACAAAATTACTGAAATTGAAAACATTGGCATGTTAACTAATCTCACAATGCTTGAATTGGGCGATAATAAAATTAAAACCATTAGAAATCTTGATTCATTAGTCAATTTGCGTCAATTGTTTTTAGGTAAAAACAAAATTTCAAAAATTGAGAATCTTGACAAGTTGGTAAATTTGGAAATTCTCAGTTTGCAGGCAAACCGCATAGTTAAAATTGAAAATTTAGATAAATTAACAAATTTAACAGAACTGTATATATCTGAAAATGGCATTGAAAATATTGAAAACTTAAACCATAACCTGCGATTGGATACTTTGGATTTGGCCAAAAACCGTTTAAAGTCTATCGACAATATCGAGAAACTCGTGCAACTAGAGGAATTATGGTTAAATGATAATGTTGTCGATAGTTGGAAAAATATTGAAAGCATTAAAAATAACAGCTCTTTGAAAACGATATATTTAGAACATAATCCAATTGCTCAAGATCCAATGTATCGTCGCAAATTGAAGGAATTGGCACCCTCTCTGGAAAAAATAGATGCAACACTTTGCAGATAATTCTCTACTATATACGCATAGCTAAGAAACAAAGAAAGTTATTAATCAATTTTTATAATTTAATTTCGATTCTTGAACATTTAACCACCTTCTTTATAATTAATTTTATGAGTGCTTGCAATAACTTTGTAACTATGTATAATAGATATTAAATAAAAAATGAAAACAGTATTTGAAAACATAATTTTTGACTTGTCCAATATGTGGAAAAATCGACCAAGTACGTCTCCTATTCATAACCGAAAGATTCAATTAGGGTACATATATATAAATAGAATTATTACTTCTATAGAATCCAATAAAAGTAGATGCTTTGGAAATTCGCATCCAGGTCAATACCACAAATTCGTAAGGCCGATTTTAAGTGCGACGTTTGTTAGGATATTAATAACTAACTAAAGACGAATATCGACCGTTAATGATGATCAAACCAATTAACTATAAAATTGTGAAAAGAATAATTTTACATTGATAAAAATAAAAACACTTATCAAACAAGCATTTGAGTTTTTTATATTTATTTATTTATATAATTGTTTTATTTTCGTATTTAACTTTTCTTATAAGAGTTACATAGTTAATATTATTTTATGATTTAATAAAAAAAAGGGAAAACTTCTTCATAATTTCACCTTGTTGAATTTGTAAATTTTAACATGTTTTTTTTTGTACAAAAAATATATGTATATATATTTATATGCAAGTGTGTAGATAAACATCTATTTTTAATGTATGTATAGTATATAGTAAATTTACATTTTAAAACTTAAATAACTATGTCTGTATATTTAAGTATTTAAAAAATCAATTTCTTGTTTTTTTATGTTCCTACAGTTTATAGTAGGTATTTGTTTAGCATGCAACGAACTAGAGTTTTTTAAAACAATTTTCATGTGTAATAAAAAATTTAAAGGGAATCAATCGGTTTTAAAACGAGAAATTTTTCAAAATGGGATAATTTTTCATCTTGTGTACATCGTACGATTTTAGGCCAAGCATTTACATGCATTCCTAATTCTTCGAATTATTGCGGCACACACTGTGATTTTTATTGAAATTGCATACTTCGAAATTTGTTGTATATCTAAATATACTTATTATATAGAGTCCGCAATTTGTAATGACACTAAAAATAATTCCTTGACATCTGCTTTAACAGCAGATATACAATTTTATCCAAGACAAATAACTATACTTGTATGATTTCAGAATAGTTCAATTTTTCAGTCAATGTTCTTTTTAACAATTGATTCGTTAAATTATATAGTTATTATTATTAATTAAAAGGCATATGATGTACAAGCACGAGTAAAATGTTTTAAAAATAAAATCGCACCATTTGTTTGGTTTCAGAATAGGAAACGATTGTGAATGTATTACTTTTAGAATTTAATTTGGATTTATATACATATGTATATATATGTATATATATACGTATACATATAAATATATATAAGAGTACGTGTGTGAACATGTATATTATCTAAATAAAGTAAGTGAATTTATTATGATTTGAGTTCTTATCAACTAAGAGATATTTGACATTCAACTCAAACATTAAAATTTTCTAAACACCATTAACTGCCAGATTGACTTACTTATACAGAGAATAAATTTTTTATTAAAATGTATTTTTTGTGTATGATGTAAAAACATACATTAATTATATTAGTATTAAATAAAAAAATAATTTTATTAGACTATCCACTTATTAAAATATTTTTTATAAAAAATATTACTAATAATAAACAAAAAGGATGGTGGGTATTTTAATGGGATATGCTTTTTTGTGAGTTTGGGGATGAGACCACATGCAAATTATGTTATATATTTATTTATGTGTTACGTATGTAATTCAAAATAAAAATTTTATTTGTTCAAGTTATTTTTTTATTGCAAATAAGAAAGAACTTACAAAATAGTCTTAAAATTATTTTATTTGCACTTTTTATAAAATAAAAAATATGAGATAATATTAAAAACTCTATTTTGAATTTCCTCTCATCATAAAATTTAACATTAATTTTAAAAAAATTAAACTATTATGTCGAGTCTTACTTGCAAGAAAATCATAACCTTCCAAAAATAAAATATTAAAGGAAAGCATTTATAGTACACAATGCAATCAATTTCAAAGAATTGCTTATGAACTAACACATTTTTGTTTTATCTTATAAAATTATTTAGTATCAATTTTTATTAACAACAAACTGCTGCTGTCTTTATTTGTCTTGCATAACTCTTTTGGGATCTATTTTTTTTCTTTGACAAATTTACATATACAAAACGCATTTCAAATAAAATTTCTTCAGGTTTATTTCCCTAGCAATGTCCAGCACGACTTTATAAAATATTTTATAAAAAATCGAAAATCATATTGGTTATGATTTTCTTGCGGTAATAAATAAAATAAAATTTATAAAGATTACAGTATAAAATTATGGAACAAATACCAGAAAAAAATTATCAATAAATTATAATATAAAATCTAAGAAGACATGTTGTGTATTATCTTAAACGTCAATAATAATAATGGCTCCATTAGAAGTGGCGCCAATAAATAACATCCCAAAATTAAAATATTTAAAATGAGCCAAACATTTTTACTAGTTTTTTGTATTACTACAAATTTAAAAGCATTCTAATTTTTAAGGTTAGGTTCATTTTTCTTTGGAATTTTCTCTGCTTGGGGCAGAATAGTCACAATGAATAATAAAGGACCCTAAAAATTATCCCAAAAATTAAAAAAAAGTATCGAAGAAAACTTATTCATTGTTGCAATATGGCAAAAAAATGGGAAAATATTAAATGATTAAATATATTAAAACTATCACAAAAACAAAAATATATTCAGAATTAGTATATATTATAAAATTTGTTTCGATAGAATAAATGGACAAACAATTTTTTATGCCTTTTTTATTTGTTGTTTAGGCTATTTTCCATTGCCGCCATCTTTTTATGGAGCAATATATAAAAAGTGATGTTATTTGAAAATCGTTTTTTTTTTTGGGATTAGTTGTTAATATTAAGCAAAATTTTTTTTAATAAATATTTTATTTAAGAACTAGTATTACTTCCCCCATCAGTTTTAACTGCTGCAGCATAACTGTTTGACGAAGTAGGCGATTTCCCTTCTTCTTTTGCGGAAGTAGTAGCACCAGCAGACCCTGGAGAGGAGTTTGTTGTTCCCGTAGCACCAGCTGCGACACCTAAAGATGGTGAGGTATTTACTATAGTATAGTATACGATCAAAATAGAAAAGAAAAATTTTAGTTTAAAACTTATAAATTGGAATATTAAAAAAATATGTGTGCATTTGAAAATGTGTAATGAAAAGCGGGATGTCACAAAATACACAAATGAACCGATTTTAGGGTCTGTACCTTTACAAAATGCCAATTTTTTCTTTTTTAACAATCGGACAGTACTTTTGAACTTTGTAATAATTAAATTTAAATTTAGGTATATCATTTATTAATTTTAGTTTGTTTTCTTTTTTAATATTTTTTATACACAAAATCTTTATTTGGGAAACAATTGAAAGTACATAGAGTTTAAAATCAGTTCAATTTAGTACTCAGAATATATTATTTTTACCTCTAACATCGATAGCATAACAGTCATCAAGACGTAAATCATGTTTTTTTAACAATTGACATTCCGCACCTTCTACTGATGGTATTGAATACACATACAAATATCCGTCTTGGGAAGCAATTAAAAGCCTGGTAAAAATAAATAATTAAAAAAAGGAATATATATAGTATATATATGTATATGTAGATATATTTATATAAGGTTTTTTTTTATAAAAATTAAAACTGCGGCATGTATTTAGATTTCTACTAATTTTCATCGTAGAACATTAAACTTACCGCAATTGCTTTTGTATATTTGATATGGCACACATACGCCTGACACCGGCCTCCGGCAGAGTTACCGAAGCAAAAGCTCTACCTTGACTGAACACATCTGTAACCTGTGTTGGCAGATAGCTGGATACCGTCTTGCTAAGAAATCTAAAAAACGAGTAACTTTTTTGAAATGTAAGATGTGAAGATAATAATATGTACGGATGTGGATAAAGTGTGCACAACAGGATTAGATAATATTGTGTGATGTACGGTTCATTGGTTGGTCGTACAAACGAAATACGTGAATGTACGTGTACGGTTTAGTCGTTTAAAATACATTTGCGGTAACATATAACATATACAAAACGACATAATGTAGGCAGTGAAGTGATAGATATTGGTGTTTGATGAATAAGTAGTGAACAAAAAGAGGTTTGGCACATGTATGAAAAAAGTAGAAAAGAAAATTATAAAACAAAAATTAAATTAAAATAAAGCATGATTATATTAAAATGTTTTTTTAATGTATAAAAATAAAAGAAAATAATTTACAAATACCAAAAGAAAATAGTTTTAGCCAAATTAATTTATTGAAACCAAAACCAAAAGAAAAATATAACGTAAACAACATGTTCGCAATGGTAAACAAAATGATGCAAATTTGCTACTTACCCCATCCAATCATCTGAACTTTGCTTGGTATCACTATTCTCCGTAGATGTGCGATCTAAACGGAATATATGAACTGTTTCAGTATTTGAGCTGGAGACTAAATATTCAGCACAAGTACTAAATGAAAGCGAAGCTATAGATACGCAACGTTTTAAACCTCTTCTCAATTCAAAAAGTTTTGTACCATCCAACGATGAGAATACTCTAATGACTGTTCCCCTCTCACTGGCAGTGGCGATTTCCGTTCCGGAAGGACTAAATGCCAATGCGGCTAAAGGGCTGTCATGCGCTGGTATCATAGTTTTTGCATGTAGATTTATGGCATCGAAAATTTGAACTTCGCCTGCCGTAACACTTCCAGGATATGCTAAATAACAGTGGTCGGATGAAGAGCTTAATGCGCACAGGCCTACAGAATTGCAAGGCGTGTCGCGTATAGTGTGTACAACTTTCATATCTTGTATATTATGAATGTAAAGACTTTCCTCCAAACAAACAATTAAACGTTCGCGGTTTAATTTAACAGCCAGTATTGAATTCGAGTACGAGTAATTGCATATTTCACTTTGCTTTTTAAAATGACACACCTTGAATACAGAATGTACATAAAAATTCTTTAGTTTTTGTACGTACATATTCATCGAATGGAATAAAATACCTTCAGTTTTCTAGGAGCTCTCTGGGAGACAACGGCAACCAAAGAACTTTCAAATAAACGTTCGATTAAGAATATTTCCTCTGTGGGACAGGTATAGATTTTATCTAATGTATTATCTACAGATCCTAAGCTATATAAACTGTAACCAGATTTTGTGCCAACAGCCAAAGATCTGTAATTTAGAAAAAAAAATAGTAAAATATGTATAAAGTATATTTATTGTAAATGTATTTGTCATATGCCTCATAATTAAAAACTTTTGAAGATGACGATGGTTGAGGGTTAGTGATATTATTTAGCCTAATCCACCAGAACTATTTTATAAAGTCACCCAATAAATTGGTTAGATATTTTAATAATTAATAAATTTCACACTAGACCTATTAATAATTATTTTGGCAATTTTCTTTTAAATTGCGTGATACACATTTTTAATTTTACGAAAGTGTGGCTAAAGATGTATTTACAATAAACCGAATTGACGATAGTATAGTTATATATGTAGCTTTTAAAAAACTAAATGCTTATAGTTTAAAAAACTAAACGGGATTCGAAATTATACTTACGTTGCATTTTGATTAAAATTAACAAAAACTTCTCCCGCATCCATGTCTGGTCGAAATAAAAGGCTCATCATTTGGGCGGCTAACAAAACGGTAGCGTAATTTTTAAATTTGTAATTTTTTCTGCTATGTTATCTTATCTGAAATATTTAGAAAATATTTAATGAAACAATTATTTATAAACCATTTTACAAACATAAAATATTTTACTATCTTAAATATCGCAATTTCGTTCCCCCGTAGTGCCAAAATCATATTTCAAAAATCTGTTTTCAAACATTTGCGTACAGAACATATTGGTTAGATAATTCATTAATTTTTTCTCCTAATTCAACGCAACCCATGAAGTGATTAGCTTGTCTAACGAAAACACACACGACCTACGGCGAGAATCTAAACCACGACTATAGGACAGACAGGGTAATATTGTCCATTACGACATGACAAAGTGGATAAACGAGGTGTGGATGTGCAAAACAACCAACGGAAGGAGTACAGAGGCCAGTTAGAAGGCATCCCCACACATATTTAAAGGTACATACGTAAATATGTATTTTCTCATATACACATATTGAAACTAATATATTATGTATTGTTATTATAAGACACCATGTAATATTATTACTGATATCCGATCTATCAACAATGACACGGTTTTATGTATATACAACATATGTATACATGTAATCAGGTAAAAATGTTTTTTCCAGACAACTCCCCTTCGTGTATACATATGTTCATCATTCCCAAAACAAACATAGTTTTATGAAGGAATACAGTTTTGCTATATATATGAGCGTTCTTTTTCATAACAAAATAATAAATGTTGAATTATAATACCAAAATAAACAACAAAACAAAAACAAAATAATAATAATAATAAATTATATCAACTGATAAATTCGTTATACTTATTTATTTACAAATATGTATAAGGAAATGTATGTGCAAAGATACGTACATACAATTGTATATCTTTATATGTATGTATGTATATATTTTGCATTGCACATACAGTCTTTTCATCATCCAGTAACTTACCAAACAAATAAAAAACCAAACAATTGAAAATTTCGCAATCACCAAATATCCTTGATTTATAGGTATGAAATTCTTTGTTATGAGTATTTAAAAAAATTAAAGCAAATTATTTTTCAAGTTTTACTTTTTGATAAAGGCGCAGTTAATACATATATATTTTTGTGTTTTTCTTTTTTCACTTGTATTTTAACTGAACTAGCATATGCAACAACAAAGGACAAAGTCAGAAATGCCAACAAACAAGAGCAACAAGACGTAAAACCACACAACTTCAATAAGGTGTAGTATTAACGCAGCTGTTTATAAACACTTTAACAAGGCAGATTTCCCAGGTACTCTCACTAGTACAACAATTAACAACACCAAAAACCACACGTATTTTGTTGGTAGAAAATTACGAGCTAATGTCAAAATCAAGAGAGAAGAAGCATCATTAACAAGGCAGATTTAAGAAAAAAACATTTTAGTGGCTTGTATATAAACTTTTGACAGTTGTTCGATACGCACCAAGGAAAATGTAATAGACAGCTGCGCTACTGAGAGTACCTTGTAAATCTGTCTTGCACTTTAAACAGGGCCTCCACGTGAGACATTTGAACATGTTTGTGAGCATGCAATCGTCATTTTTATTTACCAATGCTATGGCCAATACCCAGGTCAAAGCAACTGTACAAATGATTGTTTGTAGGGCTGTAGTTTGACTGCTAAAAATCGCGACACTTATCACTTTGTTAAAAGCTGTTTACATTTTGTGGCCCTTTAATATATTGTGCTAAAGTTTTTTCGAAGTTAGTTCACTACGTTGTTTTTATGTTGTAGCGAAAATTGTTATGACGAAAATGCAAACACGTTTTTCTTCATGCTGTAGTCGGCTGTGTTTGACAAAATGATATTTTTCCACAAACAAGGCGACCGATGTTTTTGTACTGCTCTAGCAGTGCAATGAACTATTATATTGTCTCGACACGACGTTGACGAAAAGTTACAGAATAAGGGGGATTTTGTATGATTACAAGAATGAACTGGGAGAAACAAGGACTATATTAATGATATATTTATTTTTTTATTTTATTTATTTCGTAAAAAAAGCCAGTATACATATAGAAAGAAGCGACATATGCATGTAGTATTATTTATAATATGCACACAGAGAGATAACGCGCAAATTTTATTTCACTTTATTTTACTTCTATATATATATATATATATATATATATATATATATATATATATATATATATATAGTATGTACATAAATTTATTTATTTGTAGAATAATTTGCTAAGAATCGCTCCACAGATGCCGACGGAGTAATATACCCGTGGTTCAAAACTTTTGACAAAGTGAAAATATATGTGACGCTTCTTAACATTGCATTGACCTGCTTATAATGCTATGATCCCACCCTGTCAAATACCATCGTTTACTTTGTATTAGAGTTTTATTTGTATGAACCCAATTTTTAATTCTCTTTGCTTAGATAGCTGTCAAATTATTTACTTATAGCATGGTGCATCTAATTACTTTTCGCCAGTCAGCTGTTATCACCTTGCAACTCATTTTGATTTGGTTCAAACAATAAAACCCTTAATATTAGGGCATCCTGATCTCTAGCATAACATATACATACTGACATATATGTATCTATATATATTTTCAGTTTTAAAAACTGATATGGAGTTTTTTTTTAATAAAATGTAATGATCACTTTATGTAAAAAGGGCTTGAAATTTATTAGACTTACATATTTTTGTATCAGCCAAGGCATTAATTTTCTTTGCACTTTCGAATCAACGAAACAATATCTTCAGTAGCTCTTTATTAAATATATACTTATGCATGTACTCAAAAATCAAGTACCAAAGTATCTTTTTGTCGTTTTTGCCTTTTGCATGAAATGTCCTTTTTACCTTTGTTTTTTCTTTAGATGAATATGATATTTATTTCATCTTATTTTACACTTGAAATTCGGCGCACCGTATCACATTAACACTAAACTAATTTAATTAAATTTATTTTAAAAGCTATTTACTTTTGTTTCTGCTATATATGCATGCAAAAACTGTTTAACAAAGAATGAAAAAAGGCAATAACAAATCTAGTAATAAATAGTGTTGCCAGCTTGTCAGGTAACTGATTCTGCGATTAAAGTAAATATGTATATAGAATTCGAGACCATCGTTTTGCGTTTTATTAACAGAAAGTTTTGGGAATAGTTTTCAGCAAGGTCACGGTGATGACTTACGAATATATGAACATTCCCCAATAATATTTGTACAGGACTAAAAATGTTAACATAATGATGTATATGTTAACTGTAATAAAATGTGCAAGTTATAGATAATATATGCTATGATAACCAGTCGTATAATACATATTCACTTGTTTTACAGGGGTAGTTGTTTTCCCTTATCTACGTAATTATGCTATAGTGGCAGCACTAGTATTTTTTTTTAATGTTTAGGGCTTGCCAATGCAGTTATGCGTGATACTCTCCCTAGTACAACAATTAACAACACCAACAACCACATGTAGTTTGTTGGTAAACTATCATGAGCTATTGTCAGAATCAAGAGAGAAGAAACATATTAACATGGCAGATTTAAAAAAAACATTTTATGTAGCCTGTAAATAAACTTTTGATAGTAGTTCGTTACCTACCAAGGCAAACTTAATAGACAGCTGCGCTGGTGAGAGTACCTGGTAAATCTGCCTTGAATGTGCCCTTCGGTGTAATGTCAACTTTCTTTTTGACAGTCATATTCTGAGAAAAAAAATAGTTGGCAATATGAACCCACCTTGTGTGAAAGCATCTTGAAAACAATCTCATCTGCAGAGCCAAATCCCAAACTATGTATTTGTGGTAAAATTTTGTTTATATGCATGAGATTCTTGGTATCTCTTGAGGAATTTTGAAAATACAAGTTAACAAAAGTTTAGTGATTATATCGTGGCTTAAATATGAAAGAAAATAAAATCCTTAAACTCATACATGTAGCCTGGCGTGAGCGTTGGTCGGACTCACAATGGGGCATAAATATCAAAAATGTAAGTGCATCAAAATAAGAAAATATAAATTTTATTAAAATTAATCTTAATAAATATCCATGCATACATTACAATGTATATACACATTTATTTTGAGTTTAGTTTGTAGAGCACCGAATAACAAAAATTTGGAATAGAGGAAAAAAGTTTGCAAACTTCTCTAAAAACCGCGCTCAAATGTTTGATCCTCAGTTTTGGCCAAAGCTAAAATCAATTGCCTTTGTTTCATGGTCAATTGGCGTGGTATACGTATTTTAATTGTTACTATATGATCCCCCACAGTGTCTTTGGTTTTAATACCACGACCTTTAAGAGTTATCTTTGTGTGGGACTCCGTTCCGGGCTCAATCTTTACATCGAATGTATCGTAAATGCCACGCACCTTAATTGTACCACCCAAAATAGCTTCAGTTAGGTTCAAGTATCTCTCCGTTAACACATTGTTACCCACTCGTTTGTAGTAATCAGATTCTTTGACTTTTAGACGACAATTGATACGTTGTTTCGTATTAGGGTTTTCCACGGAAACAACATCACCCGTAGTAACTCCAGCTGGTACATGTACTATTACTCGAGTCTGCTCTTGTACAAAGCCACGGCTGTCGCATAATTCGCACTGATTACGACTAATATAACGTTTACCTTGACATTGATCGCAATTACTCACTGATGTGTAAGTTGCGGTCTTTTTTGACAACTGTCCGCTTCCATTACATTTGCGACAGGGTTCCGGATTTAAGCGGTTAGCTATGCGTTGCGATTTGCCATAACACGAGGGACATTTTTTCAAAAGTGAAAATTCAATATTTCTTTTAACGCCATGCACCGACTCAATGAATGTTATATCAATCTTTTGTTCAGTGCTATTGTTTAATGGCATGTGAGAAGTAGCTAAAAGACAAAAAGTTCCGTGTAATATAAGAATTAATCAGACTTAAAATGTCTCAATTACCTTCATTTCTTGCTTCAGTCGCTATATTATTTGCGTCACTAAACCCCATAAATTCTTTCAGCCTACTTGTTGTTGTATTCAAAAACTCATTTCCCGACTTGGACACTTTATTGAAAAATGTTTCCTCATTTTTAATTTCTCCCATTTCGTCATATTCCAAACGAGTTGATTCGTCAGTAAGAATATTGTAGGCATTCGATATTTCTTGAAAACGCTTCGATACTTGTGGCGGAGCATTTCCCGAATTCAACAAATCAGGATGATAACGTTTTGCTAATGCATAATAGGCGGCTTTAATTTGCTGAGAAGATGCCGTTCTAGGAACTCCTAATATTTTATAATAATAATCCTTAGGAAATTGTGTGCTATTATCTGGCTCGACTACCAACTGAGATTTTTGTTGCTCTTCTACGCGTTTCATTTCTATTTGACGATTTGGATAATAAATAGGTTTGTTGACCTTGAATTGGTAAGCAACAGTGGCACATTGCATTTTATTTAATTGGCTACAATTTTGTAAAAAACTTGTGCGCGACAAAGAATTAAACAGTAATTTCATTGCAGTATTCAATTGCACGTTAAATAACTTCTTGAAATTGAAAACTTTTTGTAATATGGACAAAAAAAAATTGTAAATTATGTAATAATTTATATATACATACACATTTTATTAAATAAAAAATTGATAAATTTTTCAATGCACTTTAGGTTTTACCGAGGGGTGTCAGTGGTGATGTTTATAATTTATCCGATTGTATATTACAACAAGCTTTGATTGGCTCGACCGCAAATCCTGTAAGTAAATACACAGTTTGCGGAAAGCTCATTGAGAACAATATTTTCATAGTTTATCCTGATTTCAGTTAGTTTTGAATTATCTGAAACATTCTCTGTGTGCCCACCTGGTTTCCTATTCAGCTGTTTTGAGGCGAATATCAAAATATGAATATTTTGAAAGGATCTATTGCATAACATCACTTTTGGATTTTTTGAATACAATATTAGATGGTGTAACATGCCGGTAAATAAATAAAATATGTTTTAAATTTTTACGGAACAATTCTTAACTGTGAATTTTTATATTCTGCAGTACCAAATCGGAGGAAACCATATTGCCCTGTGCAATTGTTTCATTGGTCAACTGGTTAATGCAAATATTTGCTATGGTAGCTACTAATTACGAAATGAACCGTGAGATCAGTGGCGATCAATCATATATGCTCGATCAATGTTGTTTAGTGATTGAGAAATTGGCGAAAAATCAATTTCTTTTAGCTATTCTCTATGTGGGTCGCCAAGAGGACTTGGAATATTATAGTAAAATTCGTGAGAATTATGCCACCATAAAAACTTCGTTAACAAATTCCAATTTTACACCATCCCATCCCGAAATTGAAAAATATCTACAACAATTGGCCTACATAGATGTGCACCATTTGGAAATGAAAACTTTAGATATAAAAGAACTGCCCGAACCTATTGCTTATTGTGTGCAACCGCTGTTGGCCGTGGAAGTGTTATTGAATCCCTGTAACGATGCTTCTTATTATGTGGCAGAAATGCAAATGTTGCAAAGGCTAAAAAAGTTCTCGAATACCCGTTTGTTTTACGAAATCATACGGGCTGGGTTTGTGTCACTTAGCAATGTGATAGAAACAAGTCATGACACCATGTGGGGGGCATTTACGTTTTTCAAAGTACCGCAAATCATTAAACAGTTGCACGCATTAAATAGAGGTAATCACCCCAATTGTGTTTGGCGTTTTACTCTTACAAATTCGACAAATTGTAATAGCTTAAAGACAAAAAGCTAAAATTTTCTTTAATCTATTACAAAATGTCGCATCTGAAGGCGAAAAACGCCAAACACAATAAGGGTGAATATATTTAATGATTATTTTTAAAACCTAATAATTTAGAAAAACGAAGGGAGAGGGAAATATAGATATTACTAAAAAATTGGTTTTTACTAGACAATGTAAAAAATTTAATCCTTTAAATTCATTAGCTCCTGGTGATCAAAATCCCACCGATTATATACCCGAAGTTGTTAAAGCTCTAGAAATGCTTCTTGAGGATAACCTTCTGTTAGATTTTATGGATTCCAAATGCTCCTGCAACATTATTGAATATTTATTAAACGATTGGACCAAACAGCATTTAGTTAATGATGCCCATGTGAAACATTTTGCTGCTCAAAGAGAAGAAGTTTCCATGCTGCTGCAGAAAAGAGAAGCCGGCAGCCATACACCTTCTATTATCAATTTCATAATAAGAGCTGAGGTGCCTTTATCGGGTATTTTAAAAACACTAAGTACAGACTACAACAAAGTTCAAGAGGCTTTGTTGGGTGTTTTATGTCAAGTACTAGTAGGTAAGTTAGTAATAAAAAACTATTCCCATTTAAAAGAAGAAAAAAAATAAAGAAAATAATAATAAATTAACTTTGCATAGGCAACAGCTTCGATTTAATACTATCAGTGGCTACCGTAGAAGGTCGTCTAAAAACATTTGTGTCCCGACTTATACAGTGCAATGAAAACTCGAAACAAATACCGGGAGAAGTTGGAAAAACCTCCATAATACGTTCCACTTTGTTTGATGTTTCGTTTCTGATATTAACCTCTATTGTTCAGACATATGGATCCGATGTAAGTTTTCTTTTCTATACTTTTGAAATATGTTAATATAATTTCTGCATAGGCCTTGCTATCGGAAAATGGTGATAGTTTCTTTGAAAAGTGGGTGCGAATTTGTATGGTCGAACGTAATAAGCCTAAAAATCATCACAGTATAATTGCACTGTGTGATGAAAATATTGTCGATGAGCTATTGTTGAATTTTAGTAAACCAGAAACGCAATTGAAAAACTCGTAAGTTTTACTTTTTAAAACCCTTAGGCTGGATCAAATATTTATGCATTTATTTGCTTTCAGCAATATAACATGGCAGGACATTTGCCTCAATTTGCCTGGAGTCCTTTATCATGTGTTGGTAGCTTGGGAAAAGGAAACCCTATCTTCAGCTGATGTGAAAAATATATTGGATAACATTAAAAGACGCATGTTTTCATTTTCAGTGTGTGCCGCCTCCTTTTTGTGTGCTTATATGCATTCAGTTAAAAAGGTAAGTTTCTAATAATAAAGTGTTGGATATTTTGATCACTTTTTTTGTTAGAGAAATATAGCTATTGAAAAATTATCTCTTTCTGCGCAGATTTCCTGTTTTTTCAATGTGTAGTAAATTTAAAACTGTGCTTTTTGTTTGTTATGTGGTCAAGTATTTCTATATGCCTGCATTTCATTGGTTCTTACACCAAATCATCAGTAGACTTTTATCTAATTCTAAAATAACCAAACCTCTCACCTTAAACATAAACTGCCAAAAATGAATTGAGAATTACACAAGCAAAACCATGGGATTTATATCGAATAAAATTTGTTTGTTGTGTTTTCTGAAATTTCAATTCAAATGGTCACCGTACATATATTCATATTCAGCATATGGTAATTAAATAAAAGAAAACAAGAAGTTTCAAGTTCAATTCAAACTATTGAGAAAACAGTTCCTCGACTTTATTTAATAAAATAAAGATTATTTACATTGTAAAGACGTTAAAAATGGAACCTTACAATTATACACGTAGTGTACTGAAAAATAGTCCAAATGTGAATAATAAATTATGTATAATTTTTCTTTAGCAGGTGGCACAACAACCTTTAACTAATGTTACCTGCGGACTTACTGAAAACCCCAAAAGTTTAATTAAAACTTAGCAAAGTTTCACAAACAGTAGAACCACGCTTTAATGACTATAGACTTGAATATATTATATCTTTTAAAGATTCCTGCAATAAAACTATCAATAAGTTTCCGACTTTTTACATTTATTAATTATTTCAAATTAATTTTTTATTTTTTTTATTAAGGCCTTTTTAGAAAATTAAGGTTGATAAAATTTCAAAAAACTTAGATTTGCGCAAAAAATAACACAAAACATTCCGCCTGATTGTGTAAGGTGTTGGCGTTTACGCCTTAGGCGTTTTTCGTTGTAGATTAAAGAAAAGTGCTTGTGTGTTTCTTTAATCTTGTACAAAATACGTCTTTGGCGTAAACGCCAACGCCAGTCCTTTAATGTCGTTGTGTCTATAGTATATTAAGATTTATTATGGTTGCCATAATCCTAACGAAAGTGATAAAATGTGGCATCGCTCAGTGTTTTTCACGTTGGAATTGTGTTTTTTAACGTTTGTAACTTCACCTACGCCAAGCGTAATTAGAGCCAATATTATGAAACAACCAATTATGTATCGTATCTCAATCTTTGAACATGTTTTTAATTTAGGACGAACTTTTAAAGCCCTTAAATATGATTCAACAATTTCTATCACCCCCCGGCAACGAGGAACTGTCTTCCCAGGAAAATTTCAAAGAACGTTTAGGTTTATCGCTGCAAATAATACGTAAAATGCAATACGATGTCCATCCTACTTGCAATTTAAAGTCACGTGGCCTAACACTCACACAAAATTTAGTATCACGTAATCCACTGATTGATCAATTCAAAGATGTATGGATGACAGTCGTTGAACATGGTTGGGTGCCCGTAAGAGCGGCACAAGTAATCGAATCTTTGCTACATGCGGGCGGTGCTGCATGGCTGACAACACGTTTGGTGGAAGAAATGCTCAAATCTAAATATAAAACGGTAACTAAAAATTGTTTTTTTTTTGATAAATAAAAATATTTAAATATGACATTTACTAAAAGGATATGATTAAAACGATGGATATAATATTTGCCATTTTACATTTGGATATTGAACGGACCACAGAGGCGTTATTAACGAATGTATTGCCATCTATTATACACAATCGTCAAGGGTATTTATTATAAACTTATATAAAACGTGACATATGTATGTATGTGTAAGCTTGTTTTATTTAATTTGTGCATTTCAGCGATGATATTAATGAACCTCAATCGTATATACTGGCACGTTTGTGTGTTTACTGCATTATATCTGCTTTAGAGACACGTTCACAAAATTCCGCTTTCAAAATAAAACGTACTCGATCACATGATGGTGATGATCAAGACATAAATAATGCAGCGAAAATGCGTAAAATTACTGCCGACGGATCCGATAATTCCTGTTCAAATGATTATCTCTCCGAAAATAGTTTACTTTTAAGCTCGTCTTTGCACTCAAGTAGTCTACGTGAAACTCCCGCCCAGCTAAAGGAATCTCTACAATCAGCCATCCAATACATATTTAAAGTATTTCAACACTTTGTTACAACGGATGAATTGTCACCAAAAATCTATTTTGTATATCAATTCATAACTCTGCTGGTGGAGTGCGGCAAAGAGCGTGTAAGGCCAGTTTTGAAACTATTGCCTCCAAATCTAATAAATAGTTTAATTAAAGTAATGCTGACCGATGACATTAATGTCGGTTTAATAACGAGGTAACGTTTAATAGTTTGTTTTAGTTTATTTTAAAGCTCGACTTATGTTCCTGTTTTTTATTTTTATTGCAGACTTTATGATTTGCGTGTTAATACAGGCCGCCAAACAGCTGTATCGGATTTATGCCTGTGGCGTAATATTAAATTAAAAGAACAAAGTATTAAATTATAAGTCCTGCATTGCTTAAATATACTATTAGGGCAAAATGTATATATTAATATAAACTTTTTTAATATATAAAGGGTATGTATGTATGTACTAGTATGTACACACTCTTGATTAGATGATTTTCAGTTTTTAATACTTTTTATCTTTTTTTGTGGGCCGATAAAATTATTATAACATTTATAATGAAAAATTTTTGAAAATTACAAAGTGAACAACAAAAATTATTAAATTTTAATACAACAGCATTTTAATGTTCATATAGATATATTTGAACCTTTTTCCTTTCATGATTAGAACCAGTTTGCATTTTGATTTTTTTTTTTTGCAAATAGTCGCAATTTATTTGCACTTTAAACTATTAGTCGAAACAACCTATATTTCTTTCTACAAAAAAAAAAAAAAAACGACACAAAAAGTATTTCAAACATAGTGGAAAGATTGTGCTTATCGTTCGCAGATATTGAAAACTATGGACACAATTATTGAAGGTCTTGTTAAAATTGCTTTACGAAAGCAGGCAATGCTGTTAAAAAGATGGCTCCATATAGTTTTTAATTATCACCCCTACTGTGAACTCTTATCCTCTCCAAAACGTTCTAAATTTTCTTTCCATTTGAATTCTGAATAAAAAATTCTTCCTTTTTGTTTTTACATTGACATTTCTTCATCATCATGAAATTGCTATCTTTCTAATTACCTGAAAACTAATGAACGATGAACAATTAAAGTTTGGTTAGCATCTCCTTTAAGGATGAGAGGGCATCTTTTGTTTCGCATTAATATCAAATTGACGTCAAACGCGCTTCTCTGTGTTAATTTGTTCCTGGAGGATCGTAAGTCATTTTGGATAACACCATAAACAACACAAAGAAAATTACAGTGTCAGGCCAAAAGATCAATCTTTTGTGAATAATTTGATATTATCTATATTCATTTTCTTTTGTTCTTTTCTCTTTTATTTTACTTTAATTTAACATTACATTAATGAGTTATTTATAATTTTTTGTTTATTTTTCTTTGCAAAATTTTTTTTGTGTCGCAATCTATTACAAAATTATTTAATATAAAACAAAAGGTAATTATTTTTTTTTCATACAAAACTATTGATACATTCGTGTTCTTTTCTTGATGGAAAAAACTTTATGTAAAAAAAAATTAAATTAAATAATTTTACAAAGATCGAAATAACAAAAAGTTACATTAGTTGGAAAAAGACAAGAGGGAGAGAGATAAGATGGGGATATAGTGGCAAAATTGAAGCTTACTTTTTATTCTTGTATTAATTAAGTTGCATTAATTATTTTGGAAAATTAAATTAATATATAAGCGACCACCAATACCCAATAAAATGGCCAAAAGGTAGACGCCATTTCTTAAAGTAAAAACCTTTATTTTTCTATATCACTTGAGGCAGCATTCGAAATATGTTTCACCGACAAAATTACCACGCATTGCTTTTGACACATTATGCTCAAATAGACGGCGATTTGTTTGCAAAACATCTGCCGCTTCTTTATTTAAAGGATCTTCAGGATTTGGTTCCTAAAATATATAAAAATTATGATTTTTAATTTGGTTCACTTCTTTTGGTATAAATTGAATTTAAACACTTACCAAAAATAAATATTGCAAACCATAGACAATAGAACTAATAGTCAACACCGGATTCCAGTCTTCACGTAAAATGTTCAAACAGACATTGCCTTCTAAATCAATGTTGGGATGATAAACTTGAGTTTCGCATTTGACTTTTGGAGGTTCATGAGGATAATTGGGACCAACACGGAAATTAAATACGAAACGCCCACCTTTATAAAAACCTTCATCGGGGCAGATGATTAATTTGAAGTTGAGCAAATCATCAGGATCTGGGAATTCCGTAGCACAAGTTTTTGGCAGGGTGAGTTCGTTGATGTCTAATTGTTAATAATAGTATTAATATTGCAAATCTTTTCAAGTGAAATAAAATAACTTCTTCAATACTTTAATAAGCCATTGACCTTTCTAAATCCAGAATTTTTTTTTAGCGTCTTATATGAGAACATAGCACTCTTGATATTATGCACGGTGTATTCCATTATAATACTGTACTACGATAATAGTTATAATTAGGCACAATTATGGTAAACTATGAATAGATTCACAGAAGTATAACTTTTAGAATTGATAGTTTGTATTTCGTGTTGCCACCCAAGGGCGGTGGGTTACTTTGTAATGCGACACGAAAAGATATCAGTTGAAATGTGTATGTAAATCACATTGCAATTAGAAGGAACTTTCTTTCAAACCCGAGTTATAGTGAGTGATTTGATATGATATATCACAAAAACTAACACAGCTGCGTATTTTTTACCAAAAGAAACTTGAAAACATTTTGAAGCGTATTTAAGGTTTCTCCATGTGTATTTTGTTACTTCAATTTTACATTGAAATCTGCTTTCCAATTAATCATAATGCACTAAAAAAGTTATTTCCGATTATTAACCCATACCCAACTCACACGTATGATACATATCTGTACTATTAATCTATAGTAACACTCCTATAATTTTAATAGATCTGGCTTACATGATTTTAAATTCAAATGCTCTTGGCTTACCTTTTTGTATACGCAATTGAGCAGCAGATGCTTTCTTTTGTTGACCACCACTCCTGCCCGTTTGATCCCCTTCTTTTTTCTGCTGCTTCAAGGAGAATAATTTAATCATGATTTAGATTTTCAGTTTCTTAAGTTGAATTTGTGTTTAATTCTGGTACTAAGAATTAAGTTTCCTGCGTGTATTTTCCAACTTGTTATAATTGAAACTGCTCCCAGTGATTTGCTCTTGTGTGAGTTTTTAAGCTTAATTTCCTTCCACTGTTTTTCCTTTTTTTCGTGCAAATCTTGTTTTGAACAAATAATTTAGACAATTAATGCAGCTGGTAAAATCATATTTTTGTAACAAATGTTCAAAAACAATATTTCTTTTTATTTGCTAAAGAGACTTTCCTTTTATGCCTTCGATTTATTTTTTGCCAAAAAATAAAGAAAATACATTTACACAGCAAAAAAAATCCAGTGCTGTTTGTAGTTTTTTGACGGACATCAAATTTCGTAAAGTTTTCAAAACGACACAGAGCTGTATTCAGAAGGGAACATTGTGGAGGCAGAGTTTGTTGCATAGATAAATATCATCGTCCGTACACCGTGATCCGATGTGATGAGCTGTTATAACATTAACCGATGGAATATATGACTCAAGCCGAATTCACTGCAGTAGTAAATTCGCCTTGATATGACCCTTCTGTCAACAATTATATGTGCAACTCTGTGACTGATATCTTCATATTTAAACAGGAATAAACATGTATTAAAATAAGATAATATATGTGTTACAGTTATATGACTTCGCACACAAATGTTTCTCAGGAACAAACAGTAACTTGAAAATAAATTGAAAGCAAATTGATAACACCATAAATACAGATTATTTTTTTATATAATTTGATATGCAAACCCTAAGGTTTGTAAGTGTGCTATAAAATTTATCATATCTTGCAACCACCATATGTTTAAAAATTAGAAGTTTATTGTTCGAAAAATAGAAAAAGAAGCACATGTGAATAAAAACAATAACAAAGTTATACATCAACAAACATATTTAACATTATATATACACTAATTTAAGTTTAATCTAAAAGTTAATAAAATGTCCCAAGAACCAGATATTGCTAAAGATGCTGTACTAAAAAGAAGTGAAGCTATCCCGGAAGGTACTCCACAGGTAAAAGGCTACGACTTTAATGGGGGAATTAACTATACCAAAATGTTTGACTCATATGTGAACACCGGATTTCAAGCTACTAATTTAGGACTGGCCATAAAAGAAATTAATCGAATGGTAAGCATAAATGTTTTTATTTAATTAGAAATCAAAGCGAAGAATTAAATAAAGTTGGATTGCAGATCTCAGCCATTAACGGAGGAAGAGCTGGATACACATGAAACGGACGAGTTTATTAAGAGAAAACACAAGTGCACAATATTTTTGGGATTTACATCTAATTTGGTGTCCTCGGGTATGAGGGAAACTCTAAGATATTTAGTAGAACATAAAATGGTTGATTGTGTTGTAACTACAGCCGGCGGTGTGGAAGAAGATTTTATAAAATGTTTAGCTCCTACTTTTATGGGTTCGTACGAAAGTGCAATCGATTTGCTTGTAAATTGCTTATACTAAAATTTTTTAGGTTCCTTTGAACTGCCTGGCCGTGATTTAAGAGATCGTGGTATTAATCGTATAGGTAATTTATTAGTACCGAATGACAACTATTGCAAATTCGAAGACTGGCTTATGCCTTTGCTGAATGAAATGCTAGAGGAACAAACATCTAAAGGTACTGTTTGGTCGCCATCACGTATCATACACCGTCTAGGTGAACGCATAAATGATCCTTCTTCCATTTATTATTGGGCTGCCAAAAATCAGATACCCGTGTTTTGTCCCGCTCTAACTGATGGCAGTCTTGGAGATATGATGTATTTTCATTCTTTCCGACATCCTGGCTTAATCGTTGATATACTCTCCGATCTAAGGCGTCTTAATACTATGGCTGTAAAGGCGAAAAATTCCGGCATGATTATAATTGGTGGTGGTGTTATTAAACATCATATTTGTAATGCAAATTTAATGCGTAATGGAGCTGATTTTTCTGTTTTTATTAATACTGCTTCGGAATTCGATGGCAGTGATAGCGGTGCTAGACCTGATGAAGCAATCTCATGGGGTAAAATACGTAAAGACGCTAACCCAGTAAAAGTGTATGCTGAAGCTACTTTAGTGTTTCCTATTATAGTGGCTGAAACTTTTGTTAAACGACTAACCGATCAAAAGTGTGGTTAGGACATATTTTGGTAATGATGTGTTGTATGTTTATATGTAAGTATATAAAGTAAAATATATATGGGGTAAACTCCATATTCATAAAAAAAATAAAATATGTTTGAAATCAATTTTAAGAAAATTTTGTATGAAAAATTTTTAATAAAAACTTTTAACCTGGAACTTGAATTAAAAGGGATTGAAGGTTTATTAAAGAATTGAGCATTTACATATATTTAAAATGTGTTAAGCCGTTATATTTAAAATGCGTTAGTACGGGGTGTATAAAAATGCATGTTTTATGCCCAAAAATTGTTTCAGTTTTTTACTATTTATTTTTTCCTCATATATATAATATTGAAAATGACAAAATGTTCTTAAATTAAATTTTAAACGATTTATTTTTGTTATGAATATGGGGGAAAGTAAAACATATTCACAAAAAGTACTGAGAACATTTCATAAAATAATCTATTTCAAATAATTCTTAGGAGAGCGTACCTTTACTAAACTTAATCAAGTCATATAATATAAAAAGATCAAGAAAAGATCCAGAAAAGTGATATTAACATAAAAACTAGGTTCTTTTTGAAAATATATAATTGTAATATTTTAAAAGAAGAACATGGTAAATATTTACCATGATTTTTCTTAACCAGACATATTTTGATTTTTAAGTCCATATGTACATTCGGTGTAACGTGATATGTACCGGTAGTGCATATCTTCATACATATGAAAATAACGGTATTGCAATGATTTGCTTATGGAGGTTGATGTCATGGATAAAAGAATATGAGTGTTTTTAGGCTTTAATAATATGCGTATGCATGTATGTTTATATACATACACACGCATATATCGAAAGTTACTATAATTCTTTATTTCTGCAATATGCTTATGACTTTTCTACATATGGTGATTGAAATCTGTTATAAAATGGTCGAATAAATTTTGGACCATTTTGTTTTGCTGCAGATATTTACGGTGTTTGGAATCCACAAATGTGGAATCTGCTTTAACTTTGCTGTAGTAGTTTACTCTCAGCAGATGATGAATGAAAATATACTTTGAATTGTAATTGGATTTCGCCGGTTATCGTATACATAAGCGCGTCTACTTGTATACAGGCAGTTATATAAATATGTATGTACTTACATTCATACATACATATATAAAAAGTAGTTCGCGTAACTTTTATAAGTATCTATGCTGTTATGTATGGTCGATGGTGCATTTGTACGTACATATTATTTTATGCCCTCCAAAAAAGAATTGGAGGGTATATTCACTTTGTCTGTCACCATCTGAGACCCCATAAAGTATATATGTATATTCTTGATCAGTGATGAAATCTAAGGCGATCTGAGCATGTCCGTCCTTCAGTCCATCCGTCCGTCCGTCTGTGGAAATCACGATTCAGTACAAACTAAAAGAGCCAGACTCCAGAAATTTGGTATAAATATATCTTAAAGGATAGCACAGGTCAAGTTCGGAAATAGGCTGAATCGGGTCAGAGGGAAAAAAGTTCCCCTAAGAAGAACTAAACCAACCTCTAAAAACAATATAATTTTTAGTTTTGTTTCTAATCTTGTTAAGCAACTGATATATTTTTATGTCAAAGAAGGTCCAACGCATTTGTATATACCAGATTTAGGTGTTCTGATGGCAGTTTGATTATGTTTGAGAGCTTGGAAATTGAGACCACGAGTTGTTGAGTTATCATCCAAACTTTGCTATCCATTATTGAATTACCCTCCTTAGCTACTCCTTAGCACATGGCCAGCTTTTTTCAACGACTAAATGAATAATAAATATAGTTATCAGATATGATTCTAGATAAATTATTTTGCCAACAGGATTCCTCTTAATGTGTCTACATCCCAGCCGCCCAAAAGCACACATTGTTGCAGCCACAAAAGTTAATAGACGATGTGTTGAAAACATCTTCAAACTGTAAGAATATAGAAAGAAAAAAGAAAATTAAATAATTTACTGAATTGAAAATAAAACGGATGTGCAAAAGGATCCCAATGCATTTTAGCCACATTTTATGTTTAACAAGTAAAAACATCATAAAAATAGACTGTGTTTGAGATGATGCGGTTGGAAATCAACTGCTAAAGTGGAATTGAACCCACTCCCACATTTCAAACTGAACTTAATTTAAACTTTGGACAAAATATACTTAGTGCCAGTGGCTGAAAATAAATAAATGCATGTGTGTCAGACTAGAAGCTGGTATCTGATTTTAGCAGTAGCTAAAACTTAACGACACACACACACACACACACAAATACTCTCGAGCTATTTTTCATTTCCTTCTTTTATTTATTTAAAACTATTTTTTATTTTTGTCTTTTAAGTTTTTCTCAATATTTGGTATCCCAATACGAAAACTGAAAAACTTTTTCATTCTTTACTCTCCTACAAGTTTTTATTTTATTCCTGTCATAGTTATCAGAAAGGAAAACTTCTGTCTGTTTTGCGTTTTATTTATGATTTCATTTTTTTAACGTGCGTGCGACTTTTTGTTTTTGCTTGCTCTTGTTGTTGTTGGCATGTAACTTTTTCATTTTTTGACTAATCAGAGTTTGGCTTTCAAACACAGCTCTTCTTCTGCTGAAGGATAAAACAAACATCTGCAACTTTTTATTTGCAATGAATTGAAGAGAAACAAAAACAGCCGTGTACAAGTTTATAAAAATGTATACGTTTTATATATATTTCTAGCTTAACAGAAGTTAATTGCGAAACTTTTTAAATCCTTTGAGAATTTGTTTTTTAAAAGTATGTTGACGTTTTGTTGCCGTATTCAACAAATTTCTTGTTCTAAAATTGATATACAAATTTAATGGGTGAGAAAGAAGTCCTATATGTATATCGGACAATTAACAGCAATTTATTTTGGCTCGATGGAAGAATCATATTTTTAGCCGCTATCACTTAAAGTTAAATACATGAATAAATTCGTTTTGGACGCGTTTCCAATGACAACAAGTAAAAACGTTATATTCGACCGGGTCGAATTTCAAATACCCTCCAAATATTTAGTAAGTAAATTAAAATGTTTACCTTGGTGGGACAGATTGCCTTTAAGACATCTCTGTAAATAATTTTAAATCTCTATTTTGGCAGTCATTCCGGGAAGGGCCGTGGGGGAGACGAACTTATACCAAATTTCAAGAGTGTGGCTCTTTTCGTTTGAAACTGAATTGTGATTTCCACAGACGGACGGACATGGCCAGATCGTCTTAGATTTCATCACTGATCAAGAATATACATACTTTATGGGGTCTCAGATGGATATTTCGGTGCGTTACAGACGGAATCACAAAGTGAATATACCCTCACAGAGGGAGTATAAAAAGAGGAAAATTTTATTATTATTTTTTTAATTTTAAATTGTTAATTTTATCAACGGGCTTAAGTTCGAATCTGCAAGACTGCAAACCATTTTTTTATTATTTTATTAATAAATGAATTTCTGCAAATTCTATTTTTTATTAATTTATATAAAGATTGGAATATTAAAAATATTTTTCAATAATCATCAAACCAGCAGAACGGATCAGTACTGATTTCGAGGCCGCTACGCCATCTCATCAGCTACAACTGTTTATGACTGTTCTGACCGAGTATTGTTCGTTTAATTTTTTTTTTTTTGAAGTACATGAATGTAATTTTTTTTAAATAGTAAAAATTTCTCAAATTATTAAAAATATTACAGTAGATATTTTTAATAACCCATTTACTAAATTATGAGATAGGACAATCTTTCTGAAAAAATTTTAATGAGATAAAAATTATTAGCTTGGAATTTTATTACAGTCAAATTGTTATTTTTTCCAAGTTTTGAAAAATTTAAATTATCAAACATTTTTCATATGCACACCACCAATAGAGATGCCCTTTATGAAATGGCTTCTTAGGGTTGTGTAATTTACTATCTTGACGGGATTCTTTTAGCACATGGTTTTGTTGTAATTTATGTTTTAAACACTTGCCTTTTAATAGTTTTATTTGTACGAATGCTTGTGCGTAAACGGACGTTACACGTATTAGGGACATGATAACATGACAAAACAGAACTCAATGTTTATGTGGCGGTTTTAGTTTTAGTTGCCAACATTGGAAAATTCTTTTACTTTTTATTAATTGCTTTTTTTTATAACCTTTTTTTCTTTGCTGTGTGCTTTTAGACCACAAAATATTTTTTCTTTTTACCATCCTCAAATGTGAGTCCTGGTATTTGAACATTCATTCTTATTTCGTACAGCATGTGGATTTGGCTTTAAAAGTTTTCTTTTTTTTTAAATGTTGGATAGCAAAATTGGTAGAGGGATAGACGGTTAACACAATCAAGAAGGTAGTTGGGTGTAAAGTTTGATCAAATTCATATCAAATTGTTTCTCACCTGCTTGACGAAATTAACAAAACTGTGTTATTGTCAATATTCGAGAAAATTCATTAAAAATGTGTGACCAAACCCGCACGTTTGCTGGGTTTGTTGCTTTCGTGAGCGGTTTAGTGTGTTGAATTTTATTTATTATTTAAAAAATTTATTTTATTTTTTTTGGCCAACATCTGGCTCTGCAGTTTGCTAAAGTGGTTGAGAACGTTAAACTTTTTAATGTTGTTTTAATTCGCTACTAATAGATGGAATATAAAACTTTTCTTTTACGGAATCATTTGAATTTCAAGTTAATTTCTTTCCAACTTTTGTTGTTGTTGTGGCAGCTTTTTGAATTTTAGTTAAACTACTTACAAGAAAGATTTAAATGACATAAATGTATGTTAGAATACTTTTGTTAGTTATTTATTTTCTATCAAATGCAGTTCTTTTCTCATTTATTTTACTTTTATGTAGAAAACTTTTATTGCAATTGAAGAGAGAAGGAAAAAACAAACAAACACTTGAATGAAAATAATTATGATCGATGATTAAACGGGTGTTATATTCAATATTAAGTGGTTAATAGCAGCATTTTCATAGACTTTAACCCGATTTCAAAATAACAAAACTTCTTAGCTTATGCACAAACCAAAATTGATCTGTTCATGTGCAAGATCTCAAGAGTTTTGAAAGCTGAACTTTTTTGTAGTCGTGAGTATGTGCGTTTTTAGTTTGTTCCAGTGATGGCTAGGTAATTCCTTTTTATGCCCTCCAAAAAAGAATTGGAGGGTATATTCACTTTGTCATTCCGTTTGTAACACAGCGAAATATGCATCTGAGACCCCATAAAGTATATATGTATATCCTTGATCAGTGATGAGATCTAAGATGATCTGACCATGTCCGTCCATCCGCCAATGGAAATTTGATAATCAAGCTTGTTTTATAAAGAAATAAATTGTTATTGAATATAAGAAAAATCAAAAAGACGGTTCCAGGGTTGGAATGAATTTATGTCGGTGAAGGGTATAAAAGAGTCGGCATAGACGAATATACTTAATTAGTAAATACATTTTGGCGAACATTGAGCCGAAATAATAAAATAATATTTTATGGCATAAAGTTTTTAATCTGTAAGTAACAGCTGATTATTAAATGAAATAAATTTTGTGCTGCAATTTTCCAGTTTTATACTCCATCGCTTATTTCCAGCCATGAATATTATTTCATTTCTATTTTTCCTGTTTTTAATGTAGTTTTTTATTTATTCTGCAGTTTTTTTTTATAAAATCTTTAAAATGGTTAACGCAGCATATCAATCAATAAACTATGAATGAGTGCTCTTGTCAGGATTCAATCGTATGGAATTTATTATTATTTTCAGTTTTACTTTATGTTCCAGTCGTTTTCGTCGGTTGCCTTTGCTCGCAACAAACACTCTGGTTAGAAATGATGAAGCATTTGTCGTAGAGGGGATGCTGGCTGTCGGCACTGTAAATACCAACTAAAGTCAAAGAATGGAACATAGAGAATTCGTATTGTTGGCATACGGTCTTCGTCAATATACTTTATAGAACTGACTGACAAGTAGCTTTGCGAAAACAAAAAAAAAAACCCCATAAATTCTTCAACGATTTTTTGTATTTATCAATTTTTCTTTTACTTTTCATTACTCGTAGGAAAGAACCGCATACCAAACCCAACCATTACCTATCCCATCTCTAGTTGGAAAACAGTTCATATTAATAAAATTCCAATGTTATTGATTCGATAAAAATGTATGAAGGGGAGGGGGAGAACAAAAAATAAATAAATACGGTGCTAGAAATATTATTATGAGCCACATTCCTTACAATACATATTTGGGGTATTCACAGTGTAGTCATAAAGTCATAAGTCATAAAATAATAGTACGAAAAATATGACTATTGTGAACAACCCCTCATAACTTAGTATGCTATTTCAAACATCGAGCAGCTGATAAGAAAACAACACATTTGTAATTAGATGTTATCAATGCAAAAGATAATTGTAATAAAGTTGTTTGAAAATGCCAAAATGTCTAAAAACTCCATTTCTATTAAAAATTATTAAATTTGTCTTCTGGTGCACAAGAATATCTAAATGAATGTGTATGTATAAACTAAAACAGCTGCTGCACGATATGAGCCGAATACATTTTTTTTGCGGCGGCATACGGAAAAACGTTCAGTGGCTGCCAGCTACGTAAGTTAAATGAGAAAAATGTTTCACTTGTATATATTTAGTTTTTGCGATTTAGTTCTCTTTTAATTATTTTTATGTTATAAAAAGTGTGATTTAATGTACAGACATATAGGTGTGAATAATTTTTTAGCCGTTTTTTAGTCGTGAATCATATATTGAGTGTTTTTTATTGAGGTATAGAACTTTAAGTTGGCATCACTTTTTTAACTGGCGGCCATTTTGTCAGCTGTCAAGTGATTAATATTTAGTTTGGTTTGCCATTTCATCATGAACAGGTTGACAAAAGAACAACGCTTGCAAATCGTGCAAATGGTTCAGTTCGCGAAGTTTACCGCAAGCTCCGTCCATTTTATGGTCGACATAATCGTCCATCAGAGCAATTAATTCGGTTAACCATGGATCGTTTTCGCACTACGTTTACTCTATGTGATAATACGCATCCGCAGAGACGTCGAACAGTGCGCACCGAAGAAACAATTGCCGCTGTGTTGAAGAGGACCCGAATGAATCGATTCGCCACCGTGCACAGCAATTGGAGCCATGATAACCGACTATTTTGTTCCCGAATTGGATGGCATGAATGTGGATGAGTTGTGGTTCCAACAAGACGGCGCTACATGCCACACAGCGCACGTCACAATCGATTTATTGAAGGAAACATTCGATGAGCGCATAATTTCGCGGAATGGACCTGTCAATTGGCCACCAAGATCGTGTGATTTGACACCATTGGATTATTTTCTTTGGGGATATGTGAAGTCGCTCGTCTACGCCAACAAACCAGAAACGTTAGGGGACTTGGAAGCCAACGTTCGTGGCGCTATTGCCAACATACGGCCCCATATGCTCGAAAAAGTGGTTGAAAATTGGACCTGTAGAATTGGCTTTATTCGAGCCAGCCGCGGCGGCCACATGCCCGAAATCATATTTAAACATTAATGGCATAAAATTATCCTTCCAATAAATCCAAATTGATGGACATTAAAACGATTTTCTTGTGTTTTATTTCAATTCGAAGTTCTATACCTTTAAAAAAAACACCCTGTATAAGTAACGGCGGCAAACATATACTATCGCCGTCTCGCCTAAAGATTTTCAGCCGTTCGACTGAGATCTCTAGAGCTATTTTATGACAAAACAAAAACATACCTGAAAGAGTGCTATTATTTTATGACTTTTTTGTATGCAGCACAACAACAACTTTTTTAAACTGGTCTTAAATATTATGACTTTATGACAATATGACTAAATAGCACGAATTGTGAATACCCCAATTGTGTAGAAGTTTGTATGTTGATCACTTGTCTTACTTTCATATTCTTGATGGCCAAATGTCATTATTTACCCAAATTCTAGGATAGAAGCCATCTGTTATGTACAACTATTTAAATGAGGGTTTAGAGTAGTTTTATTATGGTTAATAAGAGCAAAAAAAAAAGTAAGAATTTTTAAAGTTTTCTATAAATAATCATATAAAATTTAATACACATATACCCTACAGCACAGCCAAGTCGCATCACTACTTCGATTGCTCGCTTTGACTTTTATGTTAAAGCATTTGAAAGGAATACATGGAACGTGGCGGCGGAGGATTTTCAACTGGAAGAATTATTTCACAAGATTCCAGTGAAATGCAAATATATCTTCAAGTTACAGGGTAAAAAAACATATACGCACGGCGAACGTTAGTCAACATACTACGTAACAGATATATATATATATATATATATATATATATATATATATACATATATATATATATATATACATATATATATATATATATATATATATAAATATATATATATATATATATATATATATATATATATATATATATATATATATATATATATATATACATATATATATATATATATATATATATATATATATATATATTCAAAGCAATGTTTTAAATTGGAAAATTGAATTAATATGTAAAATAGATAGCATATGTAGAGGCAGCAATATCAAAAAGGAGGAGAAGGTGACCTTTCAGAGCATAAATATCCTAATGCATAAAGCGATACACGATACATGATGTCCAAGTTGACTAATAGCAGTACCAAGAAGTATTTAGAGCTCCTAGTTTTTGTAAACACACCCCGCTTTCTTTACATTGAAGTTTTTGCACAGATAATCCCCCTTATTCTATAAGTCGTTGCCAACGTCACGTTAAGACAATAGGAAAAATGGCCACTTAGTAGTAATTTTGTCCACAAAGAGTGGTTAAGTGTCCCATTTTTGATATTCCCCGCTTATTCCATAACTATCGTCATCACGTCAAGACAATACCAAAAATTTGATAGATATATTTTGGCTCTGGTCAACAAATGATTACTGCTAACAGGATCTGACTATTCCGCAAGGCTTAAAAACTAATAAAAATCTGTTAATTGTAATTAAACGGCGAGGAAAAAGTGTAATTAAATGTCTTATTTTTGATATTGTCTTGGCGTGACGTTGATAAGCAGTTACAGAATAAGGGCGATTGTCTTGACTTGACATTGACAATTGGTTACAGAATAAGGGAGATAAATAATTTAATATTGATGCATTTTTTCTTGCTATCTTGCATATTTCCTAGACTTGCAATCCTTGCACGCACACTTTCTTGCGAATGGCGACTTCCCTTTGTGTTTATAATAATTGTCAAAAAATATACATACATAACTTCTTTTTTTCTGTATTAAATATTTTCCAAGTCTTTGCATACGAAACTCCTACAATTTCAACTAAATGTCTGAGTTGTTACCTCAAAGCACAAATTGAAATGCAAACAATAACAGACAAAATATCATTAGGCGCTCTCCGTTAAAAAAATAAAAAGAAAAATTCCCTAAGGATTATTAAATTTGTTTTAAAACACTCCTAACAGTACTTTTTAACATCCTTTTATTAACTTTCTGTGTTTCCTTTTAAAGGTTTTTTTTCTTACTTTTAAAATTTTTTGTGCAGCTAGCAGAAGAGTTTTGAAAGCTGAACTTTGTTGTAGTCGTGAGTATGTGCGTTTTTTGTTTGTTCCAGTGATGGCTATCCTTCACGTGATTACCGTGAGTCAATGTGTGATTGGAAGGTAATTCCTTTTTATAACCTCCAAGAAAGAATTGAAGATTATATTTAGTGTGCGTTCAAGTAACATATGTATATGGAAAAATTAATGTAAATAAATAAAAAAAAATTATATTCCTTAAAAATTTAATTTTAAAGATTTTATGACGAAGCTGAGATGTTCTCTGATCTTCCTCTGCCCTATCCTCCCCTCTCTTTGTTCCCTAAATGACCCTATAAAAAAGTTATTTTTTAACATTAATAACCTTAAAAATTTAATTTTTAGTGTTTTATTGCAAAGGTGAGATGCCTCTCCCACTGCTCCTCTCGGAGTGACTCCTACAAAATAGAGTTTTTATTTACTAAATATTTGGAGGGTATTTAAGACTCAACCCCGGCGAATATAACGTTCTTACATGATTTTATTGTTTACATGTTTACAACAATAACAACAGCTTGCTAAACACACCTTGAATTGCAAGAATGTCAAATAAACCTGATTGAAAAATAAACAAAAAAGCAATTTGAAGACTCTGAGCCAGGTTTGATAATATTGGTACATTTGGGATTTATTTTTTTGTGTACAATCGTAGACTTAAAAGGACAATGGAACACCAATTAATCATTTACAAACTTCATCTTTGCTTTGTGATTTAGTTCCTGCATTCACTTGTTTATTTACAAACAATTAAATATTATATAAAATTATATAAACAATTAAATATATATAAAAAAAACTTAATTATGATAATTTAAAAAATGTAGAAGCTGAATATATTTGTTTAAAATGTTGTATTTATTTTAGCTCAAGTAAACAGAGAAAAAAAAGTTGTTCCAACATTTTCTCTTGGTACAATTACCATAAAAATAAGTACGGCTTTATGAGCTTGTTGGTACAATTATGATGCTCCCATTTTGCAACCCTGTTCTGAGCTCATAACAGCTGTGCTGTAAACACTAGTTTGTATGCATTATGTGCAACACATACATACATACACATATACACTTGATATAACTTTATTTCACAACTGTACTATTGCGTTTCCATTGTTGTGATATTTTTTACAAAGCCTTGCATTGTGAATAACAGGTTACTCACACGGTTGCCACTGAGTAAAAAAAATTTCTACCAAAATTTTCCGAAAATGTTACCAAAAAATTTTTTTTATAAAAACAAACATTTCTATTTTTATTATAATAAAAACAACAACTTTTATTAATAAAAAACATAACATAAAACGTTTTAATTTATTTTAGAACATAAATAAATATTTCAATTCATTATACCTACGAATTCCGTATTTAATTTAAATAAATTATTTAATATTGTAGTCATTTAAAATAATCTTTTGCTTAACAAACATAATGACATTTGCATATTACGCTGTTGAACAATTTCGCGCACATTCATACAGTTATTTTTAATGATTTTTTTTTCTCAGTGTTGAGTAATGCGGAAACGCATTAATTTGATAGTTTGTCAAGCCTTAAAAACAAAGTTACCAAGTTACCAACCCTAAAAAAAGTTACCAATTTTGGTAGAATGTTACCAACTATGGCAACTGTGGTTACTCACCATTCCATCTCTAGTTGGCTCAACTAATTCTCCTACTTTTATATATATATTTTTTAACTGAAGCTAATTAAGAAGTTTTTACAATTAATTTTTATAACTGACAAAAGTTTAGACTAGAAAAATGAACATTTGTGCAATTTGCGAGTAGATTTTTGTATTTTCTGTGTTTTTTAATTCTTTTTTTTTAAGTTTTATTTTCTTTGGCGTGGTAAGAGTGTGTCGTCTGCCTTCAAGCTTGTAGAGTTGTTTTGTGATGTGTTCTTATGCTTGTGTGTTTTATCACAGAGGAAGAAAGAGTGTGTGTGGTTTTGAGTGAAATATGAAATTTTTTTTTTTATAACATGCAAATCGGAAGAGGAACTAATGTATAGAAGTGTCCTTTAAGTTGTTAAACCTTAATATTCAAACCATGTACCTATGGAAATTTTGTTTATAAATAAAGAATTTTTTCTGGTGTTACAAACAATAAAAGTATACAAACGAGTTGATAAGCTTTCTCTATTTTTTTATTTTTAGATTCATTAAAATATGTGCCTTAAAATATTTTAAATTTCTGGTCGAAAACCTCTGTTGTTAGTACCTTTATCACTTTAATTTGTACTCATAATTTATTATGTATATAAATTTTGTAAATAAAATAAATAAGTATTTTTCATATTTCAGTTTAGAATATGTTGTTTGTGCATAAACATAAATGTACTTTTTACACAATTCCAACTGATAAAAAATCGCAAAGCTTACATCTAACAAAAATTCGAAAATCGCTAATCCTACGAAAATCGAAAAACTGATTTTTTACCCATCCAGAAACGAAAAACATAAACATGAACTTAAAAAAATATATTTTATTGAGCAAATTGGCAGTAGGTTGCATAGAACTGAAAACGCGCTAAAACTTGATATAAGAAATTTTGTATATTGCATATATAACCAATATTTTCATAATATTCCTAATTACATTAAATTAAGCTAACGCCTCGATAAAATATTATTTTATAATTAAAATATATTAAGAAAAACATGCGCTTGCTTGCAATCATGGTTCGCTTCACATATAATCTTTCCTAAAAACTACAACCCAACTAATTGTTTGAAAACTCCGTCTAGTCCTTCATTAAAGAAGTTAATCACTATCTAGGAATTGAGTTTCTTATAAAGTGTGTTTGTATGAGACGTATTTTACCTGCCGATGGCCCTGTTTTAGTTTTCTTTTCAATATTAATGAACACAACGCACTTGCAAAATCATGTTCCAATTTCGGTTTTTGTTGCTTCTTTTTACAGCAAATTGCATACATGCAAATGCATCAGGAGTATAAATGCATCTTCTTAGCACGCTTATGTGTGGCATGCAACTCGCCTATTAATGTAAATATTTGCTATTGCAAGCATATTCCAGTCGAAGATACATGAATAAATACATAAGCACTTTATCTTTTTATTTTACAAAAGGAACACGAAATGGGTCAATATTATGTGCACGCAAGTATAAGAATGGAATGGTGTGTTAGAAATGGTGCAAGCACTTGTTGTTTGCATCTTAATGCCTAGAAATCTAAATTAAAGTGTGTGTAATAGTAGCAAAGAGAGAGAAATTAAAAACAGTTATTATTTTAAAAGTGATTTTATTTTATTCGCATAGCTGCAAGTGGGAGAAAATGAAAGGTTTTCCGTTTCATTATAGAATTTATGATTTTTGTATAAATTATTTGAATACGGTTAGACAAGTTTCTGAAATAAATAAATTATGGGCTGTGTTAAATATGTAGGCATTTGATATATGTATATCCTAAAAAATAACTGTATTTCAAAAATTGAACAGTTTCTGTTTGTACCTATTATGGTTTTAAAAAGAACCGAGATGTAAGTCATTGTTCATTATATAATAAGGAAATATACTTTCTTATATGAATATACATATGTATGTGTGCATGTGCATGTGTACACATGTACTATTTTGGAAATCAATTTTCTAACCTTTAATTATGAAAGATTCTGGCCTTGGCTTATACTTTTAAGTTAGAAGGCCAATTTTAATTTATAAGAATGTGTGTAGGATAGATCTGTTGCGATTTTAATTATCTTTTTCTTTAATTACATACCCAATGCTATGAACCAAATAAAATTTTCAATTTCGTCTTAATAGTACGAATTTATATATTATATGTATTTTTTACTACTTCTAGCGGCGGCTCTTATGACGAAAAGTTGCAACAATTGCTTAAATTCTGTTAGTTTTCTTCACTTTTACCGAAAAAAATTATGTATTACATACAAAAATGCCTTGTGCAATACATTTTTTCTTTTAACTGACGATTCCAAAGTAATGAATCTCCCGCCATTTTAATAAAATACAACACTTTGCTATTGGCAGCCATGCGAACTCTACACAAACTGAGAATCAAAACAAAATTTTATAACAAAATGGAGCACACATGCACATGAAACTCTCCGTTGTTTACATACCAAAAGTCGTTGACAAACAAATGCCGTTTGACATTTACGAATAGTAAGCCATAATAAAAACAGAGATAGAGTGACTTGTCTGCACGAATTTATTAATTAAAATTTGACAGCTTTACAAAGGAGACCGAAAAAATACATTTCATGGTACTAATAGTGAAAAAAATGAAATGCAGTTGAAAATTATTAATTTATCTATAAACTAAAATAAAATAAATGAAAAAGTTGAATCAATTATATGAAATTTCTAATATTAATTAAGTGCAAAAGCATTGATAACGAAAAATAAGTGAAAAATCATGTCGTCCACATCGGTTGTGCAACAATTTGTGACGGGCCTAAAGTCTAGGAATCGCAATGTGCAGAATAAAACAGCGCAGGACTTGTTTCTCTATGTTAAGACCGAGGTAAGGGAGATGTCTCAGGAGGAATTGATGCAGTTTTTTGAAGATTTCAACGATCAAATATTCAGTATGGTCATGTCTTCAGACATAAATGAGAAGAAGGGCGGTGTGTTGGCCATAAGTAAGTATTAATTTCACAATGTCAAAACAAATGGCGATGTAATGCTATTGTTTCTTTAATATCCCAAGAATGTCTGGTGAGCGGCGATGTTATCAATACCATGAAACGGATTACAAAATATTACAATCACTTGCGTGACTTACTGCCCTGCAACGATGTGTCTGTTATGGAAATAGCTGCCCGAAGTTTGGTAAAATTGGCCAACATGCCGGGATCGAAAGGAGTCGAGTCGTTTGAATTTGATATAAAAAGAGCCTTTGAGTGGCTAAGTGGGGACAGGCAAGAGGTAAGAATAAATTAAACTGTCAAGACAAATTCCTTTCATTGCTTGAAAAGTCTTACATTTCCCAGTATCGCCGCCATGCAGCCGTTTTTATTTTGCGGGAATTGGCCGTAGCTATGCCCACATATTTCTACCAACAAATATCCACATTCTTCGACCACATTTTTCATGCCATCTTTGATCCGAAACCAGCTATACGAGAATCAGCTGGTGAAGCTTTGAGAGCTGCTCTTATTGTTACCTCTCAGCGTGAAAACACCAAACAATCTAGTGAACCTCAGTGGTATAAAATATCTTATGCTGAAGCCAGTAAAAGCTTCAATGAGGAGCTGGGTATGTTTCAAAAAGAACCTAAAGGTATTTCCCGCGATGATCGCGTTCACGGTAGCCTGATCATTTTCAATGAACTATTTCGTTGCTCTAATGCCAACTGGGAGAAACGTTACAATACACTGAAAGCTTTATTGCCGGATGCTGCGACCTGCAAACTCGGTGATTTCTCGGGTCTTGCTTATTTGCCAGCTAGCAGTAGTAATAGCTCTAGCGGCGGCTCTAATCAGCTCACCACTATAGTGCCCAGACTTAAAGCCCCATTTATTAAAAAATTGGGTTCTACACATTTGGTGGATTTAGGAGAACAGCGTGCTGTTTCCAATCATAAATTTACTACGGTTTGTCCTACTATCAATTGCACTTAAAAGTGTGTTTATTAATTTTTTCTGTTATTGACTATTTCAGAGCAATATTTTAGAATCTTCTTATGCACGCGAAGTTGTAATGGAACACTACACCACTACCTGTGAAAATATCATTGAACAGAGAACTTCAAAATCCAGTTACGTGCAGCAGACACTTTTACAAATTATGCCTCGTCTGGCGGCTATAAATCGTGAAATTTTTGTACAAAAATATTTGAAAATCTGCATTAATCATTTGCTGACAGTGCTCAAGGGCAAGGAAAAAGATCGTAATGTAGCTTATATATCTCTCGGCTATATTGCAGTGGCTGTAGAAAATGATATTGATAAATATTTGAAAACTATTATGGCAGCCATTAAGGTGGCTTTGCCGCACAAAGATGCAACTAGTAAACGTAAAGCCACCATTGATCCGGCCATATTTTCATGCATCACGCTACTAGCTCATGCTGTTAAGGCTGGCATTAACAATGATGTCAGAGAGATATTAGATCAAATGTTTTCTACCGGTCTATCGCCTGCTTTGACTGTTTGCCTCAGAGAATTGGCTGAAAATGTGCCGTTTTTAAAATCTGCTATTGCAGATGGCTTGATTGGAGTTTTATCGCAGATTTTAATGAACAAACCGGCTGGTTTGAACTACGGCAATATGATGCCTGGTTCGTCATCAAATGACTCGTCTGCAAATTGTTCACACGATGTGCCAACAATTGTTTTGGCCTTACGTACACTGGGCACGTTTAATTTCGAGGAGCAAAATATGTTGGATTTTGTGCAAAGGTAAGAGTGAATTTTTTATTTAAAATTTTTATTTAATTAAAAAAAAAAGAAAGTTGGCATCATACCTCAGTGGAAAAGAGTGGAGTTTTAAATATGGGTAAAAGTTAGTTTGTCAACATTTTCAAATAGCTTTTACCAAAAATTTTCTTATATATATATATATTTCTATTCAAATCCCAAAACTTTTAGCTATAAAAAAGCTAAAAAAATATGTGGATTTTTTGAGAGGTTAACACATCTTTCTTAAATATTGATGTTGTTAATAATTGTATGAAATTCTTTTTAAAATAATATTTTATATTTTTTTTTAAGAATAAAAGCCAAACGAATATATTTACCAACGCTTGCAACCCTATAGAATGTATAAAAAGGTCTCATATGTTTAAATAATTTTTTATTTTAAAAAGTTTCCTTTCCGTGTAATAATATTCCGTTTTAAATGCACGTGAAATATTTAGGTGGCTTCTTAAACTATTGAAATTAAATAAAATTACAGAAAAAATTAACTTCCTGCTAGGCGTTGTCGCAAGTTACCGTTCGATAGAATGAATAACATTTAAAACAAAAACAATTTTAATAAAAATCGGAAACCAGTTTGCCGCAGCCGCCAGAAAAGCTAGAGAATTCGGTGTAGGTTGTTATTGAAAATTTACATATCATTTTGGTAAATAAAACAATTTTTTTGTGCTAATTAAACTTTCAAAACGAATGGACAATTGAATTTTTTTTTCGTACACTAGAGTAGCGAACTAAAACAACAGTTTTGTCTTTTTCTTTATCTATTAAATATCCTTATCATTCGTAGAATACTTTACAAAGTTCATTTGCAAAGTATTGGTGCACAGATGCCGACCGAGTGACTAAGACCATATGTCGGCGATGTTGTTAACCGGTATTTTTCCGTTACTGTGACTGACTGTACACGACCTGTGCCTTCACATAGGAAGTAGCAACGTAGTTAACCACGGAATATTTCTCGGAAGAACTGTAAAACTATACAGTTATCTGAGGTGTTGAAATTAACTAGTGCGAGTGAGACGCAAAACTCTCGAAAGAGAGTAAACGATCAGTGGTCTGGCTGCACTTAAAAAATAATTGCCAACGAGGATTGATGTTGACTGACTCAGAGCTGCTTTGCGACTCCGTATTTTTCTTTATCTATTAAATATATTTTTGAAAAAATTCATTGGTACTAAACAGCTCCAGATTTTTTTCTTTGGTAATTAAATATTTTTTATGAAGTTTTTCTATTTAACACATTGTTGTCACAATACTAATATATAAATGAAATTTATTTGTTTTTAACTTTTCAAAACTGTGGTTAAAGTCTACTGACGATTTGGTAAAGCACCAATGAAATGCATATAGACATTGCTTAACCACCAACAAATAAATTTCATTTATATATAAATATTTTTTATATTTTAGAAAGAAATAAATTATTATTGAAAATTAGCAAGACCGAAAAGGTTGGAATTAATGCATGGACTCGTATTTAATCTAAATGTATAACAGTGAAGGGTGCAAAAGTTTCGGCTCAGCAAAAAAAAAAAAAATGATTATGTGCTGCCAATGCGGGGTTATGGCTGGTTGGAAAATTGTGCCGAGGAAAAACCATTCCCCTAGTCTCTTTTTGCCAACAAAGTACGATGTTATGCCAGCATAACTCTTCTCGTGCGTTAAGACTCAATGGAAATAAACACTAGAATATCACAAAGCATCTGTGAGTCAGTCAACATCAGTGTTGCCAGATAATTTTTTTTCTTCCCCCCAAAAAAATTTAGAAACCCCCTAGATTCTACACTTTTTCTTAAAAAACCCCCTAAAGCAGAAAAGTTTAAGTAGTAATTTGGTTTCATCATTCTTATGTCTATTAAATTTAAATTGAGGTACTATCATTCTTACGCGAAAAGCACGAAAACACCCAAATTTTTATTTTATTTTTTTATAAAAAGACCCCAAAAAAATATATCTGCAATCTTTCTTTCTTTTGTAAGAGACGGCTTGAGGAAGTTTTTTACGGGTACATGTACTTCTTTTGTTTGGGATGCAAATCCAATATGTTTTTTCTTATTTTGGTGTGCAATAAGGTCTCCTGTTAGCCACCATAATGCTTTTACAATATTTGCATAAAACTTTGTAGTTGTCTCCCTGGACAGGGGCTAACCAATCTGAAATTTAGTTTTGAATTTATTGTGTTTAAAATTTAATTACAAAATACAATACCTTTAAACTGCTGATTTGCCTCCCACTCCTTTTTATATTTTTGTTTATATATGTTATCCTTTTTTGGCATATTGGCAATAAATTGTAAAGATGAACAACTTTTTAAAATTTATATTTTGCAGTTCAAGGAAAACCAACAAAATTGATTTAACGAGAAAAATGTTTTAATGTTTGTATTTGCGAGATTACTTTCTAAATCGTCATTTTGATACAATATCTTCGACATGCTCAGTTGTTAAATTATGTACTGTTATGTACCAAACTATAAATTCGAAAATCCCTTAAATAAAATTTTCTTACCCCCAAATTTCCCCCTAAAGAATATTAACCCCTAAATCTGCCCCTAAATAGAAAAAAAACCCTAAATCTAGGGGGAAACCCCCTAATTTGACAACACTGATCAACATCAGGTTTCGTTGGCAATTATATTTTAGGTGCAGCCATTACTCTCTTTCGAGAATTTTGCATCTCACTCTCTCTCTCTCTCTCTCTCTCTCTGGCAGATTTAAGGTTCTTCTAAGGTATTTTCCGTGAAGGAATAAGTGGTGTACAGTCACTCGCAGTATCAAGTAAAAATACGGCTTAACAACATCGCCGATATATAGTCCAAGTCACTCCATCGGCATCTGTGCACTGATAATTGACAAATTGAAAATGCATAATAATAATAATAAGTAGATCTTGTCAAAGTATTCCTAATTTTATATTTTAATTAATTATAATTTCGCTTAGAATTGATTGCAATATCGATTAACATTTCTTTGAATTAATTTCAGATGTGCCGACTTTTATATTAATCACGAAAGCCAAGAAATCCGTTTGGAGGCGGTGCAAAGCTGTACACGTTTACTGAAGTTGGCTGTACAATCGGCTGATAGTTCGGAAAATTCAAAAACATTAAGCGACACCGTATCCCATGCCATCGAACGTTTATTGATTGTCGCCATCACCGATATGGACTGTAATGTCAGGGTTCGTATTTTACGTTCCCTAGATGAAACTTTCGATGCCGAATTGGCTCAACCGGAATCGTTAAGTGCCCTATTTATCACTTTGAATGATGAAATATTTGAAATACGTGAATTGGCCATGGTGACTGTGGGCCGTTTGTCGGTTATGAATCCGGCCTATGTAATGCCGAAATTGAGACGCGTCATGATACAATTGCTAACCGAATTGGAACATTCGGGCATGAGTAGAAATAAAGAACAAAGCGCCAGAATGTTGGATCATTTGGTGATCAGTACGCCACGTTTGATTTCCTCGTACATGAATCCAATTTTAACGATTCTGGTGCCCAAACTGAGAGAACCTGATTCTAATCCGGGCGTGGTATTGAATGTTTTGAGGGCAATTGGTGATTTGGCTGAGGTAAATGGCGGCTCTAATGAAATGGAAATGTGGGCCGACGAGTTGCTGTCAATTTTGCTGGAAATGCTGGGCGATGCTGGTTCGCCCGATAAACGAGGTGTGGCCTTGTGGACCTTGGGCCAGTTGATCAGTGCTACTGGCCGTGTGGTTTCCCCCTACCATAAATATCCAGTGCTGATAGATATTTTAATAAACTTTTTGAAAACCGAACAAAGACGTTCCATACGTCGCGAAACCATACGGGTATTGGGTCTGCTGGGAGCCATGGATCCCTATAAGCACAAAATGAACAAGGGCTTGATAGACAGCCAGAACGATAGTGTGTTAATATCCTTAACCGATTACAAAGTGGAAGAGAACCAGGACATATCCACGGCCGAATTGCTGGTTAACATGGGCAACATACTGGACGAATATTATCCTGCTGTCGCTATAGCCGCCCTCATACGTATTTTGCGTGATCCAACTTTAGCCGTTCGCCATACCAGCGTCGTCCAGGCCATCACCTACATATTCCAAAGTTTGGGCATAAAATGTGTGCCTTACTTGTCGCAGGTGTTGCCCAGCCTTTTGGAAAATGTGCGCACAGCCAATAATAATTTGAGAGAGTTTCTTTTCCAGCAGCTGGCGATTTTGGTGGAGATTGTACACCAACATATAATCACCTACATGCATGATATTTTCAAATTGATTAACGAATTCTGGACTAACAACACGCCCTTCCAGCTGACTCTCATTAATTTGATAGAACAAATTGCTGTGGCTTTGGGCGGAGAGTTTCGTAATTATATTTCCCAGCTGATGCCACAAATTCTGCGTGTTCTGCAGCATGATAATTCCAAAGATCGCAATGTTACCAAACGTTTGCTGCAGGCTCTTAGGAAGTTTGGCAACAATTTGGATGATTATTTGCACTTGATAGTGCCGCCCCTGGTCAAACTGTTCGACTCGCCCTACGTGCAGCAGCAAGTGTCTTTGGTGGCCTTGGAAACTCTAGATCAACTGGCTTGGAATCTAGATTTTACCGACTTCTCCTCGCGCATCATACACCCATTGGTGAGAGTACTGGATAATGAGCCGGAATTGCGTGATCAGGCCATGACTACTTTGTGTTCTTTGGTCATACAATTGGGCAAGAAGTATTTGGTGTTTGCCCCTCTAGTCAATCGCACCATCGCAAAGCAGCGCATAGTTAATTCCCAGTATGAGAAACTGCTTTCGCAGCTACAATCCAATACCACCATGTGCCTGGATGAGGAATTCTTGCTGAGACAGGCTAAAAGCAAAGAAAGTAATTCTTCCAATGCCGTAAGCGATAACAACACAACCATTAAGAAACTAAATGTCAATACCGCCCAATTGTGCATGGCCTGGCAGGTTAATCGCCGGGTATCAAAAGATGATTGGGTGGAATGGTTGAAGCGTTTATCGATTGGTTTGCTTAGAGAATCCAGATCACATGCTTTGCGTGCCTGCCGTGTCCTGTCCGAGGAGTACGACAAACTTTTGAGGGACCTATTCAATGCCGCCTTTATATCCTGCTGGACCGAATTGTCCACTGAACACAAAAATGAATTGACCAGGTCTTTAATACAGGCCCTGCAGGTCACCGATATGCCCGAGATAACACAAACCATTTTAAATTTGGCCGAATTCATGGAGCACTGCGACAAAGATCCCATTTTGATAGATCCCAAACTGTTGGGCACCAGAGCCATGGCTTGCCGGGCCTATGCCAAGGCCCTGCGTTACAAAGAAGAAGAATTTGTCAGCCATAAAGATCCGCATGTGTTCGAGTCTTTGATTTTGATTAATAACAAATTGCAACAGAAGGAAGCGGCCGAAGGCCTTCTAACCACTTACCGCAATTCGGTGGGTGGGGAAAATTCCCGTTTCAAAGATGAACTCAAGGTACAGGGCAGATGGTATGAGAAGCTGCACAATTGGGATCAGGCCTTAATACACTATCAACGCAATTTGAGACTAGACAATAATGACATAGAATCCCGCTTGGGCTCCATGCGTTGCATGGAGTCGTTGGGCGAATGGTCCCAGTTAAGCAAAGTAGCCAAACAAGAATGGGACTCATTTGGCAAAGAGGTCAGATCAAAAGCTGGGCCTTTGGCTGCGGTGGCAGCCTGGGGTCTACAAGATTGGGAAGCCATGCAAGAGTATGTCAGATGCATACCCGAGGAAACACAAGATGGTTCTTTCTACCGCGCCGTCTTGGCCGTTCATCATGAGGAATTCGAATTGGCTCAACGTTTGATAGATGAGACCAGAGATCTGTTGGATACCGAGCTGACCTCCATGGCAGGTGAGTCCTATGAGCGGGCTTACGGGGCCATGGTTTGTGTCCAGATGTTGGCCGAACTAGAAGAAGTCATACAATACAAATTGATACCCGAACGCCGGGAGCCCTTGAAGTGCATGTGGTGGAAACGTTTGCAGGGCGGCCAACATTTGGTCGAAGATTGGCGCAGAATTATACAAGTACATTCGTTGGTGGTGAGGCCCCACGATGACATACACACTTGGCTCAAATATGCTTCCTTGTGCCGCAAATGTGGCTCTTTGCAACAGTCACGCAAAACGCTGGTCATGCTGCTGGGCTGTGATCCCAATGAAAATCCCAAAGATCCTTTGCCCTATAATCTGCCGCAGGTGACTTATGCCTACACCAAACATATGGCGGCCTCCGACAACATGCAGGGAGCCTACGACCAACTTAGCCGTTTCGTTAACACCTACAGCAACCATTTGAATTGTATGCCCGATACGGTGTACAAGCAAGAGGATCATCGTCTGTTGGCCAGATGTTATCTGCGCTTGGCTATTTGGCAAAATAAATTGCAGGGTCTGGAACCCGACGCCGTTCAAGGTGCTTTGGAATGCTACGAAAAAGCCACCGACTACGATCCGAATTGGTATAAGGCCTGGCATTTGTATGCCTACATGAATTTCAAAGTGGTGCAGGCCCAAACCCTGGAGAACATCAAGTCACCCATAGATCTACACAATAGTGCGCTATTGCTGGAAAAGGAGAAGATGATAATCGAACAATATGCCGTTCCAGCCGTGCACGGTTTCTTCCGTTCCATTAGCTTAATTAAAGGCAACTCCCTGCAGGATACTTTACGTTTGTTGACCTTGTGGTTTGACTATGGCCATCACTCGGAGATCTATGATGCCTTGTTGTCGGGCATGAAGTTAATAGAGATCAACACTTGGCTGCAGGTTATACCGCAGTTGATAGCACGCATCGATACCCATCGCAATCTGGTGGGGCAACTTATTCATCAACTTTTAATGGATATAGGAAAGTATCATCCCCAGGCTTTGGTTTATCCCCTCACGGTGGCTTCTAAATCGGCCTCGGTGGCACGTAAAAACGCCGCCTTCAAAATTTTGGACTCTATGCGCAAACATTCTCCCGTTTTAGTGGAACAGACCATGATGATTAGTGAGGAATTGATTAGAGTGGCCATTTTATGGCACGAGCAATGGCACGAAGGTTTGGAGGAAGCTTCTCGGCTTTACTTTGGTGATCGTAATATAAAGGGCATGTTTGAAATTTTGGAGCCATTGCATGCCATGCTGGAGAGAGGACCCCAAACGCTCAAAGAGACCTCTTTCTCTCAGGCCTATGGCCGGGAACTTACCGAAGCCTATGAGTGGACCCAAAGATATAAATCATCAAATTCCTTAATGGACTTGGATCATGCCTGGGATAATTACTATCATGTATTCCAAAAGATATCCCGCCAGCTGCCCCAATTAACCTCGTTGGAGTTGCCCTATGTATCGCCCAAGCTGTTGGCCTGCAAAGATTTGGAATTGGCAGTACCCGGCTCCTACAATCCGGGACAGGAATTGATTAGAATAAGTTACATCAAAACCAATTTGCAAGTAATCACCTCGAAACAGAGGCCACGCAAATTATGTATACGAGGCTCGAACGGCAAGGACTACATGTACTTGCTGAAGGGTCATGAAGATCTAAGACAAGATGAACGTGTCATGCAGCTGTTCTCTTTAGTTAATACGCTGCTGCTCGATGATCCCGACACGTTTAGAAGAAACTTGGCCATACAACGTTATGCCGTCATACCCTTAAGTACTAATTCGGGCCTTATCGGTTGGGTGCCCCATTGTGATACACTGCACACTCTTATCAGGGACTACAGAGATAAGAAGAAGGTGCCCTTAAATCAGGAGCATCGCACCATGTTGAGCATTTCACCGGACTACGATCATTTGACTTTAATGCAGAAGGTGGAAGTATTCGAATATGCTTTGGACCAAACTCCCGGTGATGATTTGGCCAAATTGCTATGGCTCAAGTCACCCTCCTCCGAAGTGTGGTTCGAACGACGCACCAACTATACCCGATCGCTGGCGGTGATGTCTATGGTGGGTTATATTTTGGGTCTAGGCGATCGCCATCCTTCCAATTTAATGCTGGACCGTATGAGTGGCAAAATATTGCATATAGATTTTGGTGATTGCTTTGAAGTGGCCATGACACGCGAAAAATTCCCGGAGAAAATACCCTTCCGTTTAACGCGCATGCTTATCAAGGCCATGGAGGTAACAGGCATTGAGGGCACCTATCGTCGTACTTGTGAGAGCGTTATGCTGGTGCTGAGACGCAATAAAGATTCCTTAATGGCTGTCCTGGAGGCATTTGTCTATGATCCCTTGCTAAACTGGCGTTTGTTGGACACAGAAGTTAAGAATCATCGCACCAAGACCAACAACAATTCGGGCGGTGGCATGGCTGGTGGAGCCAACACGGGAAGTTTAAATAACTCCATTGATGACAACATCCTGCACAGCAACACCACGGCCACCAAGTCCAAAGTCTATGATAATCAATTTCTGCTGGCACACCTGGGCAACGCTACCAACGCCGACATCACCAACAGCAAAGCCAGTAAAGTGATCAAGCGAGTCAAACGCAAACTGACCGGCAGCGATTTTCTAACACAGACTAGTTACACGGTGCAACAGCAGGTGGATTTGCTGATACAGCAGGCTACGAACAATGAGAACTTGTGCCAGTGCTATATAGGCTGGTGCCCATTTTGGTAATCAATTTAATCTTGTAGTTTTATTTATAGTTTAAGTTTCTTCTCTGGCGACTTTTCCCCCTAAAATATTTGCGATTTTTTAAAGCCGAAGTGTTTGGAATTTTTTTTTTTATTTCTAAATTTTATTAATCTAAACATAAAAACATACATACTTGCATTACTTTAGTATGACGGTTATTTTAATTTAAAGAAAAACGAGTGGTTTTTTCTGTTAATTTTAAGTTTATCTATATTACAAATATTTTTTAAGTGAATATGTATTTGTTTTGAAATTTTGCATTTGCCCAAAACAATTTGATTTCTTTTTGCAAAATGAAATTACAAATAATTACACAAGAAAATTAAATTAATAAAGCCTGCTTAAAGTAATACGTATTTATACATAAAAAACTCTAAGATAAATATATAATTAGTTTTAAAAACAACTTAATACGATTAATTTGATAAGTAAAATATCAAGGAATAAAATCAAAAATGTTATTTCCATGTAAAAAGTGTATTTTTTTGTTTAAATCGATCTCTATTTCAGTGGAATAAAAATAATTGAAGGGTATATTCACTTTGTCATTCCGTTTGTAACCCGGCGAAATATCCTTTTGAGACCCCCTAAAATATATATATTCTTGATCAGTGAAGAAATCTAACGAAAAGAGAAAGACACTTGAAATTTAGTGTAAATACATGTTGAAGGATAGCACAGCTCAAGTTCGTAAATGGGCTGAATGCGGCCAGAGGGAAAAAAGCTCCCCTAAGAAGTACTAAACCAACCTCAAAACAAAAAACAACATAACTTTGATTTTTTTTTTGTAAAAAGCGTTAAACTTGCAGCCAGAAAATCAGAAAAATTCAGTTTTGGACACCGCCCCTTTAGTGGGCGTTTAAATAACAGATTACATGGAAAAAGAGTGTAAATATTTAACAAATTTCAAAATTTAATGGCGATTTCTTTTCTGGAAAATATATAACATTTTGTCACTTTTTATTCTAATGGTGAATTCTTTTCTGAAAAAATGTAACATTTTATCATTGTTTTCCGTATTTTTTAAATAAAACTAATTTTTCGTAGGAGATGGCAGATTAATTTCTAATAAATTCACTATTTCGAATGCCAAAATATTGCCATTTTTTTTTTATTGAAAAGTGCAAAAAATGTAGCATTCTTTTTTTTAGAAAAGAAATCAACATAAAAAACACAATTGGGCACAATTTTAAAGTAAAGCAAATTTTCATGAGGGATGGTAGATCAATTTCTAATAAATTCATTATTTTCAAATGCCATAATGTTACCATTGAAAAGTGCAAAAAATGTAACATTATTTTTTAGAAAAGAAAACAACAAATTAAATTTTAAAGCTTTTTCACTACCATCCTCGACCTCTGCCCCCCTAAATGACCCTATCAAAAAAAATATTTTTTTTACACTTAATAAACCCAAAAATTTACTTTTTAGTGTTTTAAAGCAAAAGTGAAATGTCTCCCCCTTCCAGAATAGTACCAACAAAATAGAGCTTTTATTTACTAAATATTTTGAGGGTGTTTAAGATTCGACACGGTCGAATATAACGTTTTTATTTGTTTTTTTATACCCAATCAAAATCTCCAAATAATGAGTGACATATCGCTCCTTTAATGCAATATAGTGCCATCTCAAAAAATTAGAACTTTTAGTTCTTTAAACAAAAATGTTCTTGCATACCTGCTGCATGTGTAAAAAAAATCTCAGAATTATATCGCAAGCAGAAACGAAATTAAGGCAAAATATATTTTGCGCAATCGTACATGAAAGCGTACCTTTGAAATATTTGAATGACATTTTTTGTAAGCCTTTTGATTTTTGAGATAAGACTGTGTGGCATTAAATTGGCGATATTTGTTTAATATTTTGAAATTAATTATTTTATAAAAAATTTTTTTTAATCGATTAACCGATTAATGTAAAATTAATCGATTAATTGCTGATTACAATAAAGCCACGATTAATTAATCAAACGATTAACGAATTAAAATAAGAGCAAAATTAAACGATTAATTGACGATTACAATAAAGCCACGATTAATTAATCAAACGATTAACGGATTAAAATAGGAGCAAAGTTAATCGATTAATTGCTGATTACAATAAAGCCACGATTAATTAATCAAACGATTAACGGATTAAAATAAGAGCAAAATTAATCGATTAATTGAACGGATTAAAATAAGGGCAAAATTAATCGATTAATTGTTGATTACAATAAAGCCACGATTAATTATTCAAACGATTAACGGATTAAAATAGGAGCAAAATTAATCGATTAATTGCTGATTACAATAAAGCCACGATTAATTAATCAAACGATTAACGGATTAAAATAAGAGCAAAATTAATCGATTAATTGACGATTACAATAAAGCCACGATTAATTATTCAAACGATTAACGGATTAAAATAGGAGAAAAATTAATCGATTAATTGCTGATTACAATAAAGCCACGATTAAAATTAATCAAACGATTAACGGATTAAAATAAGAGCAAAATTAATCGATTAATTGCTGATTACAATAAAGCCACGATTAAAATTAATCAAACGATTAACGGATTAAAATAAGAGCAATATTAATCGATTAATTGACGATTACAATAAAGCCACGATTAATTAATCAACCGATTAACGGATTAAAATAAGAGCAAAATTAATCGATTAATTGACGATTACAATAAAGCCACGATTAATTAATCAAACGATTAACGGATTAAAATAAAAGCAAAATTAATCGATTAATTGACGATTACAATAAAGCCACGATTAATTAATCAAACGATTAACGGATTAAAATAAGAGCAAAATTAATCGATTAATTGCTGATTACAATAAAGTCACGATTAATTATTCAAACGATTAACGGATTAAAATAAGAGCAAAATTAATCGATTAATTGACGATTACAATACAGCCACGATTAATTAATCAAACGATTAACGGATTAAATTAACAGCAAAATTAATCGATTAATTGCTGATTACAATAAAGCCACGATTAATTAATCGAACGATTAACGGATTAAAATAAGAGCAAAATTAATCGATTAATTGACGATTACAATAAAGCCACGATTAATTAACCAAACGATTAACGGATTAAAATAAGAGCAAAATTAATCGATTAATTAACGATTACAATACAGCCACGATTAATTAATCAAACGATTAACGGATTAAATTAACAGCAAAATTAATCGATTAATTGCTGATTACAATAAAGCCACGATTAATTAATCAAACGATTAACGGATTAAAATAAGAGCAAAATTAATCGATTAATTGCTGATTACAATAAAGCCACGATTAATTAATCAAACGATTAACGGATTAAAATAGGAGCAAAATTAATCGATTAATTGACGATTACAATAAAGCCACGATTAATTAATCAAACGATTAACGGATTAACATAAGAGCAAAATTAATCGATTAATTGACGATTACAAGAAAGCCACGATTAATTAATCAAACGATTATCGGATTAAAATAAGAGCAAAATTAATCGATTAATTGCTGATTACAATAAATCCACTATTAATTAATCAACCGATTAACGGATTAAAATAGGAGCAAAATTAATCGATTAATTGCTGATTACAATAAAGCCACGATTAATTAATCAAACGATTAACGGATTAAAATAAGAGCAAAATTAATCGATTAATTGACGATTACAATAAAGCCACTATTAATTAATCGCATGATTAACTGCTTCAAATAAAAGGCCGATTAATTAAATACCCTAAAATTTATTCACAGCTATTTTATATACAAACAAAAACAATAATTAATTTCCTGAAGAAGTCACACAAAGTAGTAACGAAATATTGAAATTTAAATTTTATTTATAAGGTATATTTTAATAAATAAATAAAATTAAATTAAAATAAAGAGACCTTAAGCTTAAAAATATCAGAATATAATTATATACAAACATTTTGATTCCCAATTATTTTATTTTTTGTACCTATGTGATATAGTGAAATTAAATATCTCTTAAAAAATTACACACACCCCCGAAAATAACAAGTGATAATTCACAAGGTATTACAGTTCCCATCCGCGCTTTTAACTTTTAAAGTAACAACAACTTTCAGGTGGCAACTTTAACATCCAATTCCGGGAATTGCTTGTACTCATTGATATTTTGTTTGCTCAACTCAAAAACCATTAAAAGCAAAGAGCTTAGAAAAACTTACTCGCACACCAACGCACCCACGAAATATCACACATGATGCCATTGACGGGAGAGCAGCGAAAAACGAACTCACACACACACAAATATTTGCAGTTTTTTGCAATAAAAAAGAACAAGTTTTGCAGACGGAAAAAATGGCGCTGAACAATTACGGAGGAGAAATTATTTTATTTTAATGGATAAGCAAAATTTCTTTTACTACCTTTGATTTAGCTTTTTTTAACAATTTAAAAACGTGTTATTGAAAATAAATGACTACATATTTCTAAAATTTAATTTGGGGACTTTTATCAACTGCTTGTGTAAGTGTGTATGGAAGTGTGCAAGTGTGTATGCAAATATCATCTTCTTGAAGCACTCAAAATAAGCAGATATTTCTAGGAACTTCGACACTAGACTTTACAATTTGAAAACAACATTTGAAGTGGCGACATCGTGCGTAACGAGAGTTAGAAACGTTTAGCAATTGGCCAGCCAGAAATTTCTAAAGAAAATATCTTTTATTTTGAGTAGAAAAAGACAAGGAAGAAATAATTTTTCCTAGAATCATGTCGACCAGCATAAATGCTCAAATGTGGTTTTATGTGCGCGCACTGTTTGAACATCCCTCAAAGTGGTATGAGTCGTATCAGGAAAATGGCACAAAATATTTAAAGAGTCGCAAGAAATTAGATGAAAAATTGCAACAACAATTAAATGCCTGCGCTGGCGAGGTAAGAAAGTTATTTACATATTTATTTTTCATTTCTTTAAATTCATTATTATTTATTAGATTTTCCTGTGCGGCATACCGGCCGATATACAGGCGGAAAAGATTGCCGAAGTGGCCTCGTTATTGGCCGAGGTGTACATTTTACGTTTTAAGGTGCATTTTTCGGGAGCCTCCAGAGGTTTTGCCTATCTGCAATATATCGATCCGAACTTAATGTCCTTGGCTTTAGAAAAGTAAGTAGTAAGTGAACGAGTGTATAGGGATTAAAATTAAAAAAAGGAAGTTATTTTACCTTTTTGCAGATTGCCTTTGCTATTTCGCACGTTACACCTGCCCATGATCAAAGTCTGTGCTTCGCGCAACAGTTCAAAACTGATATTGCGCCGCACTTTTAACATGAAGCCACCGCAGGTTTATGAGACCTTAATGAATATCATCAAATTTGACAAACTGGTGGGTCGTGAATTGTCTCCCGGCAATTTTGAATATCAAATTATATTCAAATGCAATGAAGAGGCGGTACATGCCAGACGTGATATTCTTAAATCGATTTTAAAATTTGGCTCTACCGCCTGCATTATTTGGGATACTTCCACACATTTCAATGCGAAAAATAACAATTACATGCAAAGAGGAAAATTCAATAAGAATTTTCAGTTTCCACAGCAGCGCAAGCTGCAGGAAATGAAAGCAATTGCCCACTTTCCCAATAATTGTCGAAATGAATTTGAACAAAATAATGCAGACACACAATTTAGAAATGCTTTTAGTGATTTGAAACTATTCTAAACAATAATTAATATGACAAAAAAAAACTATTATTTTCAAAGTTTATCGATTTCTTATATCTTTCAGCGCTCTATTATGAAGTTTATTGTGTTTTTTATGAGCGTCAAATTATCAATAAATTCTTAAGATTTAAATTGCCTGTAAAATATTATATGCCCATGAATATTAAAATATACAATAATTGAACACGTGACGAAATGTAGTTAATTGAATTAAATAAATTTTAAACATTTCTCATGGAACACCAACATGTGACTGATAATTATTCGTGGAAAAATCGGAAAAATGGATGGATCATTTTTTTAATGTCCAGCTGCCAAATTTGAAGGGAATTTCTGTGGGGGCGCACTGAAATCAGAAGACACAAGTTGGCAGAAAAAAAACCTTGGGAAAAGGTGTGTTGCAATTATTAAGGCCCAATTTACACCACGAATTTTAATTCATGAATATTTTTTATCTTTCTTTCAAAGCATCTTCTAAAATCCTCTAGCATTTATACGTTGATTTATAATTCATGTATATTTATAATAATATTCATGAATAAAATTCATGGTGTAAATTGGGCCTAAAACATGTTTTGGGAAGTTTTGTGTCCCAATAATAGCTGATGACAAGAAAGAGTATTGAACTTCCAGAGAACTGCTCAAGTGTTTAATGAGTGTGCCAACACCTATGCAATTTATTTAAGCGAACAACAACGAGTTTAATTTATTTTTAACTCAGACTTTGCTTTTGTTATTAACAGTTATAGCGGTAAATAAAGGACTGAATGCGTTAAATACAAGACTGAGATTTTTGCTATAAAAAACTTCATTTGTTGAAAAAAACCTTGTCAAACCTTTGGCCACTCAAACTTTAGCAAAATGTTCAAATAGATAAGAACACGAGGGGAGATCAACTGCAATTTTTTTTTGTAAATTAAATAATAATTTTAATGAAAGTAAATTTTATTAATTCAATTATTGAGATGAAAATTCCTTTATTGGGCTTAAGTTCAAATCTGCAATGTGCAAATTATTATACCACAAAAAAAAAAGAATTGGAGGATATATTCACTTTGTCATGCCGTGCGTAGCGCAGCGAAATATCGCTCTAAGATATTGTGCAAGGCGAATTCATTGCATATATAGGGGTCATCCCCTGAGTGCTGGCCCAAGATGAAAAAAAGATCCCATAAAGTATTCTGTACCTATTCTTGATCAGTGAGGAAATCTAAGACGATCTAGCCATGTCCGTCTGTCTGAAGAAGTTACGATGCAGTTCAAACAAAAAGAGCCAGACACTTGCAATTTGGTGTAAAGACATCTTGAAGGATAGCACAGCTCAAGTTCGTAAATGGGCTGAATCGGGCCACAGGGAAAAAAGTTCCCCTAAGAATCACTGAAACAACCTATAAAAAACAACATCATTTTTAAAGAGCAACACGTGCAAACTGTTGAAATTTTTAATAAAAATAATTGTTCTATTCGCCAAACTCATCGTGCCCTGCTTTCATTTTATGGCCTACATAAACGTCCTTCAGAGCGGCTAATTCGAAGAACAATAGATGGTTTCCCGTTATTGATCATTTGCATGCCCTGAGACGCTGAACAGGATGCCCTAAAGAAGCTGTAGCCGCTGTACAGGAAGGCATTGAAAATAATCCTAATCAATCAATTCGTAGTCGTTCTCAGCAACTGGGCTTGTGTCCTGCCACTTTATGGAAAATTTTTTTAGTTGTTAAAAATTGCTGTTCCATATTCCGCCTTCTACGAGCCAGCCGTGGCGGCCACATGGCAAAAATCATATTTAAACATTAATTTCATAAAATTTTCTTTCCCTTAAAGCCCGTTCCATTGATGTTAAAAATTGATTTCCTTGTTTTATTATGATTTCAACTTAAGTGGGTGCTGTTGGCTGAAGTAGTAGAACACGAGACTATGAAGCGGAGAGTCCTGAGTTCGAGCCCCCGCTGAGTCATGAAATATTGTGTTGAATTCTTCTGATCAGCATTAGTGCGTGGTTATGTTAGTTGTTGCCAGCCTGTTTTCAGTGATGAAGGCATAGTACTGATCACTGGACAATTACTGGCAGCGACTGACCCAATCATGTACTAAAAGCAGAGTAGCAGCACCCACCTTCGTCGGCCCTGTAGCAAAAACTAGCCGGCGAGGTAAAAAAGGTTGAAATAGCTACAACAAAAAAAAAACTGTCTATCTTCTCATCTTTCCTAATCTGTCCCCTCAGTACTATCCCCTCGTTTTCAGTTCCAGCGCAATGCATTGCATATATAGGGGACATCCCCTGAGTGCTGGTCCTACTCCTAAAAAAAAAAAAAAAAAAAAAAACAGTCTACAGTTACATTTTGTTGGAAGATTAAAAGTAAAACTTTGATTTTTTATAACCCGAAATATATCCATAAAAATAACAATCATTTATAGGAAAAAATACCATAACGCTTCCTTATCATAAACAGTATGTGCTTGCAACACATTTAATTACTAATTAGTTTTTTAATTACTTTTGGCACTTTCTCAGTACATACTTACGAGTATTTGCTTAATTCGGTAACACTTGCTTTTTTTTAGAAATATCTTAAAGATTATCATGCGAAATTCTGTGTGGCGGAGATGAAGTGGTTGTTTACACCTGCTTTTTGCCGTGCAAAATTAAACTGAATTTATGTGTGTGTATAATTGCGTCATATCCTTAGGCAAACTCATAACATTAATACAAAATTATATATGTGAGAGCTCGCACATAAAAATTCAAATTAAGCAAGATAAACATTGTTGAACGTTGTCCATGAAGAAAGACTGGGGACAAGTGTACCCAAGTCACCACTTTTGTCTACCATTTTGGTGACTGTTTGGCGACATTGTCTACAGTTTTATGATTGCTGAAAAAAGTGAACATATATTTGGCGGCGGCAGATGGTTGAAATGAATTAGTACCGTACTTTTTGTTCGTTTTAATATTAAAACAAGTAAGAACGTAATATTCGACCGACCCTCCAAATATTTAGTACATAAATGAAAACTCTATTTTGTAGGGGTCACACCGGGAGGGGCCGTGGGGGAGACATTTCACCTTTCCCATAAAGCAGTAAAAAGTAAATTTTTGGGTTATTAGGTAAAAAGAAATAATTTTTTTATAGGGTCATTTTGGAGGCAGAGGTGGGGCCAGACTAGGGCAAAGTAAGGTCAAAGCCTTAAAGCCTTAAAGTTTAATTCTTAAGGAATGTGGGTTTAAATTATACAATTTATTAAATATTTATACTATTTTATGTAATATGTTGCTTCAATGCCCACTAAATAGGGCGGGGTCCAAAATGGATTTGTCTGGCTGCAAGTTCAACGTTTTGGACCTTCTTTGATATAAAAATATATAATTTGCTTAGCAAAATTATAAAAAAAAATCATGTTTTTTTAAAAGGTTGGTTTAGTTCTTCTAAGGGAAACTTTTTTCCCTCTGGCGCGATTCAGTCCATTTACGAACTTAACCTGGGCTGTCCTTCAAAATTTGTCTATATTGAATTTTAAGAGACTGGCTTTTTTCGTTTGGAACTGAATCGTGATTTCCCCAGACGGACGGACGGACATGTCTAGATCGTTTTAGATTTCATCACTGATCAAGAATATACTATATACTTTATGGGGTCTTAGAAGGATATTTTACTGCGTTACGCACGGAATGACAAAGTGAATATAACCTTAAATTTTTTTTGGTGGCTATAAAAAATAATATAATTTTAGGAATTAGCGCATTTTAGTTTTTAAATAGGGGCTATTAGCCCCTATTATGAATGACGACATCGACGCCGTATCAAGACGACAGTAAAAAACTGTTGCTTGTCCACTCTTTGTCGACAGCAAGTGACTACTATTGACATGTTCTAACGATATTATATGCCCTAGAGAATGCTAAGAAATTTGTCAAAGGTAATTAACTGTTATCGACAACTTGTAGACAAGGATAAATTTTTACTGTCGTGTTGATGTGACGTCGACGTCGCCATTTATAATAGGGCCGAATATTTTTTTAAATAAAACTCAATAGTTATCAAACTTTATATATGGAAAAAGTATGAAAAGTACTAAAATGTACTAGTGCATCACTGGTGTCAATGTCGGTAGTGGATTTTCGATGACACACCAACTGCCATTGCGTGGGGTATTATAAGTCACTTGGACTGGAGACCGTGTCAACAGTAAGTCCGTACATTTTTACAATTGACATTTCCTACAGGGCAAAGTACAGATCTTTTACACCTCCGCATGCACACATTCACCTTAATATGAATTAATTTTTTTATATAAAACACACGCTGTCAAATAAAGTTGTAGACAGAGAAAGTTGAAAAGCCTTAAAGTAGGCAAATGCTTTTTATTTGTTAACACAAAAAAAAAATCATTAAGCGCGATATACTTACGTACGCAAATACATATAGATATTTGTAATATCGTTAACTTTTGAAAGTGAACTCCTCCACGGCGTTAAAGTTTAAGGGGATAAAATTAGATTAAAGAAAAATATTTTGTATGCGCATTTTATGGATTTTTTTAAAATAGAAATATGAACATATGAGAGCAAAGAACTCGGCAAATACTTATACAAATTTTATTATTAATGTTTTACGAAATAATGAGTGCTATTTATTTGCATATTTCATTAATTTCAATGGGTAATAATTAATAATACTAAATAAAGTTACTAATTTAACGATCACAAAACTATATGATGCAGCAGACTTGGGTTCAACTTGCTCATTCCTTCATTTTTGACAAGAAGCTGACATCAAAGCCAGTTGAATTATATTAGTTTGATCAACGGTTCTAGTCAAAAACGAACAAAGGAACGAGTTCGACACAAGTCTACTCAACTATAGTTCTTGTTAGATTAACTGACAACAGTTAGACCGGCTTATTTGCACTAGACTTGTGTCGAACTCGTTCATGCGCTCCTTTTTGACAAGAACTTATAATCAAACTAGACTTGGGTCCAACTAGTTCATTCGCTCAGTTTTGACAAGAACCTCTGATCAAACCTATGTAATTTAAATGGGTTTGATCAGAGGTTCTTGTCAAAATTGAGCGAATGAGCTAGTTGCACACAAGTCTAAATCAAACCCTTTTAAATTATATTGGTTTGATCAAAGGTTCTTGTCAAAAACGAGCGAGTTAACGAATTTGACAATTTTCTTTTAAGACCCCTACGAATATATGACTTTTCTCTCGTGCCTCTTGTTGTACTAAAAGTACGAAAAAGTCCAAGAGAAATGTTGAGAACTCCCACGATCTTTTTTCGCAATTTTTATATTACCTCTTAAGCTTCTGAATGTCTCTTACTAATAAACTAAACTGGACTACCTGCATTGGCGGCCTAAAAAGCCATAGTGCGTAATGGCCCGTTGCCACCTTCAACCCCAAATATCTCAACAAGAGCATTTAGCACTGAAATAAACTTGATTTTATCTCCTGTCCTCAATATCCAATTCAACAACAAAATCACTTCTCCACATGCAGATGGCGCGCAGGCATTTTAAGTTTAGTTCTCTTTCTCCCACGATTCATTGTTTTTATTTTAATTCTTTCAGTTCGAGTTTTTATTTCGTACGTTTAACAAGTGGCTCTTGTGAAATAGATTTTGTTTTATTGAAAATATGGAAATCTTAATGCAAAATTGCATAAAAGTGTGAAAAATATAAAATTAAATAGTTAAATTTAAAGTGTGTGCAGTTTTTTCTTCATCAAATATGAAATTCAGTGAAAAATTGGTGTTTGAAGATTTTCTATGCGAAAAATTGCAAATCACGATGCCGGCCGGCATGAGCCATGACAGCTGTTCTTGTTGTTGTTTGTTATTTTTGTCTGTTGTTGCATTTTAGTGTCGTTGTTGTTGTTAAACAGTTAAATAATGTTATTATAATTGAATATTGGGTGTCTCAAAATGTCTTCTTCTTTACTGGGTAGTGAATGTATCACAAAGTGATGATCCTGCTATAAATTGGATCTTGTGGAAAATATTTCCATGATTTACGAGTGCGAGTTGTTTGAAAAAAATAAAACGGTGTGTAAATATGAGCATAAAACTAGAACATGCGTGCACTTGGTTGTAGGTGTGTATGTGTGTTTATGCAAATAAAATTCCGGGTTTCGGTCGTGTTAAATTAATCTTTCTGAAAATTAAAATCCGATTTGTAAATCCAATTAATAAAAGATGCTCGGTAAGTTTTATTTACTATATATACATTTTTTTCAATTATTATTGAACAATTATAAAAAAATAATAGAAGTCACAAGTTGTAATTACAATTGTATGTGATAAGATTATTCAAAATTTAAAATAATTGTTATGCTTAGACATATTTTAAAACCAAGCACACGCAATCGGTACAAAAATTAGGAATTTGCAAGAGCTAGCGAAATCCTTTTAGGCTGGGCAAATTTGAGATAGGAAGTAAATTGACATTTAGCTTTATTGATAGCAATTAATAATGAAATATTAACCTCTAGCACGTGAGCAATCCGCTCTTTTCACAACATTTTGAACCACATTTTGCAACAAAGTTTCGCTTATCTGGTCAATGCAGAGCCGAATTTCATGTTTCAGAGCGTCATTTGTTTGGGGTTTCTTGCAAATAGCCCCAAGGAAAATAATTCAGCGGCGTTAAATCACAAGAACGAGGGGGCAATTGTCATCGCCAAATTTCCCCCGCCACCGGGAAATTTCTTATGCAATAACTGAATTGTTTGGCCGGCTTTGTGGCTGGTGGCCCCGTCTTGCTGAAACCAAAGGCCATTGATGTCAACATTGTGGCTACAAAAAAATCGCTTATCATGCTTTGGTCACGCGGAGAATTCGCGGTGGCGGCGTCTCGTTACTTATTAAATATGGGCTGATGATGATGCCTGACCTGACCATTCTTTGAATTTCCCCCGCCACCGGGAAATTTCTTATGCAATAACTGAATTGTTTGTCCGGCTTTGTGGCTGGTGGCCCCATCTTGCTGAAACCAAAGGCCATTGATGTCAACATTGTGGCTACAAAAAATCGCGGTTTGGTCACGCGGAGAATTCGCGGTCGCGGCGTTTCGTTACTAATTTTCGCAAAAATATGGGCTGATGATGATGCCTGACCTGACCATTCTTTGAATGTAATGATTTTTCGAGGACTATTTCTGAATTTCGTGACCTCCATATGGGACAATTTTGTTTGTTTACATAAACGCCTAATTGAAAATGACACTCATCACAAAATTATTATGTTGAAAAAATGCGTTGTTTCCGTTCAGTTTTCCAAACATTAAATTTTCACAATTAAAATTCTTTGTTCAAGGGTGTAGCGTTCCAGGGAAGATCAAAGCAAACCTCAGCTTCTTCATAAAAGCTTTAAACAAATTAAATATTAAATTATACAATTTATTAAATATTTACACTATTTTTCGATGCAATATGTTACTTCAATGCCCACTAAAGGGGGCGGGGTCCAAACATGAATATATCTGATTTTCTGGCTCCAAGTTCAACAACTTGGACCTTTTTTAACCTAAAAATATATCATTTGCTTTACAAAATTAAAAAAAAATTTAAAAATGAAGTTGGTTTTTAGAGATTAGTTTAGTTCTTCTTAGGGGAACTTTTTTCCTTCTGGCCCGATTCTGCCCATTTGAGGAACTTGTCTTGTGCTTTCCTTCAAAATATAATTATACCAAATTTCAAGGGTGTGGCTCTTTTCGTTTGGACTGAAATGTGATTTCCGTCCGACGAACGGACGGACATGGCTAGATCGTCTTAGATTTCACTGGTCAAGAATATACATATATACTTTATGGGGTCTTAGAGGGATGCATCACTGTGTTACACACGGAATGACAAAGTGAATTCTTTTTTAGCGGGTAAAAATTTTATTTATTTTTTAAACTTTTCAAAGAGCGACTCGGTGAAAAATTAACGGATATGAATTAAACACTAAGAAATTCTCAGAATTTGCAGAACATTTTAATTTTTAAATGGAATAATTTCCAAAACAGAATTGAAAAATAATTTTCTTTTTTTTTAGTAAATAATGTTTCTATAAAATCTCAATTCTCTAGAAAACTGTGCGCTTAATAAAATAATATATTTAAAAAAAAAGAAATATTCGATGCTTTTAATGTGCTTAAAAACTCTTTATTGTGTCTTGAGTTTTCTCTGAACCTACAAAAGAATGAAAATGAAAAAAATCCTTCTTTGCATTAATGAACCAAAAAGTTAAGGAGGCCTGCATATTTATAATAAATGGAAGAGGGAGTTGTTTGCTTTACATATCTTAACGTTGACGTTGTTGCTGCTGTTTATGTTATTGCTGCTCTTGTGTTGTAAAGCATTTAAAATGAAGTCAACAAGAGGCGCGCTGCTGTGAGACTTAATATTTTACAATGAGAGTCATGATGTTTTCCGTGGTACGAGACCAGGTATAATGTCTATGTTTAAAGCTCCTTTTTTTGCGTATTCGTTTGTAATTTTGTTTTTGTTTTTCAATATCTAACATGCACGTTAAATGTGTACATCTACCTTGTGTACTTTATGATGTGAGGAGGACCAGTTGGAAATTTATTGGCAATGGGATAATTTTTTTTTTGTATTTATTGTCTAATGAAATTGGAAATCATCTCAACGTCAGCTTTCGTTCTTAATGTGTCATCTGAAATATTTTATTTTCCACATTAAATAAGAAATAAAATTCTGAAAATTTTATTTAGCCGATACCGGTCTCTTTGATGAGGGATGCCGGATAGTCCTTCTGCGAAACCCCAATTACACGACAAGTCGTCTTGTTAATATTTCTTCGTTCTCAGTGGCCGGTTGGGTGCCAACAACGCCCTTCAAGGCCTTTTGTGGTTCCATTGTATTAGGAAATCAGAGCCGAAAATCATGCTAAGGAAATATCGAATCTTTTTTTTAACTCGGACCATCACTCAGGCGATGACCCCTGCATATGCAGTGCATTGCCCAGAAACTAGAGAGGAGGGGATAGTATTGAGGGTACAGAAGGGAAGATAGAGAATTTTTTGTAGTTTTGTGAACTGAACCTTTTAATTCGCCGGCGAAGTAAAAACAATAACAAAATTTTACTTAGTGGGAAATTTGAATGCATTAATTGATATGAGGCGTGTGGAAAAAGCTAGAAGGGCGCAACGCTGTACAACTTGAGATTGACTTCATGCCTTAAGTCTTGACCAAATTTCCTACCGAAACTAAAAATGTTTGGATGTGTGCGTGAACATAAAGAAATTTTCTTTTTATGTATAAATGTATGCCTCGATATGAGTTGGTGTTGGTGACTGTGAAGTACTCGTTGTATGATTATTATTTTGTACATGAGAATACTATTTGAACGTGAGTTTTGTACTCCCTTAGGCTGCTTATTAAATTTACACTTGAACACTTGAACATGTTGACGCGTTATTTTTCATGCTTTAGGAAAAATCTTGTTGAATCTATTTGCAAAAAAAAAAAGAAAAAAAAACAACGACGGGAAGTGGAAAAGTGAGAAGAGTTTAAATATGTTTCGCGCAGTGTTTCACAATCCTACATACACACATATTCAAAATTTTTGTTTAAAAGAAAAATTTATTTGCTGCTGGAAGGTGTTATGTTTTCTACCGTTTCTTTATTTCTAACATTGTTTTATATATAAATTAAATTTATTTCTTAAACAACTACGAATATAGAAAGGAGTTTCTGCTTTCTTTGCCGAGTTCTTTGTGTAGTTGTTGATTTAAATTATTCATTTATTTAATATCCGTTCTCTGCTGATTTGTAAAATTTATTATCTTGCTGATTTAATAAACATGCAAATGGCCCAGATTTTAAAGGTATTTTTGTATAGAAAAAAGACAGATACATACAAATAATAAAAGTCGGCGGAATGGAAAGAATGAAATAGGCGCTGTCTTATGAAAAATTATTTGTTGTTGAGACACAGATCAATAAAAGGACATTAAAAAGCGGTGTGGGGCAGCAGCACTTTTTTTGTTTAGCTCATTCTCCATCAATTCCAGCACCAGCAATTTTTGTTTTTTCAAAGTTGGTCAGGCAAATTTTTAAACTAAAAACTAAAAGTAGAACAATGCTTGCCTCGATCAAGTTTCATTAGTTTTTATATGTTTTTCCAGCATAAGTAAAATATCCCAAATAGGGAATTTTACGTATATATGGATTTTTCAATTTAATGTTGTACCCTAGCCTAGATTTATTGGCTATAACAATATTTTTCGGCATAAGTAAAATTTCCCAAATTGGGAAATTTTTGTGAGTGTAATTTTATTAATGTTATCAAGTAAGCGTGTTGTCACCCGCGTATCCGATGTTATTCCTTCGTGAAGCAAAAATTTCCCTAAAGGGAATTTTACTAATATATGGATTTTTTAATTAAATGTTGTACTATAGTCTGGGTTTATTGGCTATATCAATATTTTTCGTCATAAGTAAAATTTCCCAAATAGGGAAATTTTTATATATATAATATTTTTTTTTTCATTTAAACATTTAAATTGCAATTGTTATTTCAGTAAATCTCACACTTTGTATGGTTTTAGTTTAATTTGATTTTCAATAATAATTTTGTAAAGCAAGATATTTAACTATGTTATTTAATTAATTGTTTTTAATATTATTTTGTGGAATTTTAAAAATTCTAGCGATAATACCCTTATTAACTCTTCAAAAAAAAATTTCCCCAAAGGCATTTTTACTAATACATAAATTTTTGATATCAGTAAAATTTTTTATTAAATTTCCCAAAAAGGGAAATTTTTGTGGATGTGGTAGAAACGATTTTATAAAGCTCTGTTTCCGTTAAGCTTTGTGCAATTGATGACATCGCAAGCAAACATGATTTCCTTGTGTGGAATTGTCTTGCAACACATTTAATTAAGCCTCTAGTATAAACGATTGTTCCCACAATTTGGCACATCTGAAAACTACACCACAAAACGACAACAAAAGCAGTGCCAAAATGTGAGCAAAATATGAGTTTAAATTCAATCAGCGGCAGTTTACATAATTCACAAACTATCAAAATCATGATGTTGTTAAATTAGTCAGCATTAAAGGTTTAATGTGAAATATTTTGAAGTGCAGAGTGAAAAGATCAAATTGTGTAACACACACTTGTAACGCCTCTCATGCGATTTCTTTGCCGTCTTTTTTAAATCATTGAAATATTAATTATTTGCTAACAAAACTGCACCTGCAACATTAATGTAAAAATCTCTTTCAACGCAATATTAATACCTTTTAAGCTTCTTAAAAGAGCAATTGTGGCATCATGGTGCTGATGACGACAAAAAATCCTTTAGGTTTTCATCATCATTGTTAAGGTGTTCATGTGTGTGCAAAGGGTTGTATGCCTTTGTACTCTGTCCATTAAAGGCTCAATTCCGGGTCTTTTTTTTTAACAACCATATAAACGTTTCAATGCATGTAATTTTTTAATTGCAACCTCTTGAGACCATTAAGATACTTAAATTCGCATTCGAATTTTGTACATTAATAATTGTTAATTTCGTACACATACATATGCACTTGAGGCTACATGTATATGTGTAAAAAATAAAATGTTATTTTTAAAGGGTTATGGGATTGTGGGTTCTTTCTTCTGTTTGATGTGTTTCCAAGAAAAAAAAAAGTGATGGCTAAGGCTTTTCAACTGTATTGGGTATTATTTTAAAATGCCTTGTTCATCCCAAAAATATTTGCATACAATTTCATTATAATTTCCTGTTTTTTGATAAATTAAATTCAGAAGTAAACATCCAAGACGCTGATGATGTTTTAAAAAACTAAATAATCAAGATTTTTTTTAACAATTCTAGCAACTGAAAATGTAAATTTCTTTTGATGTTATGCTTCGCAGTAACTACAGCCTACACTTTCTTTCAAATATAACTAAAATAGAATTTTATCTTCCACATAAAGAGATTTACAGTTTTACAATTGCCCGCTTGATATTGAGGAAATATTTTAATTAATTTTTTTCTAATTAGTGCGTTTATGATCAAGTGTTAATGCAACATTGCATTCAGTATTTGTTTTCTAATTATTCATGCATTTCAAGTTGCACTTCATAAAAGTCATTTATAGATTTTAATCAATTCCAACCCCGCACACACACACACACACACGCACACACACTTCATATCATTCATAAATTCAGCACGCAATTATTCTTGTATGTACTCGTATATAAAAAAATATACAAGTGCATGCATAAATGCCTATTTGCATGCAAGCGTGTATGCGTTTTTATGCAAGTTTTTGCATACATACACACTTACATACATGAATATATTCATGTACGTGAGTGTTTAAGTGTGTGTGCTTTTGCATAAATATCGATTAAGTTCAATTTAAAAAAGGGATTCTAATTGCTAGGTTCATAAATTTATACGCACAAAGTCACACAAACAAACAAACACTTAGACATAACAAACGAACTTTAAGGGTTAACATTCAATTAAGTTTTTCAAAAAATAAATGTGTGCAAAAAATTTAACTTTTGCCATATATTTCACACTTTGACAGCACCTTTTAATAAGGGCTATTAGTAGTGACCTCTTAAAGTCTTTAAAATCAATTATGAAATGTTTATTTGCAAACAAAACTATTTGTATGCCGTCAACACCTGTATGTGAAATACAGTTTCGCACAAAAAATATCGCCTGCAAAATATTTGTAAGTAATTAATTGTTATTTTTTGGATTGTATACAATATCAGGCATCATAATAATATCACAAACTTGTTAAAGAAAAAAAAATATTATTAAATATTTAAAAAAAATTTCCCTATTAGGGAAATTTTATTTATCCGAAAGAAAATTCATAAAGCCAACATAATTAGCATAAAATGAAATATTCAAGTCAAAAATTGTAATAATAGTAAAATTCCCATTTGGGGAAATTTTTGTTTAAAGACAATTTATCCTAAAAAAAACTCATAAAATAAACACAATTACCATAAAATAAAACATTCAAGTCAAAAATAGTAATGTTAGTAAAATTCCCTCTTGGGGAAATTTTTGTTTAAAGACCAACAAAGTGTTTTACAGCCAGCATATCTTGAAGAACAGGAAATAAGATTAAATACCATTGATTTTTGCAGAAATTCTCTTTGAGGAAATTTTTGTTTGGAGAGGAAGTTAGTGCAATATCGCCAGAATCTTTTGAAATATAAGAAATAAGACTAAAAACAATATTCCATCTTAAAATAAATTCTAGTTACATAAAATAACAATTACTAGGAGAGCTATAATCGGTTATGCTGATGCTTTTGAAATTTCCCTATTTTAGAAATTTTATTTATGTCGAAAAATATTTATAAAACCAATAATATTAAATTAAAATATCACATTAAATTAGAAAACGTAATTTTTACAGAAATTTCCTTTGAGGAAATTTTTGTGTGGAGAGGAAGTTTTGAAGTAAAAGAAACAAGATTCAAAACAATTGATTAGACAGTATTACAAAAAGAAAACTACTATAGAATATTAAAATAAATTATAATTGAACAAATTAGGGGGACTATTGTCGGCTATGCCGATGCATATGAAATTTCCCTATTTGGAATTTTGTTTTCATGGCGAAAAATATTTATTAAAGCAATACCACTAAGTTCAAATGTCACCTTAAATACGAAAATTTAAATTTTAGTGAAATTTCCTTTTAGGGAAATTTTTGTTTGAAAAGGGAATTATGGTATTAAAATAAGATAAACTCCCGATAGGAAATTTCACTAAAAATCCAAGATTTCTGTTAAAGTTGTTGGTGTTAAAAAAAATAATTTTCGATAAAATTTCCCTTTTTTGGGAAATTTCACTTATACCAAAAAATTTTATAAAATCAATAAAAGTGCCTAAGAATACAAAATTGAATTCGAAAATTTATGAATTACAAAAATTCCCCTTAATTTTTAAAAGCAATAAATATATTTTAAATGCAAAAATACTTTGAAGGACATGCAGTGGCTGTCAGCTTAATTTTACTACTCACTTAATCACGTATATTAAAGTCTACACTTATTGCAACACACACACCCACACGTGCACGTACCTATGTATGACTGTTAAATTTTGTTGTTGGCCCTTAATGCAAACACGATTTTAGCCACATACTCGTATATATTCAAATATTTGTTTCAATTATCCAGTCCAGTTCAATGTTTTAACTGCATGTTTAGCATAAATAATCAAATTGCAAATATTTGCAGAAGGTAAAAAGATAATTTTTTTTTTGGGGAATAAACATATAAAAGACTTGAACATTTTTGAAATCATTAACAATTCGAAATTGTAAATCAAACATTCATCTCTTAAAAATGTTCAAATTCGTAAGTTTCAATAGTGGCTGGAAGAGCTTCTGACAAAGTGTTTGACTGAACGCTTCTTTTTATTGTAGATCGCTGTTTGCTTCTCTGCCTTGTTGGCTGTTGTTGCTGCTAAGCCCGGTGTAGTGGCTCCTTTGGCTTATACTGCTCCCTTGGCCTACTCTGCTCCTTTGACTTATGCTGCATCTCCCGCTGCCGCTATTGTAGGTCACGCTTCATATGTGGCTCCCTATGCCTCCAGCTACAACGCACATCATGTGGCTCATTCTGCTGCCTTCCCAGCTGCTTATGCCGCCGCCCCCGTAGTGCATGCCGCTCCTTTTGTAAGTGCTGCCTATACTGCTCCTGTTGCCGCTCCATTCACCGCTCCTGTTTTCTTGAAGAAATAGATCATTGAATTTAATTTAAATAAATAGCAAAAGTATGTGATAAATTTAAAATATTCGTTTCGTTTTTTCATATGTTTCCTTATTATAAGAGGACCAACAACAAGTTTGAATATTAAGCGAATCTAGTGATTCGAATACAATTTTTACCCAAAGGCTTAGAAATTATTTGTTGATGTTTTTGTTTTAAAAAAAATTTATTGGAAATTGAAAACCGCAAAATCGTTACACTTTTTTTTATTGTGTGCTGCCGCTTTTAAAATTAAAAAAAATTCTCTGCCCGGAAGAAATTATTAGCCTTCATCACTAACAGCCAAAAATGTGCTCCAAAAAAAAAAAAAAAAATTTCAGTTCTTTAGAACTAAAAATTTTCTTTTTCGACTCTATCGCTTAAATTGAAATGTGGCTCGTGGCTAAAGAAGATTTCCGATCGAAATCATCCTCATTGTGTTTTAGATTGTCGATGGCTCTACAGTAATTCAGCAGTCAGTCTTGGTATTTGGCACGTGAACGTGTGCAGGTCTTTCAATAAAATTCACTGCAGGATGCGTCTGGTGATGTCCAATTGCGTAGCACTTGGACTACAAAATCTCTTGTGTTTCCAGTGTCTTCGAGTGGAATAACTTGTAACCAGCTTAAACATATTGACGTGACACCGTACCCCAAAGAGGTGCACGCTTGAAAATTATTACCAGTGAACTGGTCCTGCCCAAATGTTTACAATACATAAAGTCTGGCAGCTCCGATATAGAATCAGTAGTTTCTTTGATGTTTCGCATGAAAAGCAGTTTCAATAAACGGACCGATATCGGTCGAAATGTGTATTTAAATTGTAATTATTGCCCTGAAGATGATATCTACAGGATGTCGAAATAGCGGAAAATAAAAAATTTTATTTCTTTTATAAGAAAGTGACCTAAAACAAACAATTTAAATTGTATTGAAATTTCGATCGATATCGAATGCAGTGCTGGAGCCAAATTACCGCATTCGATATCGAACGAAATTTCCCTACAATTTAAATACAAATTTCGTTCGATATCGAATGCTGTAATTCGGCCCCTGCATAGAGAACTCAGGCAATCTCACATCGAGTAGAAAATTTAAAAGACAATTATTCTGTTCTTCGCATAAATTCTGTACAAATTCTAGGAATTCTGGATGAGCCGAATTCCTAGATGGCCAAAGCATCGCTTAATCTTTGCGATCTACTCATTAAAATCCGAACGATAAGAGTATTGAAAAAAATAGGCTTAACAATTTTTTAAATTCGAATCTGGAAGCAAATTAACGCATTTCAATTGTAATGGAATATTCATCAATATCGAATGCGGTAATTTGGCACCCGGGGGGCGAATGGCGGCATTCTATAACGATCGAAATTTGTATTTAAATTGTATGGAAATTTCGATCGATATCGAATGCGGTAATTTGCTATCTGAGGCCAAATTACCGCACTCGCTATCGATCGAATTTTCAATAAAATTTAAATGGAAATTTCGTTCGATATCGAATGCCGTAATTTGCCCCCTGGTTTTATTTTCAATGAAACCATAGGAAATCAAGAGTCGTTCACATTTACAAGAACACACAATAACAAAAATTTTTCGTGATGGGCAAACTATTAAAACAGACAAAATTTTTTCGTATCACATATTTTTATTCATCTTCAATTCTCTGATCTATTTCTTCAAAAAAACGGGGGCGGCAAGAGGAGCAGCATGCACTACGGGGGCGGCAGCATGCACCACTGGTGAGGCGGCATAAGCGGCTGGGAAGGCAGCTGAGTGAGCCACATGATGGGCGTTGTAGCTGGAGGCATAAGGAGCGACATATGAAGCATGACCCACAACAGCGGCAGCTGGAGCAGCAGCATAAGCGAAAGGAGCAGAGTAGGCCAAGGGAGCAGTGTAAGCAGCAGCTACGGGAGCAGTGTAAGCCAAAGGAGCCACTACACCGGGCTTAGCGGCAGCCACAGCCAACAAAGCGCAGAAGCAAATAGCGATCTTGGAAAAAAAGGAACACAATTATTTACACAAATTAAATCAATTTAAATTATTTTAAAACTTACGATTTTAAACATTTTATTTGGAGTTGGTGTTGAGGACTTGATGGACAAGTAACGATTGTTAATGGTTGAGGGGAACCAAATGTCTTTTATACTCTGCTGCAGATGGCAGTTCTTTGTTTGGAATTTCTGTTTTGCCATTTAATATGCCAGACATGATGACATTTTTAGGGCAACTTTAGCACAGAGAAAAATGTTGTTTACTAAAAATGAGAAATGAAATTGGTGGTTTTGATTGTTACAGACAAACGCACATGCATAAATTATGTTAATTAGATTTAGTTTAAATAATTTCAACTTATAAATGTTTTCATTCAAATGGTTGCTAATTTCAATGTTTTTGCAAAAGAAAAAAAGGGAGAAAATACAAAACTGTGAAGGTTAAACATTAAGGTGCTAGTGCAACAACCTTTTCCAAAAAGGAATTTGTTTTTTAAAAAGCCCTCTTTCTATAGGGCCAGCTTTCGACTATAAAACTTATAAAATTACCTTTTAAATGGCATTTTATAAAAAGTACCATTAACTAATGATTGATATTATTTGAATAATAATTTTTTAAATTGAATTAAGATTCTATAGGGTAATTGTTCGAAATTTTAATTTAAATCTCAGAAAGACATGATAAATATTCCAAGGCACAAAGGCAAGTCAACATCGGTTTTTTTGTTATTCAACTTACACAGCAGAGCAGAACACCTGTTTTCGGAAGACGCAACCCCTTCATCATCAGTGCTCAGGTGTATTGTGTTTGTCACCACTTAATCAAACGGTAACACGGGTATTATAACAATAACATGTTAACATCAGGTTGATACAGTTCTCGTATCCTTTTTCACAATGAAATTTGTGTAAATAGGAACTGTTATCACATTCAACTAAGCCACCTAATAATTTATTTAAAAAAATTTAATTTTCTATACAATTATCCCATGAATTTATTTTTACAGTTTAACGACTGCCGATTTCTGCCCTACCTCCTCCTCCCCCTTCACCCACTAAATGACCCTATAAAAAAAGAAATTTTAATTTTGTATATAATCATCCCAAGCATTTATTTTTAGAGTTTTATGACTGTCTGTTTCTGCCCTACCCTCTCCTCCCCCTTTGCCCCCTAAATGACCCTACCAAAAAAAAAAAAAAAAATATTTTAATTTTGTATACAATTATCCCAAGCATTTATTTTTAGAGTTTTATGACTGCCAATTCCTGCCCTCCTCCCCCTTGCCCCCTAAATGACCCTACAAAAAAAATATTTTTAATTTTGTACATACATAGATAATCATCCCAAGCATTTATTTTTAGAGTTTTATGACTGCCTGTTTCTGTCCTACCCCCATCCCTCCTTTGCCCCTCCTTTGCCCCGCCTCCTTTAGTGGGCGTTGGCGTACGATATTATATAAAGGAACTCTGTCCGACCAAATTAAACATTTTAAATTCACTTACTAAATATTTGGAGGTTATTTAAGATTCGATCCGATCGAATATAACGTATCTTACTTGTGTGTATTTAAATATGATACACATTTTTTGTGGTACACTTTTATTTATGTTATCGTGCACCATGAATGATGGAAAATATATAGTATAAAATGTACTTTAATGTACATGTGCACAATATAAATATTGTCGCTAAATTCTTAGTGCCGAAGTAGAAAAATCTATTTCAATTTGCTAACCCTTTTTTTGTGGTACACTTTAAGGCATTTTATCTTCCTTTAATCCTTATAAAATATATAATTTTTTAAAAGGTATTTCTGTGTAGAAATGCACTATTGAAATATTTTTGTTAAATTTTTAGCATAAAATTTAGGAAAAATAGTTTTCAATTCGCTGGAAAAGCAAAACATGTTTCTATTAAGCATTTTTTTTATAATTTTGTTTTTACTTGCAACACACAAATTCAATAGCTCAAAGATGTCTGTTTATTTATATTATTAGCTAAAGGAAAAACAACAAGTGATTTCTGTTGTCCTTTTAAAAGGTATTGTGTAATGAATAAAAGGATACATGAAAGGTTATTTGTAGTCCAGGCTAAAAAAAAAGAATTGCATGGTCATTAAAGACTGGTTGAATTTTAGGCAGCGCACGATCCTAGTATAACTTAAATTATATAGATTTTTTTCAGTGAACAATTTTTTAATTGCCATGAAAACTTATTTCCCAATATTCATACAATTGAAATTTTTTTTCCAAACATTTTCATACAAAATAGATTTCAAATATACTTTATTTTATAGTTAATTTTTTCGAACTTAAGAATCTGCATGACTACAAATGATTTTTTATTATTTTATTAATAAATGAATTTGTTCAAATTATATTTATTATTTTTATATTAAGATTGGAATATTAAGAATATTTTCAATAATCATCAAACCAGCAGAACGGATCAGTACTCATTTTATTTTATTATTATTTTTATTTGAATGGGGAATTATTGTTAAGTACACCGCCCTTCTATAGGTTTTTTATTTAAAATGACTCTTTAGTTTAGTTTCTTATTTTAGTTACATTTTATTTAAATTATTCTCCTAAAGGGCGCAAAGAAATGAATTGCTGTTTTCAAAGGCCGCCACCAGCCCGCTTCAGCATAAACTGCCACCATCTTTGAAATGTTTTGTGTGTTTGCTTAACAACATTTATTTGCTATTTTACTTCATCTTATTTCTAAAGCCTTAAGCTAAATAAGTTTAATTAAAATAGTCATTTCGAATTCCAAATAAGAAGGGAAAAGTTTGAAATGAAACATTCTAACAACCCTGACTTATTTCTATGCGTTTAATTCTATTTCAATAAAATTGTTTAATGAAATTAAGTTGGCGTATTACAAAACATGTTTAAGATAGAAAAATTCAATGCGTCATGAAAAAAGCAAAAGTGTTTTACAAATTAACACTTCCAATAAAATGTACGAGTATAAATAAAATTGGACTATAAATTTCCATACTACAGGTAATCGTACAGACATTTTTTTCTATTTCTTTAATTGTTGTTTAATATAATTTAATACTTTTTTGCCCAGGGCTGACTGCTTTTTGCTCATTAACAAAAGTGTCGAACTGTGTGTCGGCACGTGCTTCACATAAAAAATTAGTTTTTCAGACTAGTGTAAATAGTTGTGCTGGGGTTTTGGGGAATCCAATTTTAATTATGGAAATAATTTTTTAAAGAGTATAAAAGCCAAAAGCCTTAAAACATTTAGCAACAATTACCGAGTGTAACAGATCAAACAAACAACTCCTTCAAATTAACATGTTCAAATTCGTGAGTTTTTTCAAACAAATGCCCTAAGTAAACAAATATATATTAATTTATTTTTTAATTTTAGAACGCTGTCTGCTTCTTCGCTTTGTTGGCTCTGGCTGCCGCTAAGCCCGGTGTAGCGGCTCCTTTGGCTTACACTGCTCCCTTAGCTGCTGCTTACACCTCTCCCTTGGCCTACTCTGCTCCTTTCGCTTATGCTGCTGCTCCCGCTGCCGCTGTTGTGGGTCATGCTTCATATGTCGCTCCCTATGCCTCCAGCTACAACGCCCATCATGTGGCTCACTCAGCAGCCTTCCCAGCCGCTTATGCTGCCGCCCCAGTAGTGCATGCTGCTCCTCTTGCCGCCCCCTTTCTGTTAAAGAAATAGCTCAGAGAATTGCATATTGAACTGAAATAAATATCACGAACCTTTTCAAGACTGAAATATTTTATGAGAGTTTTTATTTAAAAATTAAAAAAAAGAATCATTGCAAAAATGCACTTAAATATTAAGAGTTAAGGCAATATATTCGTATAATTGCCCCAGAAGATTGTCATTTTCGGTGGGCTAATTAACGGGGGAATATTTTATATGGGAAATGCAAAAAAAACCTTGTGAATTTTCTCCGTTTATGTGATCATTAAGTTATTGATTAGGCACACTTAAACGGATATTTTCATTTTAAAGGTTGAACAGCTCTGAGAGTTAGTGTAAAAAAAAAAATTAAGAAGCTCCTCGGCGCGTCTCATTTAATAAAAGTTTCAGGTGATCAGTTTAGCAATAAAAACCGGTTCACGGCTTCTTTTATTGCTGTTGTTGTTGTTGTTGTAATTTGTTTATTAGATGTTATTACAGATGTGCCAAGGCCGTGATTTGATATGCATGAGTCACGTGTAATTTAGACGTGGCTTTCAGAAAGAAATAGCATGTGTGATATGAAAGCCTTAATTCTCAGGCTTCATGAGTGTTTATTAGGCAGCCGTGTGAAGATAACTTTTCGAAATTTTTAATCCCAGACACAAACCAAGTACGTTAACAGACCTCTGTTAGCATATTAACATAGCACTGTTAAGCATGAAAAATTAGAGGGTTTGTATTCCAAATGGAACTGGACCAACCTTGAAAGAAATTAACGAAACAGACAATCAAATGCATAGCCTTCATAATATAAGCTTTTATTTTTTGTACTGCTAGCATAGCATACAATTCTCGTATGCAATTTCCTAATAAAATGTTTTTAAATAAAAACTATCATCACATTCAACTAAGTCTGCTAATAAGTGGTTGGTGACAAAGAAAATACACATGAGTAGTGATAATGAAGATGCAGCGGCCTTCGAAAACAGCTATTCTGTTCTGCTGTGTAAGTTCGATCATTTAAAACTGATGCTTTGGGAATATTTGCCAAGTCTTTCTGAATTTAAAACAAATTTTCGAATAATTAGTCTGTCAATCTTAATTGAGTTTTATAATACAAAATTAATTTCGCCCTTAAAAAGTTCACTTCCACTAAAAACACTAAAATACTGTATTAAATAAAAACATCGCCGCAAACTTCTTAATGTCCCATAATTAAGTTGCGGAAAAAAATTATAATTCATAGTAATAAATCCTTAATCAAACATTAATAACTTCAATGTTTACAAAAACGAAAAACAAAAAAAAAAAAAAAAATGAAGAAAAAAAGAGCGCAGCCAGCCAAGCAAATATTCTGCCTGGCAAGAAATGCAGTCAATCGTGCAGCCAGTCAACCAGTTACATTAAGTGAGATAATCCACACACACACACAACCATACACATGTTCTCAGCAGTAAAAACAACAACAAACACCACAGCTCAATAATGAAAGCTCGGCATAATGAGTGTAATTAAAATGCATCATGCAAAATCATGTTTTATGCTGTACAAAAACAAACAAAAAAAAAACAAAGAAAAAACAAAAAACAGAATTACAACAACTACTACAAAGGATTATGAGTGGATGCATGCACTCCCCCACCCTGTGCAGATTTACACACATGCATGCAGATGTATGTATGCAAGTGTGTGTGTGCCCAAGTGAAGGAGTAACACCCTTTTTTTTGAAGATTATTTCATACGTTTTTGTTGTTTTATTTTTATGCTGTGAGCCAGCAAAACCCCAGTGCTGAGTTGGTGGGGTTTGGGGGGGCACGAGTGTAGGAAGTTCTTTGTTTTGCTTTTTTCCTTTTTTCGGTGGCTTTTCTTTCATTCATCAATAATTAACCGTTAGCTTGTATTAATCTGTGAGCAGTTAAACTTTTCTGAAGAATAACCGGAAATGATGGAGGGATGAATATCCGTTTGAGGGTTAAAGTACACTAATTTTTTTAAAATGAAAACGTAGAAAAATTAAGCCTTAGAGAATTGAATAACATGCAGCAAGTATTGCTGACTTCGTTTGGGTTATGAAAAAGAGTCAAATTAAAATAATGGAAAAAAATGTTGGCCTCATGAAAATAGCTGGAAATATTTTTTTAACTGATTTTAAATTTTGAGTTATTTCTGGCTTTCGTGGTGAATTTTTCATAAGTGCAAAAAACTTAAATTGAACTTTTGGTTGCTCACGTGACTAATATCAGTGTGAGTTACAGCCATTTTCACAATGTATGATTAATGGCGTTTTCTTTTCTAGAAAACATGTAACATTTTTTCACTTCTAATCCAAAAATTTGCATTTAAACGGATTTTTAAAACAATAATATATGTGTCTAAGCAATGTTATATTACTTTGTAATAGATTTATTATTTCGAAATAGCATGATGGTGCAGTTTTTCATTAAAAAGTGTAAAAATGTAGCATTCTTTTCCAGAAAAGAAATCAACATAAGACTTAACGTTTACTTTAACGACAACTTTTGTATGGCAGACTTGACGTTAAAGTCCACGTTAATTTTTAATCGTACATTATGAAAAGGGCCGTTAAAAGAGAAAGTGGATTTTTAAAATATGTGTGCTATTTAAAACTTTTACGAAGCGATAATTTCTTAAGGCACTAGCTGGAGATAAGAATAAGATTACAAAATCCTTTTAATAACGCACTCGTCATTATTATATCCAATTTGACTACGGAAAATGGATGGGAGTCCAAAAAGTTTTACAAAACAGAAATTGTCGCAAACAATTTGTGGGTCCAATATAATTTTATTCTCCTATAAGAAAAAAACCTTGTGAAACTAAAAATCGATCTTCAATTTAAGAAATAACGTAGCATTTTCATATATTAAAATATCCCTTTTCTTGGGTAAAAATCTCTTTGACCTCTACAAAAAAAAAAACTTCAAAAACAGGATAAATCGTCACATGTGGCAGCACTGGTCATCATCAATTTTTCTTGACGCAAGTCATTTCAATTCTATTAGACTCGGGTCGAACTCGTTCACCTGTTAGTTTTTGGTAGCAACCTATACTACAGGTAATCGTACAGATATTTTTTTTTCTATTTCTTTAATTGTTGTTTAATATAATTTAAAACTTTTTTGCCCAGGGCTGACTGCTTTTTGCTCATTAACAAAAGTGTCGAACTGTGTGTCGGCACGTGCTTCACATAAAAAATTAGTTTTTCAGACTAGTGTAAATAGTTGTGCTGGGGTTTTGGGGAATCCAATTTTAATTATGGAAATAATTTTTTAAAGAGTATAAAAGCCAAAAGCCTTAAAACATTCAGCAACAATTACCGAGTGTAACAGATCAAACAAACAACTCCTTCAAATTAACATGTTCAAATTCGTGAGTTTATTTAAACAACTGCCCTAAGAAAAAAATATATATTAATTTTTTTTTTACTTTTAGAACGCTGTCTGCCTCTTCGCTTTGTTTGCTCTGGCTGCCGCTAAGCCCGGTGTAGTGGCTCCTTTGGCTTACACTGCTCCCTTGGCCTACTCTGCTCCTTTCGCTTATGCTGCTGCTCCCGCTGCCGCTGTTGTGGGTCATGCTTCATATGTCGCTCCCTATGCCTCCAGCTACAACGCCCATCATGTGGCTCACTCAGCAGCCTTCCCAGCCGCTTATGCTGCCGCTCCAGTAGTGCATGCTGCTCCTCTTGCCGCCCCCTTTCTGTTAAAGAAATAGCTCAGAGAATTGCATATTGAGCTGAAATAAATATCACGAACCTTTTCAAGACTGAAATATTTTATGAGAGTTTTTATTTAAAATTTTAAAAAAAGAATCATAAATTTTTCTTGAAGCAAGTCACTTCAATTCTATTAGACTCGGGTCGAACTCGTTCATCTGGAAGTTTTTGGTAGCAACCTATAATCAAAACAATCTAATTCAAATGGGTTTGATCAAAGGTTTTTGTTAAAACGAGCGGGTGAAAGAGTTTTACACAATTTTAAATTAAGACATGGGTTGTGTAATAGACTTGGGTCAAACTCTTTCATCCGATCGTTTTTGACAAAAACCTTTGATCAAACCGATTCGAAGTTCATTGGTTTGTTCATAGGCTCCTGCCAAAATCGAGTGGATGAACCAAGTCTAGTTCTTGTTAGATTGACTGACAATAACTAGACCGGCTTATTTTGACAATTTTCGTTTAAAGCCCCTACGAAAAGTCATGCACATATACACATATGACTTTTCACTCGTGCCTCGTTGTATGAAATATAACTAAAAGTACGAAAAAGTCCAAGAGAAATACGATTTTTTTTTCATAATTTGTATTTTACCTCGCAAGCTCCGAACACCTCTTACCAATAAGTTAAAATAGCCTGCCTGTAAAAGCGGCCCAAAAAGCCATAATCCGTAATACCCTAATTAATATTGCCACCTTCAACCGCAAAATTTCTCAACAAGAGCATTTACCGCTGAAATAAACTTGATTTTATCTCCTGTCCTCAATATCCAATTCAACAACAAAATCACTTCTCCACATGCAGATGGCGCGCAGGCATTTTAAGTTTAGTTCTCTTTCTCCCACGATTCATTGTTTTTATTTTAATTCTTTCAGTTCGAGTTTTTATTTCGTACGTTTAACAAGTGGCTCTTGTGAAATTGATTTTGTTTTATTGAAAATATGGAAATATTGCTGCAAAATTGCATAAAAGTGTGAAAAATATAAAATTAAATAGTTAAATTTGAAGTGTGTGCAGTTTTTTCTTCATCAAATATGAAATTCAGTGAAAAATTGGTGTTTGAAGATTTTCTATGCGAAAAATTGCAAATCACGATGCCGGCCGGCATGAGCCATGACAGCTGTTCTTGTTGTTGTTGTTTGTTATTTTTGTAGTGTCTGTTGTTGCATTTTAGTGTCGTTGTTGTTGTTAAACAGTTAAATAATGTTATTATATTGAATATTGGGTGTCTCAAAGTGTCTTCTTCTTTACTGGGTAGGGAATGTGTCGCAAAGTGATGATCCTGCTATAAATTGGATCTTGTGGAAAATATTTTGATCACTTACGAGTGCGAGTTGTTTGAAAAAAATAAAACGCTGTGTAAATATGAGCATAAAACTAGAACATGCATGCATGTGCACTTGGTTGTAGGTGTGTATGTGTGTTTATGCAAATAAAATTCCGGGTTTCGGTCGTGTTATAAATCAATCTTTCTAAAAATTAATATCCGATTTATAAATCCAATTAATAAAAGATGCTCGGTAAGTTTTATTTACTACATATATGTAATTTTTTTTTGAATTATCATGGAAGAATCATAAAAAAATAATAGAATCCACATGGTGTAATCACTATTTTATCTGTGCCGCATAATGTAAAAAAAAATTAATTATTGTCTATATTAAATTGAATTAATTAATTAGCCTATGAATCGGCTAAAGGCGGATTCACCCATGTTTGCCGAACAAAAGTTTTGTCCGGACAAAATTTATTTTACTGAGAGTTTTCTGCAGCACGATTCACTCATTTCGATAAATTTGTCCGGAAAATCAAAGTTGCCATTCTTATAAAAAATGAGTTTTGCAAAATGGTAGTACTGCAAACGATTTTTTATGTTTTGCTTTGTTTTCTTGATATTTTAGATATTTGAATATTACATATTTTAAATTATTTTTCAAAAATTTGTGATAATAATAATGGACGAGAAAAGTAAATTGCTTTACCTTATGGCCATTGAATTACATAAAGCATTGTTATTAGCAAAATACATATAAAAAAATAAACAAATAGATAATATTAGTTCTCAAAATTTATTTTTTTAGACTCACACACAATTTAATATATCTAACACAAAATGACACCTCAAGTTTATGTGAAAAAACTTTAACGTATTGGCAACTCAGTTCAATTTTGTCCGGACAAAATATGAAATTAAACCAATTCAAGCTGAGAGTTGTTCGTAAAAAATATTTTCTCTCTCTCAAGAAGAGAGACGTCAAACTACATATAAAAAAATTTGTCCGGACAAAAATTTTGTTCGGACAACATGGGTGAATCCGCCTTAATTGTTCGAAAGTTTTTGTTTTAAATTCAGAAAGACATGATAAATGCTCCAAGGCACAAAGGAAAGTCAACATCAGTTTTTGTTATTCAACTTACACAGCAGAGCAGAACAGCTGTTTTCGAAAGCCGCAACATTTATCATGTCTTTCTGAATTTAAAACAAAAACTTTCGAGCAATTAGCCTATAAGTCTTAATTCAATTTAATATAGCAATATAAATGTTCTTCAAAATACTTACTACAATAATTATTTTCTTTATTAAGTAGAGAAAACGCTCTAAATAGGTATTTAACAGATTAGATTTCTGAAGTAAAGCATTTGTAAAGGACATGAAATGCAATTGTTTCTCATAAAAGCCGCTCTATCGGCTGTTATTTATCGAATATAAGAAAAATTATAAACTTTTTATACAAAATTTAATTGGTTTCACACATTTTGAAATGATCTGCATAGGATGGTTAAATATTTTTGAAAAGATCTTGGTTAGTTCAATAACGTCCCTGAATCGCTAGGTGCTTTACAAAGTAGAACCTGTAAAAGGCATTAAAAATTTTATAAAAGTACAAGTAACAATTATAGAAGGCCGTCGTAAAATTATTCTATACTTTTGGTCAGTCCAACAATATACTGAAATCAGTTCCTAATTTTTGTTTTTATTTATTTATTAAATTAAACCTATTTCATAATTCAAGAAGAATAAAATGCGCATTAAAAATTAAAAAATAAAACCTCGATTCCATGGTTGGAAAATCGAAATTTTTTGGTACAGATAGCAATTGGCATTAAAATTCTAAAATATTTCATATCATTAAAAATTCAATATTTTATGATAAAAATGTACTATAATTAGAATTTTAAAAGGCCTGAGTGTGACTGTTTCATATTTTAGGTCATTTCCTTTTTAGTACAGCTGCACACAGTGGATTCTACATCCTGTAGAAAGCGCATATCGGATTATTTTTTAATAATTACATTTTGAAAAGTTTATGGAAGAACTAAAAAATCCAATTTGATAAAAGTGTAAATTAATGTATTATTTATTATTATTATTATATGAGGCCATAAGCACCGTGACCCAAAGGATCTTTTGTGCAGCCCAAGTGTTCACTGATGTAGATTGAGATATCGTACACCTCCCCTGGAGTCATGAAATTGCCTCCGAGGAACCTCCTCCTGCACGACGCCACTGCCGGACAGTCACAGAGAACGTGCTCCGGTGTCTCCTCCTCTGCTCCGCAGAGTCTACACATTTTGGTCTCAGAATTGCCCATCGTAAACTGGTGTCGTCTGAGACCGCAGTGTCCGGTAAACCAACCCGATAATAATCTGAGGTCATTTTTGTCCATCAGAATTAATTTTTGGGATTTGTTCCGAGCTAAAGTAATGAAACGTTTTGCCTGTCTTAGGCCGCGAAGGGCTTTCCAGTGGCGATTAAACTCCACTCGAGCCCAAGAGTCATTCTGTTCTTTGACATATCCTCCTGAGATGCCAAAGAAGGTTTCCGGTCTATGAATCTACGATGGGCTCCTCTGTTCGCCTCACAGTCAGCCCGTTCGTTATATAGCAATTATTGCTAACCCATCTAGCATATTTTACAGTTTTAGCTCCTTGCGACTATTTTATTTTTTTCCGAAATGTCTGGTTGGATTGGAGTGGAATACATTTTCAGGGCCTTAAGAACAACTATTTTATGAAAGAAATAAAAAAAAAATAAAAAATTGTAAAAACTCTGAACTATTGATCTAAAATAAGATTAAGTTTATTCAAATACTCACGGACTTATCAAACAGCCGTCGTATTAAGAGATGTGCCCAGCAGGTTCTTGAAAGCAAAATTTTTCTTATTGCAAAAATTTTAATTCTTCTAATTGATGTTAATTTTTCTAAAGAAAATCGACATTTATACCTCAAACTTTTTTTTTTATCTTAGACCAGCACTCAGGGGATGACCCCTATATATGCAATGCATTGCGCCGGAACTGAAAACGAGGGGATAGTATTGAGGAGGCAGATTAGGAAAGATGACAGGATAGCCGGTTTTTTTTTTGTAGCTACTTCAACCTTTTTTACATCGCCGGCTGATTTTTGCTACAGGGCCGACGAAGTTGGGTGCTGTTACTCTGCTTTTTAGTACATGATAGTGTCAGTCGCTGTGAAACTTAAAGGACAATTTTATACGAGATATCCTACGTTAAACTGTTAATAATAAAAGTGGACAATTTACCAATTTAGGATTTTTAATACATATCAAATAATTGCTGCGATGGCTAATGTTATCACTGTTTCCCTGAAAATTAGGGTATACTAGTTCTGAATTACTTAAAATGCTTTAATTTTGTTATGAATTTTCCTCCTTAAAATATGCTTTATATATTATTTTCATAGCGCCTAAAAATATACACAATTTACTCTGCTTAAAATTGACTGTTTTAGTTTTTAATTAAATATTTCCACTTGCATCACAACACACATTTATGGCGTCTGGGAATTTCCGAAGGTAGAACTCCAAACCCATAAAATTTTTTTTTTGTCATTCTTGTTTAATTAAATTTTGCAGCTCAAGCCTGACTAACAAAATATTCATTAAAAGCTCTACCTCTTTGTTAGATTAACAAAACCGTGTTGCCTAATTTTAGGGTTCTAGCAGGCAACTTCAAAACAAAAATTGTGTTTTGTTATTATACAATTTAGTAAACAAAAAGTAAACGTTAAATATACCAAAAAAAGACAAAAAAAAAAACCATTTGATTGCATAAACAAAAACTATTTACAACCCAAAGGATGGTCATTACACCATTTGTTAAATAAAATGGACAACAAAAGGAAAAAAAACACACTCACACACATACAGAGAAAATAGAACAGATAAAAAGAAGCGCCAGCAAAATACAATTTTATTTTTTTTTGACAAAGGCCTGAAACAAATTAGAGCTCATAAAATGCAAGTTACTAGAAATTACTCGCACATCATGGCAAGAAATGATGCTACGGCTTTGAGTCAAATGCTGTGCCATTTGTTAATGTGGTTACAGCTGGCGTTTTTTTTCTTGGATAGGGTGGAGGGAGTAGGAGGCGGGGGCACGGTAAATGCTTTAGCTGATGTTATATTTAACGGTTAATAAACCCCTTGTTTTACTAATTAGTTGAAGCTACAGACCACAGTAATGACACATACAACTAGAGTTTGGCGTACAATAAGGATTCCTTTGTTTTTTAATTTCTCTACACAAAATGTTCGCATAATAGAGCAACAAAAAAAAAAAAAAAGAAAAAGGAGCACAAGAAGAAATGAGAAATTATACAGGAATAAATAAAAACCGGAGAAAAAATACCTTAAAGGAATTGAAATCATAAACGCCTGGCAAATTTGGCCAAAGGGACTAAGTCATAAAATAACAACGACAACAAACCAGTTAAGTCAATAAACTAAATACAGAAGAAAGCAAAAACAAAAAAAAAAACAACAAAAATACAAAAATAAAAAAAAACATAAATACAAAAATAAAAATTAAACTGGAATAACTGGCAAACGTTTGAAATTAAATATAATAAAATAGCTATTTGCCAAAGTATACTTTTAGGCTTAAGGAACATATATTTAAGTTTGCATACTTTGGAGCGGTTTGCGAAAATAAGTAAGACATTTAAAATAAAATAATAAAATTTAAAAAAGTATACGTTTAGGCTTAAGGAACATATTTTTAAGTTTGCATACTTTGGGGCGGTTTGTGAAAATAACTAACAAATTTAAAATTAAAATATTGTAGCACTTTCTTTGGTTGGAAAAAATTTATAGATTCATATTGAATAAATTTCTTTCTGTACTCGGGAGCCACGAGTTGGCTGGCCACCTTAAAATGTTTGTGTTCACGCATTTTAATTTAAAACAAATTGTGTGATTTTTTTTTCACTTTGAAATTATTTTAAGTAGTTCTTTTATTGCTTTAGTTTCTCAATTAAAATTGCAATAATTTTTTTTTATTTATTTACTTTAAATCCTATTGAATTCTTATACCCTGCACTATTCACTTTATCATTATGTGTGTAACGCCGCGAAATATCCCTCTTCAGAGCCCATAAAGTATATTTTTTCTTGATCAGTGATGAAATCTAAGACGATCTGGCCATGTCCGTCCATCGGTCTGTGGAAGTCATGGTACAGTCCAAACGAAAAGAGCTAGACCTTTGAAGTTCGGCATAAATACATCTTGAAAGATAGCACAGGTGCAGTTTGTAAATGGGCTGAATCGGGCCAGAGGGGAAAAAAGTTCCCCTAAGAAGAACTAAACCAACCTCTAAAAAACAACATAATTTTTAAAGCTTTTTTTTGTTTGTAATTTTCACGTCAAAGAAGGTAGAAAGCGTTGAACTTGGAGCCAGAAAATCAGAAAAATCTATTTTTGGACCCCGCCCTCTTTAGTGGACGTGGAAGTAACATATTATATGAAAAAATAGGGTGAATATATAATAAATTGTACAAGTCTACATTCCTTAAAAATTAAATTTGTAAGCTTTTATGACGAAGCTGAGATGTTCTCTGATCTTACTCTGCCCTACCCCTCCAACCTTGGGCACCTAAATGACCATATCAAAAAAAAAAAAATTAAAAAATATAATAAAATATTATTGTATTCTGATAATTTTAAGCTTAAGGTCTCTTTATTTTAAATTAATTTTTAATTTCAATATTTCGTCACTTATTTGTGTGACTTCTTCAGGAAATTAATTATTTTATTATTTTTATAAAATAATTAATTTCCTAAAGAAGTCACACAAAGGAGTGACGAAATATTGAAATTAAAAATTAAATTAAAATAAAGAGACCTTAAGCTTAAAAATATCAGAATACAATAATAATTAAAAATAGGTCAAGAAACCAGAAGAATTTAATGTAATAAAATAAATAAAAATTTGTTTACGCTTAATAACCCTAGAAATTTACTTTTTAGTGTAAAGTGAAATGTTTTCCCAACGGCCGCACTGTGGGGTGAAAGCCCTCACAAGTGGCCATTAATTCAAAAGATTAACTTTAACTTTCACAACTGTATTTGGTACCATATGAAAGTAGATAAAATTCTACATCACTAACTGCAAAAATAAAAGTTCTTGGTAGTTTACTTTATTTGCAGTGTGAGTTCAAAGTTCAATCATTTTTGTTATTTTTGCGCGCATTAATTAAAAGAGAAAATTTTGATATTTCAAGTGATTATAAGTCTTATTAAGACTTCTATAAGTAAAAGTTATATAATGGAACCGTCAACTTCAGGTATATGAGCATTTAAAAAGTTATTATTTGTTTAGATGAATGTTTTAGAAATATTTAAAAAAAAAAAAAATATTAAATGTCTCCAAAAATGTGATATTTTTAATATATACATTGAGTTTTTTTTTTTTTTTTTTTTTTAGGAGTAGGACCAGCACTCAGGGGATGACCCCTATATATGCAATGCATTGCGCTGGAACTGAAAACGAGGGGATAGTATTGAGGGGACAGATTAGGAAAGATGAGAAGATAGACAGTTTTTTTTTTTTTTTTTTTTTTTTTTTTGTAGCTGTTTCAACCTTTTACTTCGCCGGCTAATTTTTGCTACAGGGCCGACGAAGGTGGGTGCTGTTACTCTGCTTTTAGTACATGATAGGGTCAGTCGCTGCCAGTAAGTGTCCCAGTGACCAGTACTATGCCTTCATCACTGAAAACAGGCTGGCAACAACTAACACAACCACGCACTAATGCTGATCAGAAGAATTCAACACAATATTTCATGACTCAGCGGGGGCTCGAACTCAGGACTCTCCGCTTCATAGTCTCGTGTTCTACTACTTCAGCCAACAGGACCCACTAGTTTCAACAACTTTGCGGATGAGGGCAGGAAAAATTGCTTTCATGCTCTTAAAATATAAGATTTTAGCTAATAAATACCAGAATAGCTATTTGCGAATTTGTGCGATTTTTGAGTTATAAAGGTTTTTGTGAGAGAATTCCGGTTGCTAAAAATCAATGTGAAAAAAGAACAAAAAAAAAACAAGTTGTTTTTATTACCTTTTTTTATTATTTTTTCTAAAGACACATAAAGTGTGCTCTAATTTACAATTTAATTTACTAATTTATCCTTTTTCAATCCAAAGTTACAGCGGAAACAGTCAAATAAGACCATTTTCTCCAAAATGGAAAAAATCCCATAAAAGGTTAAGAATTTTTTTTTTAATTTTTTTTTAAATGCTGGTTTTTTTATGTATTTATTAATACTCATCAATAAAAAATAACAAAATTTTAAAATTACGAGTTCTATGAAGTAATCGTCACTTTCTCTACCATTCATCCCACTGTGGGCCGGAGCGTTCCTGTTAATATAGAGTTTTAAAATTGGGCACAGCAAAATCTCAGAGCAACTCTAACGCAGCCGTTTAAACATTTTTAATATCTCTCCTTCCCTGTTTGTGCACGTTGATATAAAACTCTAAAAAAAAAATAATTTTTATTTGCTAAATATTTAGAGGCTATTTAAGAGTCGACCCGGTTGAATATAACGTTCTTACTTGTTGTTGTTAAAAATTTCCCCTTTTGAGGTGCACAATTTTCTCATTAACTTTTTTTTTTTTTTGTAGCAACATTCGTCCTCAATGAGATTATTCATTTCCGCTTATTTTATTTCCTCTTTCTCCAGCGATTTTCAACTTATTTTCTTATTTCCCTGCCTTCTTTTTGTTTTTGTTAAATTCTGTTTGCTCCATGCTTAACGTCATATAAACAGTTTGTTAATTTTGTCACCATGTTATCAGTTTTAAAAGTTTTCGTCTTTTTCATTTCGCCATTTTCTTTTTATTTCCCTGCATTAAGGACAAAATTTCTAAATGTGTGTTTACAACAAGAGTTGTAATTTTCGCTAGACTGATTTTTTTGAAGTAAAACTACCGGAAACGGTACTTAATTAAAAAAAAAAAAACTTGTTCGCTCTTTAGTAACTGCACTTACTCGGACTTTAGCATCACAGCATTGTTAAAAAAAAAATATATAATAATAATAATAATAAAAAAGACCAGCTAAATACAGAGTTCAGACAACAAAGTATTTCGGACTCGATGTTTTAAGGACAAAAATATTGCAAATTTTGTTACTTTTAAATATTTTATACAATATTATGCCTTAATTTGTAAGACAGGCTTAAATTTTAATATACGCGCGGTATGCATGTGTAAATCGCAACGAAATAGACAGACTTTGTTGTTACTTCTTAAGGTACTTTGAAAAGCTTTTTTGTTGTTATTTATATAATACGAATTTAGATAAAATATTTATATTGTGCGTATCTAGATAAAAATACCTTTTGTAAATATATGTTTGATTAATATTATTGCACTATGGGGCTTAGAAAAGTGTACTACAAAAATATTTATATACAAGATTTCAATCTTTCTAAGCGACAAAGAGCGGTTCCAATATTGCCAGCACAATAAAAATATATGAAATAGTTATTTTTATTAACTTCCCGCTAAGGAAATTGAAAATTTAGAAAAAGTCGGGAAGTGAGTGGTTTTTCCCCGTTTTGAAAAACTCGAGTTTTCACCAGAGGTGTTCTCTGATCTTCCGCATCAAAATAATTGTTCTATTCGTTAAACTCGTTGTGCACTTCTTCCATTTTATGGTCAACATAATCGTCATTCAGACCGGCTAATTCGAAAAACAATAGATCGTTTTCGGACCAAATTTACTGTTACTGATCATGTGCATCCTGTAAGACGCCGATAAGGGCGCCCCACAGTGGGATTTTTTGTGCAATAAGTCATTTATTCGACCCATAAAATTTTAAAATGTAATGATGCAGTTTTATAGAAAATTGATTCAGTATGAAGAATCCATAAATTGTATTCCAAAAAAACGTTTATATGTCTTAGAAATAATGAAGTAAAGTCACATGTAAATTTTGGCCCAAAATATTGAAAACTGTTTACGCACTTCTATAGTGTTTGTACGCAAAATAATTTTATTGCTCTGATTTAAATAGTGATTTTTTTCAAATACAGCCGTTTCTGCGTATTTAAAAAAAAATTATAAAGTTCGCTCATATGGTTTAAAAGATATGATAGAATAAAATTTGTTCCATAAAGTGCCGTGATTGCAAACTTCCTTGGAAGAAAAAATGGCTTCCTCGGTCGAGCTAGGTGCTCCCGCTATAATAAAATGAAAGGTAAGACTCCATATTATCAATGAAAAAAAAAAGTTTAAATAATTAATAATCTTTTATAAAATCATAAAATTTGTCTCTAAATTCATGAAATTTTTATAAAATAATTATTTATAAAACAATTAGTTTTGATAAAGAAACAAAAAGCTGTGGGAAAAAATAAAATATGGGTTATATGGGTGGTGAGTGGTGGGCGTTAATTGAGGTAATAAAAGGCTCTGTGCCAAATTTCAAAAACTTTGGGCCAAAAATAAATTTTGGGTTCTATGGGCGGTGGGTAGTGGGCGTGGCCAACTTTGATGAAACTTTATTTTATTCTTAATTGAGGTAATAAAAGGCTCTGCGCCAAATTTCAAAAACTTTGGGCCAAAAATAAATTTTGGGTTCTTTATTTTATTCTTAATTGAGGTAACAAAAGGCTCTGTGCCAAATTTCAAAAACTTTGGGACAAAAAGAAATTTTGGTTTGTATGGGCGGTGGGTGGTGGGCGTGGCCAATTTTGATGAAACTTTATTTTATTCTTAATTGAGGTAATAAAAGACTCTGTGCCAAATTTTAAAAACTTTGGGCCAAACATAAATTTTGGTTTCTATGGGCGGTGGGTGGTGGGCGTGGCCAATTTTGATGAAACTTTATTTTATTCTTAATTGAGGTAATAAAAGGCTCTGTGCCAAATTTCAAAAACTTTGGGCCAAAAATAAATTTTGGGTTCTATGGGCGGTGGGTAGTGGGCGCGGCCAATTTTGATGAAACTTTATTTTATTCTTAATTGAGGTAATAAAAAAAGGCTTTGTGCCAAATTTAAAAACTTTGGGCCAAAAATAAATTTTGGTTTCTATGGGCAGTGGGCGTGGCCAATTTTGATGAAACCTTATTTTATTCTTAATTGAGGTAATAAAAAGCTCTGCGCCAAATTTCAAAAACTTTGGGAAAAAAATAAATTTTGGTTTCTATGGGCGGTGGGCAGTGGGCGTGGCAATTTTTGATGAAACTTTATTTTATTCTTAATTGACGTAATAAAAGGCTCTGTGCCAAATTTAAAAACTTTGGGCCAAAAATAAATTTTTGTTTCTATGGGCGGTGGGTAGTGGGCGTGTCCAATTTTAATGAAACTTTATATATTTCTTAATTGTGCTAGCCAAAGGTTCAGAGCAAAATTTCAACATTCTACGAGCGCTTTTTATATTTTTTGCCAAACATTGTATGAACAAATCCCACTGTGCGCTCTAAAGAAGTTGTATCCGCTGTACAGGAAGGCATTGAAAATGATCCTAATTAATCAATTCGTCAACGTTCTCAGTAACTGGTATTGTGACCTTCAACTTTATGGAAGATTTTTTTTAGTTGTTGAAAATTGGTGTTCCAAATTGCGCCTTCTACGCGCCAGTCGTGGCGGCCACATGGCAGAAATCATATTTAAACATTAATTTCATAAAAGTTTCTTTCCCATAATGCCCGTTTCATTAATATTAAAAATATATTTCCTTGTTTTATTATGATTTTAACTTGAACCACTCTATAAGAAACACCGTTTATAAAATAAAAACATTTCAAATTATTAAATAAATCATCAAATGAATATTCCTCATCAGATTCTAAATGGTTATTGAAATTTTCGTTATAATATATATTTTTGTTAAATTCTTTTTTTTTCATAAAATCGTGTGTAATTTATGATTCCACAGAATAATCTGGTCTGGACCACTTCGATTGTCACAAAGCAGGTCAAAATCGGTTGATGGTTGGTTCTTTAGATTTAAAGAAAATTTTGTTATAGATTTCCAGGTGTTTGGGGCTTCCATTTTCATATTTTAAGTTTTAAAGAGTAAAAAAAACAAAACAAAAAGTCTTAAATTTGCCAAACTTCAAGATATTTTTTGTGCTTCAACATTTTGAGGAGCAGCCAAAAACAAAAGAAATGAAAAATGAATGTATATTTAATTACTTAATTTATAAAATACTTGACATTTCCTTGTGTTTATCTACTAGAGCATGCAGGTGCAGGAGTATCATTTGTTTTACCAATACATTCACACTCACACACACACACACACACACACATATAGACTTCTCAGCATTGCCGTAAACTCATGCTCAGCAATCAGACATCAGGTGTTAAAGTCAATGTTAATTTAAGGCCTCTTTAATTTTTCATTCCTTCCACATGCAGGGCAGGAGCAAAGTTGTTGGCAGCAAACACTTTCTTTATTGCCTACTTTTTGGCAGAGGGAGGAAGTCTGGGTTTGAGCAACTCCATTTGCAGGAAGTGGAATCTTGTTTGCCGGTTTATGCAACTACAGAAATCTCGCATTAACAAGGATGAGCATTAAAACATGAACACTTTTTATGAGGAGCCACTTGAATTATTTAAGATATTTTTTCAAACTCCCCCCTTGCACGTTGCCGTTAATAACAAGAATTGGCAAATATTTAGTGAACATTTTTAATTAGTTGACGTTATCGTGAGCTCGCTGTACTTGTACGTATTTTGACTGTGTTTATTTTAAAAGAGTTGATAATTTAAATTTAATTTTGCTGAGGCAGATAGTTTTTGCTTTCTGTATTAAACACAAAAACCCTAAACAGAAGTGTTGACGGTGGTTTTGAAACTTGGCCAGATTTAAATAAAAACCGTGAAGGTAATAAAAATCTGAAGGAAGTTTTGAGGGAAATTCTATAAATAAGAAATGAGTTTTCCAAGAAATCTATTCATCATTTCAAATAGAATTTAATTCTTTAGAATCCTTTAACAGGAAAACTGAGTTTCAAGCAAATTTAATTAATTTAATGAAATAACTGCCTATTTCTCATTGCCGAATGAATTCTTTCTTTTCGTATAAATACATTTGAAACAAAAACAATTTATAAAATGTTGTTTTCGTTTTAAATATATTTCTACGAAAGAAAGAATTTATTCGACAATGAGAAATAGGCAGTAAATTTGAAATATTTTGGGGCATTCAAATAAAACAATTTACATTTTATTTCAGAAGAAGAGTTACTCTAAAATTTTCAGGCGCCGGGGAATTTTTGCAATATTTTATTGAATATCATTTCATGAAAATCGCACTCTAGTGAATTTATGAGTGCTGGTGTCCCATCCCCATCCATGTGCTGGCATGAGCGACCGTCATAAATGAAACTTGTGTAGAATTAATAAAAACTCCACTGCATTTTGTTTCTTTCACTTGTGCATTCAACAAAATCAGTTTCGAAGTTTTGCGAATAAAAAATAAAAATTTCAATTGATTTAATGGCTTAAATTTTCCAAGGTCAGGGCTAACAAATTCCTTGGATTTTAAACCGCACAACAATAAAATTGTACTTGAAGCCGTTAAATGCGATCAGTTGGACATGCCAGACATAAACGGCGAATAAAAAACTACAGACGAGTTTTGCATAAATAAATTTCTTTTTTTCTGTCATACCAACAGAGAGACAGACGAGTGGACAAATTTGTAGTAAACAAGTAAAAACGTTATATTCGACCGGGTCGAATCTTAAATACCCTCCAAATATTTAGTAAGTGAATTTAAAATGTTTAACTTGGTGGGACAGAGTTTCTTTATATAGTATCGTACGTCAACGCCCACTAAAGGGGGCGGGGTTCAAAAATAGGCAATATCATGTTTTCCACAGACGAACGTATGGGCATTGCTAGACCGTCTTAGACTTCATCACTGATCCAGAATATATTTACTTTATGGGGTCCAATTCTCTTTGGAGGGTATAAAAACTGTATTTTGGCGGGGTCGCTCTGACAAGGGCTGTGGGGGAAACATTTCACCTTTGTCATAAAACTCTAAAAATAAATACTTGGGATAATTATATAAAAAATTAAAAAGATGTTTTTATAGGGTCAATTAGGGGGCAAGGGGGAGGAGGGCAGAAATAGGCAGTCATAAAACTCTAAAAATAAATGCTTGGGATGATTACATACAAAATTAAAAAACATTTTTTTTGGTAGGGTCATTTACGGGGTGAAGGGGTAGGGCAGAGGAGTACCAGGTATCGTCTTAGCTTCGTTATTAAAGCTTAAAAATTTTATTTTTAAGGAATGTAGGCTTAAGTAAAACAATTTGTTAAATTTGTATGCTATTTTTGCATATAATAACGCCCACTAAAGTGGGCGGGGTCCACAAATAATTTATTTTTATTTTATGGCTCCAGTTTAAGGCCTTGGACCGTATTTGACAAAATATATCATTTGCTTAACAAAATAACCAAAAAGCTTTAAAAATTATGTTTGTTTTCTGGGTTGGTTTAGTTCTTCTTAGGGGAACTTTTTTCCCCCTTGGCCGATTTAGCCCATCTCCGAACTTAACCTGCTCTAAGCTTCAAAATATATTTATGCCAAATTTCAAGAGTCTAGCTCTTTTCGTTTGGACTGAATCGTGGTTGCCACAGACGGATGGAGGGACGGACGGACATGCTCAGATCGTCTTAGATTTCATCACTGATCAAGAATATATATACTTTATGGGGTCTGAGGTGGATATTTCGATGCGTTACAAACGGAATGATAAAGTGAATATACCCTCCAAATTCTTTTTTGGAGGGTGTAATAAACAAAAAAGAATGTGAAGTTGGTTTTGAAAATAGTAGAATTATTATTATTTTTATTACATAAGATAAGAATTCATTTATGGGACTCAAGTTCAAATCTGCAATTGCAAATTATTTTTTTTATGAATTTTTTTTTTATTAAATTCAAGTTGTTTTTATTAAGAGTGGAATATTAGAATATTTTGTGTATTTTTTTTTAATCTTGGACCAGCACCCCTACATATGCAGTGCATTGCGCCCGAACTAGAAAGGAGGGGATAGTATTGAGGGGACAGATGAAAGATGAGAAGAATTTTTTTGTAGCTTTTTCAACCTTTTTACTTCGCCGGCTAATTTTTGCAACAGCACCGACGAAGGAGGGTGCTGCTGTTACTCTGCTTTTTAGTATATGATCGCGTCAGTCGCCGCCAATTTTGTTCAGTGACCAGTGACTATGCCTTCATCATTGAAATAGGCTGGCAACAACACAACCACGCACCAAAGCTGATCAGAAGAATTCAACACAGTATTTCATGACTCAGCGCGGGCTCGAACTCACGACCCTCCGCTTCATAGTCTCGTGTTCTACTACTTCAGCCAACATTTGTGCGATTTTTGAGTTATAAAGGTTTTTGTGAGAGAATTCCGGTTGTTAAAAATCAATGTGAAAAAAGAAACAAACAAAAACACAAGTTGTTTTTATTATCTTTTTTTATTATTTTTTCTAAAGGCACATAAAGTCTGCTCTAATTTACAATTTAATTTACTAATTTATCGTTTTTCATTCCGAAGTTACAGCGAAAATAGTCAAATAAGACCATTTTATCCAAAATACAAAAAAGCCCATAAAAGGTTAAGAACTTTTTTTTTTAATTTTTTTTAAATGCTGGTTTTTTATACATTTATATAAAAAATAACAACATTTTAAAATTACGAGTTCTATGAATTAATCGCCACTTTCTCTACCATTCACCCCACTGTGCGACGCCTATAACGCTACTCAAAAACAAATATCGTCAATCATCGATAAGCATATTGAATTCACATCCAATTTGAAAAGAGGAAATCTCAAGTAGAGTAATATGTTTTATTATATCCGGTGTTTTTTTAGCTGCAGGAGAACTTAAAATAAAATACAACAATGAAATATATTTAAAACGATTTTTTTATTATAATCTGTTTGATAACTTCGCGGAATGAAGAATACTTTTTTTTTAACAAAAACCAATTTTAAAAAATATGTTTAAATTTTGTAATTCGGGTTTTTAAAAGAAATAATTCAAATTCTTTGCAAAAAAATACATTTTTATATAAAAAATATTGCGAAACAAATGAATTCTTATAACACAAATGCAAAATGTAACAGCCACTGTTTTCGAAGGCCCCTTGCCAGAGTTGGTGTGCTAGTAAAATAATTTTATAAATACGTTTTAATGCATTCAATTGGCAATTGGGAATCTCTGGCCGTTTGCAATTGCACAAAACGTCAACTCGAAGGTAATTAATATGCAGTTTGCATATTTCGTGCAACTAAATCACTCGCTGATGCATAATAAAATGCATAACAATTTCAAATGAAACAAACACATTTTTTATAATTATTATAAAAAATGCCAAAAAAAAGAAAAGCTAGTATGTTTTAGTAAAAGTTTAAAAATAGGGAAATTCTGTGTGAAGAATAAACGCTTCATTCGTGGGCAGTTTCAAATCAAAATATAAAAAAAATTTTTGGTGTTAAAAAAATAAAAATAAAAATTTCACTTGTGCGCAGGTTCAAATCAAAATATAAAATTTTTTTGGTGTTTTAAAAAAATACCTGCAACTTATAAATAGTGTTTAGTGAAATTTAAATTTATATTCTAATGCAATAAAATATAATATGTAAGATTTATTTATTTTTTTTTTGCCGACCTTTTTTTATTATACTTTTTTTGTGTAGTTTCTTTTATTCCGGCTTCCAAGGTCATTCTAATGAATAAAATGTAAATAGAAGATAATTTCTTTATTTCATTTTTATATCCGACGTGTCGCTGGGATTTTCCAACATCTTCAGGGATAATAATTTTTATTGAAATCTGGTAACATTAACGATAGATAAGACCAAGAATGATAAAATAAAGATTACGCCTTGCGCATGATTTACCGTTTGATGACGTATTTGTTCCCTCGAAGAGATTGCCAGATGTTTATCATATGCAAAACTAATACTTTCTCGTACAAAATTAATATTTTATGTTAAATTTGGCAACTCTTCACACAATTTACTCAGAGAGATTGCCAATTTACTCAGAGAGATTTCCAACAAACAAATTAAATCGGATTTATGAAAGTTCAAGTTTTTTGTTATATTTTATAATAAAGTGTGGTACATTTTAAAATAAATATATTAAAATAATTATTAAATAACTTAAAGTGAAAAAAACTTATTAAAACTTGATTTTTAAAGCTCATAAACTGTAAACAAAAAACCTAAATTAAAGAGAAAAGAGAACAAAAAGAGCAAGCATGAAATGTGCAGTGGGCTATTGCAAAGAAAGTAACAGCAAAAAAACAACTGAGAAATAATTTTGTTAAAATGTAATATTTTTATCAAAATTTTGTTTGTTTTCAAAAAGCTGTGCCATTTTATAGTTTTCCAAGAGATGAAGCTCAAAGGAAGTTATGGCTGATATTTGGCAAGGAAAAAAATTTGTTTTGAATGGGGAAAAAAGAAAAATAATTAGCACTTGGGTTCAATATTTATATAAAATAACTATAAATTAACAATTTCAAATAAAAAAAAGTGGAAAATAAAATAATTTTTTAAAATTGTTTATTATCAAACAAATTTAATTTGAAAAATCGCAATTTGCCCCACTGTCCTGTTTTCACAATAACATAATAGTTCTCCAGCTGAATTTTATTAGCCAATCAGAACACATGTTGAGTGACGCCAGAGTTCCATCATGCGCAGAAAAGTATTTTTATTTCAGCTTGTTGGCGTAATCTGTGTTTTATCATTCTTGGATAAGACAAACAATATTATGTTTTAAACGATATTTGTTGACAAATAATTGATTAAAAAGTCGGTGTTACGCACGCTACAAAAAGTGGCAGCAGCTTTGATAGTTGGCAGTGTAATTTTGTAATTTTTAGAGAGTTTTTATAATAAATTACACACAAACATATTGTCGGCCTTTATCAAAAGTTTTAAACTCTATGTAACGCACGGTATGTCACGCACTCTACATATCCCGCCATATAATTAATCAAATCAGCTGTTAGTCCCTTCATATAACCAAGAATCATGAATTTGCCAATTTATCTTCAGTGTCTCCACTTAGTAAGTTCTTCGACCTATTCAAATATAAATGACAGATCATTCGTAATATCTTTAATGCACTGTTGCATTCATTGCCTCTTCACCTCTTCTATCTTATGCAGATACTTCTGAAAACCATCTGAGAATTCACAATTTGTAAATTACTTTTTTTGAAAATATCATGAAACTGATTTATATACTCGTACATTTCAATCTTTGGCATTTTATATTGTATAATTATAAAAAAATTAATTATGAAAATTTTATCACTTAAAAATTAAAATTTTAGTCGCTTTGAAGTTTTTATAATATATTTTTCTTACAACTTTTACAATTTGCTTATAGACGTAGTGTAGACCCAAGTGCAAGAAAAAGTTATCAAAATTTTTTTTCAAATGAAGTGCCAAGATTTATTCCTTTCGAACTTCTTTAAATCAAAAAAATTACTAAAATCTGTCGTTAGTTCTTATATGTTGTGCTGTCCCGTGTAAGTAATAATTCAGAAGTTAATTTTTCTTTTAAATTAAAATTTATTCAAATTCAGTTCACTGATTTATTTCTTCAAGAAAACTGGGGCGGCAAGAGGAGCAGCATGCACTACGGGGGCGGCAGCATGGACTACTGGTGAGGCGACATAAGCGGCTGGGAAGGCGGCAGAGTGAGCCACATGATGGGCGTTGTAGCTGGAGGCATAGGGAGCAACATATGAAGCGTGACCAACAACAGCGGTAGCGGGAGCAGCAGCATAAGCGAAAGGAGCAGAGTAGGCCAAGGGAGAGGTGTAAGCCAAAGGAGCCACAACACCGGGAGTAGCGGCAGCAACAGCCAACAAAGCGAAGAAGCAAACAGCGATCTATTTATTGTAAAATAAAATAAAAATTAAATGAATTGCAGGAAGTTTAATTAAAAATCCTTTTAGTTTTCTTCCACTTACGAATTTGAACATTTTGTTAAAGTTTGTTTGAGTGGACAAATGAGATTTGATAAGTTTTGCCCAGCAAAAGAAGTCTTTTATAGCAAAAATCCCAGTCTTGTATTGAACGCATTCAATCGTTTATTTACCGCTATAACAGTTAAACTGCAACTGTTTATAATAAAAGCAAGGTCAGGGTTAAAAAAACAAATCAATTTAAACACGTTTAAATAAATTGTGTATTTTTGGACACTCATTAAACAAACACTTGGGTTTTCTGGAAGTTCACTACTCTCCTCAACAGCAATAATTTTTTATTTTCAATATTTACACGCATAAATTCTCCATAGTGCTTTAAAAAACGTAACACACTTTCCCACCTGTTTTGCATGTATAATTTTTCAGTGACTGATTTGTGTTGTGTTCCAAATACACGTATTCCGATCAATTCAGTGTGTCCAAGAAATTCCCTAAATTTAGTATTTAAACCTTAAAAAATCCACTCAACGCCGTATTCAATTCAGTTTCTCAACGAAAAATCATCACACGTTATTTTTCAAATCAAAATGTTCAAATTCGTAAGTTCTATACGAGGAGTCAAGTGAAAATTATTTTTTAAACTTCTGGAATTTATTTTCTCTTAGATTGCTGTTTGCTTCTTTGCTTTGTTGGCTGTGGCTGCCTCTAAGGCCGGTGTTGTGGCTCATTTGGCTTACAGTGCTCCCGTAGCTGCTGCTTACACTGCTCCCTTGACCTACTCTGCTCCTTTGGCTTATGCTGCAGCCCCCGCCGCCGCTGTTGTTGGTCACGCTTCATATGTTGCTCCCTATGCCTCCAGCTATAACGCCCATCATGTGGCTCACTCAGCTGCCTTCCCAGCCGCTTATGCTGCCGCTCCAGTAGTCCATGCCGCCGCCCCAGTAGTGCATGCTGCTCCTCTTGCCACCCCCTTTCTGTTAAAGAAATAGATCAGTGAACAAAATTTGAATAAATTTTAAATGAAAAGAAGAATTATCAAGTGAATTATTTTTTATTAAGGGACTTTTTACACTGGCCAACACTACAAATAAGAATATTTCGACGATAGATTCCGGTAAACGAAAAAAAAATTTTTTTTTAAAAATTTTGAAAAAAATCGACATTGACCGAAAGTCATTTAAAATTCACTTCGTAAATCGTTTATTACTCAGGCTAAATTTCAAATCTGTGAATTTATGAAATTGATTATAAAGTTAAAGAGTTCGTCTTAAATTAAATTTTTTTAGTAAGAATGAAATATTAAAAATATTTTACATAATAATTATACGAGTACTAGCAAAACGGATCAGCACAGATTTCCAGGTTTTTTTCCCGATGTTTCCCCCCTGTTAATTGCGGTACAAGTCAGTAATAATATTGACTTATTAATCAGTGCTATTAACGAAATATAATATTAGTATTCTAATTGTGAATATCGCCGTTTCTAGTTTTTAGACAATTTTTTCTACTCAACTTAATTTTAAAAAATTTTTGGCATGACTGTTTTAGTTATTATCCGCAGTTACCGAGTTTTATTTACCTGTCTTACTTGATATTAAAATTTCACAGATCCTGTAAAATTTTTTCTTCTTTGGCGATTATTTTATATTTTGACGATTTTTCCACTCAGGCGATTATAGGTTTTTGTTGTTGTAAATTTTGTATTTTAAGACTCTTGTGTTGCTTTTGCGATTTATTTTTGCTATTTTTGTTATCTTGTAATCAGTTCTAGGGTGTAGTCCCTCTCCGCTTTTATTGCGGTCTTAATTACCATTCGCAATATTTAACTTTTATTTTCTTATTCTATTTAATATTAAACATTTTTGTTTTGCATTAAAACTTTTGCTGTTTTAGCAATTCTTTGTATATAGGCGATATTTTGCATTTTGACGTTTTTATAATATATTGTAATATTTTTCATTATTAGCTGCGGTATTTGAATTCTATTCGCTTGTTCTATATAATATTCAAGTTCCACAGGCCTTTTAGCGGGTATTGGCATATTGCCGATTTTTGATATTTGGACGATTTTATACTATTTTTTTAAATTTTTATTATATGAGTGTTTTGTTGTTTTACGAATAATTTTTGCTGTTTTTCGGTTTTAGTTGCTATTCGTAAATTTCAGTTTTATTTTCTTATTCTATTTGATATACAACTTTTTTTATAATAAAATGTTTGTTCTTTTAGTAACTATATTTGGCGATATTTTAAATTTTGTCGCTTTTATGATATTTGTAATTGCTATTTTAGTTAGTAGCCGCAGTATTTGAGTTTTATTTACTTGTATTATATATATTAAAATTTCCCAGCTTTCGGCTACTTGCATTTTGGCGATTTTGTACATTCAGATGATGTTATGCCTTTTTGTAAAATTTTGCAATATATGAATATGTTGTTGTTATTAAAATTTTTATTTTGTTTTAAGACTTTTGCGTTTTTAGCCATTGTAGGTATTTTGGCGATATTAAATATATTGGCAATTTGATCATACTTCGCAAATTTTTTACATTGCAGTTTTAGTTATTGATTGTAATTCTTCAGTTTCATTACTTGTATTTGATATAAAAGTTCTATAATTTTTGGCCAATTTTTGTTCTTTTATTGATTATTTTCGTTTTAGCGATTTTTTTTAATTAGACGATTTGATGTTTTTTTTTGTAAAATTTTGTAATATATGAATATTTTTTGTTGTTAAAATTTTTTTATTTTGCATTAAGACTTTTTCCTATTTTAGCCATTATAGGTATTTTAGCGATTTTTTATGTCTTGACGATTTTATGATATTTTGCAAATTGTTTACAATGCGGTTTCAGTTATTAGTTGCAGTCCTTTAATTTTATTACTTATATTTAATGTAAAAGTTTTTTTTACATATTGGCGAGTTTTTTTATTCAGGCGATTTTATGTTTCTTTTTTATTTTTTGTAAAATTTTGTAATATATGAATATTTAGTTGTTATTTTATATAATTAGTGTTATTCTAGCGGTTTTTTCGGGAATAATATCCTTCTTTGATTTCACTTCCTAATTAAGCGTTTTTTTCAGACTTAAGTTTTGTTAAAGAGCAGAGAAATTTATTTCATGAGACTGGGGCTAGCGAATTACTGCTCATGCAAATGGTTTAAAATAAAATAAAATTGTAATAAGTTTTTCGTGTAAATTTAACTATTTTATTTCAGTCTAAGAAAATTGAAAAGCAAATTATTTTTTCAATAAAACGGGTGCTGCAAAGGGAGTGGCGAAGTGAGAGGTGTAAGCAGCATTTACAATAGGGGCAGCCGCATGGAATACTGGTGCAGCAGCATAAGCAGCAGGGAAAGCGGCAGAGTGAGCAACATGATGGGCATTGTAGCTGGAGGCATAAGGAGCAACATATGAAGCGTGACCAACAACAGCGGCGGCGGGGGCAGCAGCATAAGCCAAAGGAGCAGAGTAGGCCAAGGGAGCAGAGTAAGCAGCAGCTACGGGAGCACTGTAGGCCAAAGGAGCCACTACACCGGGCTTAGCGGCGACAACAGCCAAAACAGCAAAAAAGCAAACGGCAACCTTGAAAGGAAATAACGACTTTTTACGGCTGTTTGATAAGAAACATATTTTTTGTTTTCAGACTTACGGATTTGAACATTTTGTTTTTAGTTTTGTGTTAATGATTGTAATTACAAATGGGAATTGATGCCAAACTACACAATTTTAAGACTTTTATACTAAAATTAAGTTTGTAAGCAACATAAATAACATCTAGATCTTTTGCACAACATATAAGCCGTCCGTCCGTGCATAAACATTAAGAAGCCATCAAAATAACTTGAGTGAAATAATAAAATTTGGTTTGTGTGTTTTCAAGGCAGCACACGCACATTTCAAATGTGAGTGGGAGTACGAGTGAATGGGTTGGCAGCAGTTCCCTTCTTAAAATATTTATTTTTCTAACACAAAGTCTTCTTTTTTTATTTTATTTTCTTAATCATTAAACGAGCTGATAAACGGCTGACCACCTCCACCAACTCATGCTTAAGTCACACACGGAGAGATACTGAAATGTTTTCGTGTGTTTTCGAGTGGATGGGACGTGTCCAGAATTTGTAATTATTTTATGATGGTCGCTCGTCGTTTGTTGGTCAATTTTGCAATTTTATATATTCCAGCCAACATTTTTTTTGTTTGTTTTTGTGTGTTCGTTTTAGTGGCTGAACAAATAATTTAATTGAGTATAAATACCAGTCGTAAAATTTGTTTTAACTAGTTTGTAACTTAACTTTTCAACGGAACCACAAATAATTTAAATTCACACAAAATGTTCAAGCTTGTAAGTACATTTTGAAAATTAAAAAAAAAGTGTTTGTTAAAAAAAAAATTCTTATAAAATGTGTTGAAATTAAAATAGATCGCAGTTTGGTTGTTTGCTTCATTGGCCGTGGCCGCTGCCAAGCCCGGTGTTGTAGCTCCTTTGGCTTATACTGCTCCTGCTGCTGCTGTTGTAGGCAGTGCAGCTTATGTTGCTCCATATGCTTCCAGCTATAATGCCCACTCCGTTGCCCACTCTGCTGCCTTTCCTGCCGCTTATGCTGCTGCTCCCGTGGTAGCTGCTTCGCCTTATGTAGCCTCGCCTTATGTTGCTTCGCCTTATGTTGCATCGCCTTATGTAGCGTCGCCTTATGTTGCTTCGCCTTATGTTGCTGCCGCCCCAGCTCCAGTGCTTTTAAAGTAAATTGTGTTTAAAATGAAAAAAAAAAATTGTTATGCTCTTGGTTGTTATTGGAATAAAGTTAAAGTGAAAAAAAAAAATATTTTTATAGATATTGATTTTTTCTTGAAATTATTCTCTTTGTTAAAGAGCATCTCTCGTGAAAAGTGATGCCAAGTTTGTGGGTGTTGTTGGCTGCAGTAGTTCGTTTTTTGTGATCTGCAATGGTGCGTGGCTGTGCTAATTTCTGTCGAACTGTTTCAATTAATATGTACAAGTAAAAGTGTTATATTCGGAATCTTAATACCCTTCACAGATGTATTTCTCCTTTCTTTCCAAAAACAGAAAATAGATTTTATTCACAAAAAAAAAAAAAACAATATGGTGAACTTTTTTAGTTACTTGTATGCAGCGTTGCCATAACTTTTTCAAAAAGAAACTGCAACTTTAGAAAAAAAACTGGGTTTCACGTAGAAAAACTGCACATAAAAAATTCACAAAAATATATAAGCCCAATTCACAATCCTGTGCAAATGGTCTTGCATTATAGCATTTGCAAATTGAGAGAGTATTTGAGAGCATTTTCAATGTATTTTGTTGGTGTAGAGTACAATTATTTTGCTCATGCTACGATGCTAGACTACTTGCTCGAGATTGTGAACTGGGCTATATTTTTTTTTTCATATTTTTTTATTAAAACAAAAACATAACACAACAAATTAAATATGATATACATCTACATATAACAAAGCAATTCATTTTAATAAAAAATATATAGGTACATAGGGTTTAAATAAACAAAAAGAGTTCATTATTATTCAGATATAATACTGCCTGTTCCAGAATCTCGTCTCGAAGTCGATGTCGTTCTCATATTTATATTGAAACCAATAAATAAAAATTTAAATTTGTTTGTATGTACATAGAAAAACACAAGGCATATCTATCTAACAGGTACAACCATTTCTACAAAAATAGAACACTTATTGTAGAAACTACCTTAACAGTTGCAAAAATCGTTAAACGACACTACTAAGTTTGACGTTTTATCAGGTTAGGCTAGTGAGCTCGTGCTCCCACCTGCAATATACACCTTGGTAAAATTCAACTTGCTTTGTGGTCAGGGGTGCAAAAAGATGTATGTGATAATTACATACTCGTATAAAAAAGTATAGTTAAACCTTGCCACTGTTATATTAAGCAAATGGGGTAAAATTATGGTTTCAGAAATTGGAATTAAAATAACAAAATTAAGAGTAAAAAAGTAAAATGTAAAAACTGCAAAATCTGCACAATTTACAGAAAAACTGGTTTTTAAAGAAAAAAACTGCAAAACTGCTCAATGCTTAGAAAAACTGTGAAATGCATTTAAATCTGCACATTTGGCAACGCTGCTTGTATGTACCAAAAAATTTCGATTTTCTAACCCTGGAATCTTATTTTTAGAATTGTTTACGCGAATGTAATTGTTCCTGAGGTATAAAAAACGTTTAACTCAACAAAAATAAAATTATAATAAAAATTAGGAACTTATTTCGTTACTTTTACGTACGAAAAATATTTTGATGAAATAGCGTTTTAAAAATTTTTGGATTTTAATGCCAATTTAATTCTTCGCGAAGTATAAAATAGGTTTAATTCACTGAAAAAACCAAAATTAGGTATATATATGGCTGCTTTTATGTACCACAAAAATATCAATTTCCGAACCCTGGAAGCGAAATTTCAATATTTTTGTTTTCTTTTCACCAAAGCAACGCTTAATGAGGCATGAAATAGATTTATTTAAGAAAAACTTAAAATTTGTAGACATTTTGGTCACTTTCAGGTACCACAAAATATTGCAATTGTCCAACCCTGGAATCAAAATTTTGATTTTTTTAAATTTTTGACATCAATTTTGTTCTTCCAGAATTATAACACAGTTTTAATTAGCAAAAAAAACCGCAGTTGCCTTTTTGGTTACTTTTATGTATAAAAAAGAAATTTCAATATCCCAACCCTGGAAGGGAAATTTTTTTTTATTTTTACCAATGCAACTCTTCATGAGGTCTAAAGTAATTTTATTTAAGAAAAACTTTAAATTTTTAACCGTTTTGGTCACTTTCAAAATTTGCTATTTCCCATCCCTGGAATTTTTTTTTATTCAATTTTTTATATTTTTTTAGTTTTTAGTACAAATTTCATTCTTTGCAAATTATGAAATAGGTTTAATTAACTACAAAACAAAAAAAAAAAAATTGGTTTTTGCGAGTTAATTTTACGTCCAGAAATAGGTGTAAGCTTCCCAACTCTGGAACCGTATTTTGGATTTTTCTGAATTTGAATACCACTCTATTTAAGTTCATTTCAAATCTATCAGTCCAAGCCTCTAGCTCTTCTGGGGGCTTGGGGAAAAGCGATTTCACGCACAGACAGACGGACATCGCTATTCATAAGGATCCAGAATATATATACTTTATGGTATCCCATATGAATATTGAGGAAATCACACACGGCATGAAAAAGCTATAAATACCCTTCCACTTTTTTGTGAAGGGTATAAAAACTGGTCAGCAGCTCATTTTCAGCCAATTTTTTTTTTAAGTAGGAGCTGCACTCAGCACTAAGGAAATTAATTGGTCCTCTGTTCAATCTAAGTGATATTAAAGCAGGCATTATACCATCCTACTTCATCGGCGGTGTAGCAAAAATTAATTTCTACAAAAAATTCTCTCTCTTCTCAATTTCCGTTCAACAGTGTACCCTCCTGATCACACTTCCGGTACATTTGCCAAGAGTAAAGATCATCCCCTGGGTAACGGTTCTAACTTAAAAGAAAAAAAATCGACTCAATATTTTAATGTAGCAAGAGGCAGCAGCCAGTAAACAATATTTTGTTTGTTGTTGCAAATTCCTTCATCAATTGCATACCAATAAAACAATACAATACGGCACTCATCGTCCTTTTCGTCATCTCTCTACCCAATCATTTTTTATGCATGAATTCCAATGATTCTTGAAAACGTATTTAAAAAGCATTTTGTGCCCCAAAAATGCTCAACAACCACAGACAGCTCGAGAAAGAAAGAAAGAAACGAAGTAGAATTTCTGATGATGCCCTACAGCAACCTGTTGCAAAGCTGTTTGATAGATTTGTGTTAGTTCTTGATATAAAAAAAAAAAAAAAAAAAAAACAAATCTGTCACTTTCAAACTCATACAAAATTAAAACGTTTCCAAGAACGTGATTTGTTTCGATGGCTGGCAGTAAAACTGTTGAAATGCATTAAGATAAAGACATTAAACTAAATCATAAAGGAATTCCATATTCTCTAGCAACATGTGGCTAAAGATTTTGCACAAATAAAGGGTGTTTTTTTTTAAAGTGTCACAACACCAGAGCAACGCTTGTAAATTGTTGAAATTTTTAATCAAAATAATTTTTCTATTTGTCAAACTCATCGTGCCCTGCTTCCATTTTATGGCGTTCATAATCATGCTTCAGAGCGGCTAATTCGAAGAACAATAGATCCACAGACCACATTTACTGTTATTGATCATGGGCATCATGTGTGAAGCCGAACAGGGCGTCTCTAAAGAAGCTGTAGCCGCTGTACAGGAAGGCATTGAAGATGATCCTAATCAATCAATTCGTCAACGTTCTCAGTAACTGGTATTGTGACCTTCAACTTTATGGAAGATTTTTTTTAGTTGTTGAAATTGGTGTTCCAGATTGCGCCTTCTACGCGCCAACCGTGGCGGCCACATGGCCGAAATCATATTTAAACATTAATTTCCTAAAATTTTCTTTACAATAAAGACCGTTTCATTGATATTAAAAATATATTTTCTTGTTTTATTACGATTTAAACTTGTGTTACTGAATAAAATCACCCTATACGAGGTCTGTTCCGAAAGTAAATTTTTGAAATCTGAGGGTGTCCAATATTGAGGTTAGGAAGTAAATTGGCTGCCAAATGATAAAATGTCATGTATTGAGCTGCCAGTCTTTTAAGATTTATTTAGTAAAAAGTTGGGAAATAATTATTTTTAAGTATAAAAACTACTCTCTTCAAACAGGACCTCCCGGGCCAATGCCTAGAAATATGCTCGCCTGTATGTACTGAAATTAATGCTGACCAGATGAAACCAAAACTTTTGTCCGTCTTTAATAAAAATTATATGTTCATAATTTTTATTTATTGAAACTTCGCCTTTAAAGTTTGTGCTCATTATCAATTCTCTTTAATATGAAAAAGTAAGAAAGAGTAAAAAAGTAAAAAAAAAAAATTATTAATAAATGCAGACTGAAATATTCTTTGGGTGTGTTATCTTGTGTGTTTTTTGTGTAATAATTATTTTAATAAAGTATAATAAATTTTTTTTATTATCTTGCACATTACTGACCATAATGATACGGTTCCAGTGGTCAATAAATTGCGAAAATAAAATTAACAGCCGAATAATAAAACAAAAAATTGAATTAATGAATGAATAAAATTTTTATTTTGGTTTGCAATTTGTCACGTACTAAAAAAAAACAGATTCTCGTATTTAATCAAAATATTGATTAAATGCTTGAGTTGTTGTTCATTAAAACGCAATGAAATGTTAAAAATTAATGTGCGTGTGTGTGTGTGTGTGTTAGTGACGATATTGTTGGTGGAATCGATGTAATCAGGAGTTTCGAAGGGAAATTGATGAGAACAAAAGTTTTGCTTTTTTGTTTGGCTGAAACGTTGTTTTTATAAATAATTTTATATGGTTTATTATAAGCAGGGGAAGAAGAAATGAAATGAAGTAAATTGTTCATACATATGGGCATTTCCCTCGACACCGGCAAATTAAAATTACTTGAAATAATTTATTTAAACCTTATCATCTTGGAGAAATAATCTCTTTGAAATACACTTACGCATTTTTGATATACTTTTTCCTACCAGTTCCCTAAAAATACCATTTTTAATAAATAACTTTTCCTAAAACTAGTTTTTTCCAAGAATCAAAAGCTAAAAAATTAATCTTCAAAATACCTCTTTATTGCCAATGTTCCTAATTTCATTTTCAGGAACTACTTTTTCTGAAAGGTCCTTTTTTCGAAAAGTTCTTTTTCAAAAAGTAATTTTTCCGAAAAGTTCTTTTTCAGAAATTAATTTTTCCAAAAAATCGTTTTTTCAAAAAGTTCTTTTTCGAAAAGTAACGTTTCTGAAAAGTCATTTTTTCGAAAAATTATTTTTCAAAAAGTAATTTTTCCGAAAAGTCGTTTTTTAGAAATAAATTTTTCCAAAAAATCGTTTTTTCAAAAAGTTATTTTCCGAAAAGTAACTTTTCCGAAAAGTCCCTTTTCAGAAATTAAAAGTTCTATTTCAAAAAGCACTTTTTCCGAAAAGTTCTCTTTCAAAAAGTAGTTTTTCTGAAGAGTACTATTTTCGAATAGTCCTTTTTAAAAACATACTTTTTTGAAAAGTACTTTTTCCAAAAATAAAAAAATATTTATATTTTGAAAAAAAAATTTTTTTTCTAAAAGTACTCACTCCTACCGAAAATAATTTTTTCTCAACCAAATTAATCTTCAAAGTATTTCTTTAATGCCAATGTTTCTACATATTTCAAAAAGTACCATTTCGAAAATTTGTCCAAAAACTGGTTTTTTCAAAAATTTCTTTGTCGAAAAGTAACTTTTCCGAAAAGCCCCTTTTCAGGAATTAATTTTTCTGCGAAGTACTTTTTTCGAAAAGTTTTATTTCAAAAAGCACTTTTTCCGTGAAGTCCTTTTTCAAGAAGTAATTTTTCTGAAGAGTACTATTTTCGAATAGTCGTTTTTGAAATAGTACTTATTTTGAAAAGTACTTTTTTCAAAAATAAAAAAATATATATTTTTTGAAAAAAAAAATAAATTTTTTTTGAGAAAAGTACTCCTACCGAAAATAATTTTTTCAAAAGGTACCAAATTAATCTTTAAAGTACTTCTTTAATGCCAATGTTGCTATTTCAAAAAGTACCATTCCGAAAATTACCTTTTCTAAAAACACGTCTTTCTTAAAAGTACCTTTTTTCTTAAGAGTACCATATGTTAACGCAGCATATTTTTCAATAAAGTACTTTAAAAAAATACCTCCTTTAAGTTTTTTTGTAAAGAGCTTTTCTCAAAAAAGTACTTTTCCCAAAAAGTACTTTTCCCCAAAAGTATTTTTCCCAAAAAGTACTTTTCCCCAAAAGTACTTTTCCCAAAAAGTACTTTTCCCAAAAAGTACTTTTCCCAAAAAGTACTTTTCTCAAAAAGTACTTTTCCCAAAAGGTACTTTTCCCAAACAGTACATTTCCCAAAAAGTACTTTTCCCAAACAGTACATTTCCCAAAAATTACTTTTCCCAAAAAGTACTTTTCCACAAAAGTATTTTTCCCAAAAAGTACTTTTCCCAAAAAGTACTTTTCTCAAAAAGTACTTTTCCCAAAGGTAATTTTCCCCAAAAGTTCTTTTCCCAAAAAGTACTTTTCCCAAAAAGTACTTTTTAAAAGATTTTTTTTTCCAAAAGCAATTTTTAAGTAAATGCTTTTCCTTGAAAGTACTTTATGTTGAAACAATATTTTTTCTGAAAGATCTTTCTTAAAAATACATGTTCAAAAAAATTCTATAATAATAATAACATTTTCAAAAGAGCACATTTTCAAAAGCGACATTTTTCAAATGCTAGTAAAATCTTAAAATGATCTCCCCAAGTAAATTTTATAGGCATTAAGCTTTTGTATGAGTTATTTTGTTTGAAATTATGGATGAGAAGAAAAGCTTCTTCCTGATCACTGAAATACTTTTTAAAGATTTAATGTTTTAAATACTATTTATTTATATTTATGCAAATATTAAATGCAACATTTTCAGTCGACAGCTGACAATTATTCAATATGTTGGTTGTTGGTTGATGGCTGTTGGCTGACGATTTATTTATATTGCGCTCATAATCGCAGTTTGTGTATTTGGTTTTGCAAGTTTTTGTTATAAAAACGGAAATGGATTTTATTCAAGTTGAAATAAAATATAAAAAAAAAAGAAATAAACAAAAAGCTCGGCAACCAGATGTGTCGAATTTAGTGTTTTATTCCTGCATATTTAATATTAATAATTCTTTGGCTTATTCTACTCTGCTATCGGCTTTGAATACGACTGTTGCGTTCTTCTTTGGACTCTAGTGGCTGGAAGCCTGGGGTATGTTTCACATGAGAAGTTGCCGACTCGGATTTTTTATATAGCCTGCAGCTCCTGTTATACTTATTTTATTTATTGGATGGTATTTCATTAGCGAAAGTTTTGGAAAATTTAGGCATATGAGAATTTTTTGTTGCACTATTGTAGCGATATAATTTCTTATTAACTTGAAGTTGAATTATTCTCCATTGTTTTGCCATTTCCTTTGTCTACGCATCTGTGTTGAAACCGTTCAATGTATTTACATACACTTTCACATGAGTAACTAACTATTAGTAGGGTGCCATTCGCAGGGTTGCATTCATGGTGTTGACAAATTTTTTTTTTTTATTTTTTCAAGAAAGTTTATATAAATTTCAGTAAAATTCTAAATTTGAAATGAAATATCTTCACTAAGAAAATATTTTCAAATAATATTTATCCTTATGAATAAAAATATTTTTTCTTATGATGATCTACAATTTCTGTTGGTCAACATCTTTAAACGAAATGTTTCTTATATGCAGAAATTCTCAAAAAAAAAAATAACGGCTAAAGAAAAAAAAAATGATTCTTGTGTTTAATTTTTTAATCTTTTTTCTTTTGATAGTTAATAAATTTGTTTGAGTCTTGAGGTTATTTTATATTAATATTTATTATTCTTCAATATTTCGCTAATAAATATTAATATAAAATAACCTCAAGACTTAACAAATTTATTAGCTATTGAAAAAAATTACTTAATTCTGTAAATATTAGAATTCCTAAACAAATTAAAAAAATCCCCTTACGGGATTTTAATATTTTTTTCGGGATTTCACCCACAAGGCAAGAAAAATAACTTAAAGATAAATTCTGATTCATTAAGCGATATGAAAGGGTTTTTAAAATTAATGATCCCATAACGAGCATTCTTTATTTCGGAATTTAAAGAAAAGAAATCTGGTAATCTAGTATTAGAAAGTACACAAATTTAGATCATTATTATCCATAAAAAGTGAAATTAAAATGTACTTTTGTGAATATCACAATTCTTAAATATATTGTAAAAAATCCCTTATTGGGATTTTGAAGATTTTACACGGAATTAATTATACTTGATGCTAGAAGCAAAAAAAAAATAATTTTTTCATAAATAATTCATAATAGATTAAAGCTTATTTATTTTTATTTATTTGTAATTGCAGCCTTGTCTTTAAATGGACATGGATTGAAAAAAGAGGTCCTTTTGGGGGGGACCTAATAACAAAAGTAACAAAAATTTCGATATGACGTAGAAACTAAAAAAGAAAAAATGATGTATTTTTGTAACTATAGCAATTCCTAGGTTAGGTTAGGTTAGAGGGCCGTTGTCCCTGGCGGGACAATCCACTTGGGTCCGTCAATTCGGTCCCTTTGTGATGCCCTTAAGCAGAGGACCTCTTAAGGGATGTCCTCCGCCGTTTCAAACCATCCTGTACCCCTGAGGAAGGATGATATCCCTGAAAGCTCCATGTTTGCCAGGCTGTCTAAGTCTGACAGGAATCGGGAGCCCAGCGCCGCTACCCTTGCATTAGCGAGGGCAGGACACTGACACAGAAGATGGAGGACAGTTTCTTCCTCCTCCTCATCATTGCAGCTTCTGCAATAGTCGTTGAATGTTAGACCCATCCTCCTAGCATGAGTCCCAAAGCTACAGTGTCCTGTCAAAACAGTCACCAGTTGACGCATGCGCGCCTTGTCAAATTTGAGAAGGTCGCGCGTTTTGCGCAAATCGTAATGGGGCCACGTGGCTCTCGCCACGAGGCAGTTAGCCACACTATCCCACCTAAGTTGAGCTAGTTTGTATGATTCGCTTTGAATCAGAGACTTACATCGCGCTAATGGAATGCCAGTGAAGTGACTGATCATTGAACTGTTCAATTCAGTCCCTTGTCTGGCAATCTCATCCGCAGTATGGTTGCCTGGACATCCAGAATGCCCTGGCACCCAAACCAGTGTCACCCTCGAATGTCTCGCTATCTCGTTGATAGACAGTCGGCATTCGACCACAGTTTTTGATGTACTGTACACACCACTAATAGCAGAGATGGCTGCCTTGCTATCGGTAACAATGAAGATATCATTCGATATCCTATAGTACCTTAGCCACCTCGCTGCCCGAGTAATAGCAGAGATTTCGGCCTGTAAGACAGTACAACCGTCCTGGAGCCGGAATGGAGATCTAACATTGAAGTTCTCCACATAGAAGCCTCCGCCCGTTCTTATTCCCCTTTTGGATCCGTCAGTGAAAACTCTAACTGAATCCTCGGGAAAGGTAGGCCTGTCCACCTGTTCCCTGTCAACGACAATGGAACGGAAAAGTCCACCAAAGAAGGGTCTTGGTACACAGTAGTCAATGTTGGCATGGATTTCCGAGTGCTCTCTTAAAATCCTAGCATGCCCATAGTCAGTCCTAGTCCATGGACATACTGTATTCAACCTGACCGCTGAGAAAAGAGCCAGTTGTCTGGCCAGAATGTCAACCGGGAGCCAGTTTAGCATTGCAAAAATTGCTCCCGTTGGTGTAGATCGTAGTGCGCCTGTCATCAGTCTCGCTACGACCCGAAAGACTTTTTCAAAGGTCCTGCGATGAGCCTGCTTGTCCATCGCATTCCACCAAACCAATACCCCGTAAAAGAGTACTGGTTTAATAACAGCCTCAAGGATCCAATTGATCCCCTTAGGGTTGATACCCCATTTGAGGCCTACTGCCCTTTTGCAAGTATAAATAGCCACTAAGGCCCTTTCCGCTCTCGCCTGTATGTTCTGATTCCATGATAGCTTACTATCCAGAATCACACCCAGGTACTTGGCGGTTTTAGATAGTTCCAAGGAGGTGCCGTTAAGCTTTGGGTGTATAAAGCTATCGGTCTTGTACCTCCTAGTGAAGAGCACCAACTCAGTCTTGGCTGGGTTGATGCCGAGCCCACAGCTGACGCTCCACCTACTCAGCAGAGCCAGCGCAGACTCCATACACTGAGATATGGTATCCAAGTGCTTACCCGATATCGCCACCGCTACGTCATCCGCGTACGCGACAGTCATAATCTGTCTGCGTTCTAGACTTAGCAAAAGCGAATTAATGGTCAGGTTCCACAACAGAGGTGACAGAACACCTCCCTGTGGAGTGCCCCGATAGACTGCCCTATACTCAGTGACATCCCCAATCGAGGCCCTGACTACCCTGAAAGTTAGTAAGTTTCTAACAAACCGGCATAAATTGTCATCAATCCCTACCGCTGCCATCCCATTTATAATGGAATCGGGTTTGACATAGTTGAAAGCACCCTCTATGTCCAGAAAAGCCCCCATAGTAAATTCCTTATACTCAAGAGATTTTTCTATGTGGCCCACTAGAGAATGTAGTGCCGTTTCCACAGATTTGCCTTTAGTGTAGGCGTGCTGTGATTTGGAGAGAAGCTCATTCGGAATGGTCATTCTCAGATGAATATCAATTACTCTTTCTAAAGTTTTGAGTAAAAAAGAAGTAAGACTTATCGGTCTGAAGTCTTTAGGCTTAGTGTGTGACGTCTTACCCCCTTTCGGGATAAAGACAACCTTGCACGTACGCCAAAATATAGGTATATAAGCCCTCCTAAGGCATTCACTGTAAATTACCGTGAGCCAAGGTAGGACAATGTCCGCATTTCTCTGTAGATCCGCTGGAATTATTCCATCTGGTCCCGGAGACTTGAACGGATCGAAGCTGTGTACAGCCCAGCGGAGCCTATCCATATCCAATGGAGTTGTGACTGCGCCTGTCGCCAAGCTGCCATCGGCAGTGCCTGTTAAAGGTGCCGCCTGGCTGCCAGGAAAATGAGTGTCGAGTAGTACGCTTAGCGTTTCTTGACTACTCATGGTCCAGTTACCACAGGGTTTCTGTATGTAGCTGGGTACAACCGGTGCGGTTGATAGCATCTTACGCAGCCTGTTGGTTTCAGATGAACCCTCCACATTACTGCAGAAAGCCCTCCAAGACCTCCTTTTTGCGTTCCTGACAAGATTCTTGAAGCGATTCACGGAGGTTTTGTATGCCGACCAGTCGCCTGATCGTTTAGCCTCGTTGAATAGCCTACGACATTCCTTTCGTGAATGTGCAATTTCCGGGCTCCACCATGGTGGTCTGGCCCTTCCCCTGCAAACCGTTGGTTTGCAAGCCACATTAGTAGCACAGCGGAACGATTCACTTAGAATCTCCACAGCAGAGTCGATGTCCCCAATATTTCTAATAGTTGGAGACGTCGATAAGGAGTTGCAGAGTACACTGTTTTGTAGCTCCCAGTCAGTCTTCTTTCTGTTAACTATAGGATTTAATCTACTTACACCTAACCCTATGCTGAAGTCAATATAGCGATGATCGGATAGGGAGCAGTCATCCGCAACCCTCCAGCCGCTAACCAGATTGGTGTGCTCTGCACTAACCAATGTTACATCTAAAACCTATCTGCGGTTAGACACAATAAAAGTGGGTTCTGAACCCCTGTTGACAATTTCAAGATTATTATTTAAAATGAAATCGAAGAGACACTCACCCCGCTCGTTAGTATCGCTACTACCCCAGGAGATGTGGTGTGAGTTGGCGTCAGCACTTATTATTATAGGTGTCCTCGTGCTTATCGCCCTTGACACAATGCCACGCACCTTGCCATTTGGTGGACTGCCCTCATGGTCATGCGCCATATAGCTCGAGACCACCCAAACCGTACCGGACGGGGTCTCCAGAGCAGCTGCTACAGTATCCCCATCACTGAAATCAGATAGGATAAAGATACGCAAAGAGTTTTTAGCCAAGATACAAGATCTAATATTACCTGTGCCTTTGGCAAACAAAAGCTTGTAGCCCTTAAGTGTCAGTCCATGAACCCGTCCTTGGTGGACCCAGGGTTCCTGGACCATAACCAGCTCCTCCTTCCTCCTCCTTCCTCCTTCCAATTCCTAAGTATTATGTAAAAAATCCCTTATTGGGATTTTGAAGATTTTACCCGGAATTAACTATGCTTGATGCTAGAAACAAATAACAAAAAAATATTTTTTTTCCAAATACTTCATAATAGATGTAGACTTATTTATTTGTAATTGCAGCCTTGTGTTTAAATTGACCTTTAAAAAAATTTTTCCATTTTGGTGGGGCATGGTAACAGAAATTTTGATCAGAATTACCAACTAAAAAAGAAAAATTAAGATATACTTTTGTAAATATCACAATTCCTAAATATGCTTTAAAAAATCCCTTATTGGGATTTTGAAGTTTTTACCCGGAATTGACTATACATTTTGCTAGAAGCAAAAAACTTTTTTTTCATAGTAAAAAAGATGTACTTCTGTAAATATCAGAATTCCCAAATAAACTTTGAAAATCCCAGTTTGGGAATTTCAGTTTGCTTTAGGGAATTCCCCATATCTGTTGTTAACGAATAGTTGACAATATATTTGAATAAGAAATTGGATCCCTTCTGATGAGTCTACAATAAAAAAAAATGTTGAAATAAATTTTTTTCTTTGAATTATTATTTATAAAATTGCCTTCGAGAACACTATAAATTTGTAATATATTTTTCAACGATACTTTTTGCAAAGCGAAGAAAAATCTTTGTTTTTTTTTTATCGTGAAAAATTACTTCAATATGAAGCATCAAACTGGAAAATGACTGCATCAAATTTTTCATTTCTGGCAACAATATTTTTTTCTTCTCAAATATCGTATTTTTTAAAGTTTAAATCAAGGAATTAAATAAAATTGACAAATTTTTCCACAATAATTATTTACATGATGCTCGTAACGCTTCACTTCAAAATATCATATGTGGGACCATCTTAATGTTTCGCTTGTTTCGTTTAAATGCGTGTGTGTGTGTGAGTGTGTGTGTGTGCGAAAATATGATGTTTGAAAACTACAAGTCTAGACAGTGTGAAATCATATGGATTTCCTGATGATGTGGTTATTTGTTATTTATTTTTTGTTTCGTAATTTTATATCAAGTGCAAAATGCGGCTGCTTCTATATGCAGGAGTATTTAAAAAGTTCACACAGATTTAAAACTCTTAAATAATACATAATAATAATACAAGAAAAAAAAAAAACAAAAACAAACATTTAAAAATAATAAATAATAAAATATAAACATATTTTTTTCAAATATTTGTATCATTGTTGCAAAGTCGAGATAAAATTGCTACTAAAAATTAAATCAACATTTCTACAGACTACATACGAATTTTGTTTAATAACAAAATTAATCGATTATTAACCGATTACGCCAACACAGCGGCTAATTAGTCGAACGATTGACCGCTTAAAGCAAAAGCCCGATTAAATGAACATCTTATTTAATATGAAAAACGTTGGTCTTGTTATAGTGTAAGAACAAACTTTACATTGTGAATTTCTACATAAAAATACCTGTTAAACCATATTTGTTTCATTAATTTTGGTAAACGTTAAGATATATTAAAGTGTACTACAAAAAAATGTAAGTACTTTTTTACCACTTTTTGGCCAAAATTTTAAAATCAAGGTTTACATTGTGAACTTCTACATAAAAATACTTTTCAAACCATATTTGTTTCATTGATTTTGGTAAACGTTAAGATATATTAAAGTGTACTACAAAAAAAATTAAGTGCTTTTTTTTAAATTTTTTTAACAAGATTTTGAAAACAAAGTTTACATTGTGAACTTCTACATAAAAATACCTTTTAGGCCATATTTGTTTCATTGATTTTGGTAAACGTTAAGATATATTAAAGTGTACTACAAAAAAAATGAAGTACCTTTTTTAAATTTTTTTTAACAAGATTTTAAAAACAAAGTTTACATTGTGAACTTCTACATAAATATACCTTTTAGGCCATATTTGTTTCATTGATTTTGGTAATCGTTAAGATATATTAAAGTGTACTACAAAAAAAAAAAATACCGTTTCATGGAGTGTTTTTTAGAGTGTCACAATACCAGAGCATCGCGTGCAAACTGTTGAAATTTTTAATCAAAATAATTGTTCTAATCGTCAAACTCATAGTGGCCTGCTGCCATTTTATGACGTACATAATCATGCTTCAGAGCGGCTAATTCGAAGAACCATATATCGTTTTCGCGCCACATATACTGTTACTGATAATGTGCGTCCATCCCGTGAGACGCCGAATAGGACGTCCTATAGAAACTGTAGCCGCTGTACAGGAAAGCATTGAAGATGATTCTAATCAATCAATTCGTCGTCGCCGTTCTCAGTAACTGGGCTTGTGTCCTGCCACATTATGGAAAATTTTGTTAGTTGTTGAAAGTTGCTGTTCCAGATTGCGCCTTCTACGCGCCAGCCGTGGCTGCCACATGGCCGAAATCATATTTAAACATTAATTTCCTAAAATTTTCTTTCCAATAAAACACATCTCATTTATATTAAAAATATATATATCCTTGTTGTATTATTTTTTAAACTTGTGTCACTCTATAAAAAACACCCTTTACTTGAAAGAGTTTATCCAGCCCTGGCCTCAGTACAATTACTATTTGAAAAACATATGAAAATTATTTTAATTAGAAAGTCACGATTTTAAGTAAAAATTGTCAACAATAAAAATGTATAATTACTATACGATTATACAACAAATACGAAGTTAATGCCAGCTTATGAACACTTAATATATATAGGGTCCGCAATGTAACGTATTTTTTTTTCAACTAGTCCTTATTTCGTGAATGGTAACACGCAGTTCATGTCTGATTTGACACATAATTAGTTTTATCCTTCCGCTGAACGAATATGGTTGACCATCTAATGCGTTTTCGCTTCGCTAAGTGGGCCTGCAATCGACTTACAGAAGATGCCGATTTTGCCAAAAAAAATCATCTTTTCAGATGAAGCTCATTTTGACCTTGGCGGGTATAAAAACAAGCAACATTGTTGCATTTGGGGCACAGACAACCCGCACGCATACATTGAAAAGCCGACGCACCCAAAACGAGTCACTGTTTGGTGCGGATTTTGGTCCAGAGGCATAATTGGGACATTTTTCTTCGAAAATGAGCATGAAGTGGCCGTTACAGTCAATGGCGATCGTTATCGGGCCATGTTGAACGCATTTTTGTTCACAGAAATTGAAAAGGAGGATATTTTTTTTTTTTTTTTTTTTTTATCTTGGACCAGCACTCAGGGGATGACCCCTATATATGCAATGCATTGTGCTAGAACTGAAAACGAGGGGATAGTATTGAGGGACAGATTAGGAAAGATGAGAAGATAGACAGTTGTTTTTGTAGCTATTTCAACCATTTACTTCGCCGGCTAATTTTTGCTACAGGGCCGACGACAACATTTGGTTTCAACAGGACGGCGCTACGTGCCACACAAATCGCACCTCGGAGCTGCGATTTGACACCGTTGAACTATTATTTGTGGGGTGCCGTCAAATATAAGTGTTACGCCGACAAGCCAGAGACAATTGACGCTTTAAAGGACAATATTCGTGAAGCCATTGGTGAAATACAGCTGCACACAATCGATAATGTGCTTAAAAATTGTACCGATCGTGTAGGCTACTGCATGGCCAGCCGAGGCAGCCATTTGAATGAAATTATTTTCCATTATTAACCGGAAGGATTGTACTTTCAAATAAAAAAAGAAATTTGAGAAAATATTCCGTTATTTTTTTTATAGCATTTTCAAAAAAAAAGAAAGTTATTTGGCGGACCCTATAATTTTCTTGTCCTGTAAATCGCAAAAGTCGAGAAGAAATTCCAATTATATTATTTGCCACTGATTGGGAGGCAGGTTTTCGTAATGATAAGCAGTGCCAATAATTATTGATGCACTTAAAGGAAGAGGGAATATTTTTCTGGTGCGGTACCGGGCCTTAAGGCATCTGAATACTAGATTCACGGACAATTTTATATAAAAGTTACACCTGAAGCATTTATTATGTCCTTTTCCATTCCAAACATCAGCCCGACAGATTTGCTGCAAAGTGTATGATTTCTTTTTTTTTTTGCTTTCTTTCAACAATTTATTTATTTGCTTTATTTGCTTCTTTGTACAGCTTTTGTTTTAGCCTCTAAGAAATTCATCATCTTTATAATGATTCGTATTTATATGAAGTAATAAAGCAGAAAAACAAAAGATTTTTCATTAATTCTTAAGAGCTTCAACGAGCGAGCCCTCAAATAAAAGTCTTCATTTTCAGATATTTTCTTCAAACATTTTATTTTCTTTTCTTTTACAGCCCGGCATGCAACAAAAAGTGAAGGCAAAAAAAAAAAAAAAAAGAAATAAAAGAAAAAAAATGAAGCCGATGAGGAAACTTAACAGGATGATGTAAGGAACTTGTAGACGAACTACAATGGAAAAAATTTCCTGGAAATAATGAAACGTGAAAACCACCAACAGCAACAGCAACAGCCTCATCTTCAGTTTCAGCTTCAACAGCATCGCAGGCATGGAACAAGAAAAACAAACCTGATAAAATAAAGCGAACTGAAAATTATAAGAGCCGAGATGAAATGAAATGAGAAGGGCTGCCGCTGCTGTTGCTGCTGCTGCAAAAAAGGGCAAAAGACAGAGATGCCTTATTAAAATCAAACAAGCAAATACTTCATTTGAAAACAATACGAAATGTTTGTACTCCGGCACACTCGTACCTGCAACAGCAGTTGCCATGAAGGTAAGTCTGGCTATAGATAGATTTTTACTTAAGTTTCACATTCACTCATACATGCATGCGAGTGAGTGTATGCGTGCCTGTATTCACCGTTTCATGTACGAAAATAATAAATATTTTCTAGTTTTCCTTAAATTCTTTTTGAAGTTTAATTAAACGGTAAAATTGTTGTGGATAATATGAAAATGCCGTTTGTTTCCAAGGGATTTTTTTTTAAAGGATCGTAAATGCTTAAACTTTTACTGTTTACAACATCCTAAACTGTTGGTTGTTAAATGATTTCAGTTTAAAATGATTGACTGAATAGTACCGAAGGCGCTTAGAATAATCATGTACTAAAAAAAAGTACCCTTCTCCCTTATAAAATAATCAAAAATAGCATTAGCCCCTCTTTCCATTCTTTCAGCTCAATGCCTGCTATAAGTAGGAGCCATTCCCTGAGTGCCTGCCTGGTCTTGTTAAAAATAAATCCTTTAATTAAAATACTTTTTTAACATATTAACTTTCGAAAAAAAGAAATAACTTTTTAGAAAAGTTCTTTATGAAAACTGGCCTTTTTAAAATTGTAAAAGATTTAAATAAATAAAGAAATTTGAAATAAATATCTTTTAAAAGGGTGGTAGTTTCAAAGGTATCTCTTACAAGAACTACCTTTAAAACATTTTCAAAACACACCTTTTTTAAAAGAACCGTTTAAAAAGGCCCCTTAAAAAAAGTAATAAAGTCCATATTAAAAAAGTACTTTTTAAATGTACCTTAAGTATATTTTAAAATTGTACCTTTTAAAAACTATTTTCTAAAAAATAAACTTTTAAAAAAATACCATTTCAAAAATTAACTTTAATAAATTACATTTCGAAGTAGTACCTTTTAAAGTAGTATCTTTTAAAGAAGTACCCTTTAAAAGAATAACTTCTTTTCTTTAAAAGAATAACTTCAAAAAAGTACCTTCTAAAATGACAATTTCAAAAAGTACCTTTTAAAATGTACCTTTATAAAAGGATCTTTTAAAAAGTGTATTTTAAAAAGTACCTTTTAAAAGTACCTTTTGAAAGTACCTTCTAAAACGACAATTTCAGAAAGTACCTTTTTAAAAGTACCTTTTAAGAAGTATCTTTAAAAAGTATCTTTTAAAAAGTACCTTTTAAAAAGTATCTTTAAAAAGTGTCTTTTAAAAAGTACCTTTTAAAAAGTACCTTTTAAAAAGTACCTTTTGAAAAATACCTTCTAAAAAGTAGCTTTTAAAAAGTACTTTTTAAAAAGTACCTTTTAAAAAGTACCCTCTAAAATGATAATTTCAAAAAGTATCTTTAAAAAATATCTTTTAAAAAGTACCTTTTAAAAAGTACCTTTTAAAAAGTACCTTTTAAAAAGTACCTGTTGAAAAGTGCCTTTTAAAAAGCACCTTTTAAAAAGTGCCTTTTAAAAAGTATCTTTAAAAAGTATCTTTTAAAGAGTACCTTTTAAAAACTACCTTTTGAAAGTACCTTCTAAAATGACAATTTCAAAAAGTACCTTTTAAGAAGTATCTTTAAAAAGTATCTTTTAAAAACTACCTTATATAAAGTACCTTTTCAAAAGTACCTTCTAAAAAGTACCTTTTAAAAAATATATTTTAAAAAGTATCTTTTAAAAAGTACCTTTTAAAAAGTACCTTTTGAAAAGTACCTTTTAAAAAGCACCTATTAAAAATGTACCATTTAAAAAATTAAAGTTTTCAAAAAGTACCTTTCAAAATACTACGTTTTAGAGCAGTATCTTTTAAAAAGCACCTTTCAGTATAGTACCTTTTTAAACATTACGCTTAAAGAAAATATCTTTAAAAAAGTACCTTCTAAAATGACAATTTCAGAAAAGGACCTTAAAAAAGTACCCTTTCAAAAAAGAAAGTGCCTTTTAAATATGTGCCATTAAAAAAATTGCATTTAAAAAGTTTACCTTTTGAAAATAGTACCTTTTAAAAAACTACCTTTCAAAATAGTCCCTCATAAAACATTAACTTAAAAAAAAACATGTTTAAAAAATGTACCTTCTACAATGACAATTTCAAAAAAGTACTTTACTTTTCCGAAAAGTACCTTTTAAAAATGTGCCATTTAAAAAGTTAGCTTTAAAAAATGTACTTTTTTAAATGGTAGCTTTCAAAGTAGTTAGCTTTAAAAAAGCACCTTCCAAAATAGTACCTATCAAAATATTACCTTGTAAAAAAAGTGCCTTCTAAAATGATAATTTCAAAAAGTGCCTTATAAAAAGTGACCTTTAAACAATATTTTTTAAAAAACTATTTATCAAAAAACAGTGTACATCTTAGAAAAGTACCATTTAAAAAATTATTTTAAAAAAGCTACTTGTATTTATGTAATAGTACCTTTTAAGGTAGTACCTTTCAAAAACAGTCTCTTATAAAAAATACTTTTTAAAAAAGATATCAAAAGAGTACCTTTAAAAGACGAACGTACTTTTTAAAAAGTGGCCTTCAAAAGTAGCCTTTAAAAAGGTACCTAACTTTTAGGAAAGTACCTTTAAGAAAAGTACCTGTAGAAACATTTTTCAAACTAAAATGTGCGCTTTTATTTCAAAAATAATGGTTTTTCTTTTTAAAATGATTCTGTTTGTTTCGAAATATTTAAAAAAACATAAAACAAATTTAGTTCTACTTTAATGTTGTTTCTTGTGGTTTTTTGTAAATTTTTTAGTGGGTGTAGCCGTGAACAAACTATTCCTTAAAAAGGAATCATTAAATTTTGTATATAAAAATCATCATATAATTATTGTGCTGGGCATCAGAAAAGGGAAGAAGAGTGTTTTATGTGGCCTTTAAGTTATTTGCATTAACATTTATTTGCCATCATCGTTAAATGCTTATGACAATGACATTGTTTTCGTATAAAAGGAGAAGAAATGGTACATTTAAGCCACTTAAAGCAGTCTGAGTAGGCCCATCCCTGGAAAAAAATGAGTGAATGTAACACAAGTACACTTGAATAAAAGTCAACAATCGAAGTTCAATTCCAATTGGCAGGCTGTATGTCGAGTAAACAGGGATATTTTTTTATAAAAAAAAAATGTTAAGCCCCTAAGTAGAACGGCGGTTTAAAGGGTATTTCAATATAAATTTTATAAATTGAAACCAGGCAAATATTCTACTTCCCAAGTCCTTAATGAGAAATCTAAAATAAAAAATATATTTTATTAATGTTCATAACTTTTAAGGGTTTTTTTTGGTGCAACAATTTTCCTGCTTCCCAACATAAACGAGTGCATGCTGGTATTAAAACAATTTAAGTCAGTGTCTTAATGCGTTAAACTAAAACTCTATTTACTTTTAGTCTTTTAAAAGAATTCATTTGCTGTAAGTACCCGTACTTAGTACCTACTCCTCTCCACTCCTCTCCGCTCCACTCCACTCCCTTCAATACAAAAGTAATACCTGCCCGACATGTCTTAAAGCTGGCTACATACCAGTTGCTTGCTTCTTCATTTTATTTGTGGCATGTTTGTGCAACATCTTGAACAGCTATTGAGTTGTTGTTGCCTGACTGAATGAGTGGCATTATATTGGTGGCAAGGAATTTCTGGAGCTGACATCGGATGTTGGCTTTTCAGCCAAAGTTTGTATGTAATTAAAAATTGAAGACTTTCTTCAAAAGTTGCATGCAATTGCTGCAAGAAGCGGCACAACGAACGCACTTTTACAAAATTGTATTAAGGGGTCAGTTTCAAACTGAAATGTTAAAGTTTGTTGTATTAAAAAAATATGTTGGAAATATTTAAAACCATTTAAAGCAAATTATGCGCTAGAAAAGTTTAGTTTTATTAATATTTTTGCTATCAACTTTCACGCTGAAAGTTGCCCTGAAAAGTTTTTAAAACCGCACAGTTGCCGTCATACAATTACGCGATCACACACACACACTCTCTCGTAAACTCACTCATAGATTTCGCTTGAAGTAACGGTGATTAATAATGCTTTTAGCGACCTATTAGCAATAGTTTGGTTTTGTTTTATATTTATGCATTATTTCCCAGCAAACATTTCTAAACGAATGTAGTAAGAATTTTAACGAACATTTTATATTGCTATATTAAATTGAATTAACATTCTATAGGCTAATTGTTCGAAATTTTAATTTAAATCTCAGAAAGACATGATAAATATTCCAAGGCAAGTCAACATCAGTTTTTGTTATTCAACTTACACAGCAGAGCAGAACAGCTGTTTTCGAAAGACGCAACCCTTTCATCATCAGTGCTCATGTGTATTGTGTTTGTCACCACTTATTAGGCGGGCTAGTTGAATGTGATAACAGTTCCTATTTACACAAATTTTATTGTGAAAAAGAATACGAGAACTGTATCAAGCTGATGTTAACATGTTATTGTTATAATACTGATGTTGACTTGCCTTGGAATATTTATCATGTCTTTCTGAGATTTAAATTAAAATTTCGAACAATTAGCCTATAGAATCTTAATTCAATTTAATATATTTCTAAACGAAGTTGTAATTAGTCCTGAAAATATAAAAAACTTTTCGTTTAAAATCTTTTCACTATTAAAGAAAATAACATATAGGGTCCGCCATCTAACGTTTTTTTTCAACTAGTGCTTATTTCGTGAATGGTAACACTCAGCTCATGTCTGATTTGACAGATAATTAGTTTTATCCTTCCGCTGAACGCATATGGTTAATCATCCAATGTGTTTTCGCTTCGCTAAGTGGGCCTGCGATCGACTTACAGAAGATGCCGATTTTGCCAAAAAAAAAATCATCTTTTCAGATTTTGGCTCATTTTGATCTTGGCGGGTGTGTAAACAAGAAAAATTGTGGCATTTGGGGCACAGAAAAACCGCACGCATACATTGAAAAGACGACGCACCCAAAACGGGTCACTGTTTGGTGCGGATTTTGGTCCAGAGTCATAATTGGGCCATTTTTCTTCGAAAATGAGCAAGGAGTGGCCGTTACAGTCAATGGCGATCGTTATCGGGCCATGATGAACGAATTTTTGTTCACAAAAATTGAAGAGGAGGATATTGGAAACATTTGGTTTCAACAGGACGGCGCTACGTGCCACACAGCCGAAGCTACACTCGATGTTTTGCGCTCTGTTTTTGAAGATGGCATTATCAGCCGCAGAGCTGATGTCGTTCGGCCACCTCGGAGCTGCGATTTGACACCGTTGGACTATTATTTGTGGGGTGCTGTCAAAGATAAGTGTTACGCCGACAAGCCAGAGACAATTGACGCTTTAAAGGACAATATTCCTGAAGCCATTGGTGAAATACAGCTGCACACAATCGATAATATGCTTAAAAATTGGAGCGACCGCGTAGGCTACTGCATGGCCAGCCGAGGCAGCCATTTGAATGAAATTATTTTCCATTATTAAGCGGAAGGATTATACTTTCAAATAAAAAAAGAAATTTGAGAAAATATTCCGTTATTTTTTTTATAGCATTTTCAAAAAAAAAAAAAAAAAGTTATTTGGCGGACCCTATATTTCGGCTAGTACAATCGTCCAAAAAATTAGTGTAGAGACTAAACATCGACAGTTTTTTAATTTTAATTTTTAAAATTATTTGTGTAACGAAATATCGGAATAAAATATATTTTTATATAAAACAGGTGACTTCAGTGCTTAGTAATATAAAGGGTTAGTTTTAAAATGATATCGCCTTTCCGAGATGAACCACTAGGGTCCGCGAAATTTAATTATTAATTTATCTAACAATTTAACGATTTTATACGACTTAAAAGTACGTTCACATCTTTCAAATATTTGACGAAACAATCGTAACCATTTTATTTCTGGTTTAATTTTTTATAATTTTGGGAAATTTTTTCAAAATTGACCATATGCCTATTTGTTACAAAAAATTCACTATTGTCTTATATCGTTCCATTTGCCGGACATATATTGGGTGTTTTTTATTGAGGTATAGAACTTTAAGTTGGCATCACTTTTTTAACTGGCGGCCATTTTGTCAGCTGTCAAGTGATTAATATTTAGTTTGGTTTGCCATTTCATCATGAACAGGTTGACAAAAGAACAACGCTTGCAAATCGTGCAAATTTATTTCGAAAGTAATGGTTCAGTTCGCGAAGTTTACCGCAAGCTTCGTCCATTTTATGGTCGACATAATCGTCCATCAGAGCAATTAATTCGGTTAACCATGGATCGTTTTCGCACTACGTTTACTCTATGTGATAATACGCATCCGCAGAGACGTCGAACAGTGCGCACCGGTGTGCTCTGTGGGCTGGTGGAGTCATTGGGCCATACTTCTTCCGAAATCATGCTGGAGAGTCAGCTACCGTTAATGGAGACCGGTATAGAGCCATGATAACCGACTATTTTGTTCCCGAATTGGATGGCATGAATGTGGATGAGTTGTGGTTCCAACAAGACGGCGCTACATGCCACACAGCGCACGTCACAATCGATTTATTGAAGGAAACATTCGATGAGCGCATAATTTCGCGGAATGGACCTGTCAATTGGCCATCAAGATCGTGTGATTTAACACCATTGGATTATTTTCTTTGGGGATATGTGAAGTCGCTCGTCTACGCCAACAAACCAGAAACGTTAGGGGACTTGGAAGCCAACATTCGTGGCGCTATTGCCAACATACGGCCCCATATGCTCGAAAAAGTGGTTGAAAATTGGACCTGTAGAATTGGCTTTATTCGAGCCAGCCGCGGTGGCCACATGCCCGAAATCATATTTAAAAAAAACATCCTGTACAAGAAATATTTAAAAAAACGTTTGTTGAAATGTATTGAGGACATACGAAATAATATTGTGTCAAATATAAAGAGGTCACAGGAAAAGAATGTCAATGGCGATCGTTATCGGGCCTTGCAGCCATTTGAATGAAATTATTTTCCATTATTAACCGCAAGGATTGTACTTTCAAATAAAAAAAGAAATTTGAGAGAATACACAGTAGTTTTTTTTATAGCATTTTCAAAAAAAAAAAAAAGTTATTTGGCGGACCCTATAGATTTGATAAAAGTACGATAACAAGAAGTGTTTAATAAAAGCATCTGCATATTCACAAAAACATGCAAATTACTTTTAACACATACATTTTAAATATTTATTAAATTTATGTTCATCGTTCCAAAAAAAACCCCAACCCCTCCATCCCATAGGTAATAACTAAGTTTGAGATTTTTGCCAATAACTTTACAACAACCAAAATACACCATTCACATAGTATTCAATTTTTAAAGTAGCTTTAGAAACTTGCAAACTTTTAAATACGAGTATATAAATACGTTGTGTGTATGTGTACATATTAAACGACTATGCAGCCAAAATCACAGCAAAAACTACCTGCAATGCTTAAGCATATTCACACGCTGCAAGTGTAAAAGTGTTTGCAGCTCAAAGTTAAATTCATTTTTATTCCATGCATACGGCGGATTGATCTATTCACAACTCACTTTTAAGCCATTACACTTGATGTTAAAGGAAATGTTTACAATTAAGGAAGGGAAAACTTTATATTCAGAACAGTTAACACCGAATTAGGAGGGAGCTACAGGGGAATAAAAAAAAAATGTAGATAAAATTATATAAAGACATAGACTTAAGGCCTAGACTAGACATAGAAAAAATATATGAGGAAAACATAGACAGAATATATACAAGATATAGAGAAGATACAGGAGACACATCTAACATATGCCAAGACAGAGTAAATATATAGACAAGACATAGAGAAGAAAGTGGCAAGACATGAAACAGTCATAGACTAGATATAAACAAGAGTTAGACAAGATGTGGATAAGATGCAGACAATACTTATACAAGATATACCCAAGACATTGACTATATATGGCAAGGCATAGACATAGAAATAGAGAAGACATGAACAGAACAAGAACTAGCCATGCACATGAGAAGACATATGCAAGATATGAAAGATGCTCTGATAAGTTATAGACAAGACATAAACGAGACTCAGGCAAGAGATAGAGAAGATATGGATAAGATGCAAACACATGTGTCTTGATATAGACAAGACATATGGCAAGGCACAGATAAGACATAGAGAAGATATGGATAAGATGCAGTCATATGTCTTGATACAGACAATACATATGGCAAGACACAAGCAAAACATAGAGAATACATGAATATGACAACAGCTAGCCATGCACTTGACATGGACAAGACATGACAAGATATATGCAAGATATAAACGATACAGAACAAACATATAGGAAATATAAAGAAGACAAAAAATTGGCAAGACATTGGCAAGACATAAGACAGACATAGACTGGATATAAACAAGAGGTAGACCAGACATGGATAAGATGCAGAAAAGACATATACATAATATAGACAAAACATAGACTATATATCACAAGATACGGGCAAAACATGAAGAAGACATGAACCGGACAAGAGCTTGCCATGCACTTAACAAGGACAGGACATGAGAAGATATATGCAAGATATGAACGATACTCTGATAAGTTATAGACAAGACGAGACTCAGTCAAGAGATAGAGAAGATATGGATAACATGCAAATACATGTGTCTTGATACAGACAAGATATATGGCAAGGCACAGATAAGACATAGAGAAGACATGAACAAGACAAGGGCTAGCCATGCACTTGACATGGACAAGACATTTGCAGGATATAAACGATACTCTGATAAGTTATACACAAGAAATAAACAAGACTCAGAGAGGAGATAGAGAAGACAAGGAAAAGATAAAAACAACACATAGGGAAGGCATAGACAAGACATGGACTAGATATAGAACAGACATATATAAAATATACATAAGTCAAGACATTGATAAGGTATATAGAAGATATAGGCAAGAAATGAGCAAGACAACTGTAGCAGACAAAACATCGCAAAGCACCTAGACAAGCCAAGCCATACACAAGACATAGACAACACATTGCAAGACATAGACAGGATATATTCCAGATTTTAGCAAGTTAAGACGAGATATGAATAAGACATAGAACAGACATATACTAAATATCAAGAAGACACGACATGGAAAAAACATATAGAAGACATAGGCGATATATTTTGGCAAGACATAAATAAGATATAAACAAGACTTACACAAGACGTGGATAAGATATAGACAAAATATCACAAGACAGACAGAACATAGACAAGCCAATGAGAAAACAAACTATATACAAGACATAGAGGACACATGATAAGACATAAATGGGATGTATAGCAGACTTTAGCAAGTTATAGGCGACACTCAGATAAAACATTGGCAAGACACGGACAAATTAAAAACAAGATTTAGACAAGACATATAGAAGACATGGGCAATACATGAACTAGGTCTTGACATACACTAGACATTCACAAGAAATAAGCACGACTTAGATAAGAAATGGATAAGATATAGACAAGACATAAACAATACATCGCAAGACACAAACAGAACATAGACAAAACATGGGGAAGACAAGGCCAAGCCATACAGAAGATATAGATAGCACATGGCAAGACGCCGAAGGGATATATCCCAGACTTTAGCAAGTTATAGACAAGATACAATTAAGACTCAGATAAGACATAAGCAAGACACCGACAATATAAAGACAAGATTTAGACAAGACATACAGAAGACATAGAAAAGACGTAAAACAGACATACACCGGAAATAAACAGGATTTAAATAATACATCGCAAGACTCACATAGAACATAAAAAAAACACGAAGAAGACAAGGACGGGCCATATACAAGGCATAGACAATACATAGACAGCCCTTATAGAATACATAGGAAAGACATGGGCAAGACATAGATAGAATACGAGTATATGACAGCAAATTATAGACAAGAAACAGGCGAAACTCGGATAAGACATAGACATAACATAGGCAAGACATTGACGTAACATAGGCAAGACATAGACATAACATAGGCAAGATATGGATAAGAACATAGAAACGACATATAATAAATATAAAGAAGAGACGACATGGAAGAAACATATAGAAGATACAGACAATATATTGGCAAGACATAAACAAGACTTATACAAGACGTGGATAAGATATAGACAAAATATCGCAAGACAGAGACACAACATAGACAAGCCATTGAGAAGGCAAAGGCAAGACATACATAAGACATAGAGAATACATGGCAAGACATAGATAGGATATATGGCAGACTTTAGCAAGTTATAGACAAGATACAGGCGACACTCAGATAAAACATTGGCAGGACACGGACAAAATAAAAACAAGATTTAGACAAGACATATAGAAGACATGGGCAAGACATGGACAAGACATAAAACAGACATACACAAGAAATAAGCAAGATTTAGATAAGAAATCGATAAGACATAGACAAGACAAGATATAGAAGATAATACATTGCGAGACACAGGCATAAGATAGACACAATATGCTAAAAATAAGAACAAGCCATACACAAGACATAGACAACACATGACAAGACATCGATATATATCACATACTTTAGCAAATTATAGACGAGATACAAAGGGGACTCACATAAGACATAGGCATGATAAGGACATTACATAAACAAGATATATAAAAAACATAGGCAATACATGGGTAAGACATAGAAATGACATACACAAGATATAAACAAGACTTAAAAAAAGACATAGGCAAGACATGGAGAAGACAGAGACAAGATAAAGACAATGCATAGACAAGACATGGGCAAGAAGGTTCAGCGCCATCCGTGTTTATGGATGGTATAGGTATTGGGGAATCAGAAGCTCTTGATGTTCTTGGTATGAAAATACAGTGTGACGTTCGATGGACAGATCACATTTTTCATATTTCAAAAGAAGCATTCAAGTGTCTCGGCTTTTTAAGACGGTGTAAGACATACTTCGCCCCAACTGATCTCCTCAATATATATACCACCTACATCCGAACAAAGATGGAATACAACTCTCATGTATGGGCCGGTGCTTCAAAGTCTGTTTTGAAGTTGCTCGACCGCGTACAAGAGAGAGCGAAGAAGCTCATCGGTGACAGTAGGGTAGCCAACTCTATTGACTCACTGGAGCATCGACGCAACGTGGGGTGTGTTTCACTGTTCTACCGATACTACAACGGAATGTGTTCTGGTGAAATAAGGGAGTTTGTGCCGGATAACCGTTTATTTCTGCGAGCTACCCGCTCTTCACATAGGGCACATCCTTTTGTGGTTGAGTTGTCAGTGAATCGCACCACGCATTACAGAGAGAATTCGTTCTTTGGCCGAACGGTTCGTATGTAGAACAAACAAACAAGCAGAGGTCTTTCCTGTCAGTTTTAACTTGGGGAGGTTCAAAGCGAACGTCCACAAATACTACTCCCTCTATCCTCCTTCCCATAACCAACTTTCCTAGTTCTGGCACAATGCATCGCATACGTAGGGGTCATCCCCTGAGTGCTGGTCCAAGAAAAAAAAAGACACAGAAATTATGTATACAAGGTGTGAACAAGACTTAAAAAATATATAGGCAATTAATTGCAAGACACAGGCAGAACAAAGACAAGACATGGACAAGACGTTGACAAGATTTAAGCAAGTCTCCAACAAGTTATGGAGAAGACATAGGCGAGATTCAGACAAGATAACGACAAAACATGTAGAAGACATAGGCAAGACACGGAGAAGATAAAGGCAAGGCATAGACAAGACATAAAAGTGACATACGCACGATATAAACAAGACTTAAACAAGACGTGCTGAAGATATAGACAATACATCGGCAAACGCTGATAAATATACAAGATGTGGACAAGTTAAGGACAAACCATACATATGAGAACACATAGACAAGACATGGCGGAGACTCCGACAAATTAAAGATACGAGTTAGAGGAGGCACGGACAAGATAAAAATAAGGCAAACACAGGACATAAACAAGACCACCAAAAGCCATGGAAAAGACATAACAAATGCATTGGCAAGCCCACAGCAGACATAGGCGATATAAGGCCAAGAGATTTCTTTCCCATAGTGAGAGCCCTGAGAAAACTAACACCCATACCTAAATACGGGCGGAAAGCGGAACGTTTTTTTCCGCTGAGCGTTAACGCTGAAATGCCATACCTAAACAAAAGCGGCAGCGTTATGTAAAAAAACAATAAAAACAGGGTTATCAAACAAACAAATTAAACAACCCTGATTATTTTAACAGCTGGACGGACCACCATTTTCTAATACGAAGTGCACAAATTTTTTCTTTTATTATATATTTCACTTTTGTAAATCTTTGCTCTTTTTCTCTGGTTACAATTCTCTTCTTTTGCAACCAACTTCATTAGAAAACGCTCTGTCAAAATCGGATTTTCCAATAGCAAAGCGTTGCCGCCGCGTTATTTCGGTATGCTCCATACAAAATGTATGGACATGAGAACTTTTGACAGTTAAAAAACGCTTGCCGCCCGTATTTAGGTATGGCAGTAATTATATGAAAAAAATAAAAAATTAGGAAAACGCTGGACTAAATAGTTGTGCCGTTTTTCGAAATCTATATTGTGCTTACATGCAACCACTTGCACGTGTAAACACAGTGTAAACGAAATAGTTCTTATCTGAAGCTTCGAAAGATTTCGAATTCAGTTTTTCCAACTGAAATTCGATGGCATCAAGTAAAATATGAATTATGAAATTAAGAAGCGCAGGTACTCCTACAACCCAAATAGTGCGAGTAGTAGTTGCATTTATTCATGTGGCTGAACTAAAATATCTAACAAAGACGAATATTCACACAAGACTCTCGAGGGAAGCATAAAAAAGGAGCCCCAAACCCGAAACAGCAACAAAATAACTGAGAGTTTGGATAAGTGTTTTGACTTGTATCCATTTACAAATTCATGTATTTGCACACAAACACACACACACACATACAATGTTTGCACACCTTTTCTAAGAAGGGAAGTTTTTTTTTTTACTTATTTATTTATTTCTTTTCATGTTGCATAACAAAATATATATTCTTAATTTCGGATGCATGTTTTTGCAAGCTTAATATTTTAAGTACACATGCATTTCGGTAAGTGTGTGAAGATAAAAACTTTTAGCCTGTGTATGTGTGCTAGCGAGTGTGAGTGACTGAGACACTGAGACTCTGTGTGTGAGAGCGTTCGTTCGCTCGTTGTTATTCCGGTGTGTGTGTGTGTGTTGTAAACTACAAAAATTTAAACCACCGAAACCAAAACACGTAACAACATAAAACTACTCTGCTGTGGAGTGAAAAAGTCAAACAAAACCAAACATACTTTAGTAACGGTATATCCGAATATATGAGACACTTGCAAGTGCTCACACACGTACACAGGCAAAGCATTATTGCATGTAGATCTACTTACATAATCCTATACACCTACTAAAGCACTCGTATGCGAGTATATTTCATAAGTGCATTTTCAGTTGTATGGAGTCCTTTTTTCCATACAAAAAAACAAAAAAAAAAAAAAAACAAAAAAAAAAAAACGGGTATAAAAAGTTCCATTTTAAAACTTGTAAAAAACATCGTACACGAAAATATAAATTAGATTTGGCAAAATGATAATTTGTGGCCTTTCTTTCAGTTACTGCGAAGGCAAATGAGATGTTGAAAGTGAAAGAAACGGACAGAGAGAATATTATATGAGACAGGATGTTAGTTTGTGTGTAGATATGCATGGGAGTGGGTAACAATAAGTCTATATGGGGACAACTTGGCGTGCTAGAACGGTACTTATGGGAAAGCCCACTATAGCTAAACTATTTCTATTATAAATTATGTATGAATTTTTGTTAGTCGAACTTTTTCTTTATGTAAATTGTTAATTTTTCAACGGGCTTAAGTTCGAATCTGCATGACTGCAAATTATTTTTTTGTTATTTTATTAATAAATGAATTTGTTTTTAAATTCTATTTATTATTTTATATTAAGATTGGAATATTAAGAATATTTTTCATTAATCATCAAACCAGCAGAACGGATCAGTACTGATTTCGAGGCCGCTACGCCATCTCATCAGCGTTCTTTGTTCAATTTTTCCACTTTTGCAAGTGGTGCTAGTTAGTAGGAATATCAACTATTTAACCAATATTTTAACGAAAATTGAATATGAGAAGTTATCACATTCATATTATTAAGTTATTACATTTTGGTTAGTACGAAATTCCCCAACCCTGACGATTAATATTCCCAATATTCCAATATCTCTTTTGCTTTTTCCAGAGCCATCGGCTGCTGATAGGTAAAGCTTCTTTGTTATTTATGTTCAAGTAATTGAATTTAGTTGTCAATTTACTTTGAACAAGTGCGCGTGCCCCCGCAATGTTTTAAATTATGTATGAATTTTTGTTAGTCGAACTTTTTCTTTATGTAAATTGTTAATTTTTCAACGGGCTTAAGTTCGAATCTGCATGACTGCAAATTATTTTTTTGTTATTTTATTAATAAATGAATTTGTTTTTAAATTCTATTTATTATTTTATATTAAGATTGGATTTCTATTATAATAATTTATTTTCTAAAAATTCATCTGTTAAACATCAACGAATTTTGTTCCCATCAGGCGGCACAACTTGTCACACAAAACTCTGTTAACATACTAACAATGAATTTAAAGCCTGGCTTCATAGCTGTACCAAATTATTATTATAAGGATTGATTTTTTACCAACTTTCTTCTTGGCAACACCGGTTTTGGCAGCTCAGCTGTTTTTGGCAGCTCAGCTGTTTTTGGCAGCTCAGCTGTTTTTGGCAGCTCAGCTGTTTTTGGCAGCTCAATTGTTTTTGGTAGCTCAGCTGTTTTTGGCAGCTCAGCTGTTTTTGGCAGCTCAGCTGTTTTTGGCAGCTCAGCTGCTTTTGGCAGCTCAGCTGATTTTGGCAGCACAGCTGTTTTTGGTAGCTCAGTTGTTGTTGGCAGCTCAACTGTTTTTGGCAGCACAGCTGTTTTTGGCAGCTCAGCTGTTTTTGGCAGCTCAACTGTTTTTGGCAGCACGGCTGTTTTTGGCAGCTCAGCTGTTTTTGGCAGCTCAATTGTGTTTGGTAGCTCAGCTGTTTTTGGCAGCTCAGCTGTTTTTGGCAGCACGGCTGTTTTTGGCAGCTCAGCTGTTGTTGGCAGCTCAACTGTTTTTGGCAGAACAGCTGTTTTTGGCAGCTCAGCTGTTTTTGGCAGCACAGGTGTTCTCGTGTAACATGTTCAGTTTGGTCTATAATTTTATTATAAAAATTCACGCTCGGCTAAGAAAGTGGAACGTGCTCATCTCTGCCAGAACTACAAATGCAGTCTGAAAAATGGCCTGTGCCATCTTTGGAGCGTATTTTTTCAAAGACGACGAAGGCAGAAACGTTACTGTGAGTGGTGAGCGCTACAATGCGATGATTACAACTTTTTTTTTTTTTGCCCAAAAAAGCAGAGTTGCATATAGCTGATTTGCAGTTTCAACAAGCCAATGCCCATATGCTACACAGCGGCGAAACAATGACCCAATTGAGGGGGCGAGTTCGATAAACGGTTTATTTCACATTTGGCTGACTACATCATGCGATTTAACGCCTATTTAGACTATTTTATATGGGGCTTTTTTAAGGCTCATGTCCATATGGGCAAGCCCGCCACGGTTGACGCGCTGGAAATCAATATTGCTGAATTTATTCGCGAAATACCGGCCCAGACAGAGAGGGAGAGAGATAGAGAGAGAGAGAGAGAGGGAAGTTGAGGAGTAGCCGCGATCAACAATTACATCAAAACATTTTTAAACATTGAATTATATAAATCATTCTCAAATTAAGAAAAAAAATCCCATAAATTTTATGGGACTTTTTTAAATGAAATCCGGAAGCTCTTAAAAACCACCCTTTATTTTAAAAGCTCTGGATGAAGGGTTTCAAGTTTGGCTCCAGAAATGTGGCTGTTATACGATTTGCACTAGATACATTACATATGATATGGTTAACAGTGTTATGTTAACATGTTAACAGTGCTCTGTTAATGTACGTGTTATGTGTGTAGGACTATAAATTTCGGAATTTAACTTCAGACACGTCATGTACTACCATTAAAATTGATGCACAAGTTTAGATTTTATTCATAATTTATTTATATCAAAAAAATTCCATACAGTATGGCATGCATGTGTGCATGCAGCGTTGCCACACTTGTGTTTTGTGGCACGCGTTTTGTGAAAATTGGCAATTACTTATGGGCGAAAGAAAAATAGAGTCATAAATTGCTCTATATATTTGGTCTGCTAGAGTTGTATACTTTCGATAAAGAGCTTTTTTAAAGCTTTTCACTGAAGTAGACGATTTTTTAGAAAGGCGTAGAGTGGTGCGGTAGTACAAAGACTTCAGTGTCTTACCTTACACTTTTGACTCTAATTACCACATTTTTTGTCTGAAAAATTTGTAAAACTATCCTGGTTAGTGTTTTATCAGCTGTTTAGAAAAGCACCGCAAGATGGCGCCAATAAAGTATTTGTTTAAAAATGGCAAAAAAATGGCATAATTTCAAATATTTTGTGGTTGGTAAGAAAGCAAAAATATGCCCTTAATTTTTTTAAAGTATACCCTAAAATAGAGACAAATTACCTTTAAAATATGTCATGCATCTGTCCGAATTGTACGGATAGAGGACTATTTTTTGTATATCCAGTCAAGGCTTTTGAAGCATTTCAATTCAATATGAACACTTAACACTTTTCTTTGCTTTACTTCAGTATTTTCTTCCGAAGTAACGGCAAATACGGTGATGGTGCACACACGTTCTGGAATATTCAACACTGAAATATGCCAGAGCTTCTGCAAAGTTTTTTTTTTGGTTTGCTTAAGAAGGTGAATGATGATTTCGTGTGCGGCATATGGATTGTGACCATTTTATTGAGTAGTCCGTCTGAAGTTTGAAAAAAAATATGAGTTCTTACCGTTACCGTACTCAGGGATTTCCACAAATCTGCTTAGCCTTTATCTCGCATGCATGCCTGCACCAGAAGTCATTCGACTAAGGAATTTCATAATAAAAAAATAGATTTTAAATATCTTAGAATTAAAGTAAAACTAGGCCACTTAATAAATAAGTACCGATGGTGGAAGTGTTGCGGCTTACGAAAACAGGTGTTTTGCTCTACTTGGATCGTTAAATTTATATTTTAGAAAAAAGAAATTACGACTGAAAATCAGTCATCAGTTTATTGGTCTACACGTACGTCCGGTGTAGGGTATATAAGATTCGGCATTGCAGAATATATCTTTTTTACTTGTTTCAATTGGTTTCAAAAACGTTTTATGTTCCGTGTAGGGTATATAAGATTCGGCACTGCAGAATATAGCTGTTTTACTTGTTTGACTTGGTTTTAAAAACGTCATATGAAATGCAACCTTGTATTTGGCTGTACTAAATTGAGTGCTGCCACCTTAATGATTTAAATCAACTGATAATATGAAAATCGGGGATCGGAAATTCCACCACATCCGCATTTTTTTTTTTTAAGAATTGCAGTTTTAGATTTCTTTTGTTTGATAAACGATTGCAATTAACGTTCCTTATTCAAGCGAACGCCAGTGTGCATACTTACACTTCCTGCATATGGAATTTATGCATGTGTATTAATATATTTGTTATAAGTAAAGTCAGTTGATAAAATATATTTTTATATCTCTTCATATCATTCTTGTGCAATTTTCTTTTTGCCCTTTTTTTCTTGTAAAATTCTACACGTAATTTGATTGTGTCATAATTTGTAAGGATTTGCTGTTTGTGTTAGTATGAGTACTCACTCACACTATTCCTATACCGTTTTATGTGAGATCTTGTGCAAAGGACTTGGCAATAGGGTATGAATACGTTGGTTTGTTGGTGTGTCATATGAATTGTTTTGGTGTCTGTTTTTAGTGCGAACTTGGAATTTGGTTTTTGGTTTGGTATTTTACGATTTGTATTTGTTGTTTTTTTTTTTTGTTTTATTAAATTATGAAGTTAAAGTTAGTAAATTGGAAAGACGTGCTTTCCAGCCAAGTGCTTGTTTGTGTACAACCACAGTATGGAAAATGTTATGGTCTATTGATCCTTGGGGGATTGCGTTGAGAGCAATAATATAATTGTTTTGCTTTTTAAGCATTTCTTAATTGGGGACCAGTAAATTACTATTAAGTGCAAAGGGAGTGTGAATATTTTTTGTTTTAATAAATTGGTAAAGGGAGAAGAGTTTTTGCAAAATAAAATAAGAAAATGTGCAAATAAATAATTAAGTGGTAAAATTACAGCATTTAAATGCATATATCGGGCGATATGGAATGCCATACTTTCATCTTCTTAATATGGGTTAGGCGACAACATATGCTTCATTACCAGTTGAAAAATTTTGTGTTCCATTCTAAAAAAAGCAACATTAAAAAAATTTTGTTTTCATAAAACTAAAAAAGAATAAATAAGAAATTGAGAAAAACTACAAACAAAAATAAACATTAAAATAAATTTTATGTTTTATTCTAAAAAAGGCAACATTTTCAAAAAGAATTAATATTTTTTCAAAAACTAAAAGAGAATAAATAAGAATTTGAGAAAAACTACAAACAAAAATAAACAATAAAATAAATTTTATGTTTTATTCTAAAAAAGGCAACATTTTCACAAAGAAATAATTTTTTTTTCATAAAACTAAAAGAGAATAAATAAAAAATTGAGCAAAACTACAAACAAAAATAAATAATGAAATAAATTTTATGTTCCATTCTAAAAAAGGCAACATTTTAAAAAGAAAATAATTTTTTTTTTCATAAAACTAAAAGAGAATAAATAAGAAATTGAGAAAAACTATAAACAAAAATAAACATTAAAATAAATTTTATTATTTATCCTAAAAAAGGCAACATTTTCAAAAAGAAATCATTTTTTTTCATAAAACTAAAAGAGAATAAATAAAAAATTGAGCAAAACTACAACCAAAAATAAATAATGAAATAAATTTTATGTTCCATTCTAAAAAAGGCAACATTTTAAAAAGAAAATAATTTTTTTTTCATAAAACTAAAAGAGAATAAAAAAAAAATTGAGCAAAACTACAAACAAAAATAAATAATAAAATAAATGTTGTGTTCTATTCTAAAAAAAGGCAACATTTTCAAAAAGAAATACATTTTTTTTTCATATATCTAAAAGAGAATAAATAAAAAATTGAGGAAAACTACAAACAAAAATCAATAATGAAATAAATTTTATGTTCCATTCTAAAAAAGGCAACAATTTCAAAAAGAAATAATTTTTTTTTTCATAAAACTAAAAGAGAATAAATAAGAAATTGAGAAAAACTACAAACAAAAATAAAAAAAAAATAAATTTTATGTTCCATTCTAAAAAAGGCAACATTTTCAAAATGAAATAATATATATTTTTTTTCATAAAACTAAAAGAGAATAAATCAGAAATTGAGAAAAAATACAAACAAAAACAAATAATGAAATAAATTTTATGTTCCATTCTAAAAAAGGCAACATTTTCAAAAAAAAAATTTTTTTTTTTTCATAATACTAAAAGAGAATAAATCAGAAATTGAGAAAAAATACAAACAAAAATAAATAATGAAATAAATTTTATGTTCCATTCTAAAAAAGACAACATTTTCAAAATGAAATAATTTTTTTTTCATAAAACTAAAAGAGAATAAATAAAAAATTGAGAAAAACTACAAACAAAAATAAATAATGAAATAAATTTTATGTTCCATTCTAAAAAAGGCAACATTTTCAAAAAAAAAATTTTTTTTTCCTAAAACTAAAAAAAATTAAATAAGAAAATTAATAAAAAAAAATATTAGAAATAGATTCCTAAGATAGCAAATATCTTGTGCCAGTAAGACAAGGCTTTAACTTCACTTAATTATTTCTTTGTTTAACTTGAACACATCCAATAATTTGCTTAGCAAATCAGGCAGTTGAACTAAAAAGTCAAATACTTAAAGATTATATGAACTTGAAGAAGTTTTGCTATTCACTGTATGAACTTTTGTTTCATTTAAATGAATATAACCGCCGAACAAAACGGCAACTCAACTTGAAAATATATTTATTCAATTGTATAAAATGATAAAAATGAGAGGAAATAAAAAAAAACAACAATTCACCAAAGAAGTCGTATAAAAAAAAACAGATGATGAAAAAAAAGAATTTATTTTCACAATGAAAAGACAACTTAGTTTTCGTACTCCCCCAAGTATTTGAGCGCCATTGTAATTTTAGTAGATTAACAAGATGGTCGACATGATAAGAAACTGTTACATCAACTTGATATTTTATATATTTTCTTTTTATTTTTTATTTATTTAGTTTCACTATTTTTTTTCTCCTCTTGCCTGAAAGATTGTGCAGGAACATAAATTGAAATTTAAGTACTCGTGCAAAATGAGGAGCGAAAGGAAAAACAACTGGATAATAAAATAAAGAACTGGATAATAAAAAATATAACAAAAAAAAAAATACAATGAAATAAAAGCTGAAAAATAAGCACAAATAAAATACAAGTGAAATGGAATAAAAAACCGTTTTCATTTCTTGATTTAAATTCTATTAACGCCAACAAATCAAAATCATAATTCTAGCATCGAAATAAAAAGCGAAATCGTAGAGAAATTCATAATAAACAGGAAACGGAAATGGAAAAATTAATTTGCTAACAGGAATATATTAAATTTCCCTCCCCCAGGAAAAATTACGAGCTTGAAATTAAATTAAAAAATCGGTAGGCAAATTGGGGTATTCGATAACGATCGAAAGTTGTATTATGATCGTATAGAAATTTTGATCGTATACAAATTTCGTTCGCGATTTGATTGGAGTATTGACGATTCTTTGCTTAAGCTGAGGCCATTAAAATTTAGCAAAAATTAAAAATGGCTTTTATTTTAGTCCTTTCATTCTTTACACAGTACATTTGAAGAAAAATAACTAAAAGTTTTCTTTTTGGCAGACAAAAAAAAAAAAAAAAAAAAAAAACAAACAATAATAATATTTTGCGACTATTGAAAGTTTATATTTTTGGTTATGTGTATAAAGCAAAAACGATATGAGTTGAAGTTGTGAAGTGCTTTTTTACCCCTTTTTGGCAAAGATTTTAAAAGCAAGGGTTACATTGTGAACTTCTACATAAAAATACCTTTTAGGCTATATTTTTTAAATTAATTTTGGTAAACGTTAAGATATATTAAAGTGTACTACAAAAAAAAAATGAAGTACTTTTTTTAAAATTTTTTTTAACAAGATTTTAAAAACAAAGTTTACATTGTGAACTTCTACATAAAAATACCTTTCAAACCATATTTGTTTCATTGATTTTGGTACACGTTAAGATATATTAAAGTGTACTACAAAAAAAAATGAAGTACTTTTTTTTACCATTTTTTTAACAAGATTTTAAAAACAAAGTTTACATTGTGAACTTCTACATAAATATACCTTTTAAACCATGTTTGTTTCATTGATTTTGGTAAACGTTAAGATATATTAAAGTGTACTCCAAAAAAAAAATTAAGTACTTTTTTAAAAATTTTTTTAAACAAGATTTTAAAAACAAAGTTTACATTGTGAACTTCTACATAAAACCATATTTGTTTCATTGATTTTGGTAAACGTTAAGATGTATTAAAGGGTACTACAAAAAAACTTTATAAGCGTTACCAGAGTAACGCGTGCAAATTGTTGAAATTTTTAATCAAAATAATTGTTCTATTCGTTAAACTCATCGTGCCCTGCTGCCATTTTATGGCGTACATAATCATGCTTCAGAGCGGCTAATTCGAAGAACAATAGATCGTTTTCGCGCCACATATACTGTTACTGATAATGTGTGTCCATCCCGTGAGACGCCGAATAGAACGTCCTAAAGAAGCTGTAGCCGCTGTACAGGAAAGCATTGAAAATGATCCTTATCAATCAATTCGTTGACGTTTTCAGCAACTGGGGTTATGGTGTTCCAGATTGCGCCAGCCGTGGCGGCCGCAAGGCAGAAATCATATTAATTTCATAAAATTTTCTTATCAATAAAGCTTGTTTCCTTGATATTAAAAATATATTTCTTTGTTTTATTATGATTTAAGCTTGTGCATTCTATAAAAACCACCCTATATAAAATATTTTATAAAAAATTTGTTTTTACTAAATTTGTGAAAAATTCATTTTATGTACATGAAAAATTGTTAATTAATTTTGACCATTTGTTTGCTGCGGTTTAAGTATCTTTCATATGCATTTCATTGGTTCTTACCTTAAATTATTCGAAGACTTCAAAATAATTCAAAAGAAAAAAATAAAACCTTTTAATTTGTGCCCAAACTGTCAACAACCAATTGAGAATTATATAAGAAAAAACATTGAAGACTTTGATATATAAAACAAAAATCCCAACAACAAATTTTGTTCTTATGTTTTCTTTCAAATAAATTTCATTAAATGCATTTAAAGCAAAGAGTTCGTCAACTACTCGTATATGAATTCCTCCCATACACTGGCAATTCGTTTGCTTTGGTCAGTTGCACTTTGGCAGTTTCTCATTTCCATTTGGGTCTTGGCTCTTTGCTGGTGTGCATCGTACACACAATAGATCATTCCTGTTTCATTTTGTAAGTCCTTTTTGTTATTCTTCATAAATTTGCACAAAGCATTAGTAAAATTTCTATTTGCAAATTTTAATTAAGAAAAAGTGAATTGTTTTTTTTTCCAAAAGAAATTTCATGTCTTAAGCAGCAAAGAAATTATTTTGCCATATTTTTAGCAGCCGCTAGAGCTTCTCAAGGTGTCCCAGTTGCTGGGGAAAATTAAAAATTGAATAGAAGATAAATTGCTGGCATTATAAAACGACTTGAAAATACTCTTTACAATAAGAAACATGTGACTGTTCGATTCGATCGACAAAACCGATCATGTCTTGCTATTTCTCTTAGTGTAATAATCAATTTATTTTTGTATGACCATTGCCCCGGAACTATAACGCAGGGGATAGTGTTAAAAGGACAGACAAAGAAAGACGAAAAATAAAAAATTTGCTAAAGCCACTTTAATCTTTACTTCCCTGCAGTACTGACGAATATCTGCTACAGTACTGACGAATTCCTGCTACAGTACTGACCAAGTTGGATTTAAAAAGGGGAATATTTATTATTTGTAATAACACCATAAATAAAATAATTTTAGTATATGGATCACCCGCTATATCCACTACATTAACACGACTTCCAAGAGCTCTTTACTAAGAAGAGTGAAAACTGATTTAGTTAATGTTTCAAAATATAAAAAAAGAACTGTTTTTAATGTTGAAAAAAATTAAATATTGAAAACTTAGAAAAAGAAAATCTAATAATTTTTGCATCCTTACAAATCCTTTGACAAACTCAGTTTGCTTTCTAATTTAATCAAGAAATATACTTTTTACGGAAAGAGAAAATGCTTCTAGGTAGGACTTTGCTGCTTTCTTACAACTTCTAGTCTAGACCCAGCAGTTCGAAGTATTTAAGCGGCAGTAACTGGCAGAGAGATCTGTGGAAAATTAATTTTAAATGTTTTTTGGAAAAAAAGGGACATCAGCAGTATTAAACTTAAATTTTTTTTTTACCAATTTAAAATCTTTAGCCCACAAGATTTTGTCGATTGCTTTAATTCTATACCTATTTCAACGCGAACTGCATGGCTGCATGTCCATGCGGTGGCGTTTGTCTGACTGAGCATTTGCTCATGTTTTCCCATGTACTCGTACTTCACATAATGTATACTTAACTACAAGATTCCTTAAGATAAAGTAAAAAATCTTCATGTAATAACTGAAGTAGTTGCCAGCAGGGGAAATAAAATAAGAAACATTGTAAAAACCAAAAAACAGAATACATTAAATCATAAAAATCCATTTTAGTAAGCAGACAATGCACCTGGTCTTTAAACTGGGAAAGAAATAAAAACAAAAAAAAAAAACTTTGTTTTGCCTTTTTTTCTTCTTTGTTTTAACTTGTCTGCATACAATTTGTCTCTGCAGCTGGCAAAAGAAAAATATTAAAAAATTTAAGATTTTAAAACAATGGCGACCATTAAATATTAAAAAGTTTAAAATGAAAGAAATTATTAAAATTATAATTGCAAAAGAGCGGGTCGGTGTGAAGTGGTTTGTGGTAAACTATTGTGAGGAGGGATATTTTTGATATTAATATAAATTTCATTTGATATCTAATGCCATAATTCACCCTTCTGCCCCCGTTTTCTGTAGTCAAATTACGGCTTCGCTGAGCAAACTTTTTGTGGTATCAAGTAAGCAGCCCTTTTATGCTGCTGGCAGAAAGAAGTTGGTTCGAAGGACCATCTGAAATCTGCAAAGGGAAATTGTAATTATTGATGCTGCCAAGCGGCATCCAAACAGAGTTTTTGTTATTATAATTTTGGCATCTGCGAATAAATAAATTGATTCGAATCTCTATGTTAAAAGTATAGATTTTCGAACAATATCCGTTTCGAATCGAATTACATAATAACTCTATTGAGTTCGACGTCATTGTTCTGTGTTCAGTCAGTGGAAACAACAACTAGTTGAAGATTTGTATTTAAGGCAGATTTTTAAAAATAAATACGCATTCAGGGACACTGTAATTTTGTAATAATTTTTTTTAGTAGGGCCAGTACTCAGGGGATGACCCCTACATACGCAGTCCATCGTCCAGGAAGTAGAAAGAAGGCGATAATATTGAAAGAAGGGACGAAGGAAGATGAGAGAATTTTTTGTAGCCATTTTAACATTTTACTTCACCGACTAATTTTATTTTTTCCTTCCTGCTGAATTTTCTATGAAAAGAAGAAAGAAATAAAATAGATACAACAAATTCTTCGTCTTCTCATGTTTCCCCATCTGTCCTTCCGACGCTGTGCCCTGATTTCATAAATGATATTTCCTGTCTTTAAATCGATATCAACGAATTTCTTTTATGTATTTGAAATATCTATTGATGCTATTACGTGCGGAACACATATGACATCGTTCAAATATCCGTCAAGGCTTCTCTGGGTGGAGGGCATTCGAAATATGCAATTTTCCATGATTCTGCTCCATAAATCAGGCTGAATATGAACGGTAATAAAAGACATCTGGCGGGTTTTTTAGTTCGGACCATCAGTCAGGGACTGACCACCACATGCATTGCATTTTGCCAGAACTGGAAAGGAGGAGATAGTTTTGGGTGGTCAGATGCAGAAAGATGAGAAGATAGTGAATTTTGTTGCATCTATTAAAACTTTTAAGTCCGCCGGTTATTTTTTTGCTAGAGGATCGACGAAGGAGGCTGCTGTTGCTCTGCTCTTTAGAACATGAGGGTGTCAGTCGCTGTCGTTTATGTTCAGTGACCGGTGATTTGCCTTCTTCAGTGGAACAGGCCGACAACAACTAACACAACCAGGGACTAATGCTGATCAGAAGAACTCGACACAGTATTCATGAGTGAACGCGGAGTCGAACTCTGTATCATCCGCCAATAGCACCCTCGTCATGCCGTCCTGTTGAAACTACAAGTCGTTAATGTCCAGATCATTTAATTCAGTCCAAGAGAAGTTGGTAACCATCGACCTATAGCTTTGGCTGTAAAGTGTGATGGCCTGAGTAACGTCCTTCTCAAAGAAATATGGACCCATAACGCCATCAGCCTAAACAGTGACTTTTTCAGGATCTATTGGACGCTGTGGGATCGCATGGGGATTGAGGTCGTCCCAAATTCGACAATTTTGTTTTGTTCAGGCCCATTTCTGGATGAATGTGTACGTTAAAATTCATCCAGAAATGGGCCTCATCGTTGAATATCACTTTTCGATGAAAAATTGCACGATAAGTGACCCGAACAAAACATCCACTTTGATGAAACTATTTATTTTTAATTCGCACTAGCCTTCAGGGGGAGGACTGTATTGCGCCGGTACTAGAAAAGTATTCAGAGGACAGATGAAGATAGATGAGAAGATAGAGAACTTTTTGTAGCAATTTCAACCCTTTACTTCGGCGGGTACATTTTTTCCTACAGGGCTGATGTGTTTTGAATGCTATATCCATCCAGGGTGATTTAGAAAAACAAGCTGAATAAGTGATAGACGGTTCAGGCGGAAATATTGGTTATAAGGGTGGCGGCTAGGTTACTGATTGACAGGGGTGTTCAGGGTAGAGTCGGCATCTTTGTCGACAGCCAGGCGGCACTCCTGTCTCTGAGGTCGTTCACTACTTCTTCTACCATAGTGACTCAGTGCAGGGAGCTTCTATCCATATTGGGATATCAGGGTAACACTACCCTCATCTGGGTTCCCGCACATAGTAAATTCCCTGGAAACGAACGGGCGGACGAGCTAGCTAGGACTGGATCTTCTGCTATAGACGTCTCCACCGCTGTATCGGTAGCCATGCCGTATGGCGCTATAAGATGCGATATTCAGAGCCATTACCGGCAGAGGGCTGCAGACAGCTGGCGCAAGCTGGACACGTGTAGGGTTACTAGAAGTATGTGGCCCTGCTATAACGACAGGAGGACAGCAGAGCTGATCAATAGGAACCGTAGGGACATCTCAAGACTCGTCGCAGTAGTGATTTGGCACTGGGCAATAGGCAGACATGCTCGTACGATAGGTCTCTCCTATAATGCATTCTGTCGCAGCTGCCGGGATCAGGGCAAGGAAGAGACAGTTTATCACTTCCTTTATGAATGCCCGGCATTGCACCATACGAGACACAAGATCTTAGGCAAAAGTATAATAACCGACCTTTCGGAGCTATCAAGTATAGGTCTAGGTGACCTTATTAGATTCCTCGATGCGACAGGTTGGACCTAGCATCCATCACCGTATCCGAGATCTGAACTCAGTTCTACACAGGTTGACACTGACGAATGGAGCTGTCTTTCAAAACGGGATCTCAGAGATCCTACTTGAATGCTTGTGGGTTACAGGCAGCCACGTATACCAACCAACCAGTCAAGTGATAGACGGCCGTTGCCTTCTGTGAAAGTTCGAAAGATTCTGTTAGAAGTCTCTTTAGTTCCGGCATAATGACTTGCATGAGCAGAGTTCATCCGTGACTCTCCCCACCCCTGCAATTTAATGCAGAGCAGAAAACTTTGATTGATTATATATAATAAAGATTCAATAAATTGTAGTTTAAACTTCATATATGAATGAGTTGGGGATTGAACCTACGATCTTCTGCTTTGGAGGAAATACGTTCACCACTTCAGCCAACAGCTAATTAAGTGTAATTTTAAGGCAATCTAGTGGAAACATTTGTCCTGACCAAAATAATAAAACAGTCGAAAAGAGGCTACTGCCACGCCCATAAATGTGTAATACATACTCCCTTGAAATATTTATTACTTAAACGAACATACGAATGCAATTTTGATTTAAGCTCTCTGTCAATGTAATTTAAAGATTCTAAAAGTGGGCGGGGTTACGCCCCTACCTCCTAAACACACTGCATAAATGCTCCCATTTAACCCATTATTGACCCAAATATTGTGTTTGTAAAACACTTCAGATCAACAATTTTTTTTTTAGGAGTAGGACCAGCACTCAGGGGATGACCCCTATATATGCAATGCATTGCGCCGGAACTGAAAACGAGTGGATAGTATTGAGGAGACAGATTAGGAAAGATGAGAAGAAAGACAGTTTTTTTTTTTTTTTTTTTTTTTGTAGCTATTTCAACCTTTTACTTCGCCGGCTAATTTTTGCTACAGGGCCGACGAAGGTGGGTGCTGTTACTCTGCTTTTAGTACATGATAGTGTCAGTCGCTGCCAATTATGTTCACTGATCAGTGACTATGCCTTCATCATTGAAACAGGCTGGCAACAACTAACACAACCACGCACTAATGCTGATCAGAAAAATTCAACGCGGGCTCGAACTCACGACCCTCCGCTTCATAGTCTCGTGTTCTACTACTTCAGCCAACAGCACCCACAAGTATTTGGAAGTATTTACATATTGATTAACCATTTGCTCACTCTTTTAATGAACAAATCCTTTCGTTTGTTTCTTTGCCAACTTTTGTTTTTCGCAATTAATGCTTAAAAGCTTCTTTCTTCTAATGGCTTAAATAACACGTTATCAATACTTTCAACTATTCGCTACAAGCACAAAGTAACCGCTGGGATCTTTTAAAAGTCTTAAGTGTAAAACGAAACCGTATGCTTTATTGCCCAATCAAGTGTTTTAGCCAAAAATAAAAGGATTCTTTCCGTTCCAGTTGTTTATTTTCCGTTTAAGTTCTTTCCTCAAATCAACATTTACATAAATACAAACACCGAACAATTAGAAAACATAGTTTTTCTTCCACTTCTCATACTCGTTGGCATTTAAATACACTCAGACCCTCAATAATCCATAATCACAGTTTAAGTGCCTCCTTAAATTTCTTTTACGGATAATTAAAGACATTTAACAAAACTACTTCTTAGTTTGTCGTATACATTCATTCACTTGTTCATACTGGCACCGGGCATTACACAGGCCAGGACAGAGATTCCAATTACACACACACGCACGCACACACACACACATATACATACACACAGACCACATGCCACATATGGTAATAAACTTAAGCTTTTGTGTGTTTCTGAGAATTTAAGCTTTTTTTTTTGTTTAAGAAAACCTTTAAGTTGACAACAATCCAAAAACAACAACAACAACTACCAGAAAAAAATTACACTTGCAAATAACCATACGAATTTACAGCAGGGATGGGTATGTGGCATCAGGAATTTTTTCTTTTTTGTGAGATATAACAAAATGAAGCCAATTTTTGGCATAAATTTGATATAACGAGACACTTGCGCTTGCAAGCAAAAACGAAAATGAGTGTAAATTTATTGGGGGTTCTGGACCACTTTTTTTTGCTAAACGAAGATTTTGTAAAAGAAGCCCAAAAATTCGAACACTTTTCTTCTGTTTAGTATGACTAGATGCCACTATATAAAAGGCTAAAGCACCAGATCTGCATTAGCTGGCAAATTGTGCGAGTTTATCTAAGATAGGGTGTTTTTTTAGAAGGTTTGCACTGCTTCATCAGCAAGAGAATTTTGGCTTAAGACAGCGGCAATCTTACATGTTTTGCTTATATCTTCAGCACGAAGACCATATGGAGCCGTAATGCCAAAAAATCTTAAGCGTCCTGCTCTTTGAAAATCGATTCTTTTTAACGAAAATCTACTATTTAAGAGATAGTGGGTGTTGTTGGCTGAAGTAGTAGAACAGGAGACTATGAAGCGGAGGGTCGTGAGTTCGAGCCAGCGCTGAGTCATGAAATATTGTGTTGAATTCTTCTCAACAGCATTAGTGCGTGGTTGTGTTAGTTGCTGCCAGCCTGTTTCAATGATGAAGGCATAGTCACTGGTCACTGAACATCATTGGCAGCGACTGACACTATCATGTACTAAAAAAGCAGAGTAACAGCACCCACCTTCGCCGGCTCTGTAGCAAAAATTAGCCGGCGAAGTAAAAAAGGTTGAAATAGCTACAACAAAAATCTGTCCATCTTCTCATCTTTCCTAACCTGTCTCCTCAATACTATCCCCTCGTTTTCAGTTCCGGCGCAATGCATTGCATATATAGGGGTCATCCCCTGAGTGCTGGTCCTACTCCTAAACAAACAAAAAAAAAAAAAAAAAAATTTGGACCACCTGTCAACATGTGAAAGTCGTGTCAACCACTGCGGCAACCCACCCAGAGAAATTTTAGGTCAAGTTAATTTTTCCTTGAAGTTTGTAATATTTCGAGGTTGCTGTTGGCTGAAGGAGTTAACAGGGGACCACGCGGTAGGCAGTTGCGAGTTCGGCTCCGCATTCAGTCAGGAATATAAGTGCGAATTTTTCTGCTCATCAATAATGCATTATTGTGTTAGTTGTTGTCAGCCTGGTTCAGTCACGCAGGCTTGTCACTAGTTACCAACTATCACGGGCAGCAATTGATACTCTCATTTACTAAAAGGCAGATTAACAGCATCCAGCCTTTATCGACCCTGTAGCAAAAATTAGCCGGCAAAATCAAGATTAAAATTGCTACAAAAAATTCTCTATATTCCCATCCTTCTTCATGCGTCCTCTCAATCTTATCGCCTTAAGGCCGGGGCACATAGAATCTGTCATACGTTATGCGTCACCTTTTTTAACTGACATGAACGTACCGACGGAGAAGGTTGGCACAATGAGTACTTTTTTGACGGATATTTAATCAGTATTTTGTTATACATTTTATTAATTTAACTTAAGTTTATTTTATTAAATTTTTTATATATTATTTAATTTTTCCTGTACACACTACACAAAAAAAATTTATCAAAACAATTTGAAAAACTTACTGATGTCTGTCAAAGTATTCAACGTACGTCAAAAGTCAAATGTAGGCCAACTTTCGTGCTTGGCGTTGACGCACAAGTACTGAATGTGACAACTCACATAAGAAGGCATGTATTTCAACTCAGTTGTCAGTTGAAAAAGGCGACGTATAACGTATGACGGATTCTATGTGTCTCGGCCTTTATTTCTAGTTCCGGCGCAATGCCTGGCCTGCCAATGAAGGGGTCATCTCCTTTTTGCAGGTCATAGAAAAAAAATATATGATTTTTTTACATAAAAAATTGAAAGTTGTCTGACAGGAAATTTATTAAAACAATTAGGATTTTATACTACAGTCCACTATGGTCGTATGGAACCAGTATTAAGGCTATACTGCGATTTAAACCAGGAATAATAAAAAATACTTTTTCTGTAAAATTTACATTTTGGCGCTTAAGCTTTTTTGGCGATCATGGGTCGATAAGATGGAGGAAAGCATAAACTGACTAATAAAACTAACCAAAAAGCATGTGTCAGCTGTCAAATTTGGCTGTCAAGCTAAACAGTGCTGCCAACTTAAAAATATCATGCACTAAAGAGCAGAATAACAGCATCCTTGTGCGTGCAAACAGACTCTCTATCCTCTCAGCTTTCTTCATCTGTCCCCTCAATACCATCACCTCCTTTCGTAGCTCCCGCACAATGCACTGCATCAGTAGAGTGAAAAGTGAAACAAGTAAAAACGTTATATTCGACCGGGTCGAATCTTAAATACCCTCCAAATATTTAGTAAGTGAAATTGAAATGTTTGACTTGGTGGGACAGAGTTCCTTTATATAATATCGTACGTCAACGCCCATTAAAGGGGGCTGAGTTCAAAAATATACAATATCATGTTTTCCACAGACGAACGTATGGGCATTGCTAGACCGTCTAAAGATAAATGCTTTTTTTTTTTTGGTAGGGTCATTTAGGGGGCGAAGGGGAAGGAGGGGGTAGGGCAGAGTGGTACCAGGTTTCGTCTCAGCTTCATCATTAAAGCTTAAAAGTGTTATTTTTAAGGAATGTAGGCTTAAGTAAAACAATTTGTTAAATTTTTATGCTATTTTTGCCTATAATAACGCCCACTGATGTGGGCGGGGTCAAAAAATATTTTTATTTTATTTAATGGCTCCAAGTTTAAGGCGTTGGACCGTATTTGACATAAAAATATATCGTTTGCTTAACAAAATAACCAAAAAACTTTAAAAATTATGTTGTTTTTTCTGGGTTGGTTTAGTTCTTCTTAGGGGAACTTTTTCCCCTCTTGCCCGATTTAGCCCATCTTCGAACTTAACCTGCTCTAAGCTTTAAAATATATTTATGAATTATATGAATATTTATAAATTTCAAGAGTCTAGCTCTTTTCGTTTGGAATGAATCGTGATTTCCACAGACGGACGGACGGACATGCTCAGTTCGTCTTAGATTTCGTCACTGATCAAGAATATATATACTTTTTGGGGTCTGAGATGGATATTTCGATGCGTTACAAACGGAATGACAAAGTTAATATACCCTCCAAATTCTTTTTTGGAGGGTATAAAAAGAAAAAAAAATGTAGCACAAATTTTATAAAATTTCCACCGAAATGGGCACCCTATAACCTGCCCTAAACACACAGACACACACATATACACACTCAGCCGCTAGGACAGTTTAGCAGTTTGTCATGTTCAAAGGCAAATCAAGTTAAATTGTGTGCGCAAAGCGTAATGTGTAATGATGAGGAGGAAGAAAGGTGGGAGAAGGAGGAGTAGGAGGATGAGAAAAAGAACAACATTAACATAAACGTATTGCATGTGAAGGTTTATGGACTGACTGCTGGCTGGCTTGTTCCTTTCAACGTGAAGGAGAGTGAAAAGTAAAAGAAAACAAAGTTTAATAGCTGTTTGTTGTTACAAGTCTGTGGTGGTACTTTCCAGTTTGGACAGCAAAAGCAAAAACCCAAAATGCTTTGACAAACAACAACAGCAATTGCAGCAACTACTATTACATACTACAATAGCAAAAAAAAAAAAAAAAGAAGACAAAAAACAAAAATAGAGGACTTGGTTTTTACTTTTTTTTTCTTTGCAAGAAGTACGACAAGTTAAAAGGTTGACAGCAAACAACTACAAACTTGTACGGGTTTGACAATAGAAACACTGGAACGTATTTGGAGTTGTGGTTCGTTGGTGTGTGTTTCATTTCTTTTAATGTTCTAATTTTTGAACAACAATTTGTTTTGTTGCTTTTGTTGGTGTTAACAGAAGGCTACAATAGCCAAATAACTGCTTTTTAATAAAAACTTTACATATTTTGAATAGGGCAATTTCAATACAACTTTTATTGTAATTTTTATGTGCTTATGAGCGGCCTACCAGCATCCCCTCAGCTGCCAAAGCATATTTTATTTTTGTTAGATGATGGTTAAGAGAATAAGCCAGATAAACTTTGGACATTTAAGGTATTACCAAATTTTTTTTATTTTTTATCTTGGACCAGCACTCAGGGGATGACCCCTATGTATATGCAATGCATTGCGCCGGAACTGAAAACAAGGAGCTATTATTGAGGGGACAGATTAGGAAAGATGAGAAGATGGACTGAGTTTTTTGTAGCTATTTCAAACTTTAAATTGTTAATTTTATCAACGGGCTTAAGTTCGAATCTGCAAGACTGCAAACCATTTTTTTTATTATTTTATTAATAAATGAATTTGTTCAAATTCTATTTTATTATAAAAAGCTAAATTCACTCTAAATTGCCTAGAACTCAAGACTCAAATTTAAAAAAAGCAACGGAAGCGCAAAACACAAGTAAATATTTCTTTTTGCCCCCTTTTTTATTCTTTTTTAATTAGAACAGATCAAAATCTTTAAGTGCTCTTGCACACAAATTACAAACCCCATTCCATTATAATTATCAAAAATTATCGCTATTCTCTTGCTGTTGTTGTTGCAATTGTATCTGCCAATGCGGAAGTACTCACATGCACTTGTATGGGTGATTTTAGTTTCCGATTAATGGTGTGTGACAATTTATAACAAAATCGAGAGGCAAAAGCAAAAAGAAAAACAATAAAAAATAAAATATCACTAAAACGTTACAAAATGGCAAATTTATATGACTAGAGGTAATTTGAGGAGCGCATTCATTTGGTCTTTAGCGACAGATAGACCACGTCTTTTGGGTACGCTTCAATGGTTAATTGTTGTGTGCTTTTCGAACACACACCCCGAAAAATAAACTCCTTGTGCTGGCGTTAAGTGATGCATTCTTCTGTCATGCAACGCAACTGAATGTGCATGTGTGCTTCATATAAAATGCAATTGTAACTGAAACAAAGGATTAACTAAAAAAAAGTAAAAGCATATTATTTTCATAAGCAGTTCATTTAATGTGTCTGAGTTGGTTTAAATGCTAAACGAATCATTTAAAATTTTAGCATGCAATTAAAGCATAGAAACAGTGATGGAACTGGTGTCCGCACTCAAGCAGATGTTATATGACGCTATAGGATACCTGCTACTTCTAAACACCGCCTCCTTCAAAATATATATATATAAAAAATAGAATAAAATAAAATAAAAATAATAATAGGAATAAAAATGAAAAAATGTATAAAATTTGTAAGAAAAATAATATACGGCCATGTGATGGAAATCGCTTATCGCATGAAATAAAGCGTTTTCGATTTGAAGTCACAAAATTGGTGTGCTGGAGCTCGCAATCGCTCAAAATCGTTCAAAAGAAACTGGCGTTTTTCAAGTCACATGTGATTCGACAATGGTGCGATTCCCAGCACATACATGATAGATTTTCCCTATAGATTTTCCATATAGATTTTCCACAATAAGTCCTTAATATTTGAGATATTGCAATGATTTTTGAAACATAAAAAGTTTTGTTTTTATATAAATATTATCAATAGTAAAAACTATTAAAGCTGGTTTTAAGTTCACAATTTAAATCGCTTTAACGTTTTTATCCTTATAATGACTTGAATTTTTTGCACTTTTTATAGTGACTTGCATTTTTTATGATGACTTGCACTTTTTATGATGACCTGCATTTTTTATAGTGAGTTACACATTTTATTATGACTTGCACTTTTTATAATGACTTGCAATTTCCATAATGACTTGCACTTTTTATAATGATTTGCACATTTTATAATGACTTGCATTTCTTAGCATGACTTGCACATTTTTATGATGACTTGCACTTTTTATGATGACTTGTTTTTTATGATGACTTGCACTTTTTTATGATGACTTGCACTTTTTATGATGACTTGCACTTTTTATAATGACTTGCACTTTTTATAATGATTTGCACTTTTCATAATGACTGCACTTTTTATGACTTGCACTTTTTATCATTACTTGCACTTTTTATAATGACTCCTCTTTTTATGATGACTTGCACTTTTTATGACTTGCATGTTTTATAATGGCTTGCACTTTTTATGATGACTTGCACTGTTTTATGATGACTTGCACTTTTTATGCTGACTTGCACTTTTTTATGATGACTTGCACTTTTTATGATGACTTACACTTTTTATAATGACTTGCACTTTTTATAATGATTTGCACATTTTATAATAACTTGCATTTTTATGATGATCTGCACTTTTTATGACTTGCACTTTTTATCATTACTTGCATTTTTTATAATGGCCTGCACTTTTTATGATGACTTGCACTTTTTGTAATGGCTTTCACTTTTATTCTTACTAATATAATAAATATGAAAGTAAGTAAGTACAGAGTTATTTATTTAATAATAAATAAATAACTCTGTATCTCTGTTACCTTTCGATGCTCAAACCGCTGGACCGATTTAAATGAAATGTGGCATAGAGACATTTTAAGATTCGAGGAATAACATAGGGTGGTTTTTTTTTCGGAAATGCTCCTATTGAGTGGTCAAGGCAAGAAAATTTGTATAGACATATGAAATTATTAAACTGATAACTAAGAACGCTTTAAACTTTGATACAGAAAAAAAACAACACATTATTGACATAACATACACATTAGATGAAATTTCACATATTATTCGTGGAAAAAGTAGCGTTTCTTTAAACTTAGATTTCCAGCGAGTTGGAACCGTTAGGTTTTGAGAAATATAAAAAAGAAACTAGAAAAAAATGTTTTTTAGAATTTTTTTTGGAGTAACTTTTAAACGGGTTAGCCGATGGATTTCAAAAGACAACTAATAATAATAAATCGTATGTTAATTCTGAGGCACACTTTAACTACAGTAGTTTTCTAAAATTCAAATCAACAAAACCTGAATAAGTGATGATAAATAAAATTACACACGAGTACTGATGATGAAAGTGTAGCTGCTTTCGAAAACAAGTGTTCTGCTCTGCTGTGTAAGTTGCATAATTACTGCTGTTAACTATATGTTGTAAATTGAATTCATTATATCAATAAAAAGTTCGATAAAAAATACTTAAATATAAATCACGTGTGTGGGATCATAATATTTTGTAACGCACACGAGATTTGCGGCAAAATAAACAAGTCGCAGACACCTATTTCTATAGTATTTGCAATAGTGGTGAATATTTTCTTGTCATGGTGGATAGCATATCCCCTCCCATATGGCAGTTGAACAAATTTCAGGAAAATTGGTAGTTTGGTTTTCTTTAAGGAAAATTCGCGCAAATAAACAAACATGTTATTTCAGAGGCCAACATGCACGTGCATGTTTGCACATGTATACAGATGTATGTATGTGTGTATGTGGTTCAAATTCACTGGCCACAAACTTAATTTAGAGCTGCACAAGAATACCATTATTTTTCCCCTTTAAGGTCCATAGATAACTGCATGGCACCAAAAATGCCTTCCACTCCAAATTGAATCTGGTCGAAAATGAATTCCTGGAAATCATTCATACAACTCTAAACAACTTTAGCAGATGCTACTACGAAACATGGTTTAAATGCTGCAAAGTAATGAGCTTGCGCAGTGGGAACAGCATACACTACACAGTAAGCAGCAGCATACATTACAAGGCACAGCATCCATCCTCAACACTGATGGACTTGGATCAGCAAACCTTTCGCAATTCAAATTCAGTTACTTTTAGTGGCTGCTCGCGGACGGTTGTTTAAGCGGATGGAAAATAAGATATAAAATATTATTTTATAATAATAGTGTGAATTAAATTAAATCGAAGAGAGAAAAAAAGAATTGGAAATTCTTAAAGAGAACTTTTTGAATAGAAAAACAAAAGTGTTAAAGAAAAGAGAAATTGCTCTTTAGAAACCCAAGATTAAAAATGCAATTCTTATGTAAAAATCAGCCCCTAAGAGAAGAATTTAAATTGTAAAATGAGAGCAACAAAGTAACGGTGACAATTGAGAAGTGCATACAAATTAGAATAACAACAATAACTGAAAACATAAATATTAAACAACAAACAAACAGGTACAAAAAAAAAACTGTGTGTATAAAAATATATTGAAAAATAAAACAAACAAAAAATGGCAAAAAGAGTACCATCACCATCACGTTGCAGCACAGATGTGTTGTTTTTGCTTGCGCTGCTTCTTCTTAAAATAAACTGGTGATTGTTTAGGGGTTTTTGTTTTTGCAGAGATAACGGTAAAACATTCATGAGCAACTTTGCTGGCTGTCTGTCGTGTTAAAAACGTTGAACTGGAAGGTTGTTATTTATTTGCCGTGGGAAAAATACCCGTTTTTGTGTGTTACAACAAATTTTATAAAAAAATAAATTTAGAATATTTAAAATAAAAAAAGAAATGCATGGAAAGTGATGAGTTCGTTGTATTACAATAAATAAAAGTGTTAGCAAGAAAAATAAAATTCAAATTAATTTAAAGTGCAAAAGTAAAGAAATTTTGAAACTAATTCGAGGATAACAATTGATGCTTGAAACATGTTTAAGGCAAATTTAAAGGATAACAAAACAACTATAGCGACATGAAGGTGAGTAAAGGCATCGCTATTTTATAAACACATGGTTGCAAGCTACTTTTTTTTTTTGGGTGGAAAATTTTATTTTCTAAAAAAGTATTTAAAATTAAAGTTAAAAAAATACAAATAGGAAAACAAACAGGCTGCGTAGTTACCAACGTATATAAAATGTTCATGAGTATGTAATATCTGCTTTTATATATATACTTACATACTACATGCATGTTTACATATAATCTTGTATGACTGTGTGGATGTGTGTAAAATATTTGTATTTTAGTGTGTATGAATGCACATCCATGAATAATTTTTACCGGCATTTTTTTCTTTATAAAAACCATCATGTTGATGCATGCATTCTGCATCAGAGATGTGCAAAGGAGTGGTTTTGAAATTTATTTAAAAGTGTGGGAAATATTTTCAAAGGCCCTCTGCATTAAAAAAAATAATGATTTAATACTTCTTAACTGCTTATTTGGCAAGTATTGAATAAAAATTTGTCAAATTAGCAGTTAGGAAACTTAAAATAATATATGGGAATAATTGTTATATTCTGATATTGTTAAGATTAAGGTCACTTTATTTTAATTTAATCTTTAATTTCAATATTAATTTTAAATTCAATATTTCGTGTGACTTTTTCAGGAAATTAATTATTTTAAAAATATCAGAATATAGTAATTAAAAAGAGGTCAAGACACGAGAAGAATTTATGGGAATAAGATCCTCAATATTTTCATATGAATTTGAATTATTATTATGTTTTTTTATACCTTTTATCAAATAAGTGGGGTTGACATTCCGTGCGTAATTTCCATAATATTATATATATGTATATACATATGTTCTAGGTCCTTATGTATAAGGAATCCGAATAAAAAATGTCCGTTTGCTTGCATGTGAAATAATTTTTCCGACTCCCTCAAAAAAGCTAGAGACTTGGCTTCATGTATTGAAAACTATTGCTTTCGAAAATCAGCTGAATCCAAAATACCCTTCCAGAGCTGGAAAATTTAAGCTTAGATATGTTATATAAAAGTCATCTGCTAAAGCTATTTTTTTTTTTTTAATTATAGTTTAAATTTGTACTTCAGAAAAAATTAAATTGGCATTAAAAATCAAATAAAATAAAAAAGCCGATATCAGGGTTAGACAATTGAAACTGTTTTTGAAACTTGTTGGTGCATAGAAGTACCAACTAAAACAAAATATTTTCTTTTTCTTTATATAAAAAAAACAACAAAAATATTTAAATGCAAGTATTTTTTTTCAACGAACATTCTTATTGGTATATTAAATTGAATTAAAATTTTATAGGCTTCGAAATTTGTTTTAAATCTCAGAGAGGCATGATAAATATTCCAAGGCACAAAGGAAAGTCAATATCACTTTTTATTTATTCAACTTAGCAGAGCAGAACAGTTGTTTTCGAAAGCCGCTACACATTCATTATCGGTAGTCATGTGAATTTTTTTTTTGCCACGACAGTTTTTATACCCTCCAAAAAAGAATTTGGAGGGTATATTCTCTTTGTTATTCCGTTTGTAACGCAGCGAAATATCCCTTCGAGGCCCCATAAAATTAATCAAATATTTCCTACTTCAACCCGCAAACTGTTTCAAAAGAAAAATAAAACAAAAACAATTTGAGGAGAATATAAAATCTTAACCAGAGCTGCTGCATATTGTGATCAGTGATGAAATCTAAGACGATCTGAGCATGTCCGTCTCTCCGTCCGTCCGTCTGTGGAAATCACGATTCAGTCCAAACGAAAAGAGCTAGACTGTTGAAATTTGGTATAAATATTTCTTGAAGGATAGCACGGGTTAAGTTCGGAGATGGGCTAAGTCGGGCAAGAGGGAACAAATTTCCCCTAAGAAGAACTAAACCAACCTCTAAAAAAGAACAAAATTTGTAAAGTTTTTTTTTTGTAATTTTGTTAAGCAAATGATATATTTTTATATTAAAGAAGGTCCAACGCGTTAAACTTGGGGCCATAAAATAAAAAAATATATAATTTTTGAACCCCGCCCCCTTAGTGGGCGTTATTATATGCAAAAATAGTGTAAAACTTTAACAAATAGTTTTACTTAAGCCTACATTCTTTAAAAATAAAATTTTTAAGCTTTTATGATGAAACTGAGACGTAACCTAGCACTACTCTGCCCTACCCCCTCCTCCCCCTTTGCCCCCAAATGACCTTATATAAAAAAATTGTATATAATTATCGCAAACATTTATTTTTAAAGTATTATCACAAAGGTGAAATGTCTCCCCCACAGCCCTTGCCAGAGCGACCCCGCCACAATACAGTTTTAATACCCTCCAAAGAGAATTGGACCCTATAAAGTAAATATATTCTTGATTAGTGATGAAGTCAAAGACGGTCTAGCAATGCCCATACGTTCGTCTGTGGACAACATGATATTGTCTATTTTTGAACCCCGCCCCCTTTAGTGGGCGTTGACGTACGATATTATATAAAGGAACTCTGTCCCACCAAGTTAAACATTTTAAATTTACTTACTAAATATTTGGAGGATATTTAACATTCGACCCGGTCGAATATAACGTTTTTACTTGTTATTTATAAATTTTTTTTATAACAAGCCGATGGTAACACTCTGTAAATCCCCGTGTTGCCATTGTGTTTAGTTTCTTTATATAGTATTTTCTGAATTGAATGAATTGTTACATTTATTTCTTAGCTAAATAAATTCTTAGTATAAAATTGTAAAAAAGCGATTTAAATGGAAATATCATTGTAAAGCAAGATCAGGAGGCAAATTAAGGCATTCGATATCGATCGAAATTTGCATATAAAATGTATTGAAATTTCGATCGATATATAATGCCGTAATTTGGCCCCAGGTATTTACCAGAATTGGATAATAAATTATTCAGTTTTGATGTGTTCTCAATTGCTTAACAGTTGGCACCACTGATTACAGTGCTGTAACCCTTCTCTGTGTTAGTATTTTGTTGTTATATTTATTCTTTTTTCTCCTTGTGCACTTTTATGCATAGAATATGAATGTTTGCGGGTGAGTGTGGGGGAGAGGTGGTGGTGAATGATGATGGTGTTGGTGTGAGTGTATATACAAGTTTTGTTATTCATTAATATAACTTTGAGCTGTATTTGCATGTGTGTTTGTGTGTGTGTATGAAATGTTTTGTGCTCTTGTTTTGTGTTTGTATAGGGCAAGGAACTTTTATTGAAGCAAAAATAAAAGAAGAAACAAATATGAAAAAAAAACTTTGCAACAATTAAGATTTATATTGTTGCTGCTCACTTTTTTCGGGTATAATACCATTGCTGTTGTTGTTGTTGTTGTAAATATAGTTTCCTAAAAAAGGAAAAATAAATGAAAAATACATGCACACATATTTGATTAGGGGATTTTTTTTGTTGTGAAAAATTCTAAACTAAAGTAACACAAATTAGAATTTTCTTGCATTTTTCCACTTGGAAACATGAAGTATTAAATTTAAAATAGCTCAAGGACATTGGCTTGTTAAAATTGTTGTTCTTGCCAACAGTTTTCAAAATTATTAGCTCTAAGCTTGTATCATTATTGATTTACAACAAACATGAGAACACAAAAACAAAAAAAAAATATGATGGTTTTTAATTAAAAAAGTGAAATTTTAATGACCCGTTTGCTTATGTTGTAAACCATGGCAATTCTTGATGTTGTTAGTTGCCTGGTGATGTTTCCATTATAAGGGAAAGAATCTCCAATTTCTTCTTCATTATTTATTCAGTTATTTCTGTAATTCTTAAGCTTAAGTCGTTTGGCCTAAATAATAAGCTGTCAATAATATCAGCTTAAATATTTAAACATTTTTTATAAAAGGCTACAGTTTGTTTATTCAAATAATAAACATCAATTATTTAAATTAAGGAATTTAAAATTCCTACAAATTCCTTCAATAGTAAAGCGGAACGTGAGACCGCTACACCATGACATCAGCTTTCATGGGGCTCGTTGTACTGCTTACAGTCAAATAAATAAAAATTTTAAATTTTATGCGAGGTCTGTTAACAAAATAAGCTGAGTTTCTAATATCGTGGAATATGTACAGGGTGGACAAATTTGAGGTTAGGAAGTAAATTGGCTGTCAAATGATGAAATGTCAAAATGATGAAATGTCAAGCAAACGTTTAGAAATTTTAACCCTGGAACGCTACTCGCTGGAACAAAGAATTTTAATTATGAAAATTTACTATTTGAAAAACTAAACGAAAACAACGTCTTTTTCGGCAAATTCGTATTTAGTGATGCGGTCCATTTGCAATTAGGCGATTATGAAAACAAACCAAATTGTCATATACGGGGCTTATAAGACCCCCAAAAAGGTCTAGAAAAACCATTACTTCAAAAGAAAGTGACTGAATGGTGCGGTTTGTGGTCAGGCGCTATCATCAGCTCATATATTTTTGAAAATGAGCGGGGAAACGGCTTAACCGTGAATTCTCTGCGCTACCAAGTCATGATAAGCGATTTTTTGTGGCCTCAATTGGTTATTGTTGATATCAGTGAACTTTAGTATCACCAAAACGGTGCCACAAGCCACTCAGCCGGCCAAACAATTCAATTATTGTATAAGAAATTTCCCGGCCACGTCATTTCTCTATTTGGCGATGTCAATTAGCCACCTCGTTCTTGTGATTTAAAGCCGCTGGAATATTTTCTCTAAGACCATTTGAAAGACCGGGATTACGTGAAACAACCATAAACAACTGACGGTCTGAAAGAAACTTTGTTGCGAAATGTGGCCCAAAATTTTGTGAAAAGAACGGACGTCAACCGACGTGCTAGAGGAGGATATTTGCCTGACATCATATTCCAATATTAATTCCCATATTTCTACTTTACGCCGGTATCAATAAAACTGAATTTGTCAAAAACAGAGTTTGTTTTTAAGCCGACTTACTTCCTAACCTCAAATTGGCCCATCTCAAATTTATGAAGGGTGTTGACACAAATTTAAATCATAATAAAACAAGGAAATAATATTTTTCATATCACTGAAACGGGTTTTATTGGAATGGAAATTTTGTGAAATTATTGTTTAAATATGATTTCTGCCATGTGGCCGTCACAGCTGGAGGGTAGAAGGCGCAATCTCGAACACCAATTTTCCTGCTTTCCTGCACAGCGGCTACAGCTTCTTCAATACGGAACTGTTCTTCGCCTCACGGGATGCACATGATCAGTAACAGTAAATGTGGTCCGAAAACGATCTATTGTTCTTCGAAATAGCCGCTTTGAAGGATGATTATGTTCGCCATAAAATGGAAGCAGGGCACGATGAGTTTGACGAATAGAACAATAATTTTGATTAAAAATTTCAACAGTTTGCACGCGTTGCTCTGGTGTTGTGACACTCTAAAAAAACACGCGTTATATAAATATCTCTTTTTTTAAGTGTATGTCCTGCTTCTAAGGACATGAAGGACTTGAACCTTGTATGGACATTAAAAATATATTTTTACAGTTATTTTAGGACGAATTATTAGATGGCGAAAATTTCATATCATCCTCACTTCATCTGAAAATATATTTTGCTACACAGCCGTCTAAAAGGGGGAGCGGGGTTCTGCTGTTACTGCACTTTATAGCACATGACAGTGTCAGTCGCTGCCGCGCCTTGGCCACTAAAACAGGGCGACAACTAACTCAGCCATACACTAAAGCTGATCAGAAAAGTTCGACTTCATATTTAAGACTGGGAAAAAATAATTTTTTTTAATTTTTTTTATTTATGTCATGTTTGCATTTAATTCTTAATTATTTTTACTTCTTTTTATATGTTTATTATACCATTGTTGTTGCTGTTGTTGTTGTTGTTTCTCCTTTATTGTCAAGACGAGTTTTTTTGTTGTTTGTATCGCATAAATAAAATGCCTCCCTCTTGCTTGTCATAATCCCTTTTCTTTGTTTTTCGCTTAAGTTCTTTTATGTTGTATTCACTTGCTGATTTACCTAAAATTATTTTGTTCCTTGCTTTTTGGCTACGAAATGAATAAAGTTCTTAATAATTCGCTTCATTCTCTTTGGCTACAGAATTAAGAAGCAGGAACTCAATGCTGCCTCTTGCTGGTATTCCGGTTAAGGCACGTGCAGAGTTTTTCTCTTTTAATTTTTTTTTTGCACAGCATTCTAATTAGTCTATTCTAGAATGTTTCGCTACAACTTTACTTTATCCTTCTTCTTTTTAGTAAAAAACATGGAGGTGGCAATTTGAAAATTGTTCTTGAAAAGAAGTTCAATTGAATTTTGCTGGAGATGGGAATGCTTATTTCAAGATAAAGACTTGTTTCTCAAAAAGCCGTCTAGTTATATATAAAAATAAAAGATTTAAATTATAAACTGGCACAAGGAATTGCTTAAACCATGTTGTTGTTGGTTTACGGGTAATGGGCGTTTTGAGTCACAGTTTTTTATTTTTTTTTTTTGTGAAATATGAAAACTAAAGTAAGTAAAGGATGGGCAAATTTGAGGTTAGGAAGTAAATTGGCTTAAAAATACACTTTTTTTTATAATAAATTCAATTTTGTTGATTCCAATGCAAAGTGGAAATACGGGAATTAATAAGGAAATATGAAGTAGGGCAAGTGTTCACCTCAGCAGACCTCCGCTCTTTTCACAAAGTTTTGAATCACATTTTGCAGCAAAGTTTCACGTATCTCATTAATGCACCATGGAGTTTCATCTTTTAGAGCGTCAGTTGTTTGTGGTTGATTCACGTAAAACTGGTCTTCCAAATGCCCTAGAGAAAATAATCCAGCGGCTTTAAGTCGCAAGAACGAGGCGGCCAATTGACATCGTCATATCGAAAATTTGCGCCACCGGGAAATTTCTCATGCAATAACCGAATTTTTTGGCCGCCCGAGTAACTTGTGGCACCGTTTTGCTGAAACCAAAGGTCACTGATGTCATCATTTAACCAATTGTGGTCACAAGAGAACGCTTGTCATGCCATTTCATGCTCATTTTCGAAAAAATACGGGCCGATGATGCCACCTGACTACAAGTCGCCCCATACGGTCACTTTCTTTGGATGTCATAGTTTTTCGAAGACTGTTTGGGGATGTTGTGAGCCTCGTATATGACAATTTTGTTTGTTTACATAAACGCCTAATGGAAAATGCACCTCATTACTAAAGACAATTTTGCCGAAAAACGCGTTGTTTTTCAAACAGTAAATTTTCATAATTAAAATTCTTTGTTCAAGAGTGTAGCGTTCCAGGGTTAAAATTTTCCAAGTTTGGCTAAATAAATGTCAAAAGACGCCCGCATAAGTCTTCACATTTCATCATTTGACAGCCAATTTACTACCTAACCTCAAATTTGTCCACCCTGTCCACGCTCGCACGAAATTTGAAAATCACCTTGTTTTGCTAACAGACCTCGCATAACATTTAAAATTTGTATTTATATGTCTGTGTGCAGTTAAACGAGCCTCATGAAAATTCTTTGTTCAAGAGTGTAGCGTTCCAGGGTTAAAATTTGCCAACTTTGGCTAAATAAGTGTCGAAAGACGACCGCTTAATTCTGGACATTTCATCATGTGGCAGCCAATTTACTACCTAACCTCAAATTTGTCCACCCTCAAATTTGTCACTCTTTTGCTAACAGACCTCGCATAACATTTAAAATTTTTATTTATATGTCTGTGTACAGTTAAACGAGCCTCAAGAAAATTCTTTATTCAAGAGTGTAGCGTTCCAGGGTTAAATCTTTGGCTAAATAAATGTCAAAAGACGACCGCTTAATTCTGGATATATAATTTTATTATTTGACAGCCGATGTAATTCCTAACCTCAAATTTACCCACTCCGTATTTAGTCAAATTTGTTGATGGCTAAGCCAAAGCGGAAACTATTTTTAGGTACTGAACGTTACCTTTCTTTATCAATTCCTCTCTGCTCCCCCTTTGCCGTCTCTTTACGAGTATTAAAGCTGTCTTTCGTAGTACAAATAAAATTTTAATTTTATTCAATTTAAATTGAACAACAGAGTCTGCAGCCATCAATAAGCAAACGACTTTATGGTGCACATGTGCCACATGATTGCATTTACTACAAGAGTAAAACGTGTAAATGGTCCGGCACATAAACGTAACGGCTGATGGGTGAAAACATCAAGTTTAACTATTTACTCGCACTTGTATATAAACAGACACACATACGACGGCACAGACCGGTGCTGTAGTAAAAATAGTAGAGTAGTAGTAGTACAATACGCATAGTGTAATTTTACACACACACACACACGCAGCCATACACTTCTGTCCGGAATATTATAACGATGCAATGACACATGCGGCCTTTTGTGTTGCTGAAATGCAGACATTTTCACAGAGACGGCCAGCCAGACAAGTTGCAAATTTCATATGCAAAATATCTACTACTACTATTTACTACGCACACATACATGCACCCGGTTACATACATGCCTGCATACATTCTTATTATTTACCAAAATAAAGTGTGTGAATGTGCATCTAGATTTTTTGCCATGCAAAACTCATACGCATAAATTCCAACACCCGAAAATTGTACTCGTCTCATGCAGAAAACAACAACTATTTCCATATAGGAGTACATAAATGTTTCCTACATATACACACACACACATACACACACGCACACACACGCACGCACATAGTCGCACATATTGAATTCATACCGAGCAGCAGGCCGTAAGCATTTAATGATTTTGCATAGTGAAAGAGTCTGGCACATTTTACGGCTACAATAACTTTAGATTCGAATACTTTGAGCCCGGCTGCGCTGTGCATATTTAGGCCTACTGTATATAACGGTGCGTATGAGCGCAGACATACTTATACACGAGCACATGTTAATGTGTGCGTGTTATTACTATTTTTGGTCATATACGAGTACGACACTCGCACAATCTGCACAATAAATGTTTCGTTATTTAATTTTTCATATGCGTTCCTTCTCTCATTCCCCACGCCTTTCGTCAGGTGCGATTTATCGGTCAGTGGCATTTGTTGCTGTCTACTGTTTATACACAGTGTTGCCATATGAAAAGAACTAGCGTGTAGAGAGGAAATGAAATTTCTGTTGCCATGAAATTTTTATTTTCCTCTAAAGTGAAAGATGATATCGTAGAATTCATTTGTATTTTAGAAAAATTACTTTGGGAATGTTGGGAAGAATTTTGGGAGTCAGAGGCTGATCGCTTTGATCTCATAAAGCGTGTTTATTGTTAGAGTGTCACAACACCAGAGCCACGCGTGCAAATTGTTGAAATTTCTAATCAAAATAATTGTTCTATTCGTCAAACTCATCGTGCACTGCTTCCATTTTACTGTTACTGATAATATGCGTTCATCCCGTGAGACGCCGAACAGTGAGCGGTGAAGAGGCTGTAGTCGCTGTACGCGAAAGCATTGAAAATACTCATCATCAATCAATTCGTCGCCGTTCTCAGCGACTGGGGTTGTGTCTTTCCACTTTATGGAAGATTTTTTTAGTTGATGAAAATTGGTGTTACAGATTGCGCTTCGTACGCGCCAGCTGTGACGGCCACAAGGCAGAAATCATATTTAAACATTAATTTCATAAAACTTTGTTTCCAATGAAGCTCTTTTCATTGCTATTAAAAATAAATTTCCTTGTTTTATTGCCATTTAAGCTTGTGTCACTGTATAAGAAATAGCCTTTTGCAATATGAAATTTTTATAAAAGTTGGGCTATTGAAAAGTTTAAATTTAACAAGTAAAAACGTTATATTCGACCGGGTCGAATCTTAAATACCCTCCAAATATTTATTAAGTGAATTTAAAATGTTTAACTTGGTGGGACAGAGTTCCTTTATATAATATCGTACGTCAACGCCCACTAAAGGGGGCAGGGTTCAAAATTATACAATATCATGTTTTCCACAGACGAACGTATGGGCATTGCTAGACCGTCTTAGACTTCATCACTGATCAAGAATATATTTACTTTATGGGGTCAAATTTTCTTTTGAGGGTATTAAAACTGTATTTTGGCGGGGTCGCTCTGGCAAGGGCTGTGGGGGAAACATTTCAGCTTTGTCACAAAACTCTAAAAATAAATGTTTGGGACAATTATGTACAAAATAAAATTTTTTATTTTTTTTGATGGCGTAATTTACGTGGCAAAGGGGGAGGAGGGGATAGGGCAGAAACAGGCAGTCATAAAACTCTAAAAATAAATGCTTGGCATAATTGTATACAAAATTAATTTTTTTTTTTGGTAGGGTCATTTAGGGGATGAAGGGGAAGGAGGGGGTAGGGCAGAGTAGTACCAGGTTTCGTCTCAGCTTCGCCATTAAAGCTTAAAAATGTTACTTTTAAGGAATGTAGGCTTAAGTAAAACAATTTGTTAAATTTGTATGCTATTTTTGCATATAATAACCCCCAATAAAGTGGGCGTGGTCCAAAAATAATATGTTTTTATTTTATGGCTCCAAGTTTAAGGCGTTGGACCGTATTTGACATAAAAATGTATCATTTGCTTAACAAAATAACCAAAAAACTTTAAAAATTATGTTGTTTTTTCTGGGTTGGTTTAGTTTTTCCTAGGGGAACTTTTTTCCCTCTTGCCCGTTTTAACCCATCTCCGAACTTAACTTGCTCTAAGCCTTAAAATATATTTACACCAAATTTCAAGAGTCTAGATTTTTTCGTTTGGACTTAATCGTGATTTCCACAGACGGACAGACGGACGGACGGACATGCTCAGATCGTTTTAGATTTCATCACTGATCAAGAATATATATACTTTATGGGGTTTGAGATGGATATTTCGATGCGTTACAAACGGAATGAAAAAGTGAATATACCCACCCTCAAAATTCTTTTATGGAGGGTATAAAAATGCAATAAAAAACGGTTTGAAATTTTGCCAAATTTATTTTTCTTGTTGTGATGTAAAATTGGTCCGGTTAGAGATGAAATATTGGCCCTTATTACTTTTGTCGTGTTCGTAGTCGAAATAAAACGACCCCAATGTTAAACATATGGCAAGTGTTGCCACATACTGAGGATCTCATCACGGCTACGACAACCATAATAATGCTGATTATTTCATTCGTAAGGCTGCCATGAATGGCTTCGCAGTATCCCATTCGAGTACTTTTTCGAGTGTATGAGTTTGTATCTCGGCAATGGCATCACCAATGTTGGCCTTTAAATATTTAATGGTCTGTGGTTTGTCGTCATAACACTAGCCTTTAAAGCCGCTCCATAGGAAATAGTCCATCGATGTTAATCGTATTTCGGATAATTAAGCAATAAATCGATTTTCTATCGATTAAAAAATAAATCGGTTATCATGGTGCGATAGGTGTCTCCCTTGACCGTAATGGTTGCGCCGTCCTCATATTCAAAGAAATATGGGCCAATGATGTGTCGTCTGCTCTACAATCCACGCCAAACCTGCGCTCGTAATGGATGCATTGGCTTCTATAAGATCACGTGTGGCTCATATTTATGTGCTATAGAGTTATATGCTCTCACACACAAGAAGAATTTTACTGCACGTGCGCGTCTTTGCAAAATTGTTAGCGCCGTACGTGAAAGTATGTGATTAAAAATAATGCGTTCATGAGCCTACGTGATCGTGATCGCCTTAAATCTTGCCGTGCGTAAGTGTGTGCTAAATAAATTGGAGTTTCGTGATTGTAAGTTTAATTTTACTCACGTGCACATCTCTAATTTTGTCCTTGTTAATGCCGAATGGTTCGATTCGGCAACGTAATAAACGATTCACATACTTACACACACACACATACACTGACAAATACAGTCAAACACATACGCACACACACACACAGAAACACACACACGCACAAATTGCTACAATAATGAGAGAGGAAAGGAGTGTTTCTATCTGCAGATGGCAGCCTAGATGGGAATGCAGTTCGAAGGGCAGATGGACTTATTATCTTCTGCCCATCATAATTCCCTGGCTGGAGGCACAACACTGCGAGCCCAACTTTTATATGACGCAGTTCTTGAGTGGACATGGTTGTTTCAGGAAATATCTGCACAAATTTGGGCACGATAGATCCCCAACATGCCCAAATTGTGTTGAGGAAGATGAGGACGCTCAGCACGTTTTATTTTGCTGCCCTAGATTTAGGGGGCCTTGGGAGTTGAATATTACTCCCCGTCGAGAGTAATATTCTAGACGAGATTTTGGGTTCCGAAGTTAAATGGAACGAGTGCAACCGCCATAGATCTGTTGTTATGCAGGAACTACGAAGGCTGGAAAGACAGAGATCGAACGAGCGTACATAAGATGAAGCGAAATCGCTAACCAGCCCTCCGCGAAGTAATACCTAGCGGCAGTCTCGCGGAGGAAGAGTGGTCGAAGGAAACAGGGGGTGGGTTTAGTACGTAGGCACCCGTGATGGTGAATCGTGCATGTTTATGATGGAACATACGAGTAAGTATCTTTTGAAGAATACCACCTCCGGTTCTATACAAAAAAAAAACACTCACAAACACACACACACACAGACGCACACACACACACAGATACAGACACAAACACGCACACACATAAACATACACACACACAGATACAGACACACACAGATACAGACACACTTACAGTCAGACACACACACAGCCAGACATAGTGACAGCTTTTCAGAAGCAGTCAGGAAAGCTTCTTGACTCAAAACATCAAGATCTGGCGAAAACTCCATTCTTTCAAAACTGGGTAAAACCAATAACGTACCCGATTTTTTGAGAATTTTCAATATTCTGCGGAATGCGGAAAGTTAAAAAATATTTTGTTTAAGACAAAAAATTTAATATTTTAAGTACGGCGATTTAAACAAGGCGTATGCAAGATAAATACAAAAGTGTGCACAAAATTACAGCCTACACCTCCAAATTTCAAGGCTAGCGTCCATTTTATAGGGCTGGACAAAAGATCGATTTCTGTCAAAAACCATATTTCCATATAATAAAACAGATGGCAAACATTTATTAAATAAAAAAGTAAATAAAATTAAATTGTGTATTTGGAAATATGTACTCGTCATGTACACAATAAAAACGCTTATGTGCAGACGATTCTTATGTACTCGCACAACAAAAACATGAATAATACAGCACAACCATAAATCAAGATTTGTTGTGTAACGAAATGGTCAGGAATTCATGCGTTAGTGGATTTCCGGTGTATTATTTGCATGGACACACCAATACATCCACAAAGCAGCATAATACAATATGGCCAACAGTATGTACGAGTATTTCTATATACTGCATTGTATTTAAGCTCTTATGTAGTAAATATCCCGGTGTATATGCATCTGCGTATGTACAATTATGCCGGATGTTGTTAGTGAGACACAAACGAAAATGCATAGTCCAGTGTATGTGGAAGGAAAATGCCAAAACTATAAAATATGTACAATGCAATACTATTACTATGAATATAAAAAGAACAGCAACAACAACAACTACAGAAACAAAATAATGTATGTGTATGTATATTTTTTCCTGCCATAGACATGATACTGCCTGACCATCATCATCAGCATCATCATCATCATCATCATCGTCATTTGGTATCATCGATATGCAGGAAACCTGAACAAGAGCAGCAGACAATTGAAAAAGAAAGAAAAGAGAAAAATAAATGAATTAAATACAGCCGAAAAGAGTTGTGTACGAGCTGGCTGTCTGTCTGTCTGTCCGTCTGTGTGACTGGCTGGCTGCTTATGACTGGCCAGTTAGCAGAAATGGATCAATGACAGATTGTCTGAATGGTTATTTCATGGCATCAGATTGTTTTTCTTTTTTGTTTCTTTCTCAACTTTATGTTTATTTATTTATTCTTTTATAAACACAAATTACAGGCTTCTTTTTTTGATATATGTAAATATTGTTACACTTTGGCATTTCCACTTATTCGCACATTCTTTGCAAGTAAAAATCCACTGCACAACCCAGCCCTACTCTTAATCATTCTCTCTCTGTCGCTCTGTCGCGCGCTCTCTCTCTCTCTCTCTCTCTCTCATACAATGCAGCCAAATTAAAAAATATATATGTATATTTTTAATTTCTATTAATCGATCAAAAAACTATAGATGTTTTACAATCGTACCTAAAATTATGGCACACGTCTGTGCATAGACCAGAGACCTGCATGGGTGCCTTTAACTGAGTCTACAGTCATTCATAATTTGTCTTATTAGGGTTGTGGTAGTCGTGACGAAATTGATAAAGTGTGGCAACTCTTGCCGTATATTTAACATTCAAGTCGTATAGTTGCCACAGTGACTACGACAACCGTAATAAGGGTAAATTTACTAGCATCGGTTTCACACCGAAAAAATATTGCCGGAGTTCAGAGCATTTGCAAGTCTTGTACTAAAATACATTTTTGGATCTTTTTAGTGATGCCCACTGGCATCTAACGGCGTTTTTCGTTCTCAGCGTATTACAAAATCCGAAAAAAAACGTATCTTCTGTTTTGAGTGCGTGAATATTATGCGCATTAAAAATCACTCACTATCACCCACGGCTCTAAATTCTGTAATCACGCTCATGCATGCACGTATGATTTTAATTGTTTATAATCACGATTCACGTGATTCACGTGTGGCACGAAAAAAATCATAACATTTACAAATCTCTATTATTTTTGTTGGAATAACTTTTAAGCGGATTTATCGATTGCTATCACAAACTAGTCAGCCCTTGACATGGAAAAGCCATGGCGATCGCCTCGCCGCTAACGGGGTCTAATTTCTTTGATGCGTAAAGGGGGGGGGGGGAAATTCAGAAAAATAAGACATAAAGGAAATAATCAAATGGCTACACGGGTATTAAATAAAAGTGTGTTATCATCGATTTGATACTATTCTCGTATGCAATTTCCTAATAAAATTTTATTAAATGAAAATTGTTATCACATTCAATTAAGTCACCTAGTAAGTGGTTGGAGACAAACCAAAATGCAAATTAGTACTCATGATGAAAGTGTAGCGGCTTTTGAAAACAGCTGTTCTGCTCTGCTGTGTAAAATTATATAATTAAAAATTGATATTGACTTTCCTTTGTGCCTTGGATTATTTATCAAGTCTTTCTGAATTTAAGACAAATTTTCGAACAATTATCCTCTCACTCTGAATTGAATTTATTGTGATAAATTATTTTATTGCAAAGATGCTCTCGAAGTGAACAGTTTATCGATGTGCTACTGTTGTTGTTGTATGGTATTGCATAGAACTTTCATGTGTACAATTTTAATTGCATGCAAGAAATTTTATTGTTTGTAATGTCATGTAATGCTCTACTATACTTATTACTTATTTATAGCAATCCCTACTGTTAAGTTTATTTTATTTTCAATAGTCAATTGTAACGAGTTTGAACTATTATAACTCCATCTATGTGTCATAATTAAACCATACCATCTGTATTTCATAATATTACTATTTCGAGCAGCTGTGGAAGAACTGCAGCCAACAGTTTAATGTAAATATTGACTATGAGCGCCATTTAAAAGTTTTTAATAAAGAAAGCGGGCATTAAGAAGTCCACATGCAAACCTGAACGACGTGTTTAATTTTACATCACATCGTCAGAAGTGGGATTAGCCTGCAAAATCGAACAAAACCAAAAGATGGAATCAACTTTAACCAGAAAGCAACTCCAAGATGTATTAAAGTGTGTAGGAGTGTCGATCACAACTAAGCATTCCACCGATGCACTTCGCAGAATTTTTTCTGACAACCGAGACATTGTGGAGGCTGCATTGAAGGAAAATCCTAATATCATCGACACAGAGACTGATGGAGGGAACAAAGCCGACAATGACGGTGTTTCCAGCAACGATGAATCCAAAACTGTTGTCGAACCTACGAATTTTTCACAAGTCGCCATTTCATCTTTTCTTTCGACCTCCGCCTCCACTAATACGAACCCTCCGCTCTCTTTGCACTCGAATTTATTAGTGGTCAATACCTGTGCTAAACAGCCGATCGTCACCTCCGCAATATATTCGAGGCCCACCGCTGTCCACCCAAATGAAACTATTGGTAATTCTGCACCATGTGCAACAACTCCTGACGCCGCTTTTGCAAACAATTCGAATAATACCTACGTTAAGCGCTACGCTGGAAACCATTCAACAAGTCCGTTTACTTCCACAATTACTGAGGTTACAATGCATTCGAAAGCTATTAAGGCCCCTATAGCCGAAGAAAACTCGAAAACTGCCGCCGTCACATTCCCAGCTGAAGATTCGAACTTTACCGAAGATCACACAACAGAAGCAGAAAAGTTAGATGACGAAATTAAAATTTTGCGCCGCCGCCATGAAGTTCTACGTCTGCGTAAGGAAATAGAAATAATGGAGCGCAGCGCGGCGTCTGCAGTGCCAGACCGCATTGTAAATTTTCAAGATATTGAACATGCTGTAATAAAATTTAGCGGGGAGGAGCGAACATTTGGAGTTACTGAATTTTTCCAAAATCTCGAAGAAGTTTTGGAACAAGTAAAGGCCGACGAGCTACTAAAATTCTTAACTCTAAGAAACTCTTTAATTGGCTCGGCGCGTTTAATACTTGGGCGAGGGGCAATGACGTATGGAGAACTTAAAGCCAAACTATTTAAGGAATTTGGACACACGGTAAGTCGCCAAGAAATTTACAACACTCTACGCCGACGAATAAAAAAATCCGATGAAAGTGTCCGCCGATATGTTATGGAAATGGAATCCATTGCAATTCGGAGTGATGTCACCGATTTTGAGCTTGTAGCGTTTGTGCAAGAGGGTTTACAAGGCCGTGTGACAGATTTCATTCTTTTTGCGGCAGCTAAAACTATGGATGATATAAAAAATGCTATCCATATGTATGAACAGCGACAAAGTGTAAGAGGTGGCGGCGACAGTTTTACAAATAATAAAATAAATTTAACCGAAGTAAAGCCTAACACGCCAAAAACAAATAACGAGGGAACACGATGCTATAATTGTTCACGAATGGGACACATCAAACCTCAATGTCCTTATGAAGAGCGCCCAATTGGTGTTTGTTTTAATTGTTGGGAGGCGGGACATGAGCGCAAGTCGTGCAACAACATCAAACGCATACAGAGGCTGAAGACAACAGTTGCTGCCATTGCCGGAAGTGACTTAGCCGATGAAGATTCAAATCCTGTAAAATTTATTAATATGGTATGTTTAAGATTTATGAATTTCAATAGTGAACAGCTTAGTGATTATAAAATTATTCTATCTATTTTCGATACTGGCAGCCCGGTAAATTTGGTTCGCGAATCTGAAGTGCCATTTAATATCAATAGAGTAGAAACACAAACAGAATTTCAGGGTCTTGGTAAAGTGAAACTAAGTACGTTCGGAAAACTCAAATCTGAAATCTCTTTTGGAAAACAAGTTCATTTAGTTACTTTGATTGTTGTGCCTAATGAAACTATACCTATTCCTTTACTATTAGGACGAAATTTTCTTTCTAAATTTAATATCGGCTTAAGTTATATGGACAAACCAATGAATTCAAAAAATAAATATGTCCTTGAAGATCATAGTGCTTTTGAAAATTTTTTGTTTGATAGGATGAATTCCGATATGTCCGAAGGGGTAGCAGCGAAAGTAATTAATGACTTGCCTCCCGCGCTGATAGTCGATTCAGGTGAATTTCTTGGTAATGTGCAATCAGAAAGTGTGTGTGAAACAATCGAGACAACTGGACGACAATCATTGTCAGATTTCGACTTTGCTCAGAGTCAAATTATGGCTATAGACTATGAAATTGATGAGTTGAATATCAACCCCAGGTTGAGAAGTGGTGATAAGGATATTATTAGGAATATAATTGAAACAAAATACTTGAAGTCTGAGACTGAGGTCTGTCCCTACGATTATAAAATGACCATTAGATTGAATAGTGAAAATCGTTTTTACTTTCGGCCTCGTAGGCTAGCTGTTGCAGAACGCACAGCTCTTAGACAGATTATTAGTGAACTATTGGAGAAGGGTATAATCAGACAGAGCGAGTCTTCATACGCTTCGCCAGTTGTAATGGTTTCGAAGAAAAATGGGGAGTATCGTAAATGTGTGGACTATCGAGCATTGAATAAGATCACTGTGCGCGATAATTTTCCGTTACCTCTCATCGAAACATGTATGGAATATTTGGGTGGCAATAGATATTTTTCGACTTTAGATTTGAAGAATGGGTTTTTTCATGTGAAGTTAGATGAGGAATCGAAGAAATATACGTCGTTTGTAACTCCCGATGGCCAATATGAATACAATTGTATGCCATTTGGACTGAAGAATGCGCCTGCAGTCTTTCAGAGATATATACATTGCGCTTTGCGAGATTTAATCGAGTCAGGGAAAATAATTGTTTATCTTGACGATATATCCATAGCAACGCCTACATTTGAGACACACTGCCATGTATTAGTTGAAGTTTTACAACGATTAGCGATTTTAGGACTAGAATTGAATTTGAAAAAGTGTACTTTTGCTTATGGGACTATAGATTACTTGGGATACACGGTAAATGAAAATGGTATACGCCCTAGTGATTTGCATATACGGGCCCTAGCCCAATATCCTCTTCCAGTAAATTTTAAACAATTGCATTCGTGTCTTGGGCTATTTTCATACTTTCGAAAATTCATAAAGGATTACGCGAAGATTGTACACCCTCTCCAACGTTTGCTTAGGGATGGGAAAAATTTTAATTTTGATGAACCTTGTAAGCAATCATTTTACGAACTAAAGGAAAAATTAATGAACCCCCCCGTTTTGGCTCTATATAACCCTCGGAATGAGACTGAATTACATACAGATGCAAGCAAAGTGGGATTTGGAGCTGTATTATTACAGAAACAGAAAGACGGAAAATTTCACCCTGTTTTTTTCTTCTCTAAGGCTACTACGGCTTCAGAGTCTAAAATGCATAGTTTTGAGCTTGAAACGTTAGCCATAATTCATGCTCTGAATCGCTTTGATATATATTTGAGGGGTATTCCCTTCAAAATAGTCACCGACTGCAATGCTCTAGCACTTACTTTAAACAAAAGGGACATAAGTCCAAAGATCGCCAGATGGACTCTGCAGATGGAGCATTATGACTACAGAATTTTACATCGGGGAGGAGTAACAATGGGCCATGCGGATGCACTGAGTAGATGTCATGAGCAAACAGTAATATCGAACGAATGTTGTCGCGACATAGTAGATAAAATCTTCTTGGACTCAGATATGACTGATTCTGATCTTAATTCTAAAAACAACGATGTCGAAATCAAACCTCCGAACCCTTCCGACCCAGTATCGCACGATGATAATAATTTTCTGACTTCCAATATTCTTTATGGTGACACAACCGATCTTCACACTTACCTAAGGGAGGACGTAGGCGATGTTCACATTGATGAATATGATATACCGAATGTTATACCGTGTAGAGCCATCAATGTATCCGATGAAGGAGAGCTTAACTTCATGATTCAAGTCACACAAAATAGGGATGAAGAAATTATCGCGATGAGATTGCGACTGGAAAGGGAAGAGGTAACTAATTTCAAGTTAGTGGATGGTATAGTGTTCCGGGTCGCTGATAGAGGCGATTTATTATTATGTGTCCCTTATGAATTAGAGGAGAATATTATTAGATTAGTTCATGAAAGGATTTGCCATATGGGCATTGAGAAGACATACGAACAGGTCAAGAAAAACTACTGGTTTAGAAATATGAAAAGGAAGATTGAGAATTTCATAAAGAATTGTCTGCGGTGTATTATGTGTTCGCCTCCTGTTAGAATAAGTGAACATAATTTGTACAATATCCCGAAGAATCCCGTACCATTTGACACGATACACATTGACCACTTTGGTCCACTTCCGTCCATAAATTCGCAGCGCAGGTACATTTTGGTTATAATTGACGCTTTTACGAAATTTGTCAAACTATTTGCGGTAAAGTCTACAAGCACGAAGGAAGTTATTGCTTGCTTAGACAAATATTTTATAGCTTACTCAAGACCAAGACGAATTATCAGTGATAGGGGTACATGTTTTACTTCTTCTGAATTTAGTTCATATCTACTTACTAATAATGTAGATCATATTCGGATTGCAGTAGCATCAGCACAGGCAAACGGACAGGTTGAGAGAGTGAACAGAGTACTCAAAGTGATGTTAAGTAAGCTGACTAACCCTTTGAATCACGCTAATTGGTCACAAATGCTAACAAAAGTTGAGTTCGCCATGAACAATACAATTCATTGTTCTGCAAGGCAGTCTCCTAGCAAATTGTTATTTGGTGTTGAACAGCGCGGTACGACCATAGATTTTTTGACGGAATATTTAGAGGGAAAGAATTCTAAGCAATATGTTCGTGACTTGGAGCAGGTTCGAACCGACGCATCGGAGGCTATTATGAAGTCGCAGGCGAATAATTTAAAATATTTTTTGGATAGGAGCAAACCTGCAAAGTCTTATAGAACAGGTGATTTTGTTGTTGTTCGTTACACTGACACAACAATTGGTAAAAACAAAAAGTTGAACGAGATTTTCCGAGGTCCTTATGTAATTCACAAGGTTTTGCCCAATGACCGATATGTTATTCGGGATGTAGAGAATTGCCAGATTACCCAGCTGCCATATGATGGAGTAATAGAAGCTTCACGAATACGAAAATGGATAGATAAATAGTTTGATTGAGGGCAATCAAAAATCAGGATGGCCGAGTTGTAATGTCATGTAATGCTCTACTATACTTATTACTTATTTATAGCAATCCCTACTGTTAAGTTTATTTTATTTTCAATAGTCAATTGTAACGAGTTTGAACTATTATAACTCCATCTATGTGTCATAATTAAACCATACCATCTGTATTTCATAATATTACTATTTCGAGCAGCTGTGGAAGAACTGCAGCCAACAGTTTAATGTAAATATTGACTATGAGCGCCATTTAAAAGTTTTTAATAAAGAAAGCGGGCATTAAGAAGTCCACATGCAAACCTGAACGACGTGTTTAATTTTACATCACATGTTGTTGCTTTTTACACCCACATGCGCATTATTTTCCCATACATAAAAGTGTACATGCCATGCTGAAGTATGTACATGTAAATAGATACATGCTTATATACATACATGAATATGTGTATGGTTGTGTGTGTGTGCATTTATTTATGTTTTGCATGAACACATCCACAGCCACTGGAATAAATTAAAGGCAGCCGCAAGAAATCAATAAAATGCAATACATAAGCCAACCGGCCGGCTTCTAAATGAAATGTGCCGTCCTACAGATTTTGGTTGGCATTAAAGTTTTCTGTTGAATTTAAAGCATTTTATTTTTTGGAATATTTAAACTTCTTTTTTAATTTTAAAATATGAGGGTTAAGAATTTGCTGGAAATGTTGAAAAATTGTTATGAGCATGCAAAACTACACAGGGAATTAAGAATTGTTACTCGTATGCCTATCACTGGAAGTGATCAGATAATTTAAGGTGATTAGAGGGCCATTTACCATGTGATCTATGATCTAACATGAGCTCGAAAATTTGTTTTAAATTCAAAAAGACATGATAAATATTCCCAGGCATAAAGGGAAGTCAATATCAGTTTTTATTATCAAACTAACTAAGAAAAGCAGAACAGCTGTTTTCGAATGCCGCTACACTTTCATCATCAGTACTCTTATGTATTTTCGTTTGTCACCACTTAAGGAATAACGGGATTATAAAATAAATTTTGCACAAAAATCCGCTTTATAAGCTTTTTATAAATCAGTAATATTTTTATGAACTGGTCCTAAAGTACGAAGTTAGTAAAAATGGAACGCTACACGAATGAACAACGCCTTCTCATTGGGAAATTATTTTACCAAAAGGGTGAACGTTCTGCGGCTACAGTTCGCAAATTCCGATCAATTTGGGGTCACAATAATGCTCCAAAAGAGTCAACTGTAAAGAGATTAATGGATAAATTTGCCGAAACTGGGTCTGTTAGTGATGTAAAGACAACAAGGCGCCTTCGACCAGGTCGATCGACCGAAAATGTCGCAGCTGTACGTGATGATGTCGCTCAAACTCCATCCACCTCAATTCGACACCGAGCTCAGCAAATTGGTGTCTCCAAATCCACTATGCAGCGAGTTTTGACGAAAGATTTGCATCTTCATGCATACAAAGTTCCATTGACTCAGGAAGTGAAGCCAGCTGACCATGGACAGCGCAGGGAGCTCGTTAATTGGGTATTGGAGAGACAACATGAAAATGCTGATTTTGCCGATAAAATCATCTTCAGTGACGAGGCCCATTTCCATCTTGATGGCTTCGTCAATAGGCAGAATTGTCGCATTTGGGGTGAGGAAAATCATCGAGTGATTCATGAGAAGCAAATGCATCCTCAACGTGTCACTGTGTGGTGTGGATTTTGGCCTGGAGGAAGAATCATTGGACCTTTTTTTTATGAAAATGAGGCAGGTCAAGCACAAACAGTCAATGGTGTTCGGTATCGTGAAATGATAACCAGTTTTTTCGTGCCTAGAATTGAAGAAATGAATGTGGAGGGCATGTAGTTTCAACAAGACGGCACCACATGTCATACAGCCAGAGAAACAATTCAATTGCTGCATCAGTCATTTTCCAGTCGTGTTATTTCGCGTTTTGGAAACACCAGAATTGGCCGCCTAGATCGTGGGATTTAACGCCATTCGACTTTTTTCTTTGGGGTTTTTTGAAGTCGATGGTTTACGCGAATAAGCCGACGACGACTCAAGCCTTAAAAGAGGAAATTGGACGCTGCTTTAATGAAATACCACAGCATTTAAGCAAAACGGTCATTGAAAATTTCATTAAAAGATCGCGTGTGTGCCAGCAAAGCCGCGCCGGCCATCTGCCCGATATGTTGTTCCATACATAACCTCATTCTGTCTACTTTACGATATAATAAAGTTTCACAATTTTTTTTTTAAATATCTGTGTTTTATTTAAAATTTAAATCTTGCGTTCTTGTTGGGACACCCTTTATAATATGTTTTACTTAAATTAAAATTTCAATTATTTGCGATAGTGGTTTTATTTGTAGTTTTTATATTGGAAGTGCAAAAAAGGATGGATTTTCAAAGTTCGGGTGGACATAAAGTGATCAGTTAGTTGGACAGGGAATTAAATATAATTTTAAAAGCTCGCTATTGTTGTTGTTGAGAAATTAATAAATCCGTGAAAAAAGCAGTTGACAAAACTGTTCTATAACATTATGAGAATATGATTAAATGGCACATAGTGTGAATACCTCAATAGTTTGAGTTCAATGATTTCTGTCGTACAAGTTGAGTCTAGACCGTAGTTGTCTTTGAAGACTTGTGCTAACATTTTACGGCCTACATTTTTGTAAAACATGACATTACCGCCCTTCTCCTTTGCAGCGATATCTCCTACGATTTGTTTCAAAAGAGCCAAATATGGCCATCATATAGTGGAGTTGGGCTTAAATTTCTATTCTTTAGTTAAACTATAGCAAAAGTTTAACTAATGATTATCTCATATAAATACCATTGGTTAAACCATGATCATTAGAATAACTACTGACTGAGAGTTGGGCCGTTAGAGGGTTAATATATTCAATAAAATTATTTCGTTTAATGCGTATGTTCGCCCAAGTTGTGGAACACCTGGTGCAACACAAAGTCTCACATATCCTTAGGCGCAAACAAAATTACAAAATAGAGAATTATTTTCTGTGATAGCAAATCAATTTCGGATTTTGTACTGTATATTTACCTTTAATAAATGATTAATTCTTCTAAAATGTCTAGCTAAACAAAATACTAAAATTGAAATCTTAAAGCCTTGACCACGGAAGAAAGCACAAAAGCTTTACGTTTTCATTTCTTCTGGCAATAGATGAAAAATAAATCTTGGCTAAACTCGGAATGTTTGTCAAATACTGCGTGTCGGTCTCAAGAAGAAAATTCAATTTAATTTGTGTCATATTCGAAATGCATTTAATTTAATACATCGATTTAATTTAATGAAAACTAAAATAGCAAAACTTGAGTCCCCACATAAAAAAAATAAAATAAAGTCTTGGAAAAGTTTCATAACAACAACTTTTTGTATAAAATGCACGACGTTTCTATTATATTTTCCAAACTTTATTAAGTTTTACATAAATCTTTTGCGAAATTGGTTTCTTTGAGGAGTTTTTTTTTTTTTTTTTTTTTTTTTTTTTTTTTTTTTTTGAGAAAATTTATTGCAAAATTATTATCCAGCCAGTGAAAATGAATATTTTGTTCGAGAAAGTGGTTGAAACTAGAGACGTGCAAATGTCGTGATTTCTTTGTGTCACGCATGCATCACGTGAATTGTTATTATATCTTTTGCGAAATTGGTTTCTTTGAGGAGTTTTTTTTTTTTTTTTTTTTTTTGAGAAAATTTATTGCAAAATTATTATCCAGCCAGTGAAAAAAAATAATTTTGTTAGAGAGAAAGTGGTTGAAACTAGAGACGTGCAATTGTCTTGATTTCTTTGTGTCACGCATGCATCACGTGAATTGTTATTATAAATTATTAAGATCATGCCGGCGGGCGTGAGCGTGACTTAAAACAGAATATACGCTATTTTCTTCTTTTGAATTTTTAATTCTAAGAAAAATAGAAATTCACACGCGATAACAATTTTATTGTGAGCATGAGGGATTTTGCAAAATTGTTACCATCGTAAGAAATAAATTATTAAGATTACGTCTGCAGGCGTGAGCGTGACTCAAAACAGAACATAAGTTTTATCTCCTTTAGAATTTTTACTGCTAAGAAAAATAGACATTCACACGCGATAACAATTTTACTGTGCGTGTGCGTGATTTTGCAAAATTGTTACCATCGTGAGTGAAAGCATGTGATTAAAAATAATCCTTGTGTGAGCGTGCGTGGCCGTGAGTGCCTTGAAAATTTCCGTGAGGGAGCGTGCTTGAAAAAATTTTAAGTTTCGTGATCGTGCATGATCGTGGGCTAAACTTACTCACGCGCCCATCTCTAGTTTAAACTTTCATTTCATATCTTCTTAATAGTGAATATAATAGTCAGTTTTTGTTGTTGCAAGTTTGTCTCAAATAAACCATAAAGTCACGTTTTCATGTTCCACAAAAGAATAAAAATAAAAAGAAAAAATTAAAAAAAAGAGAAAAAATAAATAAGAAATTAAAAAATATTTATTAAAATTCAATGGCAGAGTTTGATTCTTCTGCCAAATGGAAGTAGGAAAATAATATATGGGCAATAAAATAGTATTAATGAGAAACACTAGGCAGCAAAATGCAAATTTTTTTCAATTAATTACCGGCAAAAAGTCGTTTTATATTTATTCTATTTTTTTTATAAAAATGGTAAATTTAACTTTGACCAACTTACAAACTACTTTTCAATTAAAGCAACAAACAAAAGACAATTTTGAATTTCAAAAAGCACACCCTTAAGACTATCACTCGAATCTTCGGCACAACACTTGATTAATATTAATGATTCATCTAAAATTCATAACACAATGGGATGCATCATAGAATTTTTAATGTCACAAGACATCATTACAGCTTCAATTGTGTGGTTTTGACTCAAATGACAACAACAATAACAGCAACCTAAATGCCAATCACTTTCCTCATTTTTCTGTTATTATAATTTTTTTTTTTTTGCCAAAATATCTAAATATGCTCGTACCAAAATCTATCTGAAACATGTTCTGATAAAAATCTGTTTTCTTTCAAGGAGGAAACAGCAAAACTTTTTTTGTTCTCTTCTGTTTTTTGTAACTTTTGTTAGACGAAAAACAGCACAAGCCATTTTTGGCAAAGTTACAGCAAAATGTCCTAAAATATTAACATCCATCCGCAAATGCAAGCACGAGAGTACATTAAAAAAAAAAAGAAAGAATGAAACACTTACTTAAACAACTTGATTTTTCTCAAATAACAAGAAGAACGAGAAGAAAAATGAGTTGAAAAAATTAACATAATAAATGAAAGGAAACTTTTTCGATATAAATATGCAGTAACAGCCATAAATTCATGTCTATTTTTATAAAATTTATAAACAACATGTTCAGCGCTTAACAAAAGCCACCGAGTGGCTGCAAATGAGGGAAAGGCCAAATTTGGGTATCAATTCAAACTGAAGTCAAATTAAACAATTTCAAATGAGAGACTTTCATTTCATTCCTCTCAACCATTGAAATTGATGCTGCAGAGTTGCCGTACTATTCATCAATTCTTTTTTGGCTTCAGTGATGTTTTTCTAAAAATAAAAAAAATTTTATATATGGCATTAAATTTTTTTGAACTTTTGTTAAAGGGCATGAGGTTGCCTGGTTTAAATGGCTGTCAAATACAAACTAAATGACTCAATTTGTTCGAAATTTGAGTCCATTAATAGACTGCGGGTGACAGCAGTAGTCTCGCATTTAAAGTTGCTGTGAGGAAAATTGACATATGTAAATCTCACTGCAATGACGCTATTCACAGAAATAAAGTGCAAGTCATTGAAAACTGCATGTCATCAGAAAAAGTGCAAGTCATTATAAAAAGTGCGTGTTATTATAAAAAGTGCAAGTCATCATAAAAAGTGAAGACATTATGAAAAGTGCAAGTCATTATAAAAAGTGCAAGTCATGAGAAAAAGTGCAAGTCATTATCAAAAGTGCAAGTCATTATGAAAAGTGCAAGTCATTATAAAAAGTGCTAGTCATGAGAAAAAGTGCTAGTCATGAGAAAAAGTGCAAGTCATTAGAAAAAGTGCAAGTCATCATAAAAAGTGCAAGTCATTATGAAAAGTGAAACTCATTATGAAAAGTGCAAGTCATTATAAAAAGTGCTAATTATGAGAAAAAGTGCAAGCCATGAGAAAAAGTGCAAGTCATCAGAAAAAGTGCAAGTCATTATGAAAAGTGCAAGTCATTATAAAAAGTGCAATTCATTATAAAAAGTGCAAGTCATGAAAAGTGAAAGTCATTATAAAAAGTGCAAGTCATGAGAAAAATAGCAAGTCATTACAAAAATTGCAAGTCATTATAAAAAGTGCAAGTCTGTATAAAAAGTGCAACTCATCATAAAACGTGCAAGTCTTTATGAAAAGTGCAAGTCATTTTAAAAAGTGCAAGTCATGAGAAAAAGTGCAAGTCTTGAGAAAAAGTGCAAGTCATCATAAAAAGTGCAAGTCATTATGAAAAGTGCAAGTCATTTTAAAAAGTGCAAGTCATGAGAAAAAGTGCAAGTCATGAGAAAAAGTGCAAGTCATGAGAAAAAGTGCAAGTCGTTATAAAAATTGCAAGGCATCATAAAAAGTGCAAGTCATTACAAAAAGTGCAGGTCAGACAGACGGAGTTACTTTTTAATATTTATTATGTTATTAAGGATGAGTCAAAAACTGTTCAATAGTTTTTAATTTTCTTGCAGTGTAATTTTTGTAAATTTTTTTGGTATAGTTGAAAGTATTAGTTTTTTGTTCAATTGCAATTTATATAGACAGGCACAAGAATTATTATTATTATATTTTTTGTTGTAGAGCAGAGAAAAGCCCACAATATTAGCAAATACTGAAATGCAATTTCCTATTGGAGAAAACATTCATGGGTGGTATTGTCTCTGACATTATTCAACGTAACACCAGCAGCATTAAATTTACCACAAACCAAATAAAAGAACAGAGAGGAAAAACTCCCATTTCCTTAGGAAATGTATGTCTTTTAAGTTCCAAATAGACAACCATTAAGTGCATTAGTTACGATGGTAAATTCTGTAGGCAATAAACGAAAAAAGGACACAGGAAAAAAAGCTCAGCTAGAAACTTAAAATATAGAACATTATAAAAGAAGAAAAAAAAAAAAAGATTTTATTGCAAAACTCCAAAGGCAATTACTTATTGATTTTTATGGGATTATTACGTTTTTTTTTTATTTTTTCCAGGAAGTTTTTTATTAAAAGGCACATGTTTCAGCCACTAAATATTTATTTATGTATTTTAAGTTATCCTGAAATCCTATCGCAATCAATTGTTCATCTGTAATTTTTTTTTGTGGCAGGATAAGCCATCATTTCCTATAATAAGTGATTATTGAAGATAAACTTTTATGTGTGTTTAAAGAACAGGCTAAATGACGCTATCGTGTGTCGGTTGCGTTCTCCGATCTGTTTCACTAAAACGAATGAAGGTCATTTTTGTTATTCTCGCTTAATTAAATTGGGATATAATATGTAACTGGGAAAAAATGATACGTATACGTAATATTTTTCACTACGGCCTAGAAAATATTTATCATACGCCCACGTCAATCACTAAAGCAAATTCTACAGCATAAATTGTTTATAAATCTTAAGCATTTTCTTATAACAATCTGACACTCAAACTAACAAAAAAAAAATTATGTTTTATTTAATTTATGCAAAATTATTAAAAATAGTATAAAATAAAATTTAGCAAACAAAACGTCCATCAAATTTTGTGGTAAATTAAAACTTAACATCTCCATTTTTGTTTACGAAAATCCTTAAAATTACTGATGCAAATACATATAAAATACGAGTATGAAACAAGTTTACTTTTATATTTCCAGTTAAACTTGAACAAATAATTTCCTTAAAAATGCCATTATTGAAATTCTTTTATTAGTTGCTTTACAAAGTTAAAAATTACTTTTTGATATTTGTTTTCTGAAAGTTTGAACATGTTTTCATTTTTTTTTTGCTTTGCAAAAACAAAACTTTTTGCGGTTGAAAGCATTCGTAGAGAAAGAAATACAGTGGGGAAAATGAAGGAAAATTTTGGGAAATACATATTTTTAATATTTTTGTAAGGCCTCTAGGCAGTTTTTTTTTGCTCTAGTTAATAAGATAAAAAATAGTAAAAATCAAATTTACTTCAATTTAAAGTATTTCGGAATTTTTTTTTTAACACTTCAGTTTTTAGTTTTAATCCAGATGAATATCTTTTGACGAGTTATTGAAACTTGTTATTCATGTATGTGAGGGTTTGAAGCAATATGTTTGTTGTTGTTATAAGAAATTTTGGGTGAAGCTCCCGTGGTAATCAGCGGAAGCTAAAAATCCTTTCAATATCAGTTTTAATTTTTTTTAATATATATTTTAGAAAAATTTGGTCCGTACGACCAAAATTAAAAATTAAAAAAGTATGTTATTTTGGTAATAATTTTTTTAATGAATTTTCTTAATAAAATTTTTTTAATAAAATTTTTTTAATAGAATTTTTTTAATAAAATTTTTTTAATAAAAGTTGTTTAATAAAATTTTTTTTAATACAATTTTTTTAATAAAATTTGTTTAAAAATTTTTTTTAATACAATTTTTTTAATAAAATTTTTTTAATAAAATTTTTTTAATACAATTTTTTTAATAAAATTTTTTTAATAAAATTTTTTTAATAAAATTTTTTTAATAAAATGTTTTTAATAACATTTTTTTAATAAAATTTTTTTAATAAAATATTTTTAACAACATTTTTTTAATATAATTTTTTTAATAACATATTTTTAATAAAATTTTTTTAATAAAATTTTTTCATACAATTTTTTTTACTAAATTTTTTTTATAAAAATCGATCTTAAACTTTTTATTTCTTTAATTTATTATATTATTCATTGATTTTGGCCGAGTTTTATTTAAGTGTGAGTATTTGTTATTCAATATTTATGGAAATTGAATAGAACCATAACAAGTTAAGACAAACACACACGCACACACACACACACATGCACAAACCACAAGCTTTTACACTAAATCAAATTTACTTTACATTTTTTCCACTCCAGTAGTTTTCTTGTTGTAAACCATTATTATTACACTAGAACACAATAAATACTACCGACACTCGAACATTTAAATGAGAAAATTATTTCTTTGGATTATAATAAAATGAATAAAATATGAAAAGTTTTGCTAAATATTTTCTAAGCAATTGAATGGTTAATGGCTTATGAACGCCAAAAATTAAATAATAATTTTGTCGAGCAAACAAATTGTTAAATTAAAATTAAACAAAAGAGAAAAAGAAATATATATTTTTGAAACAAATTTATTTGTGGTAAACTAAGAAGGATGCTTTAAAAAATTTAAATTTTCATTTACTACTTAAAAAATATTTTACAATGACTTAAACAACACACAAAATACGGGTATAAAAAAGCTGTAAAATTGAGAAAATAAGAAAATATTATCTCCTTAATAATTGCTACAACGCACAATTGTGTCAATTGCAAAAATAATGCTAATAAAAATGATGTGAATAAAAATCATAAAAAGTGGCAAATCTCGAAAGTATGAACAAAAAGCGGCAGTCAGCCAATTGCTTTAGACAAAATTTATTTCCGGAGACGTAATTTTATAACAAGTTTTGCATCTCCTGTGGTAAGAGAAAACCATAAAAAGACTCGGCGTTCATTACAAAAAAAAAAAAACTAAAAAAATTAGTCCAGAAAAAAATTTTGTCCGAAGGAAGACTCCAGCTTTTTCTTCGTACCTCAACTTCTGAGATTTCCACATTCTGCCACTTTTTCCTAAAAATTTTTTATTAAATTCTTAAGTTCTATACATCAAAATATTTTTTATTAAACTGGAAAATTATAATAAAAAATAAAAATAAAAAAGTTGCTATTACCCTTCGAAAGCTTAAAACCCTTCAACATTTATTTCCTATAATTTTGTTTAGTTCCTTTAAAATATAATTTTAATCCAGCTCCCCCCTACCCTCCGTGCGTCGTAGCGTACATGATTTGTTAACTTGCTTTCAGTTTATGAATTCAGCACAATGAATAGTTTTTCATCTGCTTGTTTCTTTATGCAACTTTTGCGAAAGCTGTGCGAGGCAGCATCAGTTAGCAACAGAAAAATTTTGCTGTTAAGGAAAATAGTTAGAGACCTATTTTAATACGTAATTTACTGTATATTTCTTTTTTCGCTACAGACTTCCCGCTGGAGTTTTTTTAGATGATTTTCTTTTTTTTTTTAACAAAGCTTGCACACACACACAAACACATACATTTTCATGAAGATGATTAGGGGGATACTGTTAATATCGTGTTCAGATATGCATTTTTAATTGAGTCAATATTCACTTTATTGACTTAATTATCGTCCTGTTCATTTAAACAAAATTTAGTCAATTCAATTAACGATTAAAAAATAAAAATTTTTCATATTCATGAGGACCTCAAGTTCAATCCTGGAATGTTTTTTCTTTTTTTTTTTTGTTAATTTTCTAATTAATAATAAACATGGCTCGGTATCGCTCTGGCTACCCGATACCTCGGCAGTTTTCCAGGCAGAGATTTATGCCATTACCGAGGCAGCATGGGGAAACATAGAGAAAGACTTCGACTGCAGTCTGTATACCGATGGATCAAGAATGATCTGTGGTGCAGGTTCAGGAGTCTTCTCAAGGGACCTTGGAACAGGACTTTCACTCCGACTCCCTGATGGAGCTAGTGTATTTCAGGCGGAAATATTGGCTATAAGGGAGGCGGCTAGGTTACTAATTGGCAGGGGTGTTCAAGGTGGAGTCGGCATCTTTGTCGACAGCCAGGCGGCACTCCTGTCTCTGAGGTCGTTCACTACTTCTTCTACCATAGTGACTCAGTGCAGAAAGCTTCTATCCAGATTGGGATATCAGGCTGATACTACCCACATCTGGGTTCCCGCACATAGTAACTTCCCTGGATACGAACGGGTGGACGAGCTAGCTAGGGCTGGATCTGCTATGGACGTCTCCACCGCTGTGTGGGTAGCCATCCCGTATGGCGCTATGAGATGCGGCATTCAGAGCCATTACCGGCTGAAGGCTGCAGACAGGTGGCGCAAGCTGGACACGTGTAGGGTGGCCAGAAGTATGTGGCCCTGCTACAACGACAGGAGGACAGCACAGCTGATCAATAGGAACCGTAGGGACATCTCAAGACTCGTCGCAGTAGTGACGGGGCACTGGGCAATAGGCAGACTTGCTCGTAGGATAGGTCTCTCCTATAATGCATTCGCAGCTGCCGGGATCAGGGCCAGGAAGAGACAGTTTATCACTTCCTTTGTGAATGCCCGGCATTGCACCATGCGAGACACAGGATCTTAGGCAACAGTATGATATCCGACCTTTCGAAGCTATCAGGTATAGGTCTAGGTGACCTTATTAGATTCCTCGAAGCGAGAGGTTGGACCTAGCATCCATCACCGTATCCGAGATTTGGACTCGGTTCTACACAGGTTGACACTGACGAGTGGAGTGGGCTTTCAAAGGATCTCAGAGATCCTACTTGAGTGCTTGTGGGTTACAGGCAGCCACGTATACCAACCAACCAACCGAGGCAGCATTAAGGATTGATGGGCTCAGTTTGGAGGCAAGAACTATTGACATTTGTGCAAATAGTCTGCCAGGAATTAGGGCCTTGGGCTCGGGATGATAAAGTCGAAATGAGTATTGGCATGCATTCAATCTCTGGCTCGACTTAGAAGACATGACGCCAAGATAGTTTGTGTTCCAGGGCATGAAGGCATTCAGGCAAATGAGATGGCGGACGAATGCGTAAGAGCGGGTTCGGCCTTGGATGAAGCAGCCTCACGTGGGGATATTGACATTCCCTCAGTTGAGCTGCTTAACAAGATTCAGGAGTGGGCAGAGAGGAAGGTGACAAACAGGTGGTCGATTATTACCGCCTGTAGGGTCTCCAAAACTCTATGGCCAACGCTTAACAGAGTTAGGACTAGGCAGCTTCTGACTTTTGGGAAAAACTCGTTGGCACTCCTGGTAGGGGTCTTGACGGGGCACAGTGCAATTGGGCACATGTCGGAGCGTTTGGACTTTCCCCATGATGGTCGCTGCAGGAGCTGTTTCGATGAGGAGGAGGAGTCAGTACAGCATTTCCTTTGTGTATGTCCGGTCCTGCAAGAGCGTAGGCTTAGACATCTGGGCTCTCGTTTCCTGCGGAATCTGGACTGCCTCAGGCTTGCACCGCTGGCTGCCCTGGAGGGCTTTGTGAGAAGTTCTGGGTGGTTCTCAGGAACCAGCACTTCTTTTTGATGGTCGGTGCAGGAGCTGTTTCGATGAGGAGGAGGAGGAGGAGTCAGTACAGAATTTCCTTTGTGAATGTGCGGCTTAGACATCTAGGCTCTCGTTTCCTGCGGGATCTGGACTGCCTCAGGCATGCACCGCTGGCTGCCCTGGCGGGCTTTGTGAGAAGTTCTGGGTGGTTCTCAGGAACCAACACTTCTTTTTTAAAAGGTTTGTGTAGGGTATAGTCCTCTGGGCATCACAATGGGCCTTTCATGGCCTCCGAGTGTTTTTCTCGCTTATGGCAGGCAGCCCTTCCAACCTAACCTAACATGGCTCGACAAATTTTGTTTATGATTTCGTTAATTTTTTCCGCTAATTAATTTAATAATTAAATTTTTTGCTCACTAAATACATTTTTTTGCAGTGCTGCATTTGTAATATAGATCGATGTTCTAGCAATTAAGTGTTAATTGAGCAATCAGCTAATTAAAATTTGATATGGCTGATTGAGCTCAATAATGACAGTAATTGCGATAAGCTCGGCTTAAGTGTTTGTCTTTGACACTGTATAAAACATTAAATATAGTTTTACCTCCATATTCATAAAATTTAAAATGGGTTTTAAATTGTTAAACATTTTCCATACAAAATTTGTCTTAAAATAAATTTCAATTCCATTTTACCTTTTTTATGAATATAAGAGTTATTCCTGCTATGGGAAGAATTAAAATATACAACAGAAGAAAAAATAAATAAAATAAAATATGCACAAGATGTGTGTTTTGCTCTTCAAATATGTAAGACAACGAACGATTCGTTTTTAATTAAACTGAAATTTCTTGTTTCTTGAGTCTCCTGCTGAAGGCGTATACGTGATGCTGTAGTCTGTAATAATAATAATAACAATCATACGCAACCGTAAACTTCCCTAACAAATTTTGTTGGTACGATACACAATAGACACGTAAGAAAAGATTGATTATTAAGGCATTTGTCTAAAACGGAAGAAATGCACAAAAAACCAAGTTTCCATAACTTGTAGGGTTAAATTTAGCGGGAACTTGCAGGGACGGCCTTTCGGGTCAACCGTATTCCAATTTTTTTTCGAATTACAGCATTTGACGCGAACAAATGGCCACAGTTTGCGTTAATTGCATTTTAAATTTATATTTTATTTGTAATAATTGCATTTAAATATTGGGTTCTGTGACACCACGAATATGTGTTTTTAATCTCGAGAACTGAAAGTGCACTCGCTGTCTTCATATAATGAAGCGGTACCGCCCTAAGAAAAGTAAATAATCCATTTGCTGTTCTACTCCGCCCCAACAACAACAACAACAACATCAGCTCATGCATTATTCATAAATATGCAGTGAAAAATAAAACAAAAAAATTTTTTTTTAAAAGAAAAAGTTAAATGAAAGAAATGTCTCCCAAGTACTGCGTTGCAGCGACAAAACAATGGCACAGGCAGCGACTACTGTGACTCATTGTAATCCAGATTAAAGAGGCTGGATGCAAGATTTTTATTTTTTTATTTATTTATTTAGTTTTTTTTTTGCTTTTGTTTCATAACGAGAGTAATGAAATGTTTTATGAAGTAAATTTGGAAAGAAAATTCCATAAGAGAAATTAATTAATTGCAGTAGGGGATTTTAGTGAGATGCAAAAGTTGCCGGGAAAACAAAACTATTTGTAAAACGATCTTGACAACTCTATTGTATTTTCAATAAAATGAAAATTTTTTTATTCATGTTAAAATTTTTCTAATAATTTTTAAATACAAAAACTTTAAAAAATAAGTGACATATTTTGTAACTAAAACCAAGTTCACATACATAAAATATTTGAAGAAATAAGCGTAACCAATATTTATTGACAAACGGTTCTTTAATATTTCATATGTATGGTCGACATATGAAACGAAAAAAGTCAATACTGATTGATTGACACATGCTTCTTTTTAAAATATTTTCCTAAAATTATAAAAAATTAAAATAGAAATTATTGGTTACGTTCATTGTGTCAAATATTTGTTGGATATGAGCGTAACTGAACACGGCTTCATCAAACCGTAGACATGCTGATTGATTTGCTACAATATTTCTTATATTTTATAAAGAGTCTTTTAGCAGTTCATTGCCAACTTTTTTTTACACCCAGCATATTCATGTACCCAGCAGTCTTCTAAGATTGTAAATAAATCAACAAGTTCTCAAAGAATTATCCTAATACTATTTATTATGATACAAGGATCTCTGACAATTACGTGTGAAATAAAATATTAACCAAATTCTCGCCACGGCTTCGGTGGAGTAGCTCCATCCGCTGGTGCATATTTTCAATGACCCTGAGAAATAATTTCGGTTCAATGCCGTTAATATTCCCAATTATTTCATCCTTTAGCTCTTGAATTGTTCTAGGCCTATTGACGTACACTTTTTCTGTTAAATATCCAAAAAAAAAATCTGAACCACACGATCGTCACGGCCAATTAATATCGCCACGCCGCACAGTGGGATTTTTTGCGCAATAAATCATTTATTCGACCCATAAAATTTAAAAATGTAATGATGCAGTTTTGTAGAAAATTGATTCAGTATGAAGAATCCAAAAATTGTATCCCCAAAAAACGTTTATATGTCTTAGAAATAATGAAGTAAAGTCACATGTAAATTTTGGCCCAAAATATTGAAAACTGTTTACGCACTTCTATAGTGTTTGTAAGTAAGATAATATTATTGCTCTGATTTAAATAGTGATTTTTTTTCAAATACAGCCTTTTCTGCGTATTTAAAAGAAAATAATAAAGTTCGCTCATATGGCTTCAAAGATATGATAGAATCAAATTTGTTCCATAATGTGCCGTGATTGCAAAACTTCCTTGGAAGAAAAAATTGCTTGCTCGGTCGTGCTAGGTGCTCCCGCTATAATAAAATGAAAGGTAAGACTCCATATTATCAATGGAAAAAAATTTTTAAATAATTAATAATCTTTTATAAAATATAAAATTTGTCTCTAAATTCATGAAATTTTTACAAAATAATTATTTATAAAATAATAAGTTTTGGTAAAGAAACAAAAAATATAACGTGGGTTATATGGGCGGTGAGTAGTGGGCGTTAATTGAGGTAATAAAGGCTCTGTGCCAAATTTCAAAAACTTTGGGCTAAATATAAATTTTGGTTTCTATGGGCGGTGGGTAGTGGGCGTGGCCAATTTTGATGAAACTTTATTTTATTCTTAATTGAGGTAATAAAAGGCTATGTGCCAAATTTCAAAAACTGTGGGCCAAAAATAAATTTTTGGTTCTATGGGCGGTGGGTAGTGGGCGTGGCCAATTTTGATGAAACTTTATATTTTTCTTAATTGAGGTAATAAAATGATCTGTGCTAAATTTCAAAAACTTTGGGCCAAAAATAAATTTTGGTTCTATGGGCGGTAGGTAGTAGGCGTGGCCAATTTTGATGAAACTTTATTTTATTCTTAATTGAGGTAATAAAAGGCTCTGTGCCGAATTTCAAAAATTTTGGGCCAAAAATAAATTTTGGTTTCTATGGGCGGTGGGTAGTGGGCGTGGCCAATTTTGATGAAACTTTATATATTTTTTAATTGAGGTAATAAAATTATCTGTGCCAAATTTCAAAAATTTTGGGCCAAAAATAAATTTTGGGTTCTATAGGCGGTGGGTAATGGGCTGCAAATGCTGCAATTCTGCTTTTTAAGGAATCCGCTGAGGTGAAAGTTTGCTGACCAAAAAAATCACGAAGTATACGAAATGCATTTTGTGTCTTTCCAGGATTAAGTTTGTCTATCTGTAAAACATAGAAATATCAAATTAAGTGCGGCCAACAAACATGGCGTTAAGATGTGACTCACAATTAACATCGTGCGTATTTTACTGCAATTCTAAAAAATTCCATTATCTGTTAATTGAGTGCCCAGCTCCCATTAAAATAATCCTTCTCTTTGGATTTTTGCTGGACACAAGGCCGCCAGAGGTGAAGGATTACACATTATTAATGCCAAACACATGCTTGTGGCTCACTCATACTCCACTTTACTTTTGTATGAATGAAAACAAAAAAAAAAACATGTTGCTTTGTTCTTAACAACCGATCAGCAGTGGCTGCCCGAGAATTTTGTCTGTCTCTTTACCTGCTACTGTATGATTTTTGGTTGTTTCAATTATTTTTTGTTTATTTTTTGTTTCTGCAACAACGAAAAGCTATTGATTTTTCAAATAAAATTTTATACCTTTAATGCCTGCCATATAACCTATTAAGCCCTTTTTATACCTACTCCAGCAAACAAAAACACACACTCACACACGCACACTTAATGTTTATCAAATGAAAAATGTGTGCAACAAAAATGCATACGAAAAAGTACTATTTGCAATGGTTCCCTGAAAGATATTGAAATTTAGTTCAAATGGTTTGCAAATCATAGGAATTGTTTTGCTGGAAAATAATTTTCCTTTTTTATACCCTCCAAAAAAGAATTGGATTTGTCATTCCGTTTGTAACGCAGCGAGATATCCATCTGAGACCCCATAAAGTATATATAATCTTGATCAGTGATGAAATCTAAGACGATCTGAGCAAGTCCGTCCGTCCGTCCGTCAGTGGAAATCACGATTCAGTCCAAACGAAAAGAGCCAGACTCTTGAAATTTGGTATAAATATTTCTTGAAGGATAGCACGGGTTAAGTTCGTATATGGGCTAAAGCGGGCAAGAGGGAAAAAAGTTCCCCTAAGAAGAACTAAACCAACCTCTAAAAACCAACAAAATTTTTTAAGTTTTTCTGTAATTTTATTAAGCAAATGATATATTTTTATATTAAAGAAAATAAAAAAAATTAATTTTTGGACCCCGCCCCCTTTAGTGGGCGCTATTATATGCAAAAATAGTGTAGAAGTTTAACAAATTGTTTTACTTAAGCCTACATTCCTTAAAAATAACAATTTTAAAATTTAATGACGAAGCTGAGACGTTACCTGGTACTTCTCTGCCCTACCCCCTCCTCACCTTTGCCTCCTGAATGACCCTTAAAAAAAATTTAAAAATAAATTTATGTGTGTGCAGATAAATATGCCGAGTTAAATATGTTTTGACGTAAGCAGTTACGAAGTGATGTTAAATATGTTATGACGTAACGAAATGGCAATCAGTGAATTTTTTTTATGAAAATCCATATTTATATACAAAATGATTATGGAAGTGTCTTCTATCCCATACGTAATTTTGTATATACAGGCAATGCATGCCAACTCCTTATTTGGCCACTGGAGGCAAAATCCCTCCAAGATCACACACACTCTCATGGCCTGTAAATTGACCTTTCATGGCCTGTAAATATTTTCACAATATGCAACACAAATTTATTAGATATGGATTTTCATAAAAATAAACTTCACTGTTTGCCATTTCGTTACGTCATAACATATTTTACCTCACAGCTAAATACGTTGTTTCGTAACTGCTTACGTCAAAACATGTTTAACTCGGCATTTTTATTTTCACTCACATAATAAATTTTACATTTAATTATCCCAAATATTTATTTTTAGAGTCTAATGGCAAAGGTGAGATGTCTCCGCCACGGCCCTTGCCAGAGAGACCCCCAAAAAATATAGATTTAATGCTCTCCAAAAAGAATTAGACCACATAAAGTATACATATTCCTGATCAGTGATGAAGTCTAAGACGGTCTAGCAATGCCCATACGTTCGTCTGTGGAAAACATGATATAGTATATTTTTGGGTCCCGCATTCTTTAGTGGGCGTTGAGGTACGATATTATATGCAAAAATAGTATAAATATTTAACAATTTGTATTCCTTAAGCCTATAAGAAGCTGATATGTTCTCTGATCTTGCAGAGGTGAAACGTCCCCCTCAACGGGCCTTCCCGGAATGACTCTGTAAAAATAGGGATTAAAAATTGGGTACAGAAATGTCTTAAAGGAAAACTCGACCCGGTCGAATATAACGTTTTTGCTTGTTTTGTCATGCGTTGACTAAATTTTGTAAAGGGTCCGCCATCTAACGTTTTTTTTTTAAATAGTGCTTATTTCGTGAATGGTAACACTTAGCTCATGTCTGATTTGACAGATAATTAGTTTTATCCTTCCGCTGAACGAATATGGTTAATCATTCAATGTGTTTTCGTTTCGCTAAGTGGGCCTGCGATCGGCTTACAGAATATGCCGATTTTGCCAAAAAAAATCATCTTTTCAGATGAAGCTCATTTTGATCTTGGCGGGTATGTAAACAAGCAAAATTGTCGCATTTGGGGCACAGCAAACCCGCACGCATACATTGAAAAGCCGACGCACCCAAAACGAGTCACTGTTTGGTGCGGATTTTGGTCCAGAGGCACAATTGGGCCATTTTTCTTCGAAAATGGGCAAGGAGTGGCCGTTACAGTCAATGGCGATCGTTATCGGGCCATGATGAACGCATTTTTGTTCACAAAAATTGCAGAGGAGGATATTGGCAACATTTGGTTTCAACAGGACGGCGCTACGTGCCACACAGCCGAAGCTACACTCGATGTTTTGCGCCCTGTTTTTGAAGATCGCATTATCAGCCGCAGAGCTGATGTCGTTTGGCCATCTCGGACCTGCGATTTGACACCGTTGAACTATTATTTGTGGGGTGCCGTCAAAGATAAGTGTTACGCCGATAAGCCAGAGACAATTGACGCTTTAAAGGACAATATTCGTGAAGCCATTGGTGAAATGCAGCACAATCGTTAATGTGCTTAAAAATTGCACCGATCGTGTAGGCTATTGCGCATGGCCAGCCGAGGCAGCCATTTGAATGAAATTATTTTCCATTATTAAGCGGAAGGATTGCACTTTCAAATAAAAAAAGAAATTTGAGAAAAATATTCAGTAGTTTTTTTATAGCATTTTCAAAAAAAAAAGTTATTGGCGGAAAAGTTACGTCTTGTGGACAACAACTGACTACTTCCGGCAGCCTGTGATCACCCTCAGAGACCTTGAAGATTGTCAATTGGCTGTTGGAGATTGTCAATTGATAAAAGAAAATGAATACAGAAGAGTCCTATTTTTGCTATTGTCTTGCCGTGACGTTGACAAATAGTTACAGAATAAGAGGGATTGACTCAATTAAAATCGACTCATTTAAAATTTTTTTCAACATTTTCAATACATTTTTTATTAACCAAAAATAACAAATAAAAGATCTCAAACTGAATTATTTTTAATTTTGTGCAAAAAATGTGATGGAAATACTGCAGCACTTCGAACATGACAATTGTACGGAAAAAAGTACAAATTGTACTGCATCCATCATCTCTGGTGGTGCAAATATTTATTTGTATATGAGAAAGAGTCTGTATGAGATGAAAAGATTTTGCCTTATGGATGCTGACTGACTGGATTTAGTGTTGAAAAAGTCATTAGTGCAGCTATAGAGCGTAATGCATAATGCCACCATTTTCATACATATTGTATGATGACTGAATGTATAAATGCATGCCTCGGTGTGTGTGTGTATGTGTGTGCAGTCCATGGTAGTATTCAAGTATAAAACAAGCATGACTGTGGCATACATTTGCGAAAACTAACAAAAAGTACACAGCAAAATCCAATAGGGAAAGAAGTGAAATATAATAATAAAACAAAGAGTAAAAGGAAGAAGTACTCTACACCAAAACTCACGTATGAGTGAGTGAGTGTGTGTGTGTGTGTGTGTGTGTGTATATATAAAAGCGTACGCAGATAAACTCTTTCACACACACACACACACACTCACACTCGTACAAAATAAGTTTAAATTTTTATCTGTATGGATTTGGAAATGTGTGTTTTTGTTGTCGTTGTTTTGTGTGTGCATGTTTTGCATTTGCATGTGTGTGTGTGTGTGCGTTGCATGTCTGTGATTTTTAGCTGCTGATAGCTGCTAATGAAATGCATGTGAATGAACGTTTGCGTATGTAAAACAGTTTTTAGTCATTCTCTTACACGAATAGTCAATGAAGCTTTGAATGGGGTTTCCTTTCAGCCTGTCCGATTCCGCTTCACTACTTTAAGCCATTGAAGGCTGATGTTTTTTTTTTGGTTTTTTTTTAAATTTTGTTTCTTCGTGGCTTAACAACACAATTGTTGCTGCATTATGCTGCAACACCACGTTGATAAACGCAAAGCTGTTGCCAACAATATCAAAGAGGGCATGAAAGAGCGTACAGTTTTTGGATTTTTATTCATATTGATTTCCATCACTAGAACTTTGATGAGGTTGTAAGTATTTTTGTTGTGTTTTACGGTTTGGCTTTTTATTTATTTATTTTACTTGCATGCCAGCATATTATTTTATTATTTTGCATTATTTTTATTGATGAGGGCAGACGTCAGTCAGTTTCTCTAATAAAATATAAAATATCTTGTCAGTTATTCAACCTGTTCATTAAAAGCTTTAAGTGCGTCTTAAGTTCAAATCCACGAACTTAAAAATCGTTTTTTATTTTAAGTATTTTTAAATATGAGTGTCCAATATGTCTATAAAATTTTTGTTAACGATCAAATGAAATTTTGTATGTGCAATTTTAATTTTAATGCATTTTAAGGAAAATATTTTAATAAAAAAGCAGTTGCTTAGCTCTTTTTAACAGTCACCAAATTTCAGTTAGCGTTTTTTCTACGCCAGCGCGGAAGTAGCGATTTTATGTTAAATTTTTTTATACACATTAAAAGTAAATCCCGTTAGTACGGGCACTTGCTTTAGATATAACAGCCTTTACATGTTTTTAGTTTATACGAGGTCTGTTCAAAAAAATAAGTTAAATTTTAAATAAGATTGCTTGAGAATTTGTTTTAAATTGAGAAACACTTGACTCAAAGTTACAAAGAAAAGTCAACATTAGTTTATCAATAATCCAACTTACATAGCCAAGCAGAACAGCTGTTTTCGAAAGCCGCTGCATTTTCATCATCAGTACTCATGTGTATTTTTGTGTGTCACCACTTAGTAGGTTGAATATGAAAACATTTTACCAGAAAATTGCATACGAAAATTATTTCGAAGCGATGGTAACACTGTTTTAATACCAGTGTTGCCGTTTGATTATTTTTTCATGTCGCATTTTCTGCATTTTTTGTTCATTGCACTTAAGTTATTTTTATTAAGAGTGGAATATTAGAATATTTTGTATATTTTTTTAATTATTTAATTTTATCTTGGACCAGCACTCAGGGGATGACCCCTATATATGCAATGCATTGCGCCGGAACTGAAAACGAGGGGATAGTATTGAGGGGTAAGATTAGGAAAGATGAGAGGATAAACAGTTTTTTTTGTAGCTATTTCAACCTTTTACTTCGCCGGCTAATTTATTTGCTATACTTAAGTACTTGCTTTAATTTTTCCTAAAAATATATATTTATCCATCAATTTGTTTTTTTTACCCTCAATAGTAGTCCCCCTCAAATATATGCGCTTGTGGCAAATATTTTTTGTAATTTTCCAAGCAGTTGTGATATACAGTTTATGGCATGTCCTTGAACTCTCGCAGAGATCTCTACTCAATCGTAACAAAACGTCGTCCTTATGTGGGCCTCTTTGATCTTGGGAACAGGGAAAAATGCGTAGGTTTTTTTTTTGCTTTTTTTCGCCAGCAGAAAATCGCCGTTTACCCAAACCACTTATCAAAGTCTCACAATTACACAAAACTGAAATTTTACAAAAGTACGGAAAACAGTACTGTTGTAGTGTGTCCCTCGTCATTGTTGCAAATATTTATATAGGGAAAAGTCTGAACGAGAAGTTTTTAAAAGTAATTGTTTACTGGGATATATTTTATATGTAACAATTTATAATTTTTTCTTCCCATTCTGAACTCAACCATATTTCTTTTTTATATGAATTCAGTCCTTAAATTTTAGTTATATCTCAAGTACTCTGCTACTCGTATTGTGTTTATTAGTGTACGTTTTTTGTTGTTGGTTTATTTGATGTGATTTTTAAAAGTTCATTGAGTTGAATCTGCTTTTTTTCCAGCGCACATTTTCCACGAGTACCCGAGTCATTAAGTGTTATCTGCATTTGGTTTTAAATTTAACTCTTGCGCGTTTTTATTTTTAATTCTCTGCTTTTGTTTATTTGCTAGCAAAATTAATCACACCTTTTTAAGCACAATGAAAAGTTCGCAACAAAAAAAAAAAATAAAAATAAAAATAAAATAAAATGAAATGAAATAAAAAATGCTTGAATTGGAAAATACTTGAAACATGGATTGCTTTAGCACTTCAAATGTGTAGAATAGCAAACCATTGACTTGGTTTTATTTTTTTAGCAAATTAGATTTATTGACAACTTATTTCATTTTCTCATTTACAATTCTAATTAATTTATGAAACTGCCATTGAAAGGCAGAAACAGAAGGCCTATGAGAAATGACTTTCTAAACTCTTGCCACAAAAATATAGTCTGGCCCAGCCTGTATTTACTTAAACGTTACACTTCAAATTTAATATTCTTCTTAACATTTTAGTTTATCACATCCTAGCTGTCAACCGTTGTACACATATTTCCTCCTCCTCGTCCTCGCATCTTCTGCAGTCATTGAAAACTAACAGCCTCATCTTTTCCTTTTCAAATTTATTTGAAATCCATCAATTTCAATTAAATTATTAAAATTTCTACTTCCCTTCTTTTTAAAATTTACATTCGTGCTCTCTTACACTTAAAATAGAAATACGGGATGGGCCTGCTTTCCAACATTATGAATTATATTTGCCTTTTGCCACACTGACACTTCAGCTTTGATTTATTTACGTGCTTTCCATTTTCGGTTTTAGAAAAGAAAAAGCCAGAGAAATCCTTACAAACTATTACTGGCTTGTTGCTTTCAACATATTGTTTTTTATGTTGTTTCAATTTTAATTTCTTTTTCTCTCTACTTTTAAAGGGCTTTTGTGGATATGCGGGCTGAAGGCATTAATTTTATTGCTGCAATAATATGAGCAAATAAAAATCGATAAAACATTATCACTATCCATTAAAATAAATCACGTTTGCGCCGTAAACGTTTAACATCTTCAAATGCAAAAAAATAGAAATAATAATCACTGCTGCTTGGAGCATTCATTCTGGCGAATAATATTTTCTCGATTATTCGTTAAGTAATGGAAAATTCACAACTTCTAGTTCTAGTTCAAAAAAATTCATGAAAAAAGTTTTATATGTTGATCTGTATTTTTGTATAAAAAATGGTAGATAGTCTACTTACGCAAATAATACTGAAGATATCGCAAATGTACTTTTTACCAAAACGGTACTAATTATCAAAAAAGTTACACCATATTAAAAATTTTTTTTTGTATTAAAAAAATTTGATTTTTATCCTAAAAGAATCTTTTTATTAAGAGGTACATTTTTTAAAGTACTTTTTATCAAAAAGGTACTTTTTACTATAGTGGTACTTTTTATCAAAAATGTATTTTATATCAAAAATTTATTTTTCTAATAAAAATTTGATTTTTATCATAAAAAGTACGTCTGATTAAAGAAGTACTCTTTGAAGAATAAAGTACTTTTTGAAGAAAAAACTACTTTTGAGGAAAAAAGTAATTTTTGAAGAAAAAAGTACTTTTTGAAGAAAAGAGTACTGCTTGAAGAAAAAAATATCTTTGAGGAAAAAAGTACTTATTGAAGAATAAAGTAGTTTTTGAAGAAAAAAATACTTTTTGAAGAAAAAAGTAATTATTGAAGAAAAAACTACTTTTTGAAGAAAAAAGTACTTGCTGAAGAAAAAAGTATTTTTTTAAAGAAAAAAGTACTTTTTGAAGAAAAAAGTATTTTTTTGAAGAAACAAATACTCTTTGAAGAAAAGAGTACTTTTTGAAGAAAAAAATAACTTTGAGGAAAAAAGTTCTTATTGAAGAATAAACTACTACTTGAAGAAAAATTTACTTTTTCAAGAAAAAATTACTTCTTGAAGAAAAAATACTTTTTGAATAAAAAAGTGCTTTTTGAAGAGAAAAGAAACTTTTTGTAGAAAAAAGTACGTTTTATCAAAAAGAAATATATCTACCAAAATACTAGATCCTTTCTGTCAAAATTATTCTTTGTATCACAAATGTGCTCTTAATCATAAAAAATACTTCTAATTAAATAAGTACTTTTTTGAGAAAAAGATGATTTTCATCTAGTAGACAGTTTTACCACAATTGTATTTTTTATCAAGAACATTCCAAGATATACTTTTTATCAAAAAAGTAATTTTTTAAGTAAAAAGTACTTTTTTAAGTAAAAAGGACTTTTTTAAGTAAAAAGGACTTTATTAAGTAAAAAGTACTTTGTTAAGTAAAAATACTTTTTAAAGTAAAAAGTACTTTTTGAAGTAAAAAGTACATTTTGAAGTAAAAAGTGTTTTTTTAAGTAAAAAGTACTTTTTTAAGTAAAAAGTATTTTTTGAAGTAAAAAGTACTTTTTGAAGTAAAAAGTACTTTTTGAAGTAAAAAGTACTTCTTATTAAAAAGTACTTTTTGAAGTAAAAATTACTTTTTATTAAAAAGTACTCCTTGAAGTAAAAAGTACTTCTTATTAAAAAGTACTCTTTGAAGTAAAAAGTACTTCTTATAAAAAGATGTTTTTTACCAAAAATATTATTTTTATAAAAAATATTCTTTTTATCAAAAATTAGTCTTTTCTCGTAAAAGGTACTTCTGATTGAAGAAATATATTTTTGAGAAGTTTTCAAAATGGCATTTTTTTACCAAAATAATAAATTTTATTTTTTTTATTCTTTATGTAAAAAATGTGACTTTTATCAAAAAACATATTTCTTTTTCAAAAAGTACTCTTTTAAATATAAAGTAATTTTTATAAAAAAGATATTTTTTACCAAAACAGTACATTTTATCAAAAGTATTCTTTAAATCAAAAATATTATCATAAAAAATATAATTCTGATTAAAGAATTACTTTTTTTTAGGAAAAAAGTACTTTTTATCAAAAAGGCGTTTTTTTTTTGTGCCAAAATACTAGTTTTTGTCAAAAAACTTCTTTGCATAAAAAGTGTAATATTCAACCTAAAATATGGTTTTTACTGAGGCACTTTAAAAAACATATTTTTTCCAAAATGAAACTTTTATTAAAGTGGTTCTTTGTATCAAAAATAAATATTCTTTGTATAAAAAATTACCTTTTATAAAAAAATGTTTCCTATCAAAAAATTACTTGTTATCAGAACTACATATTACGTGATAATTGCGAGGTAATTTTTAGTGAAAAATTTACTTATATTAAAAAATTCCATATTTTGCAAAAACATTATTTCGATGAAAAACTGTACTTTTTAATAAAACAAGTATCCACAAGTTAAGTTTGATCAAAATCACACTTTTGTCAAAGCACTAATCTTTTAATATCGTGAATGAGTTTTAATTACAAGCAGCTCTAAAATTACATGCTTAAGCATGCATATGCATGCTCCATTTATTTATTTACATAAGCGAACATGTGCTTGCGAAGGGAAAATTTTAATTAACAAACAAACAGTTCTGTCCCACGGTGCATGTGGCTTTATCGCAGGTTTCCTAGCCAATTTTCCCCCAACTCTATTCGAAGTGAATGTCTGTGTGGTTGTGTTTCCATGTGGGCTTGCATGTGTCTGTTTATTTTAAGACTGATTGAATGTAGGGTGAGTCTGTTTACAGAACGTGTTTTTTTCTTACATTTTCTTTAGTCAATAAATTTATTATGGAAGTTAATTTTATATCTCGTTTTTTTTTGCCACTGTTTCTATTCATTCTTTTGGTTGCGCAACATGTTGTTATATATAAGTGTGTGTGTGTGTGTGTAATGTAAGAATGTGATTTGCCACATCATGTCTGGCTGTAGATTTTTCCTTGGGTTTCTCTTTTAAATTGGAGGGTTCCAACAACGACTTGTCTTGTACAACACTTTTTTTTTTGGTACAAAAGACGGCAAACTATAAATTTTGGTGACTTTCAAGATCTAAATTTTTATTTTATTTTTCATATATATTTTCTTGGCTTTAAGCCACTTTATTCTACATACAGCATATCAATACACACACACACATGCCATACACATATACGGATATCCACAGGAATGTTTAAGCAAATAAATGTGAATATGAAGTTAAAATCCACTTGTTACTTAAGCAGAGTTCTGCTAAATTTACAAGTGTGTGTGTGTGTGTGCAAAGGTCTATAATATAATAGTATTTGTAACAATCGTTATAGTTTTCAAATAACACTTCTTTAACTTTCCCACTTGGTTTTAGCTGTTTTCTTTTCTATTGTCGAATACAAATTTCTTTCCATTTCTTGGCGTGTGTTTGCATGTGCTGCTGTTTGTGAAAAGCGTTTAAGTGTAAAAGCCAAATAGATGAAGACATTTGTAACAATTGCTTTTTATTGTTATCGACGTAAAGTAGAAGGGTGTTAGAAACTAAAAACTTGGAAGCACTAGAATAAAATGCTGCTTAAGCTCAAATACAAATTGCATATTTTATGAAATATTAAAAATATATTCAATTGGTTGGCGCGAAAAGTTAATGTAGGAAAAAGGAGTTGCAAAAAAAAAAATACATTGGAAACACGATTAGTTCAGAAATGCAAATTTGTGATATGGTTACAAAATTCTGTTATTTCGAAGTTGTACTCTTAGAAGTAAGACTTTAAAAGAATCACGACAAAAAGGAGTCCCTACAAACAGAGCCATCATGCTAACCCATCATGCTGGCTACAGCAAACCAGTCTCTCTTACTAAGCCAAACTCTATTTCCGAAGTTACGTAATGCTCAATAAATAAATTTTAAGTTTTAATATATAACTATGCCACTTGCTTTTTTGTGGTACATTTTCAGGCATCTTATTGTCCATTAATTTTAATGAAATATATTTTATTTAAAAGGTATTTTTATGTAGATATCCACAACATTAATATTCTGTTAAAAAATTTTAAAACACAACAAAAAAATTTTATATTTTAATTTAGTACTTGCAAGTGCACACGTACCTGGTGCAACCCATAAATAATGCATTAACAATTTCAAATTTACTACACTAAACTTTTACTCGTTCTTTTGCTAATTATCCCCTTCACAAAAAATTGTGGAAACTCGTGTGTAATTTTTTAAAATATTAATATGTGACCGCTTAAGGTATGCGTCTTTATATTTTGAGCCCTTGGGTAAAGATAAGTCAAATAAGCAACGTGAGTTTGTCTATGATCCAAGTCGGTTTTCCGTAGTCCCCAGAATTGCTAGAAACTTCTATCTTGGGTTGATTATTAGAAAATGCCCCTGAATAGGTTGCTATAGAAAATTAGCTGAAAGTAGAAATTTAAAAGTGCTGTTGGCTGAAGTAGTTAACACTAGACTACGAAGCGGAGGGTCTAGAGACCGACTCAGCCCTCAGTCATAAATATTGTGTGCAATTCTTCTGATCAGCATTAATGCATGATTGTGGTAGTTGTTGTCGTTCTGTTTCATCACTGGCAGCGATTGACACTCTCATTTACTAAAGAGTAAAGAAAAAGCAATGCGTGTGCAGATGAATTTGCCGAGTTATGTATATATGTTTTGACGTAAGCAGTTACGAAACAACGTATTTAGCTGTGAAGCTTAATATGTCATGACGTAACGAAATGGAATAACATCCATATTTATATACAAAATGATTATGGGAGTGTCTTCTATGCCATACATCATTTTGTATATACTGGCAATGCACGCCAAGTCCTTATTTGGCCACTGGGGGCAAAATCCCTCCAAGATCACACACACTCCCATGACCTGTAAATTGACCTTTCATGGCCCGTAAATATTTTCACAAAATGTTCAAATATTAAATATGGATTTTCATAAAAAAAAGTTCACTATTTGCCATTTCGTTACGTCATAACATATTTTACCGCACAGCTAAATACGTTGTTTCGTAACTGCTTACGTCAAAACATATTTAACTCGGCATATTTATCTTTACTCACATGGAACAGCACCCTCCTTGGACTTTCAGCAAATAAGTAAAAAGGTTGAAATTCTCTTCTTCTTCTTATTTGCCTTCAGTATTATCATTTCCTTTCCAGTTCTGGCAATGCAGTGCATACGTGGGGGTCATCTCTCCCCGAATTAAAAATAAGAACAATTGGTTTCCAGGGCTGGAAAATCAAACAATTTTTTTTTAATATTGTATTCTGATATTTTTAGCTTAAGGTCTCTCTATTTTAATTTAATTTTTAATTTCAATATTTCGTCACTCCTTTGTGTGACTTCTTCAGGAAATTAAATTAAAAAAAAAAACAAAAAAAAAGTTAATTTCCTGAAGAAGTCACACAAAGGAGTGACGAAATATTGAAATTAAAATAAAGAGACCTTAAGCTTAAAAATATCAGAATACAATAATAATTAAAAAGAGGTCAAGAAACCAGAAGAATTTTTCTTAAGTTAACATATTTTTAAAATTCCATTTTATGGCGTACATAATCGTCCTTCAGAGCGGCCAATTCGAAGAACAATAGATTGTTTTCGGACCACATTTACTGTTACTTATCATGTGCATCCCTTGAGACGCTGAATAGTGCGCCCTGAAGAAGCAGTAGCCGCTGTACAGGAAAGCATTGAAGAGGATGCTACTTAATCAGTCAATTCGTCGCCGTTCTCAGCAACTGGGCTTTGTCCTTCCACTTTAAGCAAGATTGTTTAGTTGTTGAAAATTAGTATTCCAAATTGCGCCTTCTACGCACTAGCCGTAGTGGCCACATGACAGAAATCATATTTAGACTTTAATTTCATAAAATTTTCTTTCCCATAAAGTCCATTTCATTGATATTAAAAATATATATCCTTGTTTTATTATGCTTTAAACTTGTGTCACTCGGGAAGAATTAAATTGGTGTTAAAAATAAAAAAAAAATTAAACGAAAATTCCAGGGTTGGACAATTGAAATTTTTTTGGTACGTAACAGTAACCAACTAAAAACATATATTTTTATTTCCTGCATTTATTAAATATATTTGCCAAAACAAAACAAAAACACCTCCAGAGCTGGAAATTTTTTTATAATTTTAAAGAAACTAAATGAAACTACATTTTTTTCTATGGTAATTAAACAAATATTTTATTTTATTTTATAATTTATTTTATAAATAAGTAAACTAGTTCTGAATATCAAAACCATCAAAAATATCGTGTCAGAGTTGGAGTGAATATTTCCACACGTTCGTCATTGAGGAGTATATAAGGTAATATAAGTTAATAAGTTAATAAAATAAACTAATTTTCTGGCATAAAAATAAATCCAATTGCAGTGAAGTAGTTGTAAAGCGCGGCATACTTTATTTGAGCAATAAAAGAAAGCTTTTTAGGACGTAGCCATAGTCGACTATATGAGAAATTAATCATTGTGGCAACGCTGCCCATGTCTAACAGTACGATTTTTATACAAGTGTTTGTTTTGTGTTATTTTAATATATCGCTCGGTTATATGAACTAATTAAAACAGAGCCTGTTCACTAAATGGAGAAGTTCACTAAATCGAGAGAATAAAAAATAAGTAATTCATATGACTTTTATTAAATTAAGTTTGTATTTTTAATGTTTTTTAATAATTAAGGAACATGAAAGAAGTCGGTTATATATTTTTGTACTTTTTTTGCTTCAAGAGATTTTGCCTTGTCCCTGCATTTGCGCAATACCAAAATATCATTAATATCAGATATAATATTTTCACTCCAAGCAATAACTTTATTGAATGTTTCGATTGCCTCCGTTTTGCCTTCCCTATCACCAGAAGCATATGTACAGGACAGGAATGTAATACGTGCTTTTTCGGGTTTTCCTCTAGGTGCACTTTTTTCAATTCTTAAAACGTATGTTTTGTCTGAAAGCAGTTTCCAAAATAGAGCAGTTTCGTCCGCTTTGTAAATTTCATCATGCATTAAATTGTGTTCTACTATTAAAGAATGGAGTTCTTTTTTAAACGGTTCTACAAACTCCGGATTGGACGATAATTTTTCACCGGATAGCTATAAAAACCGTATACCAAATCGTCGCTTAAATTTCTGCAGCCACCCATCACTTGCAGTAATACAACTTTTTTCTTTCAATTGGTCGTTTAAATATTTTGCTTTTGTTGATTGTAGCGTTGATATAGCTTCGCCTCCTCCAACGACATTTCAGCTTCTCTCAATGTTCTCCTTTTAACTTTTTCTTTACTTTTTGCAGTCACTTCCAAAATCGGATTTTTATTTTTCTTAATAGCACAAATTGTTGACTTGGCCACTTCATATCTGTGTGCAAGAGAAGTAACGCTTGCACCTTTATCCAAAATGTCACTTTTTTCAGATAACGTTAACACCTTGCGCTTCACCTTCGATTAACTATGTAACAAACACTAAAGACTTCAAAAAGCTTTTTTGTATTCGTACGCACACGCTTATCTCGGGGAAGAACCGATTTTTAATATGTAAGATAATCACTCAACAGCTCAACACTCAAAACATTAACAAAATCAACAGTTTGAGGTTTTTCACTTATTTCGGGGAAGAACATACTTCCAATAAGACAAACATTTAAAAAAAATTAACGGTTGAAAGCTGTTCACATAATAGATATAGGCTGTGTTCACTCTTTAGAACCCCATGTGTTTAAATTTTGTTGTTCACTATTCTGGATGTTCACTATTCTGGATGTGCATATAACCGAGCGGCTACTGTAATTTTATTTTACTAATTTGAAAATAAGTTTCACTTGTCATTTATTTATTTCTAATGACTTTATTTAAATTTTACTAAAGAATTTAATTCCTCAAAGTTGGCATCACTGCCTTAAACTGTAAACTCCTTCTTGTTGTTGTTTTTCGCTCTCTCTCTCTCTCTCCTTAGGAGTTGTAGGAATAAAAGAGATGGAAGAAAAATAATTGAAATGTCACTTGCTTTGCTTTTGGGAATTGTAAATAATATTGTTTATGTCACTCATACGCCTCGGATTTTTTTATATTTTAACACTCTTGTTAAATCTCATATTTATTAAAGACAGCATTTTTGCTTTGCAGCAGCAAAATATTATGGGCGCTCCGAAAATTAGGGGCGCAATTGACATTTTTAAATGTGCAACCTGTTTAAGAAAAAATGCTTCACACAAATAAGGCATTTTTAGTTAAATAATATCTATTCTGCGGCGAATCTGGCAAGTTTTATATATTTTTATTGATCAAAACTTTAATTGCTTCCTATTATTGGTTTGCCATATAATTTTTCTTTTTACTTTTCTGCCAGCCAAACCACTAGTGTGTTTGTGCGTTTCAACTTGTTTCTTTTAAAGCTCGATAATGGGTTTTAGATTTCTTTTTCTTTGCTCGTTTTGTGTTAAAGTTTTTCTCATTTTTTTTACATGGAACATTTATGTTTTTGACACCTTTGAGACTGTCACATTTGCTTAAGCAATTTATATAGTAAGAATATGTTTGTGTGTGTGCATGTATGAGTGTGCGGTTGTGTTGTGCTGTTTGTAAGCGTATCATGTCTCATTGGATTGAAAACATGAAACGACAATCACATAATGCTGACATTGTAAGAATGCCACAAGAAAAAAACAAAATGATTTCAATGCGAAAAATAAGATTTTTTTTTTATTCTCCGCTTGTCTCAAACGAACACCAAATGTAATTGAAATGAAAACTTCTAAAATGTTTTTAAAGAAATTAAAAATACGAGTACATATTACAATGACGTATAAGAAAAAAAAATTTTTATTTAAATGATCATTTTAAAAAATCTACTTTAAAATCTTTTAAATGCTGGTCCTACTAACAAAAAAAAGGTACTTTTTCAAAAGGCATCTTTTTTAGAAAAATATATATAAAACTTACTTTTTAATAAAAAAAGCTATCATAAAAAGTATTCTGTTAAAGGTAACTTTCGAGAAGGTATTTTTTGAAAGAGTACTTTTTGAATAGTACTTTTAGAAAGGTTTCTTTTGGAAAAGTTACTCTTGGGAAACGTTGTTTTTGAGCTGGTGCTCTTTAAACATATGGAAATGGTACTTTTTAAAAAATTAGTAATGAAAAAAAAAACTTTTTGAAAAGGTACTTTGTGAAAAAAGTACTTTTGAAATAGAACTTTTCTAAAAGATGCTCTTCGAAGAAATATTTTTTGACAAGGTACTTTTCGAAGAAGTGATTTTTGAAGAGGTGCCTTTTAAAAAGGTACCTTTTGAGAAGGTACTTTTTGGAAAGGTACTTTTTGGTAAGGTACTTTTTAAAAAGGTATTTATTGAAAAAGTACTTTTTGAGAACGGTACTTTTTGAGAAAGGTACTTTTTGAAAAAGTACTTTTTGAAGGAGTAGTTTTTAAGAAAGGTACTTTTGGGAAAAGTACTTTTTGAGAAAGGTACTTTTGGGAAAAGTACTTTTTGGAAAAGTACTTTTTGAAAAGTTACCTTTTGGAAGGGTACTTTTAGGAAAATCAATTTTTGAAAAAGTTTTTCTGCAAAAGTACTTTTTGAAAAAGTACTTTTTTAGAAAGGCACTTTTTAGAAAAATTCCTTTTTGAAAAAGTACTTTTTAAAAACGTATTGAAAAAGTACTTTTTGAAAACGTACTTTTTGAAAACGTACTTTTTGAAGAGTTACTTTTAGAAAAGGTACTTTTTAAAAAGGAATTAGACTTTAAAAATTTTAGAAATGTTCTTGTACTGAAAGGTAAGTGGTACTTTTTTATATGAATGTTTCTAAAAGAGTAGTTTTTTAAGCGTCACGTTCTTAATAGTTACATTTTTCTAAGTTACCTTTTTTAAGAAGCATTTATTTAAAGGTAGATCTTTCAAAAGATACTTTGAAGACACTTTAATTAAAATTCTTCTCGTGAAAGTAAATTCTTTTTTATAAATGTATTTGTTTGAAAGGTACTTAACGCTTTAATACCTATAAGTTGTATTTTCAGCACAGAAGAATTTCTTTTGTTCCAAAGATCATTAGTTTTCTAAAATTCACCCTACGCACTTTTTAGTGCCTTTCTTACAGGCACCTACTAAATACACCTACTTTTTTGTTGTTGTTCTTAAATTGTAAATTTATAAAAAATTTTGAAACCCGTCATTTTTTCCCCTTTTAAATAAAACCACAACAAATCAACTCTAACCAAGATCAAATTGCACAAGTTTTTTGAAAACCAAATTTATTCGCTTTGCAATTTACCTATTTATTTATTCTTTTATGTTAACTTTGAGCAAAGTTTTTTTTCCATAATGTTTTTAAATCGTTTATTTTGCACTTAGCAGTACAACGGCAAAAGTGTTCGAAAGAGATGAGAAAAAAACATTTATTATTTTAATTACCCACCATAAAGTTGCGGAAAACATTCTTTCTTTTGAGTGATTTCTAAAGGGTACTTTGAACTTTGACCTCAATCTTAATCAACCAGTATTAAACAACATTCCATATACACTCGCATACGGGTGCATGTATTGAAAAGGGTTTATGGAAGGCTTGTGTAGAACAAAAAAATATATATGAATAAAATAAAAAAAAAATAACGAAATAGTTACAGAAAAAGGAGATGAAAAAAAGAAAAAGGCCACATTAAACTGTACAACAAAAGTTACATTGTGTTTAAAACATAAACAATCCCGCTTTCATGTTGCAAGCACCAGTATTTTATTTGTTTTTTGCTTTCATTTTGAGAGATTGTAGCTGCTTTCGTTTTGGATGCATTTTCCACATTTTATTTTGTTGGTTTTGATATTAAGACCAACTTGAACCCCTTTTTTCTACTTTCGGTAAAGTGCAATAAAAAGCTGCTTTTCCTGTACATGATTTTCCATGACTTTTGCTTGTTTTTATATTTTTTATCTTGATTTTTTTTTACTCTTAAAAACCCTCAACCGTTGAAGACGAAAGTGTTTGAAAATTTTAGTTTATGAAGATGTTTGCAACCGGTTAAAGTTTTTGTTAAGTGTTTATGATGCTTAAAAGAATATATTATGAAATTTATTCATTGTTTATGCTCGTAATATGTTAATGTTCCAGTTCCAGGAATACTGTTTTTATTTATGGATTGCATTCGTTGAAAGACTAAAGGGTAGACAAAGTTTGAAAATTGGACAAATGTAATTTTGTTACACGGGTTATGTTGTTCTCCATGCTGTTGTATGTCGCAATAAAGTTATTTACTTATTTCCAATTGGGTCTGATTCTTGATATAAAACACAATATCAGATGATTCGTTTCATTTGGGAAATTAAAATATATCTGGATATGCATTTGAGTTGCGAGTGGTTGACATAAGTTCAAGGAATAGAAATTGAAATTTAAAAAAAAATTAAAAAATTTTAAAATAATTAAAAAAATTTAAAAAAAATTTTTAAATAAAAAAGCGTTTAAATATTAAAAATATTTTTAAAATTGTAAGAATAAAAAAAAATTTATTTTAAAAAAAATTTTTTAATTTTTAAAAAAATTTTAAAATTTTTAAAAAAATTTATGAATTTTCAAAAAAAAATTTAAAATTATTGAAAAAGAAATAAGAGTTTCAATCCGTATTTATTTCAAAACACTTTTTATAAATCAATGTTAAATTCGATATCACGAAATTATTTATGTTCTTTTGTAAGCTTTAAAAAAGGCGCCCCATTGCTAAGCTACCAGTAATAAATAATGCACATTTCGATACAAAACTATTTTGAATATATTTTTCTCAAGTACCGCATTTTCTATTCCACGTTCTCTTCACTTTTAAATCTGACTCACTTTTCTTTTATTTCACATATGCGAGGAACATGTAACGTTCTACTTTTCTGTTTTCTATTTTCTGCTTAAGCACTTAACATCATCGTCGCATTCGATCAACATGTCGGCAGTCGTATTAATCATGTCATGTCAACAGAAACGCTGTTAAATAAAAAAAACTAAAATGGAAATAAAAATATTAAAACTTAAGCTGGATGCTGAAAAGTAAAAACTAGAAGGTGTGTGAAGTTAAATTTCGAAATTTATAACACCAGGCACAAGCCAAGTGCATTAACAGAGCTCTGTTAGCATGTTAACATAGCACTGTTGAGCATGAAAAATAGGAGTGTTTGTATTCCAAATAGAATAGTGGCCACATTTCCGGACCAACCTTGAAAAAGTTTGATTTGATTTGTAATTTTGGATGTTTTAAAGCAAAGTTTTTCTGTATGTTAAGGGGTTTCGCAAAACTTGTGACAGATGTCACAAAATTTGTGACAGGTGCTACAGAATTTGTAACGGGTTTTACAAGATTTGTGATAGGTGTTACAAAATTTGTGACGGCTGCTATGAAGTTTGCAACGAGTGTTAAAAAAACTCTTAAGGAATATTGCAAAATTTGTGACGGGTGTTACAAAATTCGTTACCGCTGATGCATAATTTTTTACGTATGTTTAAAACGGTGTGACGGCTATGACATGGTATACAAAAGTTCTACAGTGTGCTAGAAAATGTGCATAATTGTTACAAATTTTTTAATTGGCTCTACAAAAATAGTAACGGGCTCTACAAAACATGTGACAGTTGCTACAAGATTTGAAACATATGTTACAGAACTGTGTGACGGATGGTATAAAATTTGTGACGGATGTGACATACATTGTGTTGTGCATTGTAAATTTTGTGACGAATGTTACAAATTTGGTTTGCAGCTGTTACACAATTTGTGATGGATGTTATTAAATGTGTGACGGTTGCTACAAATGTTCTGATGTCCGTTGCACGCAGTGTACTAGCGTTGCCCATTTCTCAATAGGTGCTACAAAAAATTTGTAACGGTATCGACAAAATTTACGGCAGAATGCAAGAAAGTTTATGACGGGTGTTACAAACTGCGTGACGAATGCTATAAAACCAGAGACAGGTCTGACAGAAATTGTTATTTGCAAAAATATTTGTAACGGGTTCGACAAAACTTGTAACAGATGTAACAAAATTTGTGATGGATGTTACAAGCTGTGTAACGAATGTTATAAAACATATAACGGGCGTGACATAAGTTGTGATTTGCAAAAATATGTGCAATGTGTTCGACAAAGCTTGTGACAGGTGTAGCAAAATTTGTGACGGGCGTTACAAACTGCGTGACGGATGCTATACAATCTGAGATAGGTCTGAAAGAAATTGTGATTTGCAAAAATATTTGTAACGGGTTCGACAAAACTTGTAACAGATGTAACAACATTTGTGACGCATGTTACAAGCTGTGTAACGGATGTTATAAAACCTGTGACGGCTGCGACAGAAGTTGCGATTTGCAAAAAGATGTGTAATGGGTTCGACAAAACTTGTGATAGATGTAAAAAAAGTTGTGACGGATGTTACAAGCTGTGTAAAGGTTTTTATAAACATGTGACGGGCGTGAAATAAGTTGCCATCTGAAAAAATATGTGTAATGGGTTCGAAAATACTTGTGACGGTTGTAACAAAAGTTGTGACGGGCGTTACAAATTCTGTGACAGATGTTATGAAATCTGTGACGGTTGTAACATAGCCTGTGATGTGCAAAAATATTTGTAATGAGTGCCACAAAATTTGTGACAGAAACTGCGACAAGTATCTTGAAAGCATAAGCGCTACAAAGTTTCAGTAATTTTCCATTTTCGCTTTAGCGAATTCGATTGTGATTGTTTTATATAACTACGATTACTTCTTGTTATCGATGGCCGTAGAACAGCCCCATACACAAATGCATTTATAGAGGTATTTGTAAGTGATTCTCAAATAATAGTAATAATAAAACAAATCTTGCAAAAAAAAGAAAACACATACTGGAGCAAAATATATTGCTGTAATTTTATATTTTAGTTGAAAGTTAAAATATGAGCTCTCAGAAGTGCACACGAGCACTCCAGCAAAGATACACAACAACCTACAAATGCATTAAGTCGATGCAAATAAATACATTTAAAACACACATAAAAATGTCTTTTGTTAAATACATGAGAACGAGCATTTTATGCAACGAGTGTCTTGTTAAGTTGCTCCGTTGTGTGTGTGTGTGTGCGCTTGCATGTGCGTTATTGCAAAAGTGTTGGTAAACCTGTAACTCGGGGCTGTAAATACATGTAGTCGTGCATATAAATGAAAATGCAAGTAGACAAAGCTTACACTCAACTCTACACACACACACACACACACACACACACATGCATGTCCTCCTAAAAACACACGCATATGAACATAAAATATATTTTATTTCTTGCTTGTGGTTTCCACATTGAGCACATCGTGCTTGTACGTAATAAAAATAAAAACAAGAACAAGAATTATTATTTAGTACATTTAAGTACAAAACTTATTTACCGTAACTGTCTGTATTTGTATCTGTATCTGCATCTGTATCTTAAATATTTTTCATAAGTATTTCTCACACTACATAAATTACAAATACACATGCTCTTTTAAGCGCACACACATATACATGCATTCTAGTACTTACACACACACACACATCCACACTGAACACTTACACAAATTTTTATGAGGATAACAAAATTATTATACAACGATGACTACTTGGCTTATTATGATGCTCTTCACTACAGGTGGCAAGAGTTTTTGCTTATATTCTTTGAGCTTTTCGCATCTTTTGTTATTGCCATGCCACACAGTCGAGATCCCATGAGTCCGCTTGTGCACGCCAAGGAATTCTGTAACACACGTTACAGCAGCTGAAGTGTGTTTTAGGGTGATCTACACTGGAATTTAATGCATGGCACAGTCGACTAAGTCGTTGGTATTATGCAACGTAATTTATTTGACTCTAATTTATTAAAATTAATTTAACACTGTAATTGTGCAAGTGAAAATGATTGTAGGGAAAATGGCACTCACATTTTCTTATGCAATTCTCAATTGGTTTTTGAATGTTTTGTGTAAAGGGTGGCCAAATTTGAGGTTAGGAAGTAAATAGGCTGTCAAATAATGAAATGTCAAAAATTGGGCTGTCATCCTTTTACATTTGTTTAGTAAAAAGTTGGGAAATTTTCAAGAAATAAAGCTGTGAATTGACTGTTTGAAAAACTGAACGAAAACTTTTGTCAATAAAATTAAAATTTTCGTTTGCCAGTTTTTTTATATTGAAAGCAAATTTCCGTATTTTTTGTTGTTGTTTCTATATAAATTTCCAGGAGAAAATTTTTTATTTTATTTACAAAAACTGGCAGTTATATGTTATAACCCCATATTCATAAAAATTTAAAATGTATTTGAAAGCTTTTTTAAAGAAAATTTTATGTGAAAAATTTTGGACAAAATACATTTTAAACTTAATTTAAATTTTATGAAAATGGGAGATAAAAATTAAACACGAATGTAAATTTCTATATTTCGGACTTATTGATTTTACTATTTATAAACTATTATAAAGTTCTTATTCAGACTCAAGTTCAAATCTGCAATGGACAAACTATTATTATTATTTTAATTTTTGGTTTTGAAGAATTTTTTATTAAATTCTAAATTGTTAATTTTTTCAACGGGCTTAAGTTCGAATCTGTAAGACTGCAAATCATTTTTTATTATATTATTTAATAAATGAATTTGTTTAAATTCTATTTATTATTTTATATTAAGATTGGAATATTAAATTCTAGTTATTTTATTAAAAGTGGAACATTTAGAATTCTTAAGCATTTTCTTACATAAATAACAAATATAAAAATTAAAAATAAAATTTATAAAATTTTGTTAATAAAAAAAATTGTTTGCGCAGTACGTCATATTTAAGTCGACTTGATTTCACTTTTTATTACTGCATTTTTGTTTTGCAGTAAAAGATGCTAAAATGACTTAAAATATTGTTTTATAACACACACGCACACACATAAACTTATGAATATGTTGCAAATGCCTGGAGTTACAGAAAACAGTTACACATTTTCTGAGAACACACTCGTGCACAACATAAAATGCAGTTAACATATCTGCCAGTCCGTTATTCTGTCATTTGTTTAACTGTTTTGTGTTGTTGTTCTTAATGCTGCTCTCTGGGATAAATATGAAAAATGTAGAGCATTTAAGCGCACTGCAGCAAATAGTCAAGCCGTCAAGCATTTCGAGTTTACACTGCGGCTTCTTTCTACTCGCTGCAACATTTTTTGAGTGCTGCCAGTGCCCTCCCTCCGTCTGGTGTGTGTGTGTGTGTGTTTTATGGCAAATGCAAGAAAATAAAAATTTTTAAATATAAAAATTTATGAAATTTGCCAACAACAACAATACCACGAGCTGTATATTAAGTTATATTTTCGCTAGCTTTCTTCTAACGAAAATGCATCAAACTGTTTGTATTCGGGTGTCTCATGTAAAATTCAATGGACGCTAAAGCAGAGCAGTGAGTGCTCCAGTTGCAAGTAGAAAGAAAGTATGTGAATGGAATTAGTTTCATTTAAGTTAATAGTGGACCATGTGCCACTAAAAGTTTAAGTGCCAAACGCTTGCAATAAACACGTCTTCATTAGCAGCATCAATTTTAAATGCTTCAATGGAAATATTTGCTCGTACTATTGTGTTGTTGTGTAATAAATTCTTTTGTTTAGTGAATAAAATTAATGATAAAAACTTAGTTGCTTTTAGTGCAAACTATCGCCTTATGAAGACTAATAAAATAATAAAATGTGTAATACGAGGGTTGATTGATTTGAATGAATAAAAATTTTTTTTCGGTAATTAAACGTTTTATTTTTCAACATAATTTCCTTTTTGATCAGTACAACGTTTTACGAATTTTTTTTAAATTGTTAATTTTCTCAACGGGCTTAAGCTCGAATCTGCAAGACTGCAAACCATTTTTTATTATTTTATTAATAAATGAATTTGTTCAAATTCTATTTATTAATTTATATTAAAATTGGAATATTAAGATTCGAACTTAAGCCCGTTGAGAAAATTAACAATTTACATAAGAAAGTTCGACTAATAAAAATTCATACATAATTTAAATTTTTTTTTTCTATTTTTCGCAAATAATAGGTTTTCTCAAGTCCCTCAAAATAAGCGTTTGTTTGGGTTATGATTTTTTCAGTCGATCCAAATCTCTTGCCTCTTCCTGCCATTTCGTCAGTTTTTGGAAAATGAAAATAGTCTCAGGGGGGATTAAATCTAGAGAATATGATGGAATCGATACCAATTCCTTGCCCAATTTGTGTTTTTTTATTTTGTCATTCTGACTAATGACGGTGAACTTTTGCACAGTCGTGATCACGGCACTGATCTCTCGCATAGCTTCTTCATGCTTAAAGGCACTTCCAATGTTATTCCATGAATATAATCGGCGATTTCTAAAATGATGACCTCCTTTAGGCGACCCGAATGTATGACATCGTTTGTACTGGTATAACCAAGGAACGGAACTCTGTAAATCACTTCTTAACCGTTGAACTGAAGTGGTGCAGAGTTACCATAGTATTCACCAAGTGTTTTCTTGGCTTCAGAGATGTTTTTAAGGGCATAAAATTACATTTTAAGACAGTAAATTAATTAATTCAGACTCAAGTCTCAAAAAATTCTTATCTCTAAAATATACATTCATGTTTGCCAAAAAATGTATATCTAATTAGCGAACAAAATTTATTTTTTATTTTTACTTTTTTATTAAAAGTATCGAAGTTGCCTGTGCCATTTGACCAGAAATAATTTTAACAATTTTTGTTATTAAAAATGCTCATCTTCGTCGAGTTTCAAACGACACAATCAGTAAAAATACGACACACAGAGTTGTATTTGATCAGCATGTTCCCCAAGATCATTTTCTAAATCTAAAGGTAAAGACGTTAAGGACCATGATGAATCGAGATTTTGATAACTTCTACAATAATTTGCCCGATACCAGTCATATTTTCTTACTGACGGTTTTGTATAAAAAAATAATAAAAATAGTGTAAAAACGATCAATAACTGCTCGATCTGTTTGATCACTAGCCCGATTATGTGAACTTTCCAGCCAACTGGACAATATCTGCGTGTAAAAAATACCCACGTGGATTAATCCTGACAGAAAACTGGGAGGCGACTGTCCCCAAGTCATCTCTTCTGTCTACTATTTTGGTGACCGTCTGGCGACATTGTCAATAAAGCGCCTAGATTTTTGTATTTCCCTTTGATGTGATAGAAAAATATTTGTGACGGCGGCAGATGACTGAAATGAATTTTTGTTTTAATAATTAAAAAAAATGGCTTTTACGAATTAATACCTTTAAGTGTTTTAACTTTTTTAAATAAAACTCTAAAGGTCAATAAACTATGCACTTTCATTATGGACATCTTTTTCAGAAAAGTATGAAAAGTGTAGACTGGAAATACTCAAATACACCTTCGCCGGCCCTGTAGCAAAAATTAGCCGGCGAAGTAAAAGGTTGAAATAGCGACAAAAACAACTGTCTATCTTCTCATCTTTCCTAATCTGTCCCCTCAATACTATCCCCTCGTTTTCAGTTCCGGCGCAATGCCTTGCATATATAGGGGTCATCCCCTGAGTCAAAGATAAAAAAAAAAAAAAAAAAATGTACTAGTGAATCACTAGTACCCATTAAATATCATTGTCTGGGATATTATAAGTCACTAGTACAACTGACTGTGTCATTAAGTAGTCAGTGCAGTTTCACTAGTGACACATTTCCGGCAAGGAAACTTTTTGTGCTAAATTTGATTTTATTTCTTATACCCTACAAAAAAGAATATGTCATTCCGTGTGTAATGCGCTGTAATATCCATCTAAGACCCCAAAAGTATATATATTCTTGATCAGTGATGAAATCTTAGACGATCTGAGCATGTCCGTCCGTCTGTAGAAATTACGATTCAGTCCAAACGAAAAGAGATAGACTCTTGAAATTCGGTATTAATATATCTTCAAGGATAGCACAGGTTAAGTTTGGAGATGGGCTAAATCGGGCAAGAGGGAAAAAAGTTCCCCTAAGAAGAACTAAACCAACCCAGAAAAAACAACATAATTTTTAAAGTTTTTTGGTTATTATGTTAAGCAAATGATATATTTTTATGTCAAATACGGTCCAACGCCTTAAATTTGGAGTCATAAAATAAAAAAAAAAATTTGGACCCCGCCCACTTTAGTGGGCTTTATTATATGCAAAAATAGTGTAAAAATTTAACAAATTGTTTTACTTAAGCCTACATTCTTTAAAACTAAAATTTTTAAGCTTTAATGACGAAGCTGAGACGTAATCTGCTACTCCTCTGCCCTACCCCCTCCACTCCTTTGCCCCCTAAATGACCTTATCAAGCAAACAATAAATTAAAAATAAATTTATTTGTGTGAAGATACATATGCCGACTTAAACATGTTTTGACGTAAGCAGTTACGAAACAACGTATTTAGCTGTGAAGTTAACGAAATGGCAATCAGTGAAGTCTTTTTTTTTGTATGAAAATCCATATTTACTATATATCTTCTATCTCATACATCATTTTGTATATACGGGCCAAAATCCCTCCAAGATCACACACACACTCTCATAGCCTGCAAATTTACCTTTGACGGTAAATATTTTCAAAAACTCAATCCAGCTATTCCAATTGTTGTATGTGACAGAAAACACCTCCATAATCATTTTTTATCTACTGGCAATGCATGCCAACTCCTTATATGGCCACTTGGGGCAAAATCCCTCCAAGATCACACACACACCCTCATGGTCTGTAAATTGACCTTTTATGTCCTGTAAATATTTTCACAAAATGCTCAAAAAATTTATTAAATATTGATTTTCATAAAAAAAAAATTTCACTGTTTGCCATTTCGTTACGTCATAACATATTGTTTCGTAACTGCTTACGTCAAAACACGTTTAACTCGGCATATTTATCTTCACTCACATAATAAATTTTATATTTAATTATCCCAAATATTTATTTTTAGAGCCTTATGGCAGAGCTGATATGTCTCCCCCACGGCCTTGCCAGAGAGGCCCCAAAAAATACAGTTTTAATACCCTCCAAAAAGAATTGGACCCCATAAAGTATATATATATATATATATATATATATATATATACAATATATATATATATATATATATATATATATATATATATATATATATATATATATATATATATTCTTGATCTATGATGAAGTCTATGACGGTCTAGCAATGCCCATACGTTCGTCTGTGGAAAACATGGTACTGTCTATTTTTGAACCCCGCCCCTTTTAGTGGGCGTTGACGTATGATATTATATAAAGGAAGTCTGTCCCACCAAGTTAAACATTTTAAATTTACTTACTAAATATTTGGAGGGTATTTAAAATTCGACCCGGTCGAATACATATAACGTTTTTACTTGTTTGTTTTTACTTTTCTTATTCACTTGAGTAGAAGTTTAAAAGAAAATCTTTAGCTTTTCAAAGATATTTTGGGTTTTCTGGTGATTTTTTTTACTGGCAAATCTTTAGGAATTTTTAAAATATTTTTGGGAAAAAAATCAGCATAAAAGAATCAAAAATGTTAGTGATAAACAAGTAATAAACTTGCTTTATTTTGAATAACTTTTTTTAGGCAACAATAAAGGACTTACCTACAAAGTTTTGCCTGGTTTTCTGTTTTTATTTTCCATTATTATATGCAAAAACTGTCCCTACAAATCGAATCGAAAGTCCCCTGTATAAATTTCTTAATGCAAGAATTTTATTTGTTTCCCTTGAATCTACTCTATTTTAAAGGGAGAATTTCAGTTTCAATAAAAATTTATTTCTCTTCACACTAACAAAATTGATTTAAAATTAAATTCCTGCTAACAGCCAGTCACTTTGCTTAATCTTATTTACAATAATGGAATTAATTAAATGTAACATGAATAAATAAATAAATCTGCAGTGCAATACAAGTGATTGACTTTCAGGCCAAGAACAAAAAATAAAATGTCCTTAAAATTGTAATAAAAAAAAAACAAACTTCATTAAATCGTTTTTGTTTGTAACGAAAATTTATGCTGAAAAAATATTCGTATAATATCTAGATAAAAATGTCGGCCATGAATTAAATACATTTGGACGCATATAAAATTATTAGGGGGGTGCTTGGTTTTCAGGGAAAATATTAAAAAAAATTTCAGTCTATTTAATTCATGTGGTAGTATGAAATCAATGAATTCTCAAAACAAATTTTATTATATTTTCAGGCCATAATGCAGACGGTGATGATGCAGATGATGATGATGTTAATGGCAGTTGGCAAACTGATGCCTGAATGGTGATAAAAATAACAAATTTTACAAGTAACAACAACGAATTATAAATCAACAACATCATAAATTGTTTATACAACAAACAGTTGCTGTGAAATATCAGCATTAAAACATTAAAGCTGAAAGCAAAAAAAAGATATTAAAATAAAATGCTGATTCTAATGAAATCGTTAAAATTATTTTAAATTTCCGCGTATATTTTTACCCCATAAATCTTGTGAAGGCAATCAACTGGAACTAAAGGATTTAAGTGCCAAACACTTCTGCCAGGGTGGAGGAGAAAAAGTGGAGCCCAACGAAAACCTTAGCAAAAATTGCACATATCACACACGAGAATAAAAAAAAAATAGAAATAGAAATAAAATAATAATTATTAACGTTTTTTGTGACTTGAAAAATGACTGCATTTGGGAAATATTAAGAGTAAAAATAGACCACTTTAAATAACGGTTTTTTGTTTGTTGTGTTTTTCTTTTTTGCTGTTGTTGTTGGTTGTTTGTTTGTTGCCATTGTGTGTTTTTCAGTTTGTGTTTAAATCAAAACAAAAAACAAACAGAAAAAAAGTGTACAAAAAAAATATATCAAAATAGTTGTTGAATTGTTTTTATATTGTTTTTCTATCAAAAAGAAACAATGTAATGGAAAAAAGTGACGGACTGAAAAAATGGATTTCGCCAACCTTTTTAAGGCTGTATTGTTCCTGTATACTATCAAAGGTGAGTACACTGAAAAAAATAAAAGAAAAAAATAAGAGAAAAAAAAAATATTGCAAATTATTTATCCCATAACGTTTATGCTTTTCTATTGATAAATAGAAGCCATGATTAAAACTTTTTAGAGTTAAATTGCCACAGGAATAGCTAAAATAAAGTCCGAAAAAAAATTTTATATAAAAAAGCTTTTAAACATATATTTTTTGTAATTAGAAAAAATTTGATATAAAAAAATATTTTTAAATTTAAAAGGCTTTTCCTAAAACATGCCACAAAAAAATAAAATAAAATTGTACCAATTCAACTCAATTATATTCAATTGTGGGTTTTGTTGGCTGCAGTAGGAGAACACGAGACTATGAAGCAGAGGGTCCTGAGTTCGAGCCCCCGCTGAGTCATGAAATATTGTGTTGAATTCTTCTGATCAGCATTACTGCGTGGTTGTGTTAGTTGTTGCCAGCCTGTTTCAATGATGAAGGCATAGTCACTGGCCACTGAACATAATTGGCAGCGACCCACGCGATCATGTACTAAAAAGCAGAGTAACGGCAGCACTGGTGATGAAAGTGTAGCGGCTTTCGAAAACAGCTGTTCTGCTCTGCTGTGTAAGTTGAATAACAAAAACTGATGTTGACTTTCCTTTGTGCCTTGGAATATTTATCATGTCTTTCTGAGATTTAAAAACAAATTTTCGAACAATTAGCCTATGAATCTTAATTAAACACAATACACATTGTTACACTATTCTCGCATGTATAGGGTCCGCCAAATAACTTTTTTTTTTTTGAAAATGCTATAAAAAAAACTACTGAATATTTTCTCAAATTTCTTTTTTTATTTGAAAGTACAATCCTTGCGGTTAATAATGGAAAATAATTTCATTCAAATGGCTGCCTCGGCTGGCCATGCGCAATAGCCTACACGACCGGTTCAATTTTTAAGCACATTATCGATTGTGTGCAGCTGTATTTCACCAATGGTTTCACGAATATTGTCCTTTAAAGCGTCAATTGTCTCTGGCTTGTCGCCGTAACACTTATCTTTGACGGCACCCCACAAATAATAGTCCAACGGTGTCAAATCGTAGCTCCGAGGTGGCCAAACGACATCAGTAGCTTCGGCTGTGTGGCACGTAGCGCCGTCCTGTTGAAACCAAATGTTGCCAATATCCTCCTCTTCAATTTCTGTGAACAAAAATTCGTTCAACATGGCCCGATAACGATCGCCATTGACTGTAACGGCCACTTCTTGCTCATTTTCGAAGCAAAATGGCCCAATTGTGCCTCTGGACCAAAATACGCACCAAACAGTGACTCGTTTTGGGTGCGTCGGCTTTTCAATATATGCGTGCGGGTTTTCTGTGCCCCAAATGCGACAGTTTTGCTTGTTTACATAACCGGCAAGATCAAAATGAACCGCATCTGAAAAATTGATTTTTTATAAAATCGGCATCTTCTGTAAGTCGATCGCAGGCCCACTTACCAGCGTTGCTCAAGCGCAGACACAACCACATTCGTTCAGCGGAAGGATAAAACTAATTATCTGGCAAATCAGACATGAGCTGAGTGTTACCATTCACGAAATAAGCACTAGTTGAAAAAAAAAAATTAGATGGCTGACCCATTATTAACGCCCAATAAAGTGGGCGGGGTCCAAAAATAATTTTTTTTTAATATCATGGCTCTAAGTTTAACGTGTTAAACCTTCTTTGATATAAAAATATATCACTTGCTTAACAAAATTACAAAAAAAAAAACGTTAGAAATGATGTTGTTTTTCAGGGTTTGGTTTAGTTCTTCTTAGGGGGACTTTTTTCCCTCTGGCCCTATTCAGCCCATTTACGAACTTGACCCGTGCTATCCTTTAGGATATATTTATACCAAATTTTAAGAGTCTGGCTTTTTTCGTTTGCACTGAATCGTGGTTTCCACAGACGGACGGACGGACGGATGGACATGCTCAGATCCTCTTAGATTTCATCACTGATCAAAATATGCAGCAGCTCCGGGGCCAATTTACCGCATTCGATATCGATCGAAATTTCCATACAATTTAAATACAAATTTCGTTCGATATCGAGTGCCGTAATTTGCCCCCTGGTTAACATTTTATATTCTCCTCAAATTGTTTTTGTTTTAGTTTTCTTTTGAAACAGTTTGCGGCTTGAAGTAGGAAATATTTGGTTAATTTTATGGGGTCTCGGAGGGATATTTCGCTGCGTTACACACGGAATGACAAAGTGAATATGCTCTCCAATTCTTTTTTGTAGGGTATACAAATACTTCAAATAAAACAATTTGTAAAAATGTGCCAATTGTTTTTTTTAATAAAATTTTCCTGAATACTTTTTTTCCTGAAAACATCGTTTTTTTTTAAAGAATTATGTGTTACTTAATAACCTATTAAAGAAAAATCCCCAAATTCTAAAACTACTCTTCAAATTTCCTACTGGGCAAAAAAGGAAATAACTCAAGATGATAATAAAATAGAAAAATAAATAAATAAAAACTAAAGAAAGTCTCAGGGATATAAAAGAACTATAAAAAAGCATAAAACTTTATTTGAATACAAAAACTAAAGGAAGTGAATAAATTAAAAGAACAAATTAGTAAAAAAATGAAATAAATGTTAAGAAAGACAAGAAAGGAAAGGACATATAAAAGGAATTCATGTAAAGGAATATGAAAGCATTCAAACTGTCCGCACACAAACTTAAATAATAATAATAAAAAAAGAAAAAAGGTATGGCAACGTATTCACACAAAATATTATTATTTGTTTGTGCAAAATATGTGTGCTTGTGTGTGTTTGTGTGCACTTGTATAAGTGAGTTGTTGCATGTCAGTCGGTAATGGAACAATCAAGTTCAACAACACGCCCTCGACATGTGAATGACCTCAAAAATGTCATCAACAACAACAACAACTAGCTAAAATGCAACAGCAGCAAAAACATTAAAGAGTTTGTGGAAGGATAGAAAGAAAGAAGGCTGATTGTGAAAGCAAAAAAAAAAAGAAAAAAGAAAAAAAGGCTAAACAGAACCACAGTCAACAACAACAACAATAACAGCATGGATGTAAAATATGCAGCAGCTCTGGTTAAGATTTTATATTCGCCTCAAATTGTTTTTGTTTTAGTTTTCAGTTCAAACAATTTGCGGGCTGAAGTAGGAAATATTTGGTTAATTTTAATGAGTTGCCTGGCAGGAGTGTGTTAATAGCCGGCATTTTCGGCAGCTTATGGCTTAAAAGTGCACTTGCATTTGAACAGGTTATTATTGATACAAATATGAACAATTACTTTTTCCCAAATTAAAAGCCAAGGCAACTTGTGAAAAAAATTCTTTGGCTAATGATTTCAAGAAATAGAAGATTGGGCAATTGGAAACCCTAAAGTAGAAGTGGCCAGAAAAGCTGCCGATCGGTAGTAGTTCATTCTGGCTAATGAATAGAAAATAACGTTGGTAATAAACAAATTCTTTGCATTCAACCTCCAGCTGCTGTTAGAGATATCTCGTGTCTTCTATTGTAAAAAATATATTCAATTCATTCTCTTTGCCTGCTGCTGCTACAGACGGAAATAAGAAGTAAAAAAAAAAAAAACACAGAAGTTATTCAATCTCTTGCCGTTGAGTGAATTTAATAAACAAAGAAATCAGATAAAATTCTCAAATCAGATATTCATCTTTAGAAATTTCTAAGGGCATTTTTATATCAAGCTGCCTTCTTTTTGTTGCTGGTTACTTTTTGTTTATGCCGAGATTTTCATAACACAAGTAATTACGATGTAAAATAAAAATTTTTTATGCATATTTTGCAAAATTTAATAAAACTTCAACCACTCTTAAGGAAAAATTTATGCTGGTATCACGATTATACATTAAAAATTCCAAACATTCTGCACTTTATTAAAAAAAAGGAAGGAAAAAATCGCAATGCCTTTTATTTTTCAAAGAAAAAATTATATTAAATTTTTTCTTGGCAAATTTTTTTTTGCTGCAAATAGTCCCTTAAAACAAAAATTCGTCTTCATATGGCACGTTTTTTTTATTAAAAGCAGCAAAAAATACAACATATTTTGCTTGGTAATAAAATATTAAATCATTGTTCTTTTCTCGAAAAGATGTGCATTTTTTTGCACTGAAATATTGCAAATAGTTGGTCTTTTAAAACCAAAATTCATCCTCGTATTGCAAATTATGTATGCAAATAATCAAAAAGGTGCAGCATTTATTTCTCCTAACAATAAAACATCATAAGTATTCTTTTTTCTTAGAAAAAATGAAAAATTTTTTTATTCAAAATTTGGCAAATAGTCCATTTTTCAAACAAAAATTCCTCACAATATTACAAAATTTCAGTGAAAAGGACTTTACATATTTTCCTAAAAAAATTCAAAATTTTTTGTAAAAACGTTCTATTCGACCGCGTCGAATCTTAAATACCCTCCGAATATTTAGTAAGTGAATTTAAAATGTTTAACTTGGTGGGACAGAGTTCCTTTATATAATATCGTACGACAACGCCCACTAAAGGGGGCGGGGTTCAAAAATGGACAATATCATGGTGTCCACAGACGAACGTATGGGCTATTGCTAGATCGTCTTAGACTTCATCACTAATCAAAAATATACATATTTACTCTATAGGGTCCAATTCTCTTTGGAGTTGATACCCTCCACTGTATTTTGGCGGGGTCGCTCTGGCAAGGGCTGTGGGGGAAACATTTCACCTTTGTCATAAAACTCTAAAAATAAATGCTTGGGATAATTATATACAAAATAAAATTTATAGGGTCATTTACGTGGCAAAGGGGGGAAGGGGGTAGGGCAGAAACAGGCAGTCTTAAAACTCTAAAAATAAATGCTTGGGATATTTGTATACAAAATATTATTTATTTATTTTTTTTTTTGGTGGGGTGATTTAGGGGGGGAAGGGGGAAGAGGGGGTAGGACAGAAATCGGCAGTCATAAAACTCTAAAAATAAATGCTTGGGCTAATTGTATACAAAATAAATTTTTTTTTTTGGTAGGGTCATTTAGAGGGTGAAGGGGGAGGAGGGGGTAGGGCAGAGTAGTACCGGGTTTCGTCTCAGCTTCATCATTAAAGCTTAAAAATGTTATTTTTAAGGAATGTAGGCTTAAGTAAAACAATTTGTTAAATTTTTATTTTATTTCTGCATATAATAACGCCCACTAAAATGGGCGGGGTACAACAATATTTTTTTTATTTTATGGCTCCAAGTTTAATGCGTTGGAGACTATTTGACACAAAAATATATCATTTGCTTAACAAAATAACCAAAAAACTTTAAAAATTATGTTGTTTTTACTGCGTTTGTTTAATTCTTCTTAGGGGAACTTTTTTCCCTCTCGCCCGCTTTAGCCCATCTCCGAACTTAACCTGCTCTAAGCTTCAAAATATATATATTCTAAATTTTAAGAGTCTAGCTCCTTTCGTTTGGACTGCATTGTGATTTCCACAGACGGACGGACGGACATGCTCAGATCGTCTTAGATTTCCTCACTGATCAAGAATATATATACTTTATGGGTTCTCACTTGGATATTTCGCTGCGTTACAAACGGAATGACAAAGTGAATATACCCTCCAAATTCTTTTTTGGAGGTTATAAAAGTTCAATTACTATGCCTTTTTAAACAAAAGAGGGCACTTTCTACTATTCTAAAATTGGTCTGACATGTTTTGCATTTACATATTTTTAAATATTGCAAATAGTCGGGTTTTCCAAAAATCACACTCGTACTGCTTATTTTTACTGAAAAGGGGTAAAAAATAGCAATTTTTTCTTGGGAATAAAATTTGTTATGCATTCTTTTTTTTAACAAAAATGTAAAATGGTTTGCGTTAAAGTATTGCAAATAGCCGGCTTATATAATTCTTGCTCATATTGCAAATTATTTACGTAAATGGCTAAAAGGTGCAGAATTTATTTTTCTTGAAAATAAAATATAACTCTGGCTGATATTCATCTTTTCTAGAAAAAATTTATTGTATTATAAAAAAAAATTTCAAGAGTTCGGTCTCTTCAAATGTATTGCATAGATATTATTTTAGTCAATAGCTAAGATATAGTGCAAATTTTTTTTGTTCTATTCTTGAAAATAAAACATCATAAGTATTTTTATTTTCTAAAAAAGATGCGACATTTTGTGCAAATTTTGTATTTCTTTTTTTAAATAATTCAACCTGGTATTACAATTTTTTTTATTAGAAAAAAGGGGTGCTTTCCTAAGAAAAGATGTAACATTTTTGCATTACAGTCGTTGTCTTTAAGCCAGTAATGGTTAAATGATTAATGGTCCTCTTATACTCTAGAAAAGTTGGTACTCTTTGCAATACAAATTTAAAATAGTCGATCTTTTAAAACAAAAATTCGTGTTTATATGGCAAGTTTTTATTGAAAAGCAGTAAAAATTGCGGTTTTTTGTTGCAAATAAAACATCTCAAGCATTCTTCTTTTCTAGAAAAAGTATCCCATTTGTTTTGCCTGTAAATAGTAGATCTTTTAACACCAAAAGTTATACTCGTATTGCAAAATTCTTAGTGGAAAGTTCTAAAAAATGTTGCACTTTTTTGTAAACAAAACAAAATTTTTTGCACTTTTCTACAAAAGTTGTATCACATGACTTCTTTGTTGCATCCAATACATTTTCTGTGATTTCTAAATCACTTTTATAAAATGTGGTTTTCAGAACTCCCATGTGGAAACGGCATTAAGAGGCTACTCACTCGCCTCCAAAATAGTGTGTTATTTTTTATTTCAAAAATTTTGACATATCGTTGACCTCATGTAGAAAGGCCTTAACTTTTACTTAACAATTTTTTTTTTACTTATTTTATAAAACAAATATCTAAGTGTTTTTCCTATTTTTGTTCACCGGACTTATCGTGTCATTTAAGGAGATTTTTTTTAATTGTAATTACTTCGATCATTCCAAAAAAATAAAATTAAGAATATCTGGCAGCACTGATGCTATTCCCAGACAGGCTTGCGAAAGTAGAACACGATTTTCTTTAATTATTTGAATGCTTTTTTTTTCTACTAATAATTTGCTAAAAGTCTCCTTTGGAAGCAGATAAAAAAATAATTCCTTAAAAATATCATCAAATATTTTTCGCTGTGTTTTATATCAAATTTATCAGCCACAACAGCATTATGATGGTTGCTTTTAGCCGCGTTATGGTTGACGACAGACGTGATGACAATGAAGTATGTCGCTGTACCTTCAACATGCAGACAAACGTACGAGTGCGAGAAGGAGAGAGAGACAGACATGAAAACGACACACAATATCAGACTTTTGTAATTTGAAGTTAACTGAAGGAATAAGCTGCTTAAAGACAAACTCTGCAGTGTATGAAAAGTACATATTTCTCAATATAATACACTGGCTACAGTTACGAGGGTGTATTAAAAATGCATTAGAAAAATATTTATATCGAGACAAGCAGATTTCGAATAGAATATTAACAAAATGTGTGCAATAAATTAATTTCAAAATTTATTTCGTAATAATTTTTAAACTTGCCTCGTATGGGCAAACACACATTCGCCAAGAAAAGAAATACTCGGAATAATGATGTTGAAAATTACAGACTTTTGTTTATGATTTCTGAATGTGTTGTTGATGTTCCTTTTTGCTGCTGCTGCTGTATTTTCTTTCACAGAAGCAAAAAAAAAAAAAAAAGATCCATATTTTGTTCACTTTTGTTTTGGGAATTTCATGTTTTAATAGGAAATTACACACACACTTAGCCAAGTTTGTAAAAGAATACCAGCATTAGTAAAAATATAGGTAAGTGTAGTTTGTATAGAATTTCATAAGTACAACCAACGTTTTACCACAATGTGTGTGTGTGTGTGGATTACATTTTCCCAAACGCACATACACACACGCACATATGCACTCGCTTAAACACTCGTATAAGAAATAAGTGCTTTGCTGTTACCACAGATATAAAGATACAATTTTTGCAAAGTATAAAATAAAGAATAAATAAAAACGTTACACCGTCATACTATGAAATACGAGTTTATTGTACACTTTACTACAACAATAACAACACAATACATTGTGAATGAATAATCGCCATCATCATCAGCAGCAGCAGCAGCAGCAGCTGCGAAGCCAACATTAACAGAATAAATAGCAATTGCTGCTGCAAAAATAGCAGCAACAATAATGGCAGCCAGGAAATGTCAACTAAAAACATGCACTCATTCATTCATTCACTCATTCATTCACTGATTCATTCTTTCTTTCATTTGTATCCATATTGACGTTGCAAATAGTTGTTGCTTTTCTGGCTACAAAAACACGTATTAAAAATAAAACGGTATTTAGGAAGCACATGACGAAAAGAACGGCACACAACTACAAACAAAAGGCTTTGGAAAAATATATGGCGGATTATTGCAGGAAATAATGCCTACAGTGTTGCCAGAGTTTTATAAATAAAAAATGCTAAATATCGATAAAAAAGCAAAACAAATCACTTATTTTAACCGCAAAGCTATCGTAAAGTGATCAGTTATGCTGTTCTCTGTTTGTAGGCTCTTCGAGCTCAAGCGTCTAATAAAAGTTTGAAAAAACGCTTTTATATTAATTATGAAACTTCTATAACTTCTGAATGAATTAACCGATTCCCACGTCATAAGCAGCGCTTAGTATGGCTTTTGGAGGATTTTTTTTTGTGAAAGGATTACTTTATCTTTAGATCACGAACACATCAACCGATTTAGAACCAGTTAGTGACGATCGTGACGAGCTTCTTCAATTACTTGTAAAAAAAAGTTATAAAAAAAATTTAAAAAAAAGTCAAATAAAAATAAACATAAGAAGTAAAATTACATTTGAAAAAAAATATTCTTATTGTGTTTTCTTTTCTGGAAAACATGTAACATTATTTTAATTTATTTCTTAAAATTTGCACTTAAGTGGAGTTTTAAGACACAGATTATTTTCTAATAAATTCACTATTTTGAAATTATATAATAGTGCAATTTTTCCATAAAAAGTGCACATAATGTTGCACTCTTTTACAGAAAAGAAAACGAGATTATTAAATTGAATTAAGATTCTATAGGCTAATTGTTCGAAATTTGTTTTTAAATCTCAGAAAGATATGGTAAATATTCCAAGGCACAAAGGCAAGTCAACATCAGTTTTTGTTATTCAACTTACACAGCAGAGCAGAACAGCTGTTTTCGAAAGCCGCAACACCTTCATCATCAGTACTCCTGTGTATTGTGTTTTTGTCACCACTTATTGGGTGGCTTAGTTGAATGTGATAGCAGTTCTTATTTAAACAAATTTTATTAGGAAATAGAATCCGAAAACAAGATTAGTTTTTTTGAGATTTCTTGAGATCTACCGCTGCGAATCAGCTCTAATTCACAGGAAATCTAACTTTTATAGAGGTCTTTGAAACGCCATGGCCAATCCCCGCAAAAGCAATTAGTGTTCTCACACTTACTTACTTACATACACTCACACAAACATACTCACACACCTATACACTCCAACATACATACAACCCTAGTAACGCCCTCTCAGGAGTAGCCTGGGAAGCTTCCTAAGGACACAGAACGTCAATATCTGGTGAAAATTTGATTTTTAAAAAACGGAGTAAAATGTTCTTAGAAAGTTTTTGTCTTGTAAAAATAAATGTAATGGAATGAATTGTCTTGTATAATCATTTAAATTTCTCGTGCAGCTAAGAGACCCGTTAACCGTTAAAGATTTATTTTAAATATAAATGTCGATCTTAATCAGTCTTAAAATAACGTTGTCTTATATTTGAAATAATTTTTAAATTCGAATAATATCAATTTAAAAAGAAATAGTTTCAAAAAATTAAAAAATATTGTTTAAAAAAATTGGCTTGAGAGTATTATTGACGGCTCCAAACAGGAAAATGGGGATACGGGGGCAGGGATATATGGCCCTAACTTTCAAAGGGCAATTCCCATGGGTCCCTACGATCTTTAAAGCGGAGGTCTATGCCATATTCATATGTGCTAGGGAATGCTTGAGGAGATGTAAGAATATTCGTATCTATCTGATGTCTGATAGCCAGGCAGCGCTCAAGGCCATAACCGCGTATGAGATCAGGTCAGGGGTTGTTATGGACTGTGTTACATCGCTGATAGAACTGGGCGCTCAGAACAGGCTGACGCTATGCTGGGTGCCTGGCCATAAGGGCCACGCTGGGAACGAACGGGCTGACTGTCTGGTGAACAGAGGAGCCCATCGTAGATTCATAGGACCGGAACCCTTCTTTGGCATCTCAGGAGGATATGTCAAAGAACAAAATTACTCCTGGGCTCGAGTGGAGTTTAATCGCCACTGGAAGGCCCTTCACGGCCTAAGACAGGCAAAACGTTTCATTACGTTATCTCGGAACAAATCCCAAAAATTAATTCTGATGGACAAGAATGACCTCAGATTATTAACGGGTTGGTTAACCGGACACTGCGGTCTCAGACGACACCAGTTTACCATGGGCAATTCTGAGACCAAGGCATGTAGACTCTGCGGAGCAGAGGAGGAGACACCGGAGCACGTTTTCTGCGACTGTCCGGCAGTGGCGTCGTGCAGGAGGAGGTTCATCGGAGGCAATTTCATGACTCCAGGGGAGGTGTACGATATCTCACCGGGTAGAGTAATTGGCTTTATTCGCAGCCTCAATCTACATCAGTGAACACTTGGGCTGCACAAAAGATCCTTTGGGTCGCGGTGCTTATGGCCTCATATAATAATAATAATAATTAGTGGTCATAATTTGGTCATTATAAAAAATGGGAATGGGTACACATATGCCACTACCCAAAAATGGTGGCTCCTTTATGTCCCAGAAAAATTATTATATCTGAAATAATTTTGGAATTGGAATAATATCAATTTTCATATCGGCAACACTGGCCGAAATGAATGTAACAATAAACGTTTAGAAAAAAGGTTCCTAAAATATATTTATTGATTTTGGCCACTGATAATATGGTCATTTGCTTAAAGTATCACTATGAAAAGAATAATTGTATTTCTGCAGCAACCAGATTTAAACATCAAATTGTATCATTTGAAGTTTTACACAGAAAAAAAATATTATGAAAATGCGATAAATTGCTGATATATAATTCCAATTCAAATCTAAGTTGTTCATATTACAAACAGACAATTTTTTTTAAAACTGCTGACCTATTTCGGCAGGTGTAGAACGCGACGGGCCACATCTCACATTTCACGTAGAAACGTAAAGAGTAATTTTTTTTTTTAGGAGTAGGACCAGCACTCAGGGAATGACCCCTATATATGCAATTCATTGAGCCGGAACTGAAAACGAGGGGATGGTATACGTGGCTGCCCGCTACACGCAAGCATTCAAGTAGGATCTCTGAGATCCCGTTTTGAAAAAACGAGGGGATAGTATTGAGGGGACAGATGAGACGATAGACAGTTTTGTTTGTAGCTATTTCAACCTTTTTTACTTCAGCGGCTAATTTTTGCTACAGGGCCGACAGGTGCTGTTACTCTGCTTTTTTAGTACATGATAGTGTCAGTCGCTGCCAATTATGTTCAGTGACCAGTGACTATGCCTTCATCATTGAAACAGGCTGGCAACAACTAACACAACCACGCACTAATGCTGATCAGAAGAATTCAACACAATATTTCATGACTCAGCGTGGGCTCGAACTCACGACCCTCCGCTTCATAGTCTCGTGCTCTACTACTTCATTGCCAATGCAAGTGGCTAGACATTCTCGAGGAATTCGTGAAAAATTTGAACAACATAATATGCACTTATGCATGTGTAAGTTTTACTGATTTTAAGCAGTACGCTTAACTGCAAAAAATTTCAGTAATCCGAACTACGTTTTAGAGAAAAAATCGGATAACTGAAAAAAGTGGGTTTTGGTTATTTCCAGTAGCCTCGTGTTCTACTACTTCAACCAAAGATAATTAAGTGTAGAAAAAAAACAAAATTTTTTTTATAGGGTCATTTAGGGGGCAAAGGTGGGTGGAGGGGTAGGGCAGGGGAAGATCAGGGAACATCTTACTATTGTCGTGGAAGCTTGAAAATTTAATTTTTAAAGAATATAGGCTTAAAGAATACAATCTGTTAAATATTTACAGCGTTTTATCCGCCACAAAATGGGTCGGGGTCCAAAAATCGATTTTGCTCCAAGTTCAACGCTTTGGACCTTCTTCGATATAAAAATATATAATTTACTTAACAAAATTACAAAAAAAAACTTTAAAAATTATGTTGTTTTTGAGAGGTTGATTTAATTCTTCTTAGGGGAACTTTTTTCCCTCCAGACCGTTTGAGGCCATTTACGAAGTTGACTTCTGTCATCCTTCAAAATTTATCTATACCAAATTTCAAGGGTCTGGCCCCTTTCGTTTGGACTGTAACGTGATTTCCACAGAGTTACGGACGGACATGGCTATATCGTCTTAGATTTCATCACTGATCCAGAATATATACACTTTATGGGGTCTCAGAAAGATACTGCGCTGCGTTACAAATGGAATGACAAAGTGAATATACCCTCTAATTCTTTTTTGGAGGATATAAAAAAGAAAGGAGAAAAAATCTTACCATATTAATATTTGTATGGACAAAAATCTTTGTATATTCAATTTTAATTAAAAATTTAATTGTATTGACAAAAAAAAACTAGTTGTATTTACAAATATAATATTTTCTGTGTAGCAGATAAAATAACGTTAAAAAAATATGGAAAAAATCGTTGTAGGTTCAATTTTAATTAAAAATTTAATTGTATTGACAAAAAAAAATTAATTGTATTTACAAATATAATATTTTCTGTGTAGCAGATAAAATAACTTTAAAAAAATATGGACAAAAATCGTTGTAGGTTAAATTTTAATTAAAAATTTAATTGTATTGACAAAAAAAATTTATTGTATTTACAAATATAATATTTTCTGTGTAGCAGATAAAATAACGTTAAAAAAATTTCTTAAAAAAAAAGTAAAACATTTTCGTTTAGGAGATGCTTTTCGAAATTATCTTTTCAAATGCTACGAACGAACAGTTAATTTAAAACAATTTCCGAGAAAATGTCTTCTATTCCCAGGAAAAATCAAGTACAAAAATTGTTTGCTAAAATCATTTGTGAAATGAAAAAAAAATTTTCTATCAATTTTTAAATTAAAGCATGTTGTAGGAGCTGCCTTAAATATGAAATAGTCCGAACAGAGATGGACATTTGCTTAAAGTAAATCTTACTGGCAAGCAACTGTTTGAGAATAATAAATTCGGTGCTATTATTTTTGCCATGTAAATTGATTGCCATCTTACCTTTGCAACAAATTTTTGATTTTCAAATTAAAAATTTTTCCAAATGCTAAAAGCACTCATAACAAGAATTTTTTAAACCAACATTAACATTAAATATAAAAAAAGGCTATATAATTGCTCAAGTTAACTCATTAATTTAGCAACACCCTTTTTTTTTTTTTTGTTAAATTAACCCTTTTTTATTTTGCTAAAAGCTTTAAAAAACTTTTTACAAAAAAAGGACCCGTTTTTTACAGAATATTAAGCCCAATCAAATTTGTTTCCTTGTTTTTTTTATCTTTTTTTTTGCATAAATTATAATAAATTAAACTTAAAGGCAATTTACAAACAAAATCAGCTTTTAATGTAAATTTTATGAACCTGCGCTAGGAATAAGGAAAAAACTAATTAAAACAAAAAAGGGAAAAAGGACGAAAAACACACACACACACACAAACACACACTTTTTTAATTAAAACCAGATGAAGAAGTGAAAGAAGTTGGTTGTGTAACACAAATTTGCCATTTTATTATTTTATAATTTCTTTTAATTCCGCCTTTATTGCCAAAGAGCCTAAAAGTATGCAGCTATAATTTCGAAAATTAAACGCCATGTTGTAGGCAACACACTTGAAAATAATAAGAAAATATTCAATTAGTTTAAGCCAACACTAAATTACAAGAAAATTAAAACATAAACGCCAGCACACCACTTACTTGCACTCCAGCAACGCAAAAAAAAAATTCTCAACACCACACACACACAAACACACACATAAAGACGCGCACACACACACATGTCTACATGCAAGTCTTCTCAACAGCTCGCGTTTTCTTGCTATTTCAAGTGTTTGGTGGACTCTTTTTCAAAATGTTGTTGAGAAATTTATATGAACTTAAAAGTTGCTGAGCAGCGAATACACACACACACACATACACACACATACGAAATACAATATAACCTTAAATTTTTTCCAGTAATGAGAGTGTGTGAGTACAAGTGTAAGTGTTTGCTAGCACTTGTACATACATTCACATATTCAGCAACCTTCCATCCGACAAAACTCATTATATTGGGGTTACGACGCGTCCCATTATTTCATATCGTTAAATGTTGACAGAACTTGTCATGCCAAAGCACAGCAACGACAACAAAACGAGAATCGAAAGAAAGACGTGGGTAGGCAGTACGGGCGAGGAGAGGCAGTGCTGTCGCAGAGGAGAGCGAACTTTAAGAGGAGTGAAAATATGCAAATCACAGCCGTTAAGCAAGAAAGCGTAATTTTAAATGTTGCTTAAAAGGCCGTCAAAAACACACGCATACTTAAGCAAAAACCAATATTAAAAAGGTTTTTTTTTCTTCTGTCATTTGTATTACCAGACAGTGGGGCCTTGATAAGTGAAATCATTTAGGATTTGATAGAAAAATAAAGCGAACAAATTGTTTTACTGCCTGACCCACGATGTTACTCGATATCATTCTGTCGAGTAAATATACAGGGTGGCTCAGAAAGACCGAAGTGGTGTGAATTCCTTATAACTTTTTATTTAAGACATATTTTTTTAATATTTTATTTTTTTAAATTAAATTAGTTATTAAACATGATATCCCGCAAGTGGTGGCCATTTTCTGCTTCGCGCAAATGTGCTCTTTCCAACACATTTTCCATGATCTTTCGCAAAACTTCCGGTGTTATGTTGTTAATTTCGTCTCGAATATTGGTTTTTAATTCCTCAATAGTCCTAGGCTTATTAACATAAACTTTCCCTTTTAAATAACCCCAAAGGAAACAGTCTGGAGCGGTTAAATCCGGGGAACGCGGAGGCCAATTAAAATTGCTTTCACTCGTAACGACGGTATGCACGCTGAGAGTCAACACAATGGACCGTTGATTTGAAAAGTAAATTTCAACGATTTGGTCACGTTGTTCAGTTGTGTATTGCTGCATTATAAATTGGCCAAGTCTTCTTTACAAAATACTGAAAAGAAAACAAAAAAAATTATAATAAAAAAGTTATAAGGAATTCACACCACTTCGGTCTTTCTGAGCCACGCTGTACATACATACAGGGTGTTTTTTTTAAGGTATAGAACTTCGAATTGAAATAAAACACAAGAAAATCGTTTTAATGTCCATCAATTTGGCTTTATTGGAAGGATAATTTTATGCCATTAATGTTTAAATATGATTTCGGGCATGTGGCCACCGCGGCTGGCTCGAATAAAGCCAATTCTACAGGTCCAATTTTCAACCACTTTTTCGAGCATATGGAGCCGTATGTTGGCAATAGCGCCACGAATGTTGGCTTCCAAGTCCCCTAACGTTTCTGGTTTGTTTGCGTAGACGAGCGACTTCACATATCCCCAAAGAAAATAATCCAATGGTGTCAAATCACACGATCTTGGTGGCCAATTGACAGGTCCATTCCGCGAAATTATGCGCTCATCGAATGTTTCCTTCAATAAATCGATTGTGACGTGCGCTGTGTGGCATGTAGCGCCGTCTTGTTGGAACCACAACTCATCCACATTCATGCCATCCAATTCGGGAACAAAATAGTCGGTTATCATGGCTCTATACCGGTCTCCATTAACGGTAACTGACTCTCCAGCATTATTTCGGAAGAAGTATGGCCCAATGACTCCACCAGCCCATAGAGCACACCGGTGCGCACTGTTCGACGTCTCTGCGGATGCGTATTATCACATAGAGTAAACGTAGTGCGAAAACGATCCATGGTTAACCGAATTAATTGCTCTGATGGACGATTATGTCGACCATAAAATGGACGGAGCTTGCGGTAAACTTAGCGAACTGAACCATTACTTTCGAAATAAATTTGCACGATTTGCAAGCGTTGTTCTTTTGTCAACCTGTTCATGGTGAAATGGCAAACCAAACTAAATATTAATCACTTGACAGCTGACAAAATGGCCGCCAGTTAAAAAACTGATGCCAACTTAAAGTTCTATACCTTAATAAAAAAACACCCTATATTTAAAACAAAAACAAAATTTTTGAATTTGTTTGACATGCACTTACACGACAGAACGATATCGAGTGACATCGTGGGCCAAGCAGTTAATATAGATTTTTTTTGATTTCTTTTTTTAAGATTTTTAGTCTCCGATTTATAATATGAAAAAATATTAAAACAAGTGGAGACGTTAAATTGGACCGTGTGGAATTTTGAATACGCTCCAAATATTTAGTAAATAAAAATTCCATTTTGTAGGGTTCACTGCGGGAGGGTCCGCGGGTAAGACAACTTTCCTTGTCCATAAAACACTAAAAAGTCATTTTGTCAAAAATTTAATTCAATGTGAAAAAAAAATTTTTTTTATAGGGTCCTTTTTGGGACAAAGAGGGGGGGCGGGGAAGGGTAGGACAGAGGAAGATCAGACAAAATCTCAGCTTCGTTGTAACAGCTTTAAAATTTAATTTTTAAGGACTGTTTACACCATTTCTCCAGGTAATATGTTACATCAACGCCCACTAAAGGGGGCGGGATCTTAAAAATTGATTTTTTCTGGTTTTCTGGCTTCAAATTCAACGCTTTGGATCTCCTTGAATATAAAAATGAATAATTTGCTTAACAAAATTACAAAAAACAACTTAAAAAATTAAGTTGTTTTTTAGCGGTTGGTTTAGTTCCTCTCTAGGGGAAATTTTTTCCCTCTGGTTTAGCCCATTTATGAACTTGATCTGTGCTACCCTTCAAAATATATTTATACCAAATTTCAAGGGTCTGGCTCAGGCTCTTTTCGTTGGGGCTGATTCGTGTTTTCCACAGACGGATGGACGGACGGACATGTCTAGATCTCATCACTGATCAAGAATATAATGGGGTCTCTTGGAGGACATGACAAAATGAATTGGATGGTATAAAAAAAGGGAAGGAAGTGAAAATCTAGATCGTTTTAAATTCAAGTCAGGGAAGGTTCTTAAGAAAAAAGTCTATTTTTGCAAAAAGATTTTTTGAAAACTGCAAATTTTAAATTATGTATGAATTTTTATTAGTCGAACTTTCTTATGTAAATTGTTAATTTTTTTCCAACGGGCTTAAGTTCAAATCTGCATGACTGCAACTGATTTTTTATTATTTTGTTAAAAAATTAATTTGTTCAAAGATTGGAATATTAAGAATATTTTTCAATAATCATCAAACCAGCAGAACGGATCAGTACTGATTTCGATTTTCTTAACGTGAAATTAAACAATTTTCTTGCTTCTCATTTATTTCTCCAGGTGTGTGGAACTTCATTCCCTATTTTACTAGTTCCTTCGCAGTGCATTGCATGATCTCGCAGCAATTAGTCAAAACGTAGTCATACCGTTTGTAACAGTAGCATAATAATATTTTTGTAAGTCAATTCCTTTAAGATTTATGAACGTCGGTGAACAATTTAGCGCTGAAATTTATAGCAGGCAGAAAAGTCACACACATACGCCCAGGCAAAAACAGTGAGTGAGTTGGGAAAGATTTTGTAATACAATAGCAAATTACATTTGTGTATTTCTAAGATTGAGAAGGCAACATTTAGAGAACACTTATAGCCAGCTTCAGTTGGATGGCGCATACAAAAAAACGCTTTTAGTCAAAGTCAGCACAAAAAACATAAAATAAGTTCCTATTTGGCTTAAATATAAATTGCCCTTTACTGTCTACCTTCTTCTATCCCTTGTGCTGCTACAAGGCTCAGATACTGAGCGTGTGTGTGTGTGAGTGAGTGTGCCCGTGTTTGTATTGTTGTGTGTATTTCTGCTACACAAAAATACTTCTAACCATTAGCTTTTATTATATTGTTTGAAGTAGATATGAACGAGCGAGCGAGTATTGTGTTGATTCAGTGTGCATTTATTTTATTCAAGCAAACATCCTGTGTCTGCCTCAGATTTCCTTTTATTGTATAATGCGTTCTTGTTTATAAATACATTTGTATCCTTTTTCCAGCTGTTTTTTTTCACCTTTTTACGTATTTTTTTCTTCTTCTTCTTCTATTTTTTTGCTTTGCTGATGCCTTTGCTAATGGAATGCTTTATAAAGACAGCAAAGGAAAACAAAGAGAGCTTTAAATGTTTACAAAAACTCTATCTAACGTTTATTTGTCTAACCCCTTTAACCTTAAGTCATATAAGAATTGAAAAAAATTATGTGAATATGAAAATAACAAGTAAAGAGGCAGGCATAAAATGTTATTTATCAACAAATCCGAAAATATTTACTTGTAGATGACATTAATGTGACCAGCCAGAAAGTAACTAAGCGAATTTAAATGACACAATAAATTTGAATGGGCTTTAATCCCAAGTTAATATTTCTTCGCTAAGCATTTGAACACAAATTTTGGAAACCAACTTTGTGTCGGAGTAATTTCGATGTGATATTTGTATTCGTTACTATATTTTACGAAACTTTTATTAATGCCACCTTTCGACTTTCCAGCAAGGGAAACACCCAAGTCCATTTCATCAGCATATTAACCGAGAACATACACAAGGACTCACTTTATATGTAACGAATGCATAAACCGAACTTGAAATTAAAACTTCTTGCCCATACATACGCGCTATTTGCATTAATCAGAACCATATTATCCTCGTATTGTGAAATAAGCGGTCACCACTTTTTATACCCTCCAAAAAAGAATTTGGAGGATATATTCACTTTGTCATTCCGTTTGTAACGCATCGAAATATCCATCTCAGACCCCATGATCAGTGATGAAATCTAAGACGAACTGAGCATGTCCGTCCGTCCGTCCGTCTGTGGAAATCACGATTCAGTCCAAACGAAGAGAGCTAGGCTCTTGAAATTTGGCATAGATATATTTTAAAGAGCAGGTTAAGTTCGAAGATGGGCTAAATCGGGCAAGAGGGAAAAAAGTTCCCCTAAGAAGAACTAAACCAACCCAGAAAAAACAACATAATTTTTAAAGTTTTTTGGTTATTTTGTTAAGCAAATGATATATTTTTATGTCAAATACGGTCCAACGCCTTAAACTTGGAGCCATTAAATAAAATAAAAATATTTTTTGACCCCGCCCACGTTAGTGGGCGTTATTATAGGCAAAAATAACATAAAAATTTAGCAAATTGTTTTACTTAAGCCTACATTCCTTAAAAATAACACTTTTAAGCTTTAATGACGAAGCTGAGACGAAACCTGGTACTACTCTGCCCTACCCCCTCCTTCCCCTTCGCCCCCTAGATGACCCTACCAAAAAAATTTTTTTTTAATTTTGTATATAATCATCACAACCATTTATCTTTAGAGTTTTACGACTGCCGATTTCTGCCCTACCCCCCCCCCCCTTCCTTTGCCCCCAAAATGACCCTACCAAAAAAAAAATTTTTTAAATTTTGTATATAATCATCCCAAGCATTTGTCTTTATAGTTTTATGACTGCCTGTTGCTGCCCTACCCCCTCCTCCCCCTTTGCCCGCTAAATGACCCTATCAAAAAAAAAAAAAATTTTAATTTTGTATATAATTATGCCAAGCATTTATTTTTAGAGTTTTATGACAAAAGTGAAATGCCTCCCCCACAGCCCTTGCCAGAGCGACCCCACCAAAATACTGTTTTAATACCCTCCAAAGAGAATTGTGATGAATTCTAAGACGGTCTAGCAATACCCATACGTTCGTCTGTGGAAAACATGATATTGTATATTTTTGAACCTCGCCCCCTTTAGTGGGCGTTGACGTACGATATTATATAAAGGAACTCTGTCCCACCAAGTTAAACATTTTAAATTCACTTACTAAATATTTGGAGGGTATTTAAGATTCGACCCGGTCGAATATAACGTTTTTACTTGTTTTTTTTATAAAGTGTCACATATTTAAATCATAATGACAAGGAAATATATTTTTAATATCAATGAAACGGGCTTTATGGGAATGAACGATTTTATGAAATTAATGTTTAAATATGATTTCTGTCATGTGGACGCCACGGCTGGCGCGTAGAAGGCGCAATCTGGAACACTAATATTCAACAACTAAAAAAATCCTCCATAAATTGGAAGGACACAACCCCAGTTGCTGAGAACAGTACATTTCGTCAATATCTTTAGTTTTTTGAGCAACCTCGTCTAAACCAATCTTTCTCTGTAGAGAAATTTTTATTTTCTTGCTAAATAAATTGTTTAAAAAATATCTAGTGTTTTCGGAGTAGGTATACGTGGCTGCCTGTAACCCACAAGCATTCAAGTAGGATCTCTGAGATCCCGTTTTGAAAAGTTTTCGGAGTAATTTGAATACTTTACAAATGACTTATAATTATAAAACGTTGCCCACTACTGGCACTTATAAGTGATAAATATTCGAGGACTTTTATATATTTTCGGAGTGATTTAGTTATTTACCAATGTCTGTTTGTTCAATGACTGTTTAATAATTTAGTTCCTCAGAAAACGACAATCGAAAAAAATTTTCGGAATAAAATAACATTTGATCGGAATTAGGTAATGAAATAAAAACTGGGACCAAACTACCACATTCGATATCGAACTAAATTTCCATACAATTTAAATACAAATTTCGATCGATATCGAATGCCGTAATTTGGCCCCTAATTTCAATTCAAAAACATTTTTTTCTTTCTTGTTGTAAGAGGAATAAAACTTTCCAATAAATCCCGTTTTCGAAGGGAATCGGAAACTGTGATATAGCTGTATACCATAATAAGTATACGAATATTCCGAAATTATCGCAAATTCGAAAATTTTACCATATTTCGTATAGTCCATTTATTTACACATTAAGTTTTTTAAATCTGCTAAATTTCAGATATTATAAATATTCCGTAATTTTCGAGCTATCGAATATGCAAAATTTTTCGGAAAGCGCCGATTTTTCGGAATATGCTCGATTATGTGTGTTGTTTTGAATATTCGAATTGATTTTTGAGCAATTTACTCAAATGCGATATATATCCGAATTTCAGAAATTTTCGGAATATTTCGGAGTAATTTCGATTTGATATTTTTAGTGGTACTTGTTGATGTCTGCAGCGAAATTATGTGATTATATGTTGTGAGTCTATTTTTGAGCTAAATTTCGCAAGTTTTAGAATGTTCGGAGTGTTTCGGAGTAATTTCGATGTGATATTTATATATGTATGTTAATATCCTTTACGAAATTATGTGAGTATGTTTTTGTGGTGGTTAAGTTTCGGAGTAATTTTAGCGAGATTTTATAGTCAATTTTCGGAGTAATTTTGCTGATATTCTATGAAAATTTTCGAATTTTAGAAAGTATTAGAATTTGGAATATACATATATTTATTCGGGAAATGGTTGAACATGAGAAGTATTTGGAGATTTCAGACGTTTTTTAATATATTGGAACTTTCGAGTTTTGGATCATTTTTGAATATTCGAAATTAATTATAGTATAATTTTGAGATTAACTTAGATTTAATAATTTATTTTTTCTTGGTTTTGATGACTTGGGAAATTATGGAAAACATAATAATTATTATGTTTTTTTTTTGGAAAATTTGTGCACATGAGAAATACAGTAAAGTTTAAAAATTACCGAATATATTTGAATTCTCCATAGTTTCCGAATTTTCGCATAATAGCGATTTTTTCGAGGTAACGTCCATTTAATCAATTTTGCTTATTAGTTGCTGCTGGCTTTTATGTTCTAATGAATTTTCGTTAAAAATTTCCAAGTTTGAAAATTTTCGAATATATGAGGGCTTCCATCAGATTATGAAATTGTTTGTAGAGAATTTTCGAACCAATTTTGATTTATTGGCATAATTTTACTAGTGAAATAAAAACGTAAAAACAACAATATCACTTTTTGAGTGTAATTCAGGGAGTTACTCCGTAATTCTATAGGTTTTTTTGTTTTTCTATGAAAATACATATTTCCTTTCCCTTCTACAAAAATCTTTCAATATTCTAGATATCCAACAAAAACTGGCGGTCCCACTTTAACTTTGGAAGAATTTTTTTTCACCTCCTAAACAACCAATTTTAAATTTGTAATCTGTTTTATTGCTTAACAAATACAAATGTAATATATTTTTCATGAAAGAAACAAAAAATAAGAAACCTTTTCTGTGTGTCTCTTTTTATGTACCCAAAAAAGAAAATAACTGTTAGTCCTTTTCGATTATCATCTCTATTTGTTTTTCGAACATGAAGAAACATTTGTCAGACAATGTAATCCGTATTTCCAGAGAGCTTTTTTGTGCCAACGTTTTATTTTATGATTTAGCAAAATTGTCAATCAGGGTCAATAAAGAACTTTTTGCTATTGCTTAGTTTCCTTAAGGAACTGTTAAGCAAAATAGGAATAATTTTGTTGTTCTCTTTTTTATTTTTTAGAGAATTTGTATATTTTGTTGATAAAATTTATTTTAAATATCTTTTTATCACTTTATTTTTTATTTTTTGCTTTTGTTATCGTTAGTATTATGACGATTATTGTAACCCCCAAAAATAAAACTTTATAACGCCTTTGAGAGTGTGTATATGCGAGTGAGCGAGTGTTTGAGTGGTTTTGTTTCGAAGTAAATGCCATTCACTGTTGAAATTTCCGGCACAATCTTTGCTTGTATTGAAAAATATGTAGTGAAAAATATTTAAATTTGTAATATTTTGAAAACAAAGAGAAGAAAATTAAATGAAAATGTCTATAATAACAGCAGAATATGTTATGTGTTATAAAATTCCACAGACATATTAGTGAAAGAGGACCTAATGTGGCTGTTACGAGCACTTTTCATGCGATAGTTCTTTTTTCGCGGACGTTTCATATGCCTCGAAACCAAAATTTCTACAATTTAATAAGATTGTAATCAGGCATTTGCTTTTCTAATTTTTCCACCTCGTTTTTTATGTTCTTAGTCTATGAAATAAAGACCTTAAGCTGCAATCAAGGTAATACAGAGGCAACTGCTGCGTGACGAATGCTACATTCGTATACATATTCGAATTGAAAACAAAAAAATTTTGTAGTCGTTAAAAAGGGATACATTGCGTTTAGTTGTACTAAAAAAATTATATAATATAATTTTAGCCGCTTACAGCTAAATAATTGACCATATGGCTGTGTTACGCACGCTTCAGACAACACAAAATCTAACTTCCAAAACAAAGTTAAATATAAGTGAATGTTAAATTTAAATTGAATGATTTGCAGCCAAAAATATTTTGTTAAAAGATGTAAACTCTTTGTAACGCACGCTACATAACGTACGTTACATTTTCTGCAATTCATTAGACAAGCCAATTATTGGTTCCTTGGCATCTCTAATGAAGTGCTTAAAGTAAATTAAAATGACAAGATCATTTTCAATACACTTGTTGCCTTCATTTGTCATACAAACGTCATTGACTTCGTCATGATCCTCAATTTTGTCATAAAAACCATGAAACAATCCCTAAAACCAAAGTGAGCTAAAACCAAAGTGAGTTTAATAAATCTGAAATCAGTGTTTTGTTTAAAATTTTATAATAGTGTTTAAAAGTGCATAATGAGTTTGAATTTGGTTATACATACGAGGTTTGTTCCTAAATAAAATTAAATTTCTTTTACAAAACCTCTTTGTACGTCATGAAGATTTGCATAGGCCAAAAAAAGTTTGTTACTTCAAATTTTGCTTCCAGGGTTGGGAAATTGAAATTTTTTTATACATAAAAGTAACCAAAAATGCAATTGACGTTGTTTGTTTTTTGCTATCTAAAATTATTTTATATTTTAGGAAGAACAAAATTGGTATCAAAAATTTCCTAAAAAAAATTCAAAATTTCGAAACCAGGGTTGGGAAGTTTAAAGTTTTTTGGTACATGCAATATATTGTAGTACATGAAACTGTCCAAAATGGTTGCAAATTTTAAGTTTTTCTTAAATAAAACGATTTTATACCTAATGAAGACTAGGATTGGTAAAAAAAATTTAATTTCACTTCCAGGCATGGGAAATTGAAATTTTTTATACATAAAAGTAACCAAAAAGGCAACTAACGTCGGTTTTTTACTAATTAAAACTATTTTTTAGTTCAGGAAAAACATAATTGGTATCAAAAATTAAAAAAAAATAAAATTTCGAATCCAGGGATGGACAAGTGCAATATTTAATAGTACATGCAAGTGACCAAAATGGTTACAAATATTAAGTTTTTCTTAAATAAAACTATTTCATGCCTCATTAAGAGTTGCATTGGTAAAAAAATTTAAATTTCGTTTCCAGGGTTGGGATATTGAAATATATAAAAGTAACCAAATAGGCAATTGACATTGTTGTTTTTGCTAATTAAAACTATTTTATAATTCAGGAAACTGGTATTGAAATCTTAAAAAATAAAAATTTCAACTCCGGGGTTGAACAAATAATGTATTTTATGGTACATGAAAGTGACCAAAAATTTAAATTTTTTTGTCAAGTAAAACTATGTTATATCTTTTAATTAAACCTACTTCCTGTTTTAGCAAGAAAGAAAGAAAATTGACATTTGTGAAGGGTATTTAAGATTCGGCACAGCCGAATATAGCACTTTTACTTGTTTTTTTTATTATTAATGCCTTTTGCTTTATCCTGCCCGATTTTAGGGGGAAAAAGGCATTATCCTGAAATAAGCCTTGACACGAAAATCTCTGATTTATTATGTTGGAATTGTGTATGATTGATATTGATGCTATTTTGAACACTAATACAATTAAAATGGATGCAAACTAGAGACAAAAAAATGTTTACATATTTTTAAATATTCGTGTGTGTTTGTGCGTGTGCAGGCGTTACATATTTTTAATTTCACAGTCAAATGCCTTGATAATCAATCTTTTCTTACGTGTCTGTTGTGTATCGTACCAACAAAATTTGTTAGGCAAGTTTACGGCTGCGTATGATTGTTATTATTATTACAGACTACAGCATCACGTATACGCCTTCAGCAGGAGACTCAAGAAACAAGAAATTTCAGTTTAATTAAAAACGAATCGTTCGTTGTCTTACATATTTGAAGAGTAAAACACACATGTTGTGCATATTTTATTTTTTTTTTCTTCGGTTGTTTATTTTAATTCTTAAAACACATCAATAGGATACAAAATATTCCCTGATCTACACTTTTTGCCTAAACCCACAATTGTTCCCGCTCCATTGTGCTTTATTTCTATCTCATTTAAATTTAAGCAAAAAGGAAATTTTCTTTCTATTTTATATTTCGCTTTTTGTTTATTGCTGTTCTCTGTTGTTGTTGTCGTTGTTGTTGCCATCTTATTTGCATAAGCAGCAAAACATTTTTTGTTGTATTAACACATCCATTCATGTACAGGCTTGAAAATATGTTGACGTACAAATATTTCCATTTTTGCCAAACGATTTTTGTCTTATTTCAACACATATTTTATTTTTGCTGATGCTGGTGTTTTTTTTTTTTTGGTTTGCTTTTAAAGAAGAAAAAATAAAATCCCCCTTAAGAAGACTTCATTGAATGATAAACATATTTTCCCTACGGAGTTGACACTTTGGTATCTTGTTTTTTTTTTGTATTATGTTATTTTATTTGTTGACTTGTATTACATAAAAGGAAAATTATTATGTCTTGTAGGATACAACAAAATATAAGAAAATAACTCGTATAATAAAAATAGAGGAAAACTTTAGCCAGATTTATTCTTATAGGAAATCGTATACATTTAAATGTTTTTGAGTTCAAATGGTTTTAACAAGACCCAAGTTACAGAAATTTCATGATTAGTGTTAAAATATGACTGTGAATAATATTATTTTAATACTTTGGGAATAATATGAATTAAGGTAATAGTGCTAAAGTTAAACACTTAAGGAATTTGCGAAAATTACTTAAAGTTTTGAAATGATGTGGGAACTTGTTGGTAGTAATTGGACTATAAACTTTTTATTTTAATGTTTGGCAAATAATGGAAATTTTTATTTTATTATAATTTCTTTTTTTCTATAACAATTTGTCGGCGCCACATCAAGACAATATCAAAAAGTAGGACATTTATTATCTTCTTGTGGACAACAATTACTTCTGGGTAGCCTGTGACTACTCTCTGGAGTCTTAATCTTTTGAATTAATCGACAATTGTGAAGGCTTTCACCCCACAGTGCGTCGTCTTACATATTCGAAAAGTAAAACACATATTTTGTGCATATTTTATTTAATTTTTTTTTCTTCTTTTATTTAATTTAATTCTTAAAACACATGAATAGGAAAGAAAAATATTTCCTGATCTGCACTTTTTGCCCAAACCCACAACAATATGATTTGGTTTTTGTCTAAAACGAACAAATGAACGTGTTCTACCAACTCTACTATTCACTGGGCAGTGTTATGCCTGCATTCTTAGAACAGTTCGACAACTATTATTTAAACACTCAAGCAGATCAGCAAATTCTGAGTTCATATTCATGAGTTACTGCCTAATCGAATACAGGGCCTGCTCGTTAACTAGTTCAGCCAATACAATCCAAAATTTCGTTACTGGTGACTAATAATTTTATCCTGTCAGTACGGAAGTCATGCGTTGACTGTCGCCAGACACTCTAAGTGTTTTGCGCAGACAAGCAAATCACTTCGTGGGTTGCGTTATTATTATTAAAAATAAACAACAACAAAAATTGTTTCTTTTAAATCCATTATTTCTTGTCTCCTTATCTATTTCACCTTAAAACTAATAAGACTTTCTTTATTGTCTGAAGAGCACAATTTCGTAACACGATTCATTTAAAATTATCGTGGCAGTCAAAACATTTTGTGCTGGCAATTGCGCGGCGATAACAACATTTTATTTGGCCACAATTTGAAAAGTTATTTCCATTTAAATTGCTTAAAATTATTTTAAAATAATATCTTATGTTGAAGTCTCTTCGTCGTGAGCTGGCTGGCTGGCAGTCTGTCTGTCCGTCAGCCATTTGAATAAAAATGATTTTGTTCACAAATCAGCACCATATTTTTTTTTTTTTTTTTGATGGGCTTTATATTCTTGCTTCATTATTATTTCTATTTCTATGTCTTTATTTTTTTATTTGTTTTTTTTTATATAGTTTTCAGCGACGTTCATTAAAAAGTCTTTATATTGCCAGTGTATTTTCATTTCAATTCATTTCTATTTGCACAAGACACACCCCGCCTCACGCCATACAAAATTTAGTGGAAGCAGAAGAAGAAAAAAAAATTAAAATTCTAAATGATCAGCGTTGGTGTGATTTTGATTATGACGTGGTGGCTGCTGCTGCTGCTGATTTTGATGTTGAGATAGTGACTGTTTTATTTGAAGCAGACACAAACTATTTAAGTGTTTCTTTTATTGTGACGTTTTTGTTATACTTTTTCGGTTTTTTAAATTATTTAACTTGAAAATTTCCAAATCTGGCCATTAGAAATGCTGTACATAATTTTCAACAAAACTTTTTGAATTTTTTTTTTTTTTTTTTGTAAAAACTTTCAACCTTTATTTATTTCCAATTAATCAAATTATTATTATTTCGCTTTTCCAGCGCTTGCATGTAAAGTTCATTAAAATAATTAAAGAGGAAGAGACAACTAAACACACACTCATGCCTCTGGCAACGACCATGACATAAACTTTTGCAAAACGTTGTCGCTTCAAATTCGTATAACAGTCGAACAGGGGCGAACGGATAAATATGTTGTTGTACAGCTCAAAACTTATTTGCATTAAATGGAAAACGTAAGAAAGAACGGAAATAAAACGGAGCGAACTTTTTGTATTAATTTTTTTTTCCTCTGTAGTGAAATAATAGTTTTCCTACTTAAAATAATGCACCGACGAGAAGAATACAACGATAATGCAACAAAACTGCAAAACAATGAAGAAAAAAAGTTAAGAACAGGATGTTAATTTCTTGCCGTATTTCAAAATTTTAGTTTTTTCTTTAGATGAACATCGAACTGCCGCAGTGCTTATGAATTATTAGGAAATTCTTTAAGATTCAATGGATTTATTAATTTTATGGCAAAATGTATTTTGCTAGTGGAAAAATTGTTAATCTACTAACAAATTTACAAAAGGAATAAAATTTTGCTTCAGACATATTTTTATTAAATTTCATATATAAATAGTGCTAAAGAAAGCACTTGCCCCTTCCACTTGCGTGTTACCTTCATTTTAATTATTTTTCATTAAAAAATATGTTTTTCCTCAAAAAATTTACTTTTTCTCAAAAAATATATTAAAAGTAAAGCGAATTTTTTTCGATTACTTTGAACTGAAGAAATTACATAAATTGCAAAGTTTATTTGAATTTTAAAGTCCTAATTCATAAAATATATTTGTAATATATTTAAATGGTTTATAAAAGAGGTTTCCATACAAAAATTGTTTTATAAACCAGTTATAAAACCGAAATATATTACGAATGAGGCAGTACTACTTTGAGATTTTAATCAGCTTGTAACGATTTTATTTCGGCTTAATCGCTTAAACATTTTTAGAAATCCTTTTTGTTTCATCATCTTTTCATTCAGACTTAAGTTCAAATCTACAATCTGCAAACAAGAATTTTTTATTAAATTCAAATTATTTTAATAAACGTTTAATATTTAGAATATTTTTTTAATCCTTAAACTAGCAGAACGGATCAAATATTGATTTCGACGCCGGAAATGAAATATCTGGAACGGAACAATAATAGCCAGGGTTAGGAATTTTTGTCCCAACCAAAAGTTAATTAGCTTAAACAAGTAAGCACGTTCTATACGACCGGGTCGAATCTGAAATACCCTCTAAATGTTTAGTAAATAAAAATTATATTTTGTAGATGTCACTCCGGTAGGGGCCGTGGAGGAAATATCTCACCTTTGCCATTAAGCACTAAAAAGTAAATTTTTTAAGGTTATGAAGAAAAAAATTTTTTTTATAGGTGGGGGGAGGGGACACCAGAGGAAAGTCAGAGATCTCGTCATAAAAGCTCGAAAATTTAATTTTTAAAGAATGTAGGCTTAAGGAATACAATTTGTTAAATATTTACACAATTTTTCCACGTAATATGTTACTTCAACGCCCACTAAATGGGTCGGGGTCCAAAAATGTATTCTTCTGATTTTATGACAGCAAGTTTAAGGGTTTGGAGCTTCTTTGACATAAAAATCAATGAGTGTTCGAACTCACGGGCGATGTGTTAACACCTCTTTGTTTATTTATTTTATATTAAACCCAAAAAAAAAACAAAGAGAATGCAAAGCAACAGACAAATGTACATACATACATTGTTATGTTTGTACATAAGCTACATACGTTGTTGTTTTGCTATCTCATTTTTATATATGTACGTAGAACCACGTCACTATTCTCTTTGCTATGCATAAGACAAAACCGAAGATCAACACAAAACACTTTTTTAATATTACTCCAAATTAATACTTCGAATTAAAACACTTAAATCTCCGCTCGCCGATATCGGATCGCCTTAATTTTTGGCCTAAACTCTTCGTCGAAACCCGCACTAGCGTTTTAATCCAAAAATTAATAAAATCGGCTATGAATTTCCGGAGAAAATCGCGTGGGAAAATTATATGAAAATCGCCCAATAATCACTTTCAATACCGACTGCCAAGCAACAACAACAAACAAACAAACTCTTACACTTACACTTGCGTATGTATTGAAACTGATAGTTTACTGCCCTAGAGGCGCGCGTATAGATGTTAACACATCAAAAATATATATTTGCTTAATAAAAATATAAAAAAATGTTTAAAATTGGGTTGTTTTTTTTTAGAGATTTGTTTAGTTCTCCATAGGAGAACTTTTTTCCTTCTGGCCCGATTCAGCCCATTAACGAACTTGACCCGTGATATCCTTCAAAATGTATTTATATCGAATTTCAAGGGTCTGACTCTTTTCTTTTGGACTGAATCGTGATTTCCACATGGCTAGATCGTCATAGATTTCATCACAGATCAAGAATAAATCGCACGCTAAATACAAAAAGGTCACAACTCAAAATACTAAAATTTTCAGGAGACACAAAAAGCTGTTCATCGTGCAGAAGCAACACACACTTAACAAAAATAGACATAACTGTACTTAAAGAAGATAGTGATGTGAAGGAAATTTTTGCAGTAGTTAGAGATGTGTACTCTGAATTAATTTATGGAAAAAAGTCAGTTTTGGAAAATTTTGAGTTGTGACCCTTTTGTATTTAGCGTGCGATATATACTTTATGAGGTCTCAGAGGGATATTTCGCTGGTTTACACATGGAATGACAAAGTGAATATAACCTCCAATATTTTTTTTTTTTTTTTTTGGAGGGTATAAAATGTAAATTTTTATTTTTCGAACTTATTAATTTTATTGTTAAGATAATAATATTTTATACAGACTCAAGTTCAAATCTGCAAGTATTTTTTTAAGGATTTTTTATTAAATTCAAATTATTTTAATAAAAGTTTAATTTTGGGATTATTATTAAACTAGCAGAACGCATTTAGTATTGATTTCGAGGCTGGAAATAAAATATTTTGAACCGCCAGAGTTGGGAAATTTTTGCACCAACCAAAAGTGAGTTGAAAATTAATATAAGAAGTTTCCATATTCTACAAGGTGGGCCAAAAGAAGATGCTCTTATTTTTGCAAATGGCGGCCAATATCAAATCTGTTTTGACATTTTTGAACTAGACAGATGTAAAATATAAGTGAACAAGCCATGGAACGATACACTCCCCCATCCTCAATCTCGGGGATGAAGTGGACGATTTTTCCACCAAAATCATAATGAGCGATCAGGCTCATTTCCACCTCAGCGGGTACATGAACAAGCAAAACTATCGCTTCTGGGGCACCAAAAATCCACGAGTGATGCACGAGGAGCCATTACACTCGCTCAAAGTGACTGTATGGTGCGCTGTTCACGCTGGAGTAGTCATCGAATGACTTCTTTTGGCCCACCTTGTACATCGTTAAAAATAGTTTCGCCCTGCCAGTTTGATGATTATAAAAGAAGTTTCTTAATTACCTACCGATTCCTGGAAGTTCGTCTTATTTTTTTGAACAAACCTCGTATGTTGCCCCTTTACAATTACTGTATGATGCAAATTATAAAAATCTCTACATTTTGTCATGGTGACGTGCGAGTATGTGGACAAAAAAAACCAACAGCCATGAACCAGAAGGAAAACTTTCTTTCTGTTTCGTAATCAATCAAAGTCCATTACATTGAGGTTTTCGCTTTTATGTACTGGAATATTTTTTTTATTTTCAATTACAAACTTTTTCTAAATGTTTAATTGCATTAGAAATACAATTAAAGTGGGAGGGGGAAAAATAGAACAAATTACAAATGCTGGCAAGTTGGAGAGACAAAAAAAAAGAAAAGAATGTGAATGGAAGTTGCAAGTGATTTTTTTTGTTGCTCATATTAAAACACACACATGAATGATTTATAAAAACTTGTAGACAGTTTTGATAGATTTTTATTAATTAGTTAATTAGAAAAGTGGAATGTTAAGCATGACAAATGGAATTTATTGTGTGATGACACAAACGCAAATTGCTTTAAAGGTAATGAGTTCAGCCTTATGAATGCTGCCGTCTTTTTTTTGGCGCATACACTTAAACATTGAAAAGCACTTATTTAATTATATTTTTACAGTGTAACTATTTATAAAGGGTGTTTTTATAAGAGCTTGCTGATTTGAAATTTAGATAAAAAATAAAAATTTTTTATTTGGTAGATAATTTCTTGTCCAACCTCTAAAAAACAACCTAATTTTTTTTATCTTGGACCAGCACTCAGGGCATGACCCCTATATGTAAAGGGTGTTTTTATAAGAGCTTGCTGATTTGAAATTTAAATAAAACACATGCCAAATTATGAAATGGCCAAAAAAAATTTTTTATTTGGTAGATAATTTCTTGTCATTTAACATTTAAATATAATTTCGGGCATATGGCCACCACGACTATTTTGCACTAGGGTCATTCTGGAGGTCCAATTTTCGACCACCTTTTCAAGCATTTAAGGGCGTATTTCAGCAATGACACGTTGAATACTGGTTTCCAAAGCGTCAGTCGTTGCTGGTTTATCCACGTAAACCAATGATTTCAGGTATCCCCACAAAAAATAATCGAGTGGCGTCAAATCACACGAACGCGGAGGCCAATTCACCGGTCCATTTCTCGAAATAATGTTGTCGTTGAAATGTTCTTTCAATAAGTCCATTGTTTCGCCTGCAGTATGACAAGTGGCACGCACCATCCTGTTGAAACCACATTTCGTTTACATCCATATCTTGAAGTTTTGGCACCAAAAATTCATTGATCATGATTCTGTATCGATTTCCATTCACGATAACGCGTCGTCCTTCCTCATTTTTAAAGAAATAAGGACCGATGATTCCACCAGCCCATAGACCGCACCAGACAGTACATTTATCGGGATGCATTGGTAATTCTTGAACGGCGTGTGGATTATCTTGGCTCCAAATATGGCAATTTTGCTTGTTGGCATAGCCGTTCAACCAAAAATGCGCCTCATCACTGAGGAGAATTTTGCGGTAAAAAAGCGGATAAACATTTTTAATTGAAAATAAATTTGCACGATTTGGAAGCGTTGTTCTGGAATTAACCTGTTCATGATGATTTGCCAAACAATAAATACTGAGTAGAGACGTCACTTTAAACTGTCAAAACAGCTGTCAGACAACAGAGTGATTCGTATAAAAAAAAAACTTCATAAAAAAACACCCTTTAGTATTTGTTTTAAAAGCTGATACTGCCTGCTTGGTGATTATACAAAAATATTCTTAATATGCCTTTTTTTATAAAAAAAATATGATTTTATAAAAAAAATTTTAATTAACAGCTTTTTATAAATTTATAGCTGCGAATTTAAGCTTAAATAATAATTTTTATTTGAGCAGCTTTTAAAAGTTTTTCAAAATATATTTGCTGTTAAAGGGTTTCCCAAAGGAAGTTTTTAAAAGTATTGCGAGTTTAAGGAAATTTATGAATTTTTGTTAAAAGCACAGAGTTTTTCAAGGGCCCGTTTCTTAGGAGAAAATTTTCTTTGTGAAAATACTTCTAAACGAATTTTTTCTCTTTTTTCTTTGTACACTTTTTAATTTCAAATATATTTCATGTCAACAAAACTATAAAATTATATGCAGTATTTGGAAAAGCCACTGCGTATGAATGAGTGGCGTGTAAGTAGAATGAATTTGTAGCTGCTGTACATGCTTATAATTACTTTTGTTTTTCGGGTTTTTTTTTCTTAATAGATATGTTGCCTTGAAAATTAAAATGAAAAACCAGAAGCCACTAGCTCAAGTTTTATTTAAATTGAAAAAAAAAAAAAATTAAAACTAAAATCATGAGAAAGAACCACCCAAACCCTGACCGTTAATGCCAGAAACAAAAGAGTAGAATAAATGAAAAAATTTCCACAAATAGATAATTAATTTTTTAATGAGCTCGTCCGTGTGGCTGTACATGAGCTGCAAGTATTTTATTTGAAATTGAAATTTAAATGTTAACTAAAATTATATGTAATCTTGCATTGCCCGGTAGTGCTGATGCAGGTAATATTTGCAAAACTTTTTATATAGGAATGAAATCAATTGAATAATAAATTCCTAAGATAGAAAAAAAATAATACAACTCGAATCGCCTAATAATAACTGGTGATTTCTTAGCAACTTCCGTGTTGGCAACACTGTTTTAGGCAGCTCAGCTGTTTTTACTTAACATGTTCAGTTTGGTTTATGCTTTAACTCTAGGTTAGGTTAGGTTAGGTTAGCAGGTTGCTGGTGAAAGGAAAAACCGAGACCAGCCCACTTGGGTCCAATTATTTTGATCCCTTTGTGACGCCTGCATTAAAGAAGAGTGAAAATATAAGAAATGAGGAAGAAGTGGGGATAGTCGAAGTTAAGGTAAGAAAGATAGTAAAGAGAAGATGGGATACATAAACCAAGAGTTATGGTCGTGCATACACGCCCCAGAGGAGTCAGCTGCCGAACCAGCCACTGCTCCTGATAAAGAGACTCAGGTATCTCAGTCCTATCTCCGATATCTCCGAAATGTCTCCAAAGCGTGCCTTGCCCAGAGACTGTAGCAGAAGCACAGGAGGTGTGCAATGCTTTCCTCCTCCTCCTCATCATTGCAACTGGAGCAGTAGTCGTTATAGGAGAGCCCCATGCGGCTGGCATGGATCCCAAAGGTGCAGTGACCAGTAAGTGTGGCCACTATATTGCGTAGATGACCTCTTTGCGAAGTTCAAAAGATCCCTCGTCTTCCTAGAGTCTAGGCGGGGCCATAAGACTCTTGATATCTCGCAAGTGGATTCTCTGAACCACCTGTCCTGAGCCAATTCGAATAGTGCAGTATTAACTCTAAATCAACTAACAAACGAACAACGCTTCCAAATAGTTTATCATCGAAATTCGTACTCGGTAAAGAAATTGCACATACACACTCACAATATTATTGCACCATAAAGAAAATTTCACAATCATATTTTAAGAAGAATAACAACTAGATTTTTTTTTATACCCTCCAAAAAAGAATTTGGAGGGTATATTCACTTTGTCATTCCGTTTGTAACGCATCGAAATATCCATCTCAGACCCCATAAAATATATATATTCCTGATCAGTGAGGAAATCTAAGACGAACTGAGCATGTCCGTCCGTCGGTCCGTCTGTGGAAATCACAATTCAGTCCAAACGAAAAGAGCTAGACTCTTGAAATTTGGCATAAATATATTTTGAAGCTTAGAGCAGGTTAAGTTCGAAGATGGGCTAAATCGGGCAAGAGGGAAAAAAGTTCCCCTAAGAAGAACTAAACCAACCCAGAAAAAACAACATCATTTTTAAAGTTTTTTGGTTATTTTGTTAAGCAAATGATATATTTTTATGTCAAATACGGTCCAACGCCTTAAACTTGGAGCCATTAAATAAAATAAAAATATTTTTTGACCCTGCCCACTTTAGTGGGCGTTATTAAACAAATTGTTTTACTTAAGCCTACATTCCTTAAAAATAACATTTTTAAGCTTTAATCACGAAGCTGAGACGAAACCCGGTACTACTCTGCCCTACCCCCTCCTTCCCCTTCGCCCTCTAAATGACCATACCAAAAAAAAAATTGTTTTTAAATTTTTTATATAATCATCCCAAGCATTTATCTTTAGAGTATTATGACTGCCGATTTCTGCCCCCCCCCCCCCTCTTCCTTTGCCCCCTAAATGACCCTACCAAAAAAAAATTTTTTTTTTTTAACTTTGTATGTAATCATCCCAAGCATTTATTTTTAAAGTCTTATGTCTACCTGTTTCTGCCCTACCCCCTCTCCCCCTTTGCCTTCTAAATGACCCTATCAAAAAAAAATAAATTTTAATTTTGTATATAATTATCCCAAGCATTTATTTTTAGAGTTTTATGACGAAGGTGAAATGGTTCCCCCACAGCCCTTGCCAGAGCGACCCCGCCAAAATACAGTTTTTATACCCTCCAAAGAGAATTGGACCCCATAAAGTAAATATATTCTTGATCAGTGATGAAGTCTAAGACGGTCTAGCAATGCCCATACGTTCGTCTGTGGAAAACATGATATTGTATATTTTTGAACCCCGCCCCCTTTAATGGGCGTTGACGTACGATATTATATAAAGGAACTCTGTCCCACCAAGTTAAACATTTCAAATTCACTTACTAAATATTTGGAGGGTATTTAAGATTCGACCCGGTCGAATATAACGTTTTTACTTGTTTTTTTAAATAATAACTTGAGACTAAAGAAATGTGTGTGTAATAAAATATTGTTCGGACCACCTTTAATTACGCCCATTAATTTACGATTTTATGCTAGAAAAATTATTTGCGAATTTCGCTTTAAATTGTTTGTCTTTGAACACACACACACTAATTTCATATTTCAGCTATTTATCAAAGTGCGGTGGGACCACAACAAGAGAAACCAAACCATTTTATGTAGCTTTTTTCCATTAAGGCTGTAATAAAATTAAGCAAACCGCCTTTCTGTTTGCATCTATTTGGGTTAACTTTCTCTCCTTTCACTATATTTTGGTTTCTACTTGCTTCAACTTGCTGTTTTGCGGTTGATGCTGAGTGGGAAGAAGAAAAAGACACAAATACAACGGCAGAAATTCATAACATTCTTATAAAATATTCAAGACAAACAGGATATTATGTAAAATAGGGTGCTCCTTACTAAAATATAAAGATATTTAAAAATATATATTTATTTTAGTCACAATTAAACTTCCTGCTGTATTATCTAAAACAACACAACTGATTTATTATAATCCATTTGTTTTCCCTAAAAAAACATTATATATTTTTTATTTCTTACATGAGTGTTTAAACAATTAGGGATCGCCCTTATGTAACAAGAAATTAATATTTGCCCTTAATATGACTTGTATGGGAGTGTTATAAAATAGTTGTACATGCATAAAATAACATTTACAAAAAAGAAATCTCATTCATTTCAAATATTTTCCAAAAAAAAAAAAAATACCCCGTCTGCAACCACTGACAATGCAAAAGTGTCACACAGTTTATGGAAGAAATTTTATTTGTGTCATTTAATTACAAAAATTTTTATTCAATCGCTATATAATTTTTATTTACCGTCTATTGCAGCTCAATTACTCACTGGCGTTATTGGCTTGGATTTACAAGGACCAGTGTTTCTTCACGAACCCGCACATCGTGTCGAATTCTCAAACAACTCAGGAGGTCTCATTGAATGCTCTGGTCATGGAAGTCCGCCTCCAGAGGTAATTTTTAAATTGTTTTTAAATGTTTCACACACTTGAACCAGACTGAAAAGGCACACATTTTAACAAATAATTTTATACAAATTGATCCATTAAGCCTAGTACTCTGTTTGAATTTGTGGAATATGTTGCGCAACATGACTTATTTCAGTTTCAGTTTTTTTCCTTTTTAATTGAAATTATGTTTTCCATTTTCAATGAGAAATTTTTTTTTTTTCGTTCGAAATAAATAACATTCATGTTATTTCACATGTTTTTCATAATTAAAACAGAGTACTAGTCTAGCAACATTTTTCCACAAATATTTCGATTGAATATTTTTTGTATGGGTTCTGTCAGAATTTCACATGAAATTTGAAACAGAATACTAGGCTTTACATTGTATTGAAATTTCGTTACATATAGAATGCACCCCCTGAACAAAATATGTTTACGAACACATATTAACGAAATTCGTTTTACACCATAGATATAGGGAGTATTTGAGTTTTATTAAATTTGGAACTATATTTTCTTGCTTGTAAAACTTTGGCGAATTTAAAACTGTCCGCTAAAAGATTTAATTCAATTATATTGTAACATTTATAAACAGCAATTTTATTAAACATGATAATAAAGTAAATAAGGCAAAGTTCGTATATATATATTGCTGCCATTATATATAATTGCAAATAGAAATATCATATTTAAACACTATCATATATTGTTGCAGAAACCATATTATGTTTGCCGTGACCATATTAAAATTAAATTGAGATTTGCATCTTACAAATGAGCACCGGCCAATACATGCATTCTACTGTTGCACAGTGGGAGATTTTTTAAAAGAATTGTTGCAGTAACCATAATATGTTTGCAGTGACCATAATAAAATGAAAAATTTTTTTTTTAATTTTTTTATTACCTATGGTTAAACAGTGTCTACTGTTGTAGTGGTGGATTTTCAAAAAAAAATTGTTACAGAAACCATAGTATGTTTGCCTCGACCATAGTAAAATGCAGCTGTTTCTATACATTTTTTGCACAATAATACCGATAGAAAATCCGTTTTATTACACTGTCAGAGTTTAAAAAAAAAAATTGTTGCAGAAAACTTGGTATGTTTGCCGTGACTATATTAAGATTAAGCTATTTTTTGCGTTTGGTGAATGAATAGCGTTCGAAAACTCTTTCTACTGTTGCACAGGGGTGTTTAAAAAAAATATTTTGCAGAAACTATAGTATGTTTGGCGTGATCATGGTAAAAATTCTGCCATTTCTTTGCATTTTTGGCAGCTAATCGGCAGGTAAATGCTTGGGATTTTGTTACTTTTCGCTAGACGCATATCAATTTTTTTATTTTTGAAAAATATATTAGACCAAGGCGAGTAAAAAAGCTAAAATTAAGTCTTCCGTAAATGCAAGATAATCCAGTTTGGGATCACGTGGCTTTGCCTCCTTTAAAAATATAACATTCAAACTTGAAAACTAAACTCAAAAATATCTTTTCAAACGCTACATGAAATTTTATTACAATCGAGCAACCTGTTTATTAACTGCAGAATTTTTTAAAAGATATTTTTATTGCTTAAAAAATAAACGCTAGAACGCTTTCAGACTTTGCCTTGTAAAACGGTACTATTTGTTAGGAAATATAAAATCTGCTTGATATTAAGGAAAACATTTGGTGCAAAACAACATAAGACTTTTAAATCTAACTAAAGACAATTTATATATTGCTCCTGCCACTATGAGTTCAAAATATACATTAATGTTGTTATCCTTAAAATTTACTTACTTTTATTTTTCTCACTTAAGATCGAATGGACTCCCATACCGCCACAACAGGACATGGTGGTGCAAACATCCAACGGCAGCTTAATGTTTTATCCATTTACAGCTGAAAAATTTCGCCATGAGGTTCATTCGAGTGTTTATAGGTATGAAAAGCTTTCATTTGCCATTTCCTTGTCTTAAGCTGTTTTTGATCTCCCATAATATTTGCTTTTAAATATCAAAAATGTATGTTCTAGTTCGTTAAATTTTCTTTTTCTCTTTTTTTCCTTGTCATTTGCAGATGTAAATTAAGAAACTTAGTGGGTACCGTACTCAGCCGAGAGGTGCATGTTAAAGGCGGTAAGTTAAAATTACATAAATAAATTTACTCACAGAAATGTTGATAGCCTTGCCAAAATACGAGTATCGAATACTAAAAGAATTTTCTTAAATTAAAATTGGGTGCTTTCAACAAATCATTAATTATTCACTAGCAAAGTAAATTACCAAAGCAATAGAAATCAAAAACGCATTGACTGGAACTAATAAATTTAAGAAATCCCAATCATAAATCCTCAGAATACAAAAAATCACTGCGACATTAAATCATGCTGGTCAGGTTTTGTTCTCTTAATTTACAACAAAAAAAATCTTTCAAGTGTACCACCAGAAGCAACTTTTCACCCATTTTTGTTAAATGCTATAGCAAGACTTTTGTTAAAGCTGACAGATAACAGAAGTAAATATTAATTGAACTGGTTTGCAAATTTTACACACATTTTTCATGTACCTGCTGTGCGTCGGAACATAAAAAATAGTTTTTCTAAAACTTATTTGCTGTTCTAACAAAATTTATGTTCGAGCTGTCATGTTTTACTTTCAAAAAAAAACCTTCGTATTAATGATTTCTAAAGAAAGTCAATCAAATCTCTAATATTTCCTAAAAATCATGATCAGTAAACAATTTGTGTAAGCAAACTTATTACAGTAAACATTTTTCTAAAGAAAATATATCAATAATTTTACTAAGGAATAAATATTTAATGCATCAAAAATTTCTATTAAACAACCAGTAATAATGTTTCTTAAAAATATATGCTGCTGATAGTTATTCTAAAGAAAATGTATAACAATGGTATTGTTTAAGAGGAAAAATATCACATTAACTTTGTCTCCAGAGGAAATTTATTGTAGTGATTATTTGTTCTAGGAAAATTTGTCTCACTTATAATGAACAAAATATATAACTTCACAGTGGTAATATTTCCAAAAAAAAAACAAGTCTCTCACAGTAATAAGTTTTCTAAAAAAAAACTTATCACAGTGATAATTTCTTTCAGAAAATTTTTCACAGTGATAATTTCGCTAAAAAAATTCTCTCACAGTGATAAGTTTTCTAAAAAAAAATATATCACAGTGATAATTTTTCTATTAAAAAAAATATATCATAGTGATAATTGGTCTTACAAAAATATATCACAGTGATAACTTTTCTAAAGAAAATCTCTCTCACTTATCATTTTCTTATAAAAAATCCTTTGCAGCGACAATTTTGCTAAAGAAACTCTAACGTAGTCACTATTTTTCCAAGAAAATTTCTCACAAAGATAATTTTTCTAAAAACATTTCTTAGTGATTATTTTTCCAAAGGAAATTTTTCACACTGTTAAATTTTATAAAGAAAATTTTTTGCAGTGATAATTCTTCTAAAGAAAACTTATCACAGTGATAATTCTTCTAAAGAAAACTCATCACAGTGATAATTCTTCTAAAGAAAATTTATCACAGTGATAGTTCTTCTAAAGAAAATTTATCACAGTGATAATTCTTCTAAAGAAAATTTATCACAGTGATAATTCTTCTAAAGAAAATTTATCACAGTGATAATTCTTCTAAAGAAAATTTATCACAGTGATAATTCTTCTAAAGAAAATTTATCACAGTGATAATTCTTCTAAAGAAAATTGGTCACAGTGATAATTCTTCTAAAGAAAATTTATCACAGTTATAACTCTTCTAAAAAAAATTTATCACAGTGATAATTCTTCTAAATAAAATTCATCACAGTGATAATTCTTCTAAAAAAAATTATCACCGTGATAATTCTTCTAAAGAAAATTGATCACAGTGATAATTCTTCTAAAGAAAATTTATCACAGTGATAATTCTTCTAAAAAAAATTATCACAGTGTTAATTCTTCTAAAGAAAATTTATCACGGTGACAATTCTTCTAAAGAAAATTTATCACGGTGACAATTCTTCTAAAGAAAATTTATCACAGTGATAATTTTTCTTAAAAAATTTTTTCCAGTGAAAATTCTCCTAAAGACAGTTATAGTGATAATTTGTAATAGTAATTACTTTTCTCCAGAAAATTTGAAAAAATTTCTCACGCTGATAAATTTTTCTATAAAAAATTCCTCACGGTGATAATTTTTCTAAAGAAGCTCTATCGCAGTGTTAATTTGTCTAAAGAAAATTTCTCACAGTGATAATTTTTGCTAAAAAAAATGTTCCACTGATAATTCATCTAAAGCAAATTTATCACAGTGATAATTTTTCTACAGAAAATTTATAAAAAATTTCTCACAGTGATAATTTTTCGAAAGAAAATCTATAACTGTGATACTTTTTCTAAGGAAAATTTCTTACAGTGATAATATTTCTAAAGAAGGTGTCTTACTATGATAATTTTCCAAAAAAAAACTATCACAGTGATAATTTTCCAAAGTGAGTTGACTTTGTTTCAAACAAAAATTGCTAATGTTCCACTCTGCAGCAGTCGGATGTGTGGCCTTCATGATCAGAAATTTTTCATATTTTCATTTCGATTGAATTACGGACGCATAAAGCACAACATCTAGAATAAATTGTAAGTGTGACAAGATAATAACCATTATTACCAACAAGAGACAAACATGAAAGCAAAAAACACAAAAACCCATAAACAACAGAAAACAACACATAAAAATATTGTGATAGCAAAAAAACACAGAATAATAATAATAAAAAAAAAATTCCAACATTCTTTCCATTAAGAGCACATAAAATTTTATATCCAAAATCACATCAACGAATTGAATATTTTTTTTGTTTTTCTTTCAAACTGTGACCGATTATCAGGGAAAAAAATATGAACAGCCCAAAACTTTTCGTCAAGCATCATCATCTTCAGTTGTGAAACTTTTTCCAAACAATTTGTTATTGTTATTATTTGTTTATTTGTGGAATAAGTAGTTAATTTAACAAAATAATTTTCTATTATACGGATATGTTGTGTATAACATTAGCATGCTTGTGAGAGTCTTTTGTAACACGGACTTTGGTTTTGTTCCCCTAGAATAGTTTTATACTAAAAAACTGAGAATACTTGTCTGCTTATTTTCAACAGCTTAAGATACTTTAACACATCACTTAGCACTTGTACGGTCAAACAGACGTACAAATATTACGGACATTTAAATATATGTAACGCTAAAAAGTCAGGAAGTATTGCAAACAGTTGTGGGCATAGCAGTAGCAGTAGCTTAGCTTGTTATAAACAGACGTGCATCCTGCTACACTGGGGAGCCCCAATCAATGTGTTTTAAATATATTGGACTCACATTAATTCAGGCTGTAAAGTCCTTAGCAGTGAAAAAATATCGTTCGGTGGCTCTACGTTATGGAGTACCCAGAATTATTCAGGGTTATTTGACTGCTGGTTCTGAGATTTTAAACTGTAAACGGTAGTGTGGCTGCTATTTTCTTAAACCGACTTGCTGTTGGCTATAAAAACTTTATGTGTGTAAACTTTTTCCTCTTTCCTTTTCCCTTGCTTGTTGTCGTTCCGGTTAAATCATGTGTATTTGTAAGATTAAGTTGCTGTGCACATAAATGAATAAAGTTCATATAAAATACGTAACGGTAAAAGCTAAAGAAAGAGTGTAATCTTGCCCTTCTCTCGGTGCAGCTCTCCCTCTCTTTCTCTCTCACTCGAGTTCTTCTTCTACTTCAGCATTAAGTCCAGCTAATTTTTGGCAATAAGAGAAGTTGTGGTCTTGGTTTTTGATTTAACTTACAGATAACAATTTATTTTAGTCCCGACAATGACAGGAAACGGATATTTACACACACATTCGCATTACTATTTTACTGAGTTAAGTATATGTATGTGTGTGTGTGTGTGTGCTATGATGCATGTGTGCTTCTTGAGTTTGTAGTATTACTTAGTGGCTTAAGACAAAGTAGTCGTATTATTTGTATTACTTTCGTGCAATAAAAATAACTAATCTGCAATCATTTGTGGTCATTTAAGATGTTTTAACGTTGATATTAAATCCACTGTCCATGTAATATGTTGTCCGTAGCCGGAGCAACTTTCCAAATGCATGATGATGGTTTTTTATGATTATTTTTTTCTTGTATTCTGCCAAAAATCTGTACTCGTAAATAAGTTAATTACATGTGAAATTTTTTTAAGGCCACTTGCCATGAAAATGAAAGAGAAAGAAAAATGTCCACAATTAAGAATTTCATTTTCCCGGCGATAATAGTTGAATGCTTGACTAGTTTATTTTATTATTTGGTTACTTTGTCAGTAGATGCTGTCATCAACTGGGAGATAAATTTTAAAGATTTTATATTTTCGTCTTTAGCACTTAATAAAAAATGGAACTGTAGATGGAGATAAGTAATTATTGCAATTAATCGAGGAGTGTCAAATATGTCTTGCAAATTAATGCTTGCAGTTAAATGATTTAATAGAAAAAAGCACGTTTAAATATTTAAGGAATTGGTAAAAGGGGTTGAAACTACATGCCTCCTTCTGTCTTCAAATCCTTTAGTAACAAGTCATGTATCATGAAATCAATTCAACAAAAATGAAATCAATAAACAATATTACAAATAATTGATTTATGAGTGGAAAAAAATAAATGTTTCCCTAATAAATCGTTTCGAATAATCCTAATCGATTAAGAAGTGTGTATGCTAACACTAGTTGTTAACAGAAACACATGACGCTACAAACTGCATATTTGTTTGAATATTCATATACGAGTACAACGTGTAAAATTAAATTTATGCTTATTTTTTAAAATGTTTTTGCATTAAAATAAATTTTAATTTTTATAGCAAAAAAAAAAATATGTATACACCATATAATGCAAATTCATAACTTTATTACACGTCGCAGGACATTAAAGTTGCTCTAAAACATTCATGTGGCACCCGAAGTGAAGTGCATTTTAAGGTTTATAAAATAAAATAGAAACCAGATAATAAAACCACGAGTACAAGAACAACATTTTTTACAGTAACAAAAAGAAAAATCTCTCATGGCTAACTAATTCAGTTTTTATTTATTTGCATAAATTTTAACAAACTGTGAAGTATCGTATTAAAAAATAAAAATAAAACATATAAAATAAATAATTTTCAGGGATCTGCTGAATTTACTATCCTTGGCAAATAATAAGTCCTGTGGGCTAATACTTGGTCGCATGTAAAAAGTTTTAGTTTTCATTTTTTTTCTGGTTTCGAAAATTTAGAAATTTTTATAGAGAGAATTTCTCACTGTGATAATTTTTCTAAAGAAAATTTATCACAGTGATAGTTCTTTTAGAGAAAATTTATCACAGTGATAGTTTTTTTGGAGAAAATTTATCACAGTTATCATTTTTCTTAAAAAATTTTTCCCAGTGATATTATTTCTATAGAAAATTTATCACAGTGATAATTCTTCTAGAGAAAATTTATCACAGTGATAGTTTTTTTAGAAAAAATTTATCACAGTGATAATTTTTCTATAGATAATTTAACACAGTGATAATTTTTCTAGAGAAAATTTATCACAGTGATAATTTTTCCAGTGAAAATTTACAACAGTAATAACTTTCTAAAGAAAATTAATCACAGTGTTAACTTTTCCAGAGAAAATTTATAATTTTTACAGAGGAAACTTATAACAGTAGTAGTTTTCTAAAGAAAATTTATCACAGTGTTAACTTTTCCAGAGAAAATTTATCACAGTGATAATTTTTCCAGAGAAAATTAACAGTAATAATTTTCTAAAGAAAATTTATCACAGTGTTAACTTTTCCAGAGAAATTTATCATAGTGATAATTTTTCCAGAGAAAATTTATCACGGTGATAATTTTTCCAGAGAAAATTTATCACTGTGATAATTTTTCCAGAGAAAATTTATAACAATAATAATTTTTCTGGAGAAAATTTATCAAACTGATAATTTTTCTAGAGAAAATTTATCACAATGATAATTTTTATAGAGAAAATTTATCACAATGATAATATTTCCAGAGAAAATTTATCACGGTGATAATTTTTCCAGAGAAAATTTATAACAGTAAAAATTTTTATGGAGAAAATTTATCAAAGTGATAATTTTTCTAGAGAAAGTTTATCGCAGTGATAAATTTTCCAGAGAAAATTTATAACAGTATTAATTTTTCTAAAGAAAATTTATTACAGTGTTAACTTTTCCAGAGAAAATTTATCACAGTGATAATTTTTCCAGAGAAAATTTATAACCATGATAATTTTTCTATAGAAAATTTCTCGCAGTGATAATTTTCCTATAGAAAATTTCTCACTGTGATAATTTTTCTATAGAAAATTCTTCACAGTGATGATTTTTCTAGAGAAAATTTATCGCAGTGATAATTTTTCTATAGAAAATTTTTCTAAAGAAAATTTATCGCATTGATAATTTTTCTAGAGAAAATTTATCACAGTGATAATTTTTCTATAAAAATTTCTCACTTGAAAATTTTTCTATAAAAAATCTCTTACTTGATAATTTTTCTATAGAAAAATCTCTCACTTGATAATTTTTCTATAGAAAAATTCTCACTGTGATAATTTTTTCTAGAAAAAATTTATCACACTGATAGTTTTTCTAGAGAAAGTTTATCATAGTGATAATTTTTCTAGAGAAAATTTATCACATAAAAAATTTTTCTAGAAAAAATTGATAATTTTTCTTTAGAAAAATTTATCACTGTGATAATTTTTCTATAGAAAATATTTCACAATGATATTATTTCTATAGAACATTTATTACTGTTATAAACTTTATGGGAAAAATTTATCACTGTGCTAATATTTCTGCAGAGAATTTCTACAGATCAATTTTTTTTAGAGAAAATATATTATATTAATCAATTGTTTAGAGAAAATTTACATGAGTGATAATTTTTCTCTGGAAATTAAATAACAATTATCATTTTTCTATAGAAAGTATATCACAGCGAAAATTTTTAACGTAAAATCCTTAGAGAAAGTTTTAGTTTTTATAATTTCCATCATACACACAATCGTAGTGTAAAAGTGTGTGAATTTATGGAATTAGTCAACGATATGTTTGCGTTGTGTTTGTTGGGTGGGCTCTGTTTTTGTCACCAGTTTTAGATAAATTTTGTATAAACTACAAAATCACAAGTAGGAAAACAAAAGCCAAGGCAAATAACAAAAAATTTGCATTTCGTTTGATAAAAACAGCAACTTTTCAAATTAAAGTTTTTTGTATAAGCAATTTGTTTCTCAAACTGTTCTGATACGCTACAAAACTTTCATGTGATATTTTTATACGATTATATGACATGCATTTGTTGCAAATATCTTTGAAATTGTATTTTGATTTCAGTTGTGGTATAGTGATGGCTTTTATGGCGATGAGTGAAAACGTCAATCAATCTTTTGAATTCAAAGTGACTATCGTGTAATAAAATACTTCCTCCTCCAGTGATTCATATTGAAGGATCAAAATAAAAATATGTTTTTAATTTTGCCGGTAAACATTGAAAAATATTGTTTTATGGCTTTTCAGTGCAGAAACAAACAAACAAACAGACAAAAAAAAAGCTTAAAGTTGTCACAAATCTTTTGACAATAACTTTTTCCACACAGATGTGTTGTTGCCATAAATAAGCAAGATATTTTATTCCCCCCTCTTTGCATAACACAAAAACATATTTTTCCACAGAAAAAAAAAATAAAATTAATAAAAATGCAAAAATTTCTGAAAGTTTTTGTATACGAGTGTATAGCTTTTATTTGTTTTTAATTTTTTTGTACATTAAAAAGTTTTATATCCCCAACTTTTAAAACTAGAGATAAATTTTATAGAAAAATATAAAATAACAGAAATACATGTTGTTTTGCAGAAATTAAATAAAACTAGAAAATTAGGGAAAAAAAATTTTGAAACATTCAGTGAGTGAACACAATGACTTGTGACGAAAATGTGTTGCGAAATAATTTTATTCAGGGGTTTTCATTTGTATTTTGGATATTAAACAAAAAAGTAGTAGGGCAAGTCAATAAGTTGTCTTAAATTTGTTTAAAGAACAGGAACCACTTCAAACCAAATGAATGGCGGAGTTGCCAAGCAGATTTGAAAAATTACAAGAAAATTCATGAATTGATCGGCACATTATTTTTATTAATATTATTATTTTCTTTTTTATGGAAAAGAGATAGAAAGAAAAATATGCGTGCAAAATTCCCACAAAAATTTGTATTCTTCAAAATAACTACTTGAAAGCGATTTCAGTAAATTTATTAGGAGATCACTACGTCCACACGTTCGAAGAGCACTCGTTTACAGACTTGATTGCACTACGACAAATAATAGTTCTCGTATTCAAATGCATTTATATTTTCTATAAATAGGAAACCGAATCACCTGAAAAATGGTAAAACAAAAATTACACTAACGCTGGGCTGTTGCAGTTGAAGGATACAAAATAATTATGTGCTAGTGAATATGTGGAAAATAATTAAATTTATTTTTTTCTTTAACTTCCTAAATAACGATTTTAGCATAATAATGCGTTTTTAGTTTTTTTTTTTTGCTCCGCTATTTTCTTTAATATGTGACATTAAATACAAATAAGACAAAATCTTTTTTAATATATTCCAAATGATGAAAAGTGTAAAATTCACCATAATCCCTTCGCCAACGTGGGTGATATACAATAGAGCATGAGAAATAAATTTCATGTTTCATTAAAAGATCAACAAGAATTTATGAAAATAAATTGTCTCTGTTATTAACAAATATTTTCCTCCACTATTATTAAGCGTTCCTTGTTTTTTGTATCCCTCCTTTTATAATTAATTAAAAAGGACAAAAAGTAATTTAAAACAAAACTCTACTCTTATTTTCTTTTTCAATTTATATACGCCCTGTTAGCAGCTGTTGTCTTGACAAAAAACAACAACGAAAAGCGCATGAAAACAGTGAAAAAATTGCTAAAGCTAAAAAGTGTTTACAAGGAAAGGAAGTACGAGTAGATTGAGTGTATTAAAAATGAAAGAAATTATCAGCCTTCTGCTTCGCACAGATGGACTTCCAAAATATGAGAAAAATAAACCAGGACAAGAAAATAAATGAAGTAAAAATAAATGAAAATGTATTGTTAAACTTTTTAATTGAAGAAACTAGTCAAGAGGATTGTTATGTTTTCTGCTTCTTTTTCTTATAGATATATTATAAGGATGTGTTTGTTTTGTTGTAACTTATTAAAAGAAAAGGCAGCTTTTACAGAAAAAAATTAATAACAAACTGCGAAAAAACAGTTCGTTTTTCGCAAATTTGTTTTTATTAACTTCTTAATATTAATTGAAAACAATTTTGGAGTTTTTAATTGAAATAAATGTTAGTTTAATTAAAAATTTCCCTTAAATATTATATACACCATTTGAAAGGTATTAGTTTCTTCTCTCAAAGAAATTAAGAAAGTGCATGAAAATGGAGTGGTATTGACCGAATTTATTGAACAATAAGTGAATAAAAATATGGAAAACTGTTTAGTTCGAATATTTTTATTCGTATAACTATATTATTCAAATAATTATATTCGTATAATTTTATTCGAAAAATTTTATTTGTATAATTCTATCGGATTACTTTTCTTCGTATATATATATTTTTTTATAATTTTACTGGATTATAACTTTATTCCGATAATTTCCGCATATCACATCGATCGAAATTTCAATACAATTCAAATACAAATTTCGATTGATATAGAATGTCGTAATTTGCTCCCAGATTCTTGTTATACTCGAAGTTACTTACACTTACAAAGTATATCTTCTAGGCAAGCATGCCCTTTGCACATTTCAAAGTTTTTTAATCATTAGATTTCCAATAGTAATTGAATTATAAACCTATTTCGAGTGAATAAACTCTTGTAAAAGCAGTCTTTGTGTTTAGCTAATATGATTTAATAAAGTCCTAAAAATAATATATGAAATAGTCCTTTTCGAGTATTTTTTTTTTTCGGAAAATGTTATTCGAATAATATATTCCAAAAAATTTTATTCGATTGATTTTATTCGAAAAATTTTATTCGATTAATTTTACATGAACAATATAGAATATTTTTATTTGATCAATTCTTTTAACAATATTCTTAAAAAAATGTATTCCAACAATTTTGTTCGAATAATTTTATTAGTATAATATTATTTGCACAATTTTATACGAAAAATTTCATTCGATTAATTTTATATGAATAAAATAGAATGTTGTTATTTGATTAATTCTTTTAAACATATTGTTCAAATAATTTTATTCGATCAATTTTATGCGACTAATTTTATTCGTATAATTTTTTTCGAATAATTTCATTTGAATAAGTTTATTCGAAAAATTTTATTCGTATAATTATATCATAATACTTTTTTTCATATACATATATATATATATATATATATATATATATATATATATATATATATATATTTTGTATAATAATACTGGATTAATTTCATTCGGATAATTTTGTTCGTATAATTTTATTGGTATTATTTTTTTCGATAATATTATTCGTATGATTTTCTGTATAATTTACTCGCATAATTTCATTCGTATAATTGCAGAAGCAAAATTTAACTCCTTTTATTTAATTGGTACAGTTTTTATTCAAATACATTTTTTAATTTTATTGGTGCTGACTCCTTTTCCGAATTTAAAAAAAAAAAATAGGGGTTTTAACTAGGTCTTATGAGCATTTCACATTTATTAAAATAATTTCGCTCATATAAATTAATAGCAATAAATATATTCAAGCAAATTTATTCGGACAATTCTATTCGTATAATTTCAATCGTATAATTTTATTCGAACAATTTTATTTTAGTTATTTTATTCGAATAATTCTATTCGAATAATTTTATTCGTATAATTTTAATCCTATAGTCTGAACAAATTTATTCGGACGTCTTTATTTGTATAGTTTCTTGTCAAACATTCAATTATTTGACAGTTTTAATAAAAAGTTCATTGTTATAAGTTCAGAATAATTTGATTCGAATAAAGAAAGTACCTACTAAAATAACAATAATAATGCATCACATTAACAGCCGAGCAAGTTTAAACATGCTTTTCAGTTACGTTTGTAGTGCGACTACCCAAATAGCTTTTATGCTAAGTGATTTCCCACTTCGACCTTATTTTTGGCTACACATCTGAGTTCGCAATGAATATCAATACAAAAAGTTTTTTACTTGTGTTTCTTTTACTTGTGTTTCTTGTTTGTAACACTTCTACTACATGCTACTTCGAAAGCCAGCTGGGAGTTTTATTGCTTTCATCGCCAGCATTAGATGCCTCTCCACGTGACAGTGCACACCAGTGCCACCTGTGCTTATTGCACCAGCTTCAGCTGAAAAATGTACACAATAGATTTCAGCAGGGAATTTAACTGAAAACAATATTTCTCCTTTTTTTAGCATTAATTTGGTCTGCATAAATTTCAAAACGTACATGTATTTAATAAAATTTCGTAGTAAATTTTGGCCAAAAGTTTGTTGATTATATTCCAAACAGTTGCCATTATTTTCTATTGTTTTGCAGGCTATTATTTTTTTAATATTCAGTATAATTGACCAAAATTTTATAAAAAAAAAATGTTTATATTGTTCTGCTTTCAATTATACTTTTCATTATAAATTCCATTAGAGTTTTGAATTTTTCTCTGCCATTTGCTGATTATACGGATAGCATTTGAATATAAAATTAATATTATTGGCTTTGATTTTATTTTCGAACAAGTTTTGATGACAGCAACTAATGAGGTGAAAGTTTGTTAAAATTAAAAAAAAAAAAATTTAGCAGAGAATCTTTTAGAATGGATTAATATTATTGAAGGACACATAGACAGACGGTAATTTAGTTAAAAGCTGATATACGAGAGCATTTGAAAAGTTATGAGAATCGAGTGCTTTAGCTTTAGAAACATTAAAAAAAATAAAATAATTTAATATAATTTGTCTTCCCTTTTTTTTTTCTTTGCAGTTGTTAACCAAAAATATACAGTACAAGTACACGACGAGTATGTGATGGCTGGTAATACAGCGGTTCTGAAATGTCAAGTAAGTAAATGGTATTAAACTATTTCGGCCATCATCTTGAACTACTTGCGATAATTGCCGTTCGACTGTTGAATATTAAATTGGTTGTATGAGTTGGCTGCTTTGCACAGCAAAGTTTCTATAGACTAAAAAAAATGTGCATTCGACGTTGTATGGCAGCGGGTTCATGACACTTATTCAAAATTTAAGATTCTGTCAGTAAAAATGATTAATTTTGTTAATTTGCCCCCTCGACATATTCAATAATAAATACCTTGGAGTACCTTTCACAGCAGGAGAGATATCACGGGTTCCACAAGACTAAGAGTACATTCCAAAGCTCGATGGATACGATCTTTGAAACAAAAACTTCTTGCAAATTCGAATACGCTTAGAATTGATCCCTCAGTAATTCTGTCAATGAAATCATAATGAAATCCATAAAAATGTTACATGAAAAAAATAATAAAACGGCAACACTGGCATTAAATAAAAGTAAATAAAAGTGTGCTACCATCGTTTTGCATTCTATCGTGATCAAAAAAAAATTTTATAAATTTATAAACAAATTATTTCATAAAAAATCGCAGATTCGAACTTAGAGCCTGTTAATTTTCAACTTAAAAATTTAATCTACAAACTATTTCTGTTTGGAGTGCCCATTGGTAGATGTGTGCTATTGTGAACACTTCAGTTGTGTGAAATTCACAATAGAGATATTTTTCGTTGCACATGCGTCATAATTATTGTAGACACAACAACAAAATTTTAGCAACAAAAATTTTTTTTTTTTAATTCACATAAATGAGGGAAAGAGGCAACCAAAAACCGAAACAACAACAAAAAAATTTGATATGACCATATAGATACCGCTACCTGAAGTACACAAATAATTTTGAACGCAAACTTTTTCCATTTCTGCTAAACAAATTATTTCTTGGAACCTAAATTTCGATAATATGATTTTTTACAACTCTCGTATTATACGTTGCAAAGTTTTTTGTTTTTTTAACTTTGCTATTTTTATATTGCTGAATATTTGGACACTTAGCCACTGAGCCAAAAACTCGGCTTAGGCCTAAAGTTCATAATTTCTTCCACTTAACACATGAAATTTTTTTAAAAGAATTTTCATTGCCTCTGCAGTAGTTCTAAATTTGTGGAACGAAATTCTTTAACAGAACTTTCAGAAATGGTCACGTGACGATTTAAAGGTCCTGCATTCCTGCCCTTATCTTCCTTACAGCGTGTTTTTTTTTTCAAGGTTATATGAGTGTAAGAAAGTCCCACTTATCCAAACATTGCCTTCGATGACTTGTGTTCAACTTGCCTTCGGTCGATTGGAAGTTCCAATCGCCAGCATAAAGTATTTAAACATTCACGACAATTTGATAGGTAATTTCGTATACGATTTCTATTCAGTTAGACTCGGTTGAAGGTGACATAAGCGAGAATGACTTTTTACTCGTATTGTGTCTCCAATTAATTCCTGTTGAGAGCAATATATATCGTTCGTATAGTCATATTAATGTGAACGACTACTTTGAATCGTGTAAGATTTTCGCTACAATTGCACGAAAATGTTATCGATGACTTGTTTCGGTTGTCGAGTAATTAACATTGTTGCGTATCCGTCATGGAGTATGTCTTAAAAACGGAACCAACTGGGAGTGTCGAATTTGCATTTCGGGGAAGTACCGGGGATCTCTGGGATTTTGGGAGTTGTGTCCAAAATTTTGGGAATTCATATTGGGATTGTTTCTTGACTAATTAGTAATATAATTAATTATATTTCGCGTTTTTTTACCATATTATCAGCGCAATTGATGTGATAAAAACACATAGTGAAAAAATCAATCAAACGCTTGATGATTTAAAACACATAGCAAAGAGCTTCGAGGCTCTCCTGACTGTATATATTATATTCATTTACGCTTCCAACATTTATTAATGTTTCTACAATTTTTATCTATAAAACTAATTTTCGAAAATAAAAAATAGTAACAAAAATAGAAAAAATTACACATCTCTGCATTAAACAAAAAAAAACCGCCTCAATTATGGTTAAAAATAACAACAACGGCAACGCTGGTCACAATAACATATGTAAATTCGTTCAATCTATTCTTCGGAAGATCTCAGGCTAAATTTAAATACTGAAAGTAAAAAACTGATAACCGGAAAAACAAGGAAAAATAATCGCCGCCTGTGTCCTAAATATATTACCAAATTGCCTTAATGCCTGCAATTTTAGAAATTTAATTAATCGGCCTGATTGCGTTTTTTGTACAAGATTAAAGTAACATACACGCAGTTTTCTTTAATCTACTACGAAATACGACCGAGGCGTAAACGCCAACGCCTTACACAATCAGGGGGAATAATATACTTTTTCTAATGTTATATTAAATTTGTTTTTTTTTTGCTTTCAGGTGCCAAGTTATATGTCGGAATTTGTAATGGTCACTGCCTGGGTGCAGGACACGGGCATGCATTTGTATCCCAACACGGATATTGGTGGCAAATACACAATCCTGTCGAATGGTGAATTGTACATTAATAATGCCGGTCCAAATGATGCTTACAAAAGTTATACCTGTCGCACAGTGAACCGTTTAACAGGTGAGACAAAAATATTTATATAATTTAAAAAAAAAATAAAAATCTAAAAATTCGTCATGGAGTTCCATGTCTTATCTGTTAGTATTTTGTTCACTTATTCAAAATCTATAAAAACATCTCTAGTCCCTATGCCATTAGAATTGTTTTTCAAAACCAGATGTGTTCCGCACACTTCAATACTCCCACGCAACACATCTGATGATGGCGATAAATAACAAAGTGAAACAGTAAAATATGTTTGACAGCACAATTCACTTTATTATAATTAAAAAAAAACAAAAACAAAAAAAGCACTCAACATAATTATGCGGAAATGTCAAGAAATTCACAAAACGATTTTTTATTAAAAAATTTTCAATTTATCTGAATGAATGAAAATAGAAGCTTTTGCCAAACACAAACATGACAGCACAGCAACTGCAATGCGAGCATATCAAACTCATTAACCAATTGAATAATTATCAGAAATCTATCTGGCCCACGATTATGCCGTAATTACCATGTTAATATTAGCATTTTCAATAACAGAAAACGGCCATTATGAGGCAGTTTTAATGGGCAAAAATTGATTTTATTTGATTTGTGTTCTATAGAGACGACACAAGCACATGAAAGCAACTCATCGGGGGAAATAAGTGCAAACGCAATTGCACATGGTGTTAAGCAATAAATATTTATGTGTATGTGTACATAAATATAGGCAGTTAATGTGTGTGTGTGTGCACATTCGTAATGATGATAATTAAAAGTTAAAGGTTTGTGTAAAACACACGGACTCACCACGGTCAGTCAGTCAGGTATAAAAACGTGTTTGATTCAATTGTAAATCAGTAAACACTACAGTAAAGGCTGATTGATGATGACGGCTCGTCTATGCATTTACGGACTGTGCAGTAGAGCGTCTCAAAAAAAAGTTCGCCGTACACCACCGAATATAAAGTATTGTTGCAAGGTGATTTGGAAAAAAAAATATTTTTTTTTGCCGAAAGTAGGGTTCGCCAAAATACATATTTCATTATATCTTCTACATTTATAGTCGGATCTCAAAGAGTGATATGTCGATGTTTTTGTCTTGAGGAGGCCAATGTTTTTATGCTTTAATATTCATTGGCCTCAAATATACCGTTCTTTCAAGGCACAAAGGAAAGTCAACCTCAGTTTTATTCAACTTACACAGCAGAGCAGAACAGCTGTTTTCGAAAGCCGCAACACCTTCATCATCAGTGCTCTGCTGTGTAAGTTGAATAAAACTGAGGTTCACTTTCCTTTGTGCCTTGGAATATTTATCATGTCTTTCTGAGATTTAAAAACAAATTTCGAACAATTAGCCTATGAATCTTAATTCAATTTAATATAGCAATATAAATGTTCGTGTAAATACTTACTACATACCGTTCTTTTATTTACCCACCAGATCTTAATATCAGAATATTACAGCACGCAAAAAATCATTAAACTTTTGCTAAAGAAGTTTTTCAATAATTCCAACAGAACTATATATATCTATATATATATATATATATATATATATATATATGTATATATATATATATTTTTTTTTTTTTTTTTTCGAAGGTAGGGGTAGCCTATTTATCATATCTTCGATATTTACAGCTTCTTGATTCTTCATTCGTCAATTACCACGCGATGTACAACAGGTCCTTCGTCCGTCCATAGAAAATAACTCGTACTTTTTCCATACCGAGAATGTTTTGGTTATCGATGATAACAGACCAAGATCCGCTAGTGCGTTCAGATGGATCAGCCCGAAGTGAAGCAACGGTATGCATTCGTCAAATGTTCGGTCCACAAGTTCATAATATCATAAATTTCGAGATTAACTCATATTTTAATATGATCAATTGGACCAAACTTGAGTTGACTGAGCCGCCATGCATTTTTTCTAAACTCGAGAGAGATCGTCTTAGATCTCATCACTAATCAAGAATATATATACTTTATGGGGTCTTAGATGTATATTTCGCTGCGTTACAAACGGAATGACAAAGCGAACATACACGCCATATTCATTTTTTGGAGGGTATAAAAAGGCGAGAGCAAAATATCGATATATTACACTTCAAGATCCGGCTATAAATATCAATGATATGGCAAAAAATATAAAAATTCTACCCCTACGTTCGGCAAAAAAAATGTATATATATTTTTTTTAATAGTTCTGTTGGAATTATTCAAAAACTTCCTTAGCAAAAGTTTAATGATTTTTTGCGAGCTTTAATTTCCTGATATTAGGGTGGTACATTTGAATGGTAGGAACTGAGATCTGGTGGGTAATTACTACAAAAGGATATTTGAGGTCGATGACTATTTCAGCAAAACATTGCCCTCCTCGAGACAAAAACATCGATGTATCACTCTTTGAGATCCGACTGAAAATGTAGAAGATATAATGAAAAATGTATTTTGGCGACCACTACTTTCGGCAAAAAAAAAATTCTTTTCGAAACCGCCTTGCAACAATATATTTATATTCGGTGGTGTACGGAGAATTTTTTTTTGCGAGACGCTCTACTGTACAGCCAACTACTGACACAGCTGAAGGCTCGAAAAGGCACAGTTGAGATCCTCTTCGATATTCTTACCACAATATGAGTATTAAGCCACTCTAAATGCCTGCATTTCGCTGGTAAACTTAACTTTATAATAATATAATATGATAAATTTTTTTAATATATTTCTTTTTAATTTACAATACATTTTCAAGAAAGTTGCATATGAAATGTGATGCCTACAAACACACGAGTACTTGTATGTGTATGTGTGTTTGCATTCATAGAATTGTGCACATTTTATCTGCTCATCTTTACATCGTACTTTGCATAACCTTTAGTGTGTGGCTAAAATAATTTGTACAATTGTTACAAGTTTCCTCACGGTTAACTGGGTTAAAATGTACTCGTTTGTATCGTTATGCAGAAAATCTCATTATGCGCAATATATATGCAGGCATATATTCGAATGCAACACTTATTGCAACAAATGGCATCATTATCAGGTGCAGCACACACACACACACACAGACACACAAACAAATTTATGAATAATATTTCAAGTAACAGCAGTAACAAAAGTCATAATACGAACAGTAATAATAATATTTTGACCGAAATTTTCATATTAAAACGTCAGCTGTTTGCGGTTGTTGCATTGTGTGATGAATGATTTCATTAAAATTATAAATATCTCTGTTGTATACAACAACAACTACGAATGCATGCATGCATGTACATGATTTATGCATGTTCAATTACACTAGTGACCAAAAAAATAAAAAAAAAGACCAGAGAACGGTGTTGCACATGCTCCGAACAAGTGGCAGCCATCCAAAGAGAAAAGTAACGATCGCGTTTGGCCGGTTTTCTAGATTTTATGCAGAGCATTCCGTAACCAGTACAAATTGAACTCGAGTGCTAGTGCTTTAAAAAATTAAAATGTTTCGTTTGATTTTTAATACATTAAAAAATTAAAACGCATTAAAACTAAAAATTTTTAATATTATCTTGTATATAAAATCGGTACTCACTTTTTTGTGGTACATTTTTAATTACCCTGTTGCCTTGGAATTTTAATGGATAATATGTAATTTGAAAGCTACTTTTGTGTAGGTATGCACAGCATAATTATTTCTATAAAATTCTAATAACACCCCAAAAAAAAGTGGCATAAAAAAGTCTATGCATATTCACATTCATTTAAACTGTAAATTTTAAATGGTCGAATTCTAATATTTTTCCATGGTGACTCACTTAAAAGTGGCTCAACATAAAATAAAGATATTTTTGGTGCTGTTAAAAAGTATAAAATACAATTTTTTAAATTATTTTTGGCAAAAATTGATCTAGAGTAGATACACTGTTTTGATTCCCTGGAAAATTAAAAAGGCTACAATTTTTCGAAGTGTAATTTTTTTTTAATTTCTTTAGCTAATTTCCGTTCCATGATATTTAAAATGATTTCATTCCGAAAAATTATTTCGTGAAATAATTAACACATAGACTATACAGCTAATCTCTCTTGCTGTAGTCTGACGCATTACAGCTTTCGCCTTCGTTGGTACTCTAGTAAAAATTCACCGACTCTAGTAAAAATTCCCTCTCTTCTCATCGTTCTCCATCTGTTCTCTTATAGTTCCGTGATAATGCTAGTCATGAGTAAATACCAACCGCTATATTAATAAAATTTAAAATGGGTTTCAAATGTATTTTATTCAAAACCTTTTATACAAAATTTTTTTTAAATAAATTTCAAATGCATTTTATATATTTTTAAATATGGGGGTATATGTCTAATTTATAAAAACAAAATATTATTTATAACAGACCAAGAAAAACACATTTTCAAACAAGCATTTATTTTATAAGCTCCTTATTATAATTTTTTTTTCATAAATTAGGTAATAGTTTTTTCTGGTATTAAGACAGAAATAATGAAAAAAATTTTTCATGTCAAATTTAAAAATATTAATTTTTGATCATAAATGTGTATATTATTCACGCTGCATAGAATCGAATACTAAATTGAAATTTATTAGCACTTTTTATTGATTATTAAACTAAAAATTTTTATTCAGGGGCATGAGTTCAAATCTGCATGATATAAGTTATTTTTTTATTTTAAGAATTTCTATTACATTCACATTAAGAGTGGAATATTTCCAATAGTTTTTATACTCGCTAAACTGTAAAAATCGTAAAACAAAAACTAATTATTTGTCAATTGCAGGTTTGAACTTAGGGCTGGACAAAAAGTTATTAACTTAATAATTAACTTAATACAGTCGACTCCGCTTTAGCGTAACACGCTTTACCGAAAAAAATCGGATTACTGAAAGCGACACAAATCCCCGCACTGATTTTAAACTCAGCTAGTCTTGTTCACTTTGCTTTAGCGAAACATCGCTTTACTGAAAATATCGTATTACTACGTTTTGTATGAAACTTACTTCGCTTGAGTGAAAAAATAAATAATGACAAATTTATTTATTAGAAATCGATTGCATAACTTAAGGCTGAAAAAATTGTGCATTCTTTGTCTGTTAAAAAATTAAATGGCAAAATATATTTGTCTTTTTCTCTCTTACATACTTTATCGTATTGTTCTATTATATTGCCAATGTAAGTGGCTCGACATTTTCATGGAATTCGTGAAAAATTTCAACAACAAAATGTGCACATATGCATGTGTACGTTTTACTGTACTTACTTGTAAAAAATTTCAGTAATCCGAACTACGTTTTAGAGAAAAAAAATCGGATAACTGAAAAAATTGGGGTTTGGTTATTTCCAATAAAGCGGAGTCAACTGTAAGTGTAAATGACAAAATTCTTAATGGATTATTAACACTGAAATTTTTTCTTCAGACTCAAGTCCAAATTATATATTCCACGATTTTTATTAAATTCAAGTTATTTTATTAAGAGCGGAATATTTAGAATATATCTTTATAATCAGCAAACAAGTATTATAAAAATATGCTAAATATTCCAGATTCCAACTTGAGCCTGAATAAAAAATTCTAATCTTAATAATAATCTATTAATTTTGATAAAAAAAAAATTCAAACTTTTTTATAGCATTCAAAATTTAGAATATCAGTGATTGTAAAATAAATTAATCTTGTATCATGGTGTAATTAATCTGGTATCACTTGTGTAGATGTAAACGCTTTTAATATTTCAATTCGTTTTAAATCAATTCTTTAGTTTAATCATAACTTTCATCTTTAATTCCTTTCCGAATGGGAAACTCGTGCACAAAAAGTGTGTGTGTGGGTGTGTGTGTGAGTGTAAAATTGATTTCACATTAACGTATAAAATTAACAGTTATTACATATAATACCATAGTATATTGAAAATTAAGGGCATTAAAATTAAGGCACACACACGCACACACACATACAAGCATCTTCACACATACACATGTATACCACTTCAGTTCAGTGTGCCTACTTTGTATGTATTCTGACATGAATGAGCTGGTTTAATTGTATACAAAATATAAATCCGTTTTAAATGAATACCCATACAGACTCGTTCAAATACACATGTACACCTCCATAGATGGGCATGTGTGGTCCTTATAATAACAATTGCTACAACAGCATTAACAAGGCAGCACATGATATGAGTAAAGCCTTTAAAAAACAACAGCAACAACAACAGCAAGAACAATAATAATAATAGTGGTAATAATAATCAAAGTAATAATGACATAAATGGCCATTAAGTGGCAGGTGTATACTGCAGCATTAGTTGTTGTTGTTGTTGTTGCAAGTGTGCGATTACAACTACATCCATCGAAAGTGATTGCAAGTGTGTGAATGAATGTATGTGTGTGTGTGTGTGTGTGTGTGTGTGCGTTGTTAAACGTTGTTATTTTGTGTGATGGTAATTAAGAAATACTCGTTTAGTTGTCGTAAATCATCTTTTGAACATTTATTTCATTTAACACCACATGATGCCATCACGTCAGCTCATCATGCACGTACATAATGGACGGCACTTGTAGGGGGCGAACAACGAGAATGTCAAGCAAATTGTTTATTTGCTTGAGAGTGCCCATTTAACTTATAAATTTTATATTAAAATAAACTTTAGCCGCCAGTGTTCCATTCTAGAATTTGCATATTTGTGAAAATTGTCAAAACTGTTCGAAGAGCAAAGATTTTCTTCGTGCTTGCCAAAAACACTTGGAATGAATGAAAAAAAAAATAATATTTTGATGTTGTGGTTCACCTCAATTGGCGTGATATCTTGTCTCTTGCTTTTCATTTTGTAACAAAAAATTATATGAGAAATGACAACGAAAATAAGTGGCAAACAAGATGGTATCAGATTTTTCTTACGCTACCGAGCACAACAAAAGCAAGTATTCCAGTTAGTTCATCACCGAGTCCTTATGAATAGAGAAGTCGACTAAGAGATGTCCGTCTTTCCGTCTGTCTGTAAACTTAAAGGCAGAGGCTTTGGTCTTGAATTGATGGAAATGTTCCTAAAGAAATTGCTATTGGAAATCAGTAACATACAAAATACGTAGCGGCTGCTGTTGGCTGAAGTAGTAGAACACGAGACTATGAAGCGGAGGGTCCTGAGTTGGAGCCCGCGCTGAGTCATGAAATATTGTGTTGAATTCTTCTGATCAGCATTAGTGCGTGGTTGTGTTAGTTGTTTCCAGCCTGTTTCAATGATGAAGGCATAGTCACTGGTCACTGAACATAATTGGCGGCGACTGACACTATCATGTACTAAAAAGCAGAGTAACAGCACCCACCTTCGTCGGCCCTGTAGCAACAATTAGCAGGCGAAGTAAAAAAGGTTGAAATAGCAGGCGAAGTAAAAAAGGTTGAAATAGCTACAAAAAAAATGTCTATCTTCTCATCTGTCCCCTCAATACTATCCCCTCGTTTTCAGTTCCGGCGCAATGCATTGCATATATAGGGGTCATTCTCTGAGTGCTGGTCCAAGATAAAAAAAAAATATTTTTAGTATCTAAAGGTGCGGTCATACTTATCAAATATTTCCCCACAAAAAAAACGTAACCATTAAATACTAATGAAAAGCTTGTAAATCAGACAAGTGTTTATGGTGTTAAACAGTTTCCAAAAAATATTGAGCTCTACGACACTATCTATTAGTTTTGTATTAAACTGTTTTACTTAATAAATACGTCTCTGAGCCAAAATATTTTTCATTAGTAGTAAGTGGTTATGATTTTTTGAACAAATATTTGATAAGTGTGACCGTATCTTAAGAGTAACTATTTTTTTTCATATATATTTTTTAATTTTTTTTAATTAAATTTTATTTAATTTTATTTAATTTTTTATATTATTTTTATTATATATATATATATTTTTTTTTTGTTAATTAATCCTATTTTGTACTTCAGGTAGCATTAAATTGTTACTAAAAATCAAAGAAAATCAAAAGGGCGATTCCAGTGTTGAATAATTAAAACTATTTTGGTACTTAAAAGTAACCGACTACAACAAATTTTTTTCTTTTCCTTTATAAATTAAATGTATTTGATGTTTTTGAAAGAAATTCGTTGGTATTAGAAATCAGAAAAGACAAACATAAAAGCCTCAGAGCTGGAAAATTAAAATTTTTTTTTTCAAAATAGAGCCCAATTTTAAAACTTGTTTTAAATTTCAATTATTATTGTATTCTGATATTTTTAAGCTTAAGGTCTCTTTATTTTAATTTAATTTTTAATATCAATATTTCGTCACTCCTTTGTGTGACTTCTTCAGGAAATTAATTATTTTATAAATAATAAAGTATTATTTTATAAATAATGATAATAATATATAATAATTATTTTATAAATAATGAGTGACGAAATATTGAAATTAAAAATTAAATTAAAATAAAGAGACCTTAAGCTTAAAAATATCAGAATACAATAATAATTAAAAAGAGGTCAAGAAACCAGAAGAATTTAACAATTTCAATTAAAATTTTTTTATAAAATAGAAACGAAGGTCACACACACACATACCCACGCACACACATACCCACACACAAACACACTTTTCGTCTACTTCGTATCCGAACAATGTAATTGATCCTGGGCCCCACTTCTTTTATTTGCTTAATTTTTATTTACTTTTAAAACCCTCCAAAAAAGATGTGGAGGGAAAATTCATCTGAGACCCCATAAAGTCTATACATTCTGGATCAGTGATAAAATCTAAACGATCCGTCCGTCTGTCTGTGGAAGTCACGCTTCAGTCCAAACGAAAAGAGCCAGACCCTTGAAACTTGTTACAAATATATCTTGAAGGATAGCACAAGGCAACTTCATAAAGGGAAAAAGTTTCCCTAAGAAAAACTATACCAACTTTTAAAAAACAACACAATTTTTTTTTTTGTAATTTTGTTAAGCAAATGATATGTTTTTATGTCAAAGAAGGTCTAAAGCGTTGACGTTACCCCCAGGAAATTAAAAAAAAATCCATATGATGGAACAAAAAATTCAGAAAAATGGGACATGAAGAAAATAATCAAACGGTAACACGGGTATTAAAACAATGACATGTTAACATCAGGTTGATACAGTTCTCGTATTCTTTTTCACAATAAAATTTGTGTAAATAGGAGCTGTTATCACATTCAACTAAGCCACCTAATAAGTGGTGACAAAAACACAATACACAGGAGTACTGATGATGAAAGTGTTGTGGCTTTCGAAAACAGCTGTTCTGCTCTGCTGTGTAAGTTGAATAACTAAAAACTGATGAAATCTTAATTCAATTTAATATAAAAATATAAATGTTTGTTAAAATATCACTTTTGGACCCCGCCCCCTTTAGTGGGCGTTACATATTACATGGAAAATTTTTGTAAATATATAACAAATTATATTCCTGAAGCCAATATTCCTTAAACATTACATTTTTAAGAGCTTCTCTGATCTTCCCCTGCCCTACACCTCCACCAACCTTTGCCGCCTAAATGACCCTATCAAAAAAAAATTTTTTTTGTACAATTAATTACTCTAAAAAATTACTTTTTCCATTTTTACGACAAACAGATGTCTCCCCCACGGCCCTTCCCGAAAAGACTGTGTCAAAATAGAGTTTCAAAATTAGGCACAGAAATTCCTTAAAGGAACTCTGACCCAGCAGATGTAATATATCTCCGCCCCTTTTTGTGCGCCTTGGGTGCTGTTGGCTGAAGTAGTAGAACACGAGACTATGAAGCGGAGGGTCGTGAGTTCGAGCCCGCGCTGAGTCATGAAATATTGTGTTGAATTCTTCTAAACAACATTAGTGCGTGATTGTGTTAGTTGTTGCCAACCTGTTTCAATGATGAAGACATAGTCACTGGTCACTGAACATAATTGGCAGCGACTGACACTATCATGTACTAAAAAGCAGAGTAACAGCACCCACCTTCGTCGGTCCTGTAGCAACAATTAGCAAGCGATGTAAAAAAGGTTGAAATAGCTACAAAAAAAACTATCTTCTCATCTTTCCTCATCTGTCCCCTCAATACTATCCCCTCGTTTTCAGTTCCGGCGCAATGCATTGCATATGTAGGGGTTATCCCCTGAGTGCTGGTCCTACTCCTAAAAAAAAAAAAATATGAACTGCAAAAATAATGCAAATTGCTTTTATGCTAATGGAAAGTTTTTTATTTACCAAATATTTGTAGAGTATTTAAGATGCGGCCTGGACGAATATGACGTTCTCACTTGTTTTGTATGTGTTTATGTTGCACTCATTGTGCAAAAAAAAATAAAATTCAAAACAATAAACACATAAATAATAAATATAGCTGCCACTCCATTCTGACATTTAACCTTTGAGGCTTAGAAAACGGAAATGACGTGCTATTTGAAAAGAAGTTCATTTCATGTTGACAATTTCCCCACTTTTTTTTTGTGTGTGAATTCTATAAATAAAAATGTTCTGTTTATATTTGGCTCTACGTGGCGTATGAGTTTTATTAAATAAAATTGCATAATTGATGTAGCCTGACATGCAATTGACGCACTGGCAATTTAAAAAGAAATAAATTTTGTTTTTGCTGCCACACAAAAACAACAAAATATATTTTAAAACAGCAACTAGATAAATGGAAAAATTGAGTTTATTTGACAACGTTTTCCTTAAACAAATTTACAAATTTCTTCTTAGTTGCTCTATATCTTTTGGTAGAGTAACTCGTCGTAGGAAGGCAGAACGGAAAGTTGTTGATATTTTGTAAAATGTCATTAGCCCTATTCACAATCTTGTGCAAATGGTCTTGCCTCATTGCATGTGCAAAATAATTGTACTCTACACCAACAAAATACATTGAAAAAGCTCTCAAATACTCTCTCAATTTGAAAATGCTATAATGCAAGACCATTTGCACAGGATTGTGAATTGGGCTATGGTGTTTTGTCTTAGTCATAAAAAGAAAGACAACAAATTTAATGGAAAATATATTTTTGGATAAGCATAAGATATATAAATAATAATAAATATTAGCCCAATTCACAATCCTGTGCAAATGGTCTTGCATTATAGCATTTGCAAATTGAGAGAATATTTGAGAGCATTTTCAACGTATTTTGTTGGTGTAGAGTACAATTATTTTGCTCATGCTACGATGCTAGACTACTTGCTCGAGATTGTGAACTGGGCTATTATTTATTTGTTGGGTTAACAAAATATTGGGATTACCTTGAACCTTATCATGGAAATATTTTTGAAACATAATTTCCCGAGAACCTCTCCAATAACTTTAATACATTTCACATATTATGAAGCTACATTTTATTAAGGAAATAGCAGGTTTTGAGATAATTTCTATGGAATAAGGAAGCGTTAAATAATTCAAACTTCCTTTACGTATTTCATATAAAGAATATTCCATCCAAAATTACCCTAGTCATGCTCGCACAAAATTTACTGAAATACAAATCTTTATTGTGCGTTCAAAAACACTTAAAAACAAGTAAAAACGTTATATTCGACCGGATCGGGTCTTAAATACCCTCCAAATATTTAGTAAGTCAATTTAAAATGTTTCACTTGGTGGAACAGAGTTCCTTTAAGACATCTCTGTACCCAATTTCAAATCTCTATTTTGACAGAGTCACTCCGGGAAGGGCCTCTGCAAGATCAGAAAACATCTCAGCTTCTTATAGGCTTAAGGAATACAAATTGTTCAATATTTACACTATTTTTGCATATCATATCGTACGTCAACGCCCACTAAAGGGGACGGAGACCAAAAATAGACTATATCATGTTTCCCACAGACGGACGTATAGGCATTGCTAGATCGTCTTAGACATCATTACTGATCAAGAATATATATACTTTATGGGCTCCAATTCTTTTTGGGGAGTATTAAAACTGTATGTTGTCGGGGTCTCTATGACCAGGGCCGTGGGGAAGACATTTCACCTTGAAACTCTAAAAATAAATGTTTGGAATAATTAAATGTAAAACTTATTATTATTTTTTTTAAAGGGTCATTTAGGGGGCAAAGAGGTAGGGCAGGGGAGTAAAACTCTAAAAATAAATGTTTGGGATAATTAAATATAAAACTTATTATAATTTTTTTTTTTTGAAGGGTCATTTAGGGGGCAAAGGGGTAGGGCAGGGGAGTACCAGGTTACGTCTTAGCTTCGTCATTAAAGCTTAAAAATTTTATTTTTAAGGAATGAAGGCCAAAGTAAAACAGTTTGTTAAATTTTTACACAATTTTTGTATATAATAACGCCCACTAAAGGGGGCGGAGTCCAAAAATATTTTTTTTATTTTATGGCTCCAATTTTAATGCGTTGGACGCTCTTTGACATAAAAATATATCATTTGCTTAACAAAATTACAAAAAAAAAACTTTAAAAATTATGTTGTTTTTTCTGGGTTGGTTTAGTTCTTCTTAGGGGAACTTTTTTCCCTCTCGCACGACTTAGCCAATCTCTGAACTTAACCTGTGCTATCCTTCAAGATATATATATACCAAATTTTAAGAGTCTAGCTCATTTGGTTTGGACTGAATCCATAGACGAACGGACGGACGGACGGACATGCTCAGATCGTCTATTTCATCACTGATCAAGAATATATATATTTTATGCTGTTTTGGAGGGCATAAAAAATGGATTTAAGACAATTTTTGGGGAACAAGGAAACTTTAAATAATTCACACTGGCTTTACGGAATATACGAGTATTTCTGTATTCATAGCAAATTGTTTATGGCTCAACAACTTGTTGGATACAAATTTATTTATATAAAAAATATTCGATTGAAAATTACTCTAGTCATGCTCGCACAAAATTTACTGAAGTAAAACTCTTTATTGTTTGTGCAAAAATATTTAAAAAAATTCTTAATTTTGTATATAAATACGACACGCATTTATTGTGGTACACTTTTACCCATCTTATCGTTAATTGATATTGATGAATTTTATATGATTTCAAAGCAATTTTTGTGTAGATGTGCTATATATAAAATAAACGTTTTCAAATATAGTTCCCCTTAAAATAATCTGAATCATACAATTGTGTTCGAAACAAACAGATTCTAATAATAATGAATAATATCATGAAAATACTAAATAAAATAATCAGTGTTTAAGAAATTGAAATATGAATCATTTTATTTGATTTGACTCTGCTTATGCTTCGGAAATTAACAACAGTTTCAGTCAAACGAGCAAAACTTTCGGCTGTCGTCATTTTAAATGTGCCGGCTATACGCGATACAATTATTTGCCAGATATTTTGTTCTATAGTTAAACCACACAGTCTGACTTGTGATTTACTTCTGACTGGCCATTATATTCTATTTCAATTTATTTGCTACTTAATTGAAAAACTTCTCAGATTGCCCTCGTAATATAGGTATGAAACGAAACACTGTACATGTAAACAAGTGGTGGTCTTTCGATTCATAGAAAAAGTCAAATATTTCCAAGACCTTTTAAACACTCGCACACATGCATTCGTAATATTTAAATGTTTGTGTGTATGAGTGCCACAAGTTCACAGATAAAATGTTAAGAGAAGAAAAAAAATAATATTTTATTACATCCTATAACACGATAAATACACATAAAATGCAGAAGATATTCAATTTGTTTATCTGGTTGTTTTCATTTAAAAATTCTTGCAAAGTTTTCCATGGCATCTTGTTCGATGTTGGATGTTGTCTGTTGTCTGTTGAACCATCTATCAGTCAGTTTAGTGTGAAAAGCTTTCACATCATCAATCAACGGCTGCAGGGAATTTTTTCTTTACAGTCCTTAAAAAAATGTTACTGTACGTTTGGTTTTTTTTCTTTGTTTTTCCTTGTTGAAAACCCAAATAGTTTTTCCAAGTTGCGAGTATTCAATAGTGAATAACTTGAATTTTCTGCAAGGTTTTTGCAAGCAAATGCATGCCCTTATACAAAAAAAAAATGGCAGTACAGGAAAATACTTGTGGAAAGTTAAAATTAAAGATGGCAACAAATTCATGTCCGAACACAAACGATCGTGAGCCAATTTGAAGGAAAAAACTATCCGTAAAACAAATCAACCTTCTTTAAATATTTAAAAGGCACTCAAGTGCAGACGATGTAAGAAACATAAAAGTGACGATACTCAACGAACTCCTAAATGTGAAATACCCTCATTTAAAGTCTATTTGAAATAATTTATTATTTATTATTCTAATGTTTTCTAATGGACACTGCAACTCCCATAAACAATTGAAAATTGTGGAAAATTTTAAAACACAAATAAAGCAGCTTTAAGGTGTGCTAAACTTGATAACATGTATTTTATAAGTCCTAAAAATTCACGCGCAATAATAAATTTCTTTCTCTTGTTTTTTTACCCCCGCCGTTTCCTTTTTTGAAGGTGAAATACAAGCATCCACATATCCTGGCCGTATTATTGTCACCGAGCCAAAGGGAATGGTGCAGCCGCGTATAAACGTGGAAAAACATTCAATGCGTCACGTTGTGCTTAATGGTCAGACAACGTTGCCATGTATTGCTCAAGGTCATCCAGTGCCCACGTACAGGTGAGAATTAAAAACAAAAACAATAACAACAACAAAGAGATAAAAATACATGCAGGCAACACATTTTCGTTTGCATTAAAAATGTTTTGCTTCATGTTTTCATTTTTGTCTTTCCATTTCGTGTCACTTGCTTTTAAATATATTACGATTTTTTAATGTTATTTTTATGGTGAATTCACAATTTTTTTTTATCTTAATATCAACACCGAATTGTTCAGCTTTTAAAAGTAGACCGATTTTTTAATAGATTTCAACAGAGGAAATAAGTTTTTCTCTTTTTAATGTCAGCACCATATGAAAGTATATTTTTGTGAGAAGTTGTGGTTCAAACTATGCCACTATTAAATTGAAAAATTGAGAAGATAAAGTTAAAGTTATCTTTACTTGGGCATATCGGGTGTTTTTTTTTTTTTTTTTTGTGATAGTACGAGAGAGAAATATTCCGCCTTATTCTGTAACTAATTGTGTTTTATTTTTGTCAAATCAAGTACGTGTTTTGTATTGTCTTGAGTGACGTTCACAGTTAGTTACAGAATAAGGGCGAATGATATAATCTGGTACTTTTTTCATGGCCTTTATATTTTAAATATGATTGTCGGCATATGTTCGCCTCGGCTAACATTTACTTGGCCTATTCAATCAGACCAATTTTTGGATAATCGTTTCGAATAAATTGCCACCGTATTTTAGAAATAAATAAATTAGTATTGAAACTCAGAACGGCCGAACAGATGGCTCCAGGTTTGAAATAAATGTATGTAATATGTGATTTCGTAAACGCGTTCCGATTTCATTTAAAAAAGAAAACACCTACACACGTACACAAGTGGTAACAACCGAAATACACCTGATTAGTGATGATGAAAGTGTAGCGGCTTTCGAAAACAGCTGTTCTGCTCTGCAGGGTAAGTTGAATAATTAAAAGCTGATATTGGCTTTCCTTTTGGAATAGTTATTATGTCTTTCTGAATTTAAACAAATATTCCAAAAAATTTGCCTATAAATCTTAATTGAATTTCAGAAAACACTTACAATTTAGACGTCGACCGTAGAGCGATCTATATAATTCATTGTTTAAAAATGATTTCATGAAAATGTTGACAGCGATTGCTGGGAGCTATTTTGCCTACTCTCTGCAACATATTGGCCGATATCTGACTTATAAAATCCCAGTGCGCCATTCATTGCGGTCTTTTCTCTATAGACATGGGCCTTAACATGGCCCGAGAAAAAATAGTCTAAAGGCGTTAAGCCACACGATCTAGACAGCCAACTTAAAGTAGACGGTTCTCGACGAACTCGCCTCTCAAGTGGAACACTGACTCGCGTCTTTTCGAAACCACAAGTCAGCAAAGTTCAGCTCTTCCATTTTGGGCAAAAAAAAAATGTTGTAATCAAGTCACGGTGACGCCCGCCATTCACAGTAACATTCTTACCTAATTATTCACAGTAGCGCTCTTGCCAGTGATGCCACCGGCACAAAATCCAAATCAAACATTGCGTTTTCCGAGATACATTGGCAGTTCTGGCAATTCTTGTCGCTGCTCTTCATGCCAAATATTGCAAATTTTAGTTGTTCACGTATTAATTCAAACAGAAATGAGTTTCGTAGCTGAGCACAAGAAGTGCATAATGCACTTTCTTAACCGATTTTAATTTTGATAATAAAATTCAATGATCTGCAAGAATTGCTGTTTTGTACGTCGTTGCAGGGTTGAGTTTTAGACCAAACTGAACATGTTTCACAATAATGCTAGGAACACAACTGGGACGAATGACGAATTTCGTTTAGTACGAGGAATACGTTGTTAAAAATGCGCTCTATGAATTCATCGTATGAAACACAATAACGACGAATAAATTAAAATAATAAGCAAACAAAATTTTAATTTATTTTTTAAATCATTGTAATCGTCTGATGCCAGATTGTTTAGACATTCCAAAATTACCCCGGTGGTGTCCATTTTTTTTTTTAGAACAAATTATTTTTTGTAATTATTTTCTGAAAAATTTTTGTCTGTAAATAAATTATTATTTTCATTTAACAGCTGATGGGGTGACCATATGAAAAAGTGGGAAATAGAAAAAAAACTATATTATAAAAAGTGCTCAAAATTAATAAAAAGTCGTCCGAAAGATACATTTTTGTGAATTGCTGGATGCATTTTTAGTATGTACTGAAAATTTAAGTGCTACATGCAACAATACAGTGTAGTGAACTAGGGTTTTCCACAAAAAACCAGTTTGAGTTTATGAAACCTGGGCACTTTATATTGATTTGTGCGTCGGTCGTTGACGAAACAATTAGAAATAAATCTATTTCAATGTGTTTCATTTTTGGCGACGAATATTCGCGACTAAAAATTCGTCATTCGTCGCAGTTGTGTTCCTAGCATATCATGTTACAGGAAAACAGCTGAGCTGCTAAAAACAGTGTTGCCAAAAAGAAAGTAACTAAAAAAGATTATCTAAGATTGGGCACAGCGTAATGAAGCCGTTTTACTGGTTTTATTATTATTTAAAAAAAGATAATTCACAAAATCGTTTCCTGAAAAAGTTTTTGAAAATATGCATAAATATTTTAAAAATTTTTTACATAACAACAATTCAAGCTTACAAAATTATTATTAAAATAGAAAAATATATTTAAAAATTATGCACTTGGAAAAAAATTGCTGATTCCATTTCAACACACCAAACCTTTGCTGAAAATAAAAAAAAAAATAATACATTAATATGCAAAACCGCAGCATATAGTAACACAACGCAAGCTATTACTTCCCTTTCCTAATATTTTAATTCAAAACACAGAGAAATATTAAAACATTAATAAAAAGAATCGTTATTATTAGTCCAAGCAAACTAGAATATTCCCCCAATCCCATACCAATTGAACTTTTGCAAATCCCAACCAGTTGAATATTATTATTATTTTACTTTTTTTCTTTCATTGCCGCTGCCGCTGCCACTTGCATTAATACTCCGTTAATGTTTGCTTTTTCGTGTGCTCTACACACTCGTATGAAGTGGATACTTAACATTAATAATATGTTACATGCAACACATTTCGGCCCTCCTCTAATTTGGTGTTGCAACACCCCAGAGTAGTTGCACAACTGCTATTCTGATTTGCATGAATGTATCAAGTTAACAGTTTTTAATGGAACGACCTAATTTATCAGTAAATGACAGGCAAGGCCAGTTAGTTCAGTTGGTTTTAAAAGTTCACTTCAGTTTGTTACGTTCTAGTTTGGTTCGGTTCGGTTCGGTTTGGTTTGGGGTTTTGGCATCCTTAATTTATAAACTTTGTATGCTGATGCTGTTGTTGCTCTCCCTTCATGTTCAATTCATTGCTGGTGCGCTCCCTCCCCCCAACATCAGCTGCATCTTTCATTTCTAGCACTCCTTTCCTATTATTTTTCTATTCATCTTTTTTGCATTAGTCGCTCAAATGTAAATGTTTAAGTTCATGTTTGCGTAAACAATTAACGAGTGTCTAAAATGAAATTACCGTTACAATTAGCCAGAGACAAAACACAACAGAAAATAAGAGCTTAAATGGAAAAGAAACAGAACGGAGTTGAAATTAACAGAGCATTGTGAAAAGCAAACACGGGCCAACACGAATGAGATAAATGGCTGTTTTGAGTTGGAGGCAACGGAAAATCTGAAAAAAATCTAAAGATGCGGAGGAACCAAAAGTGTCATCACATGCATTTAAAGTTAAAACCGATTCTTAATATTGAAAATATAAAATTTACAACATCCCATACCTTTCGAAATTCCAATACATTTCAAATAAAAATTCCTTTCGAATAAAAAGTTCACGAATCATTGGCACTACTGTCAGATAAATATCTCGGTTGGCAGCACTGGAAATTGAAAAGCAAACATGCAAAGTCTAGCAACTGATCTGGCAACTTTTGCCATACAACAATCTGGCAATTTCGTCCACTATTGCCAGATTGAGACTATGAAGTCGAAAGCCCCGAGTTCAATTCCGCGCTCAGTCTTAAATATCGCCTCGAGTACTTCTGATATATACTAGTGCATGACTGTGATATTTGTTGCCGGCCTGTTTCAGTGACGAAAGCTCACTGAGCATTAGTGGCGGCCATTGACGCTTTCGGTTACTAGAACAGCGACCTTTTTTGGCGACCGAAAATTACACGGTGAAGTAAAGCTTAAAACAATCACAAAATAAATATTTATCTTCTCATCTGTCTTCCGCATATTATCCTCTCAATTCTAGTTCCATCACAAGGCAGGCCGTATGTAGGGGCCATTTGCTGAGCCCTACCAAAACAATTTTTTTTAATCATGAATGTAATTTTTTTATTATTATTCGCAATTTTTAATTTTATTATTAAGATAAGAATTTTTTATGCGGACTCAAATTCAAATTTGTATTCTGCAAATTAGTTTTTACGAATTTTTGTTAAATTCAGGGGCCAAATTATGGCATTCGATATCGATCGAAATTTCAATACAATTTAAATGGAAATTTCGATCGATATCGAATGCCGTAATTTGCCCCCAGATTATTAAAGTGAAACGTGTTTGCGCGCATGAGGGTTAAAATTTTTATGGATGGTGGTTTGGGTCACAACTGGTACGAACGACGAATTTCGTCCAGTACGAGGAATTCGTTGGTAAAAATTCGCTCTATAAATTCATCGTATGAAACACAATAACGACGATTTAATTAAAATAATGAGCAAAAAAATTTTAAATTTTTTCAAAAATCTTTATAATCCTCTGATGCCAGATTGTTTAGACATTCAATAATTATCCCGGTGGTGTTCATTTTTCCAACCAATTGTGATGTGAAAGGCGTATTTCGTCCAATGTAGATATTGTGTGTATTTTCATTTAGTTAAATATGTTTTATTTCCAACGACGAATATTCGTAACGAAAAATTCGACATTCGACCCAGTTGTGTTTATAAAGGGTGTCCCAACAAGAACGCAAGATTTAAATTTGGCGCCATTCGAAGTGTCATTGTTTGACGTTTGAACAATTGTTATTGTTTGCTAGTAGAAGGTACGAGGTTAGTAAAAATGGAGCGCTACACGAATGAACAACGCATTCTCATTGTGAAATTGTTTTATCAAAAGGGTGAAAGTTTTTGCGGCTACAATTCGCAAATTGCGATCAATTTTGGGTCACAATAATGCTCCAAAAGAGTCAACTGTAAAGAGATTAATGGATAAATTTGCCGAAACTGGGTCTGTTAGTGATGTAAAGACAACAACGCGCCTTCGACCAGGTTGATCGACCGAAAATGTCGCAGCTGTACGTGATGATGTCGCTCAAACTCCATCCACCTCAATTCGACACCGAGCTCAGCAAATTGGTGTCTCCAAATCCACTATGCAGCGAGTTTTGACGAAAGATTTGCATCTTCATGCATACAAAGTTCCAATGACTCAGGAACTGAAGCCAGCTGACCATGGACGGCGAAGGGAGCTCGTTAATTGGGTATTGGAGAGACAACATGAAAATGCTGATTTTGCCGATAAAATCATCTTCAGTGACGAGGCCCATTTCCATCTTGATGGCTTCGTCAATAGGCAGAATTGTCGCATTTGGGGTGAGGAAAATCATCGAGTGATTCATGAGAAGCAAATGCATCCTCATCGTGTCACTGTGTGGTGTGGATTTTGGGGGGCTGGAGGAATCACTGGACCTTTTTTTATGAAAATGAGGCAGGTCAAGCGCAAACAGTCAATGGTGTTCGGTATCGTGAAATGATAACCAGTTTTTTCGGGCCTAGAATTGAAGAAATGAATGTGAAGGGCATGTGGTTTCAACAAGACGGCGCCACATGTCATACAGCCAGAGAAACAATTCAATTGCTGCATCAGTCATTTCCCGGTCGTGTTATTTCGCGTTTTGGAGACACCAGAATTGGCCGCCTAGATCGTGCGATTTAACACCATTCGACTTTTTTCTTTGTGATTTTTTGTAGTCGATGGTTTACGCGAATAAGCCGACGACGACTCAAGTCTTAAAAGAGGAAATTGGACGCTGCATTAATGAAATACCGCAGCATTTATGCAAAACGGTCATTGAAAAATTCATTTAAAGATCGCGTGTGTGCCAGCAAAGCCGCGGCGGCCATCTGTCCGATATGTTGTTCTATACATAACCTCATTCTGTCTACTTTGCGATATAATAAAGTTTCACGATTTTTGATGTGTAAACATCTATACGCTAGGGGGTAAAAATATTTTTCACAATGCAATCACAAATTTAGAGTAAGATCAAATCGGTGTGAGCTATATATGAGTGTATTAGTGTAATCATACGGACAACAAGAGAAACTTAACAGCTGCATAGAAATACTCTCAACACCATTTAGTGTGCAATAGACTTGTGTCCAACTGGCTCATTCGCCCAGTTTTGACAAGAACCTCTGATCAAACCCATTTAAATTACATAGGTTTGATTAAAGGTTCTTGTCGAAACTAAACGAATGAGCTAGTTGGACACAAGTCTCGTGTGCAATAGTAGAAGTCGCACATTATGTTATCGTAGGCAAATAAAAACAAATAAATAAAATGAGAACAAAACCATTTAATTTTAATAACGTTTAAAAAGATTTTTTTGCACTTTTAATAAGAAATTTACTAAAACAAAGCAAAACAAAGAAAACAAGAAAACTAAACTCGCCAAACTAAAAGTCTTCTTCGTCTTTGAGATAGTCATTTATTAACATATAATTGTGCTAGCGCTGTACAGTTCGAAAGTCACTGCTCTAAAATAAGTACATGCGTTACAGCTGATTAATAGCTTTTTCATTACTAGATGTTTACACTTCTCCCCTGTGATCGGACTCACACTGCTTCTTTTTTTAAATATCTGTGTTTTATTTAAAATTTAAAACTTGCGCTCTTGTTGGGACACCCTTTAGCATGAATCGAAAATGTGGGACGTTTTTGTTTCCAAATACATAAATGTTTAAGACGTATGAGTAATACGAATCCATACAAAGAAATATTAATCATACGCAGCCATGCCGTAACAGAATTCAATTTGGTTTGGGAACAGAATTGATCTGCATTTTGGTTGTACTAGTCATTAGGAATTTTAACTATTTAACCAATTTTTTTAATAAAATACAATATGAGAAGAAACGGTAAGCGGTAATACGGGTATTAAAACAATAATATGTTAACATCAGGTTGATACAGTCCTCGGATTCTATTTCCTAATAAAATTTGTTTAAATAAGAACTGTTATCACATTCAACTAAGCCACCTAATAAGTGTTGACAAAAACACAATACACAGGAGTACTGATGATGAAAGTGTTGCGGCTTTCGAAAACAGCTGTCCTGCTCTGCTGTGTAAGTTGATTAACTAAAAACGGATGTTGACTTTCCTTTGTGCCAAGGAATATTTATCATGTTTCTCTGAGATTTAAAAACAAATTTCGAACAATTAGCCTATAAATCGTAATTCAATTTAAAAAACAAAATTTGTTGGAACTGAAATTGCAAACGTTTCTGTCTGAACTGCAAATTTAGCTTTAGGCATCAATTTTTAATTGTCAGTCAGATGTTACGATACTGTTACATCCAACGAGCGCCTGTGCAAAACTAAACCTTGCGAATTTCGGTTCTTAAAATCGGACAACTGTTTCAGTTGCCTCTATATCCTATAACTCTCACTGCTTTCAAAACCACTTCTTTTTCCAAAACTAAACTAAAATTATATTCCCAAACTAGTTTTTTTTTCGTATTATAAGCGAACAAAATTTGTAATATATTTATCTATTATTTTCGTTTAATTTTTTCCCATGTCGTTAGAAAACAATTTGAACATGAGGATCTTTTCATTTTTTAACTTAAACTAAATTATGTGCTTGTAAATGTATCACTTCGTTCTTCTTCTTCTCCTTTTTTTTAATAACTTTTTCATTTGCTCTTCTCGTGCTCTAACGTATAAAAAATGCATAAAATATTTTTATACTAAAAGATAGACGGATGTAATTTGCCATTGTGTTGTCTCTTGAGTTTTGTTCTACTCAACTCGACTCAACTCATCTCATCTCAGCTCGATTCATCGTCCTTCACTTGCGTTATGCAAAGCACATGAAAAAAAACACCAACAGCAAAAGTTTATACAATTTTCAGGATATGCTTTTGTTGTATGTTTTCCGCTTTTGTAGTCAGTCTCTTATGGTCATGAGGGTACGTGCACATGCACTCGTACATACAAACATGATGAATACACAAAAGTAAACGTAAACGTACGAGTAGGTCAGCTGAAAATTACGTGGAAAAGGTATAAAAATAAAGATACTTCTTTAAAGAAATTTCTCCCAAACAAAAAGTATTATTAAATGTTGTTATTATTAAAGTTGTAAGGAAATGTTTTTGAATCTTCGTTATCAAGTGGGCTTTTTTTAAATCATATCTCTACCAGTGTACGAAAGTTGTCTTTAAAATATTTCTGAAACTACCTTTTGCATAAAAAGTACTACAGTAAACATTAATTCTCGTTATTGTAAATGGAACGGTCGACGACTCCTGAAAGCGAGAGCGGAAGGCTGTCATTATCCATTCCTCTTATCCACAAGAATCAGTTTATCGAATTTGTTTAAAAAATAATCAGAATTTGCCAGTAGTAATTAATACTTTTTTAAAAGATATCTTTTTAAAAGGTACTTTTCGGAAGATACCTTTTTAAAAAGTACTTTTTTAAAAGATACTTCCTTAAAAGGTACTTTCTTAAAAGATACGTTTTTAAGAGGTACTTTTTTAAAAGATACCTTTTTAAAAGGTGCTTTTTTAAAAGATACCTTTTTTAAAGGTGCTTTTTTAAAAGATACCTTTTTTAAAGTGTACTTTTTTAAAAGATACCTTTTTAAAAGGTACTTTTTAAAAAGGTACTTTTTTAAAAGATGCCTTTTTAAAAGGTACTTTTTCAAAAGATACTTTTTTAAAAGATGCCTTTTTAAAAGGAACTTTTTTAAAAGATACCTTTTTTAAAGGATACTTTTTTAAAAGATACCTTTTTAAAAGGTACTTTTTAAAACGTACTTTTTAAAAGGTACTTTTTTAAAAGATACCTTTCTAAAAGGTACTTTTTTCAAAGATACCTTTTTTAAAGGATACTTTTTTAAAAGATACCTTTTTAAAAGGTACTTTTTAAAACGTACTTTTTAAAAGGTACTTTTTTAAAAGATACCTTTTTAAAAGGTACTTTTTTAAAGATACCTTTTTAAAAGTTACCTTTTCCAAATACACCTCTTTAAAAGGTAATTTTTTAATAGATGTCTTTTTTAAAAGAATGCCTTTTTTGAAGGTACTTTTTAAAAAAATACCTTTTTTAAAAATATCTTTTTTAAAAATACCTTTTGAAAAAATATCTTTGTAAAGGTTCTTTTTTAAAATGTACCTTTCTAAATGGTACTTTTTTAAAAGATGCCTTTTAAAATGTACATTTTTAAAAAGTTCGTTTTTAAAGAGATACTTTTTTAAAAGAGATATTTTTTTAAAAGAGGTACTTTTTTAAAAGAGGTACTTTTGTAAAAGAAGTACTTTTTTGAACGTACTTTTTTAAAAGCAGTACTCTTCTAAAAGAGGTACTTTATACAAGTTTAAAAAATATTTATTTTAAGTGACACTTTATAATGTACTTTTTTACAAAGACGTTTTCCACAAAGAACTTCTTTATTTTTGTTTTTGAACGCCAAACAAATTTTAAGTATTTTTTGCAAATTTTGAATTTACACATACATACATTCATACATACATGTTTGTACAGCATTTGGATTGATCGGTTACCGATTTTCATGAAACTACTTTAGATCACTGTTAAGAAAACCAGCACAGGGCAAGTTTAGCTCTTCAGGCTATTACACAGTGTTTAAATTATGCCCGGAACTCGAAACAGGTTCTGTTAACCAGTCACGTTACTTGTCTTGTGATGGGCTCCTCTCTTCCTTCTAGCGGTGAAATTTGCTTTTTTATTCCTTTGAGGACTTTCAGTACAATCGCTGTCGTAATTATTCAAGTTCAGTTATATCTGGCTGCCTGTAATTTACGTGTTCTCTTTACACAATCCGCAGTAATCGGTATTAATTACTTTCAACTTAAACTTAACTATATCGGCATAAGTGAATGCGAATTTTAATATTAGATTTTGGTTTTGTTCGCAAAGTTAGTTTTTTGTGTTGAAAATTTTTCTGTAAAAGTCAATTTCTCAATAATTTGTTCATGTTGTGCTGACACAATGTATTATTTTTAAGTGCTTTTATTGTAAAGAAAACATTTTTCATACCAGAAACCTCTTTTCTTCAAATACTTCTGAATTCGTTCCCTCTAGAATGATATTTAAACACACTTTTCATATTATAAATGTGACATTGCCTGCCTGCATTTATTTTAAGAACTCACTTATGAATAAATAAAATTTATATTTGCATTTGTGTGTTTGCTCTAATATTTAAAATTTCGTTTTCAATATGAAATGACTTACATTTGCTGCTGACATTGTACAAATAATTCTATTTTATTTTATTTTTCATAAAGTTTTCCCTTGAAATATTGTAAAATTTCAAGAGTATTTGTGCTTCAGCTACTTAAAATATGAATAAGAAGGAAATTTTACAAATGAAATAATGAATAATTTGAAATAGATGTATATAATATATTGGATGTACATAATGTTTCATAAAGATGAAAATTAATGAAATTTATGTTGGCAACAGCGATTAGGAATTAATTTAAAAAGTTTTTGTAGAAAGTCAACAGAGGGTTGGTAAAATCTGCGAATAGCCAAGAACTATTTAAATTTTGTGGGAGAGGAGTTTACCAGAAGATTATAACACAAAATGTTTGCCCGCTATATTCAACGTATGGGAATATCCTGCGTGACGAACGCTACTTTCGTTGGCGCTATCTGATTAAATTATAAAAATTGAAATTAGTGTTCAAATCGATTTAAATGCACAAAATTTAAATTTGTTTCTTGCGAAGTAATTGATAACAAAGCTGTGTGACGCTCGTGACAGCTTCGTATTTTTTGCAGGTTTTCCTTAATAAAGCGCACAAAATCTTTTTTGTTAACCAAGTATGAATATAAGAGACTTTTAAAAACAGTATTAACAACCAAAAAAAAATTTTCAGATTTTTTCAAAACTTTGTGACGCACGTTACATATTTCCGAAAATACAGTGTTTAGTTGGATTTAATTGTATATTCAAATGACATAAAAAGTAATTTTTTAGCTAACTATAATTGATTTTAAATGTATGTGACGCACGCTACAAAAACGGTAACTTGTAGATTGAAATGTGATTTCATAATTTTTTTGCGAAGTCTGCATAATAAATTGCACAAAATGCCAGTTCTAAAACCAAAATGCATTTAAGAGAATTAAAAAATAACTTATTCGTAGCAAAATTTTTTTATTTTCATGAGATGCCTTGAAGCTTGTGCAATGCATTCCAACTCTTTAATCAAATTGGCTTCTGCTTAGCAGTAAAGAACACGTGTTTGTCTTTTAAACTCTTATATTTTCAGTCACTAACAGATTTTCAAACTGTTTCATATAAATTAAAACGATCGGTAATACGATCGTATCCTTAATAGATTCATTCATTTGTCACAAAAACTGCATTGGCTTCGTCACAATACACTTGTTTCAAAAGTTGCTGGGAACATATTAAAAAATTCACATTAAAAAAATTAAAAAAATGCTCATTATGCTGGCAAATATGTATATGAACATTCGACGTTCGACGAAAGAGATGAGAAAGCATGATTTTGCATGCATCGTTGTATTTTTCAATTGTAATGTCCGATTCCTTGGGGTAGGTGAGGGATATCTAGTGACATGAAGTAAAACTATAAGAAAATGAAATATGAATTGCAAAAGTTTTTAGTGCAATTTCTGGAAAACTGAAATCGTGACGCATGCTACAGAAATAAATGTGCACGATTTTGTTCACGTTTTTCTCTAGAATATAACTTTTTTATCTATTGAAAAGTCCGGTATAAAATTTTAGACTAGTTCAACTAAAATTTTAATCCACTTACATTATAAAATATAAACTTATTTTCCGTGACGCACGATACAAAATGCTAAAAAAAATTTCATTTTCACTAAAATTAAAGACAGTTGAATTGGATGACTTATAACGACATGAAGAACTAAAAAATGTTTATTTCTTAAGATAAAATCAAAAAGATTTCAATTTTTACTCTCATATTCATGAAAATATAAAACTTATTTGATATCTGTTTTAAGAAAATTGTGTATGAAAAAATTTGATTAAAATAGATTTTAAACTCATTTAAAATTTTATGAATACCGGGGTTATTGTTTATCTATAAAACTAATGTTCCATTAAGAAAATTGATTGAAATAAAAAAATTTTTTTGGTCGGGTGGACTGTTTCTTAGCAACAAATTATACTATTAGTCGTGCCACTGTTAAATGTTTTCTTTAACCCTAAAATTGAATGAAGCCGTTTATCTTGTTTTTAGCAAATTCCGGATTTTCTTTTTATAAACATTAACGATATTTTTATACGTTGTGTTTTAGTTTCATGTTCGCTCGCTCTCACGATTTATGCAAAATTTATTCTATGCATTTGCTTTGCTAAATTTCCACATGACTTGTTCTGCTACTTTGCTATTGAACGTGATTTCTTCAAGCTGTTTTTATCTGTACGTGTATGTGCTTGTGTGGGTGTGTGTGTAAGTAACATGTTTGTGTTTTGTATGTGCGTAGATGCTCCAATTCGTTTTCATATTTTTAAAAGCTCCATATTTTATTCAAACTTAATTTAATATTTCTATTACAAGAGAATGAGTGTGTGTGTGTATACCTTCTATGAAGAGATGTATGGAATAATATTTATTTTAAAAATTCAATATTTCCAATATTAAATTTTTGCTACAACACTTCTAGAAAAGATGTAATTAAGGTTATTTAATGCATCTACAAAAAGGAGAATACGTACGCACAAACAAAAATATAATAATAAAATCAGGTGAAAATTGAGTAAAACTTTGAAGTGATTGATTTGATTTAAATCATATCAAATATCTTTAATGATTTTAAGTTATTTTTTTATGTATTTCAAAAATACTTTGTAAAGTAAATATGGGTGCCCAGATGCCGACAGTGTGACTCAGACCCGCCGAAGTTATGACACCGTATTTTTTTACGTTCCTGTGACTGACTGTACACGACCTATTATCTGAGATGTACAAATTAACTAGTGCGAGTGAGACGCAAAACAGTTCTGACTCAATTGAGTCAAAGTCTGAAACAATATCTTTAGTTATTCTGATAAATGTTGGGTAAAGGGTCCCGGATGATCTGAATTAGTCCCAGTGAAATGCGCATAGGAACTGGCTAAATCACCACAATAATCAGTTTTGAACTTTTTTGTAAATTTGGGAAAAGAATCAGCAGAGTTAACATTAAGCTTTTTAGGTTAAACAGCAAATTTCCAAATATATAAATTTAACATGAATGTAAATTTTTATTTTTCGAACTTATTCCCCTCATATTCTGTAACTATTGGTCGACGTCAACATCTAGACAATATCAAAAATGGAATAATAAAAAAATTTTTTAATTCAAATTTAAGAAGCCACGCCAAGAAGTCGCCAAATGTCGGAATAAACCAAGTTTTTTTATCAAATATAATTGACCTCTTGCTGAAATAAACATAATTTATTAATTATAAAAATAGGTTTTATTATGACTTAAAATGTCACGTGCGTCATTATGGAAATCGAAATTTTTTTTTTATTTGTTTTATATCAATATTTTTTGTTGGCTTGCAGCTTTGAACTCAGGACTGGAAAATTCGTAGTTGTACAGGGTGTTTTTTTTAAAGGTATAGAACTTCGAATTGAAATAAAACACAAGAAAATCGTTTTAATGTCCATCAATTTTAAATATGATTTCGGGCATGTGGCCGCCGCGGCTGGCTCGAATAAAACCAATTCTACAGGTCCAATTTTCAACCACTTTTTCGAGCATATGGGGCCGTATGTTGGCAATAGCGCCACGAATGTTGGCTTCCAAGTCCCCTAACGTTTCTGGTTTGTTGGCGTAGACGAGCGACTTCACATATCCCCAAAGAAAATAATCCAATGGTGTCAAATCACACGATCTTGGTGGCCAATTGACAGGTCCATTCCGCGAAATTATGCGCTCATCGAATGTTTCCTTCAATAAATCGATTGTGACGTGCGCTGTGTGGTATGTAGCGCCATCTTGTTGGAACCACAACTCATCCACATTCATGCCATCCAATTCGGGAACAAAATAGTCGGTTATCATGGCTCTATACCGGTCTCCATTAACGGTAACTGACTCTCCAGCATTATTTCGGAAGAAGTATGGCCCAATGACTCCACCAGCCCATAGAGCACACCAAACAGTCAGTTTTTGTGGATGTAATGGCGTCTCAAGGGTCTCATGTGGATTCTCTTCACTCCAAATGCGGCAATTTTGCTTGTTGACGTAGCCATTCAACCAAAAATGAGCCTCATCACTGAACAAAATTTTGCGATGAAAATCAGCATCGAGATCAATCTCATTTTCGGCCCATACACCAAAATCACGACGCATTGCATGTTCATGATGAAATGGCAAACCAAACTAAATATTAATCACTTGACAGCTGACAAAATGGCCGCCAGTTAAAAAAGTGATGCCAACTTAAAGTTCTATACCTCAATAAAAAACACCCAATATAATTAAATGAATAAGTTGGAATAATAAAATTTACAATCATGTTTATAATATTTTAATTGGTTTAGATTGTACAACAAACTTTAATGTACACCTTGAATACACTATAGACATTGTCTTTCTTTCATCGTGTACACCTTCTACTTGTGTATAACTATGAGTGTACTCGTGTATATCTCGTGTATATCCTTTTTTAATTTTAAACTGGTGGGTATGTATAGTATTTTCAGTGTTTGCTTTTACTGCGCACACACACACACATTAATTTTATGAAGTTACAAAACAAATACAATGTTATCATCTCCGCAAATGTGCATACGTACATAAAGTGAATTCAATGTCTTCAATGTATACACTTGAGGTATGATGCACAGTCCTGTACACTCAAGATGTATTTGTGTATAAAGTGAGGCATGCATACATTTTTCAATGTCATGTTTTTCAATGTCGTTGATGTAAACTTGTGTGTACAGAGGATAAAATATGTACACTATTTCGAACTCTGGTAATTATATGATATGATTCAATTGTATATTAAATAATTTTATTTTTTATTAATACTGACTTCTCTTCTGACGATATTAAAAAATCTCTTTTATATATAATTTTCAGATGGTTTAAGGAGGAAAATGAACAGCTGCTGCCGCTGCAATTAAGTGATCGTGTAACAATTGTATCTGCCGGTCTGCTTAAAATCAGTAAGGTATGAATTATTTGCATTGTAAGTTTTCAGTTCTTATTATGCAATTAATCGAATAATATTCAGAAGAAAAAAAACGATTAATTTATGGTTGCATCATTAATACAAATAAAAAACTTTAATTTTAAATGATAATGATTGTGCACACTGTTGCACAGGCCATGAAATTAATGTGGTCAAATGAACAGTTTTCCAAAAATAAAAGTGCATATTAAAGAATGGCAAATTGTGCGACATGAAAAATAAACACATGACATTAAAAATCTGCTTAATATGCACATTCGCAATTCCAGCCCATCAAATATTGATGAAGCCATTAAATTAATTGTCATCATTTAATTATAAATAATAAGTCTAGTATCCTGGTGAGGGGGAGAGGAGGATTAACGCCTGCATTCCCTAAAAATAAAAAAGTATTCGTAATAAAGCACATTTCTGTTTGATTGTATTTGTTGTTAAGAGATGTTGCTACATGTTGCACGTTTAACAATAAAATAATCCTCTTCTTTTCCATTTCTGTATAAAAATATAAGCTTTAGCTGTGGGGTAAAAATTCTATATTTATTTTCATATTGTACAAAAAAAAGAATAAAATTTTAAATTAAATGTATATAAATTGTTGAATTAAAAAAATTTGCTAAAAATAATTTTATTTACTATTTCTTATTTCATGTCGTTTACTTGGAATATAAAATGAAATTTGTTTTATTTTACAGGCACGCCTTGATGACACGGGTAAATACCTGTGCTGGGTTAACAATACAGCTGGTGAGGAAACGATACAAGTTTCGTTAACGGTTACAGGTTAGTCAAGTTTACTTAAATTCACTGGAACGTTCACGATATTGCACATATTACTTTCCCCTGTAGTTTTAATTGTCATACTTAAAACAAAAATACTCTACAAGTAAAACTAAATTAAATTTGTAATTCCACAAAATTCCTCTTCATTCTGTGCTCTCTAGCAGTCAGTCATATTATTCTTCAATACTTTTAACAAAAATTATTTTTCCAAAACATTTCAAACCACATCTTCCTACACACTCGTCTATTGAAATAAGCGTAGCTTTAACATCAAGATTGCTATTTGCATATTGTAATTAAATTTCCATTAAAATAAAAACAGATAAAATAGTGTTTCGCTGAATTATATTTCAAAACGGAGGTGGATTAAAAAAAGTGCAATCTATTTGAGGAAAAAATAAAAATATATGTTTGCATGGATGTGTACATGAAATATGGTAAAAGCTAAACAACCACATGTAGTTTGAAATTTCAGTCAAGGATAACTTTAATACATATTTTATTTAACATTGTTAATAAAACGTGCATCTTTATAAAACGAAATAAGAAGAGCGTTTGTGGAAATGTAAATGTATTGATATATAATGTCTTAAAAGCACTTAATTTGCTGAACAAAACTTGTTTAAGAAATATATTTTTAACAAAATTTTTTTAATGCTAACAAACGACTTTTTATTAAAGAGCTATTAAAAATATATTTATTTAAAACGTACTTTCTATTAAATAGTTAATTTTTATTTCAAAAAAATATATACCAAAAATGTACGTTATATGTATGTATATAGAAGAGAAAAGTTTTTATTAAAAAGGTACTTTTTACTAAGTAGTTACTTTTTATTAAAAAGTTACTCTTTATTTTCAAAGCTACTTTTTTATTAAAAATTTACTTTTTGATTAAAAAGGTACTTTTTTATTAAAAAGGTACTTTTTTTATTAAAAAGGTAATTTTTTTATTAAATGGTACTTTTTTATTAAAAAGATACTTTTTATTAAAAAGGTACTTTTTTATTAAAAAGGTACTTTTTTATTAAAAAGGTACTTTTTTATTAAAAAGGTACCTTTTTATTAAAAAGGTACTTTTTTATTAAAAAGGTACTTTTTCATTAAAAGGGTACTTTTTTATTAAAAATATTCTTTTTTTTAATAAATTTTTGTTTTAAGAGGTACTTTTTATTAAAAATGTACTTTTTATTAAAAATGTTCATATTATTAAAAAGGTACTTTTTATTAAAAAAGATACTTTTTTTTAAAAAGGTAGTTTTTACTAAAGAGGTACTTTTTATTAAAAACGTACTTTCGTTAAAAAAGTATTTTTTATAAAAATATATTTTTTATTAAAAGGGTACCTTCTGTTAAAAACGCACTTATTATTAAAAATGTACTTTTTCTTAAAAATTTACTTTATGTTAAAAATGTAAATTTTATTAAAAAGGTATTTTTTATTAAGAAGATAATATTTTTAAAAATGTACTTTTTATTGAAAAGGTACTTCTTATTAAAAATGTACTTTTTATTAAAAAGGTACTCTATACTAAAAGGATACTTTTTATTAAAAAAGTAATTATTATTAAAAAGGTATTTTTTATTGAAAAGGTACATTTTAATAAAAAGATACTTTTTATTAAAAAGGTAATTTTTATTTAAAATGTACTTTTTATTAAAAAGGTACTTTTTATTAAAAAGATACTGTTTTATTAAAAAGGTACATTTTTTTATTTAAAATGTACTTGTTCATTAAAAAGGAACTTTTTCATTAAAAGGGTACTTTTTCATTAAAAAGGTACTTTTTTTATTAAACAGGAACTTTTTTATTAAAAATTTACCTTTTTATTAAAAATGTACTTTTTCATTAAGAAGATCCTTTTTTAAAATTATTTTTTGTTTTAAGAGGTACTTCTTATTAAAAAGGCACTTTTTATTAAAAAGTTACTTCTTATTAAAAAGGTACTTTTTATTTAAAAGGTACTTTTTATTAAAAAGGTATTTTTTATTAAAAAGATACTTTTGATTAAAAGGGTACTTTTTATTAAAAAGGTACTTTTGATTTAAAAGATACTTCTTAGTAAAAAGGTGCTTTTTATTAAAAATTTACCTTTTATTAAAAAGGTATTTTTTTATTAAAAAGTACTTTTTATTAAAAAGGTACTTTTTATTAAAAAGTACTTTTTATTAAAAAGGTACTTTTTATTAAAAAGTACTTTTTATTAAAAAGGTACTTTTTATTAAAAAGGCACTTTTTATTAAAAAGGTACGTTTTATTAAAAAGGCACTTTTTATAAAAAAGGTAATTTTTATTAAAAAGGTATTTTTTATTAAAAAGGTACTTTTTATTGAAAAGGTTCTTCTTATTAAAAAAAGTTCCTTTTAATAAAGAGGCTTATTGTAAAAGATCCGTTTTATTAAAATTATACTTTTTATGGGAAAACTTTTTTTATGGTGAATGTACTTTTTTATTAAAAAATTACCTTTCACAGTAAGGTCTTCTTATTAAAAATCTATTTATTATTATAATTTATTATTATTATTATTTTATTATTATTTATTAATATAAACTTACTTTTTAAAAATATTTTGTTTGTGTAAAGATATTTTTTATAACAAATTAGTTTTACTTAAAAAAGTACTTATTATAAAGTTTTTTTTTTTTTAATGTACTTCTAATTGTGGAAAAGAACTTTTTTTAAATCTTATTATAAAATAGTACCTTTGATGATGGATGGCTTATTAAAACAGTACTTTCGTTTCAAGAAGTATTTTAATTAAAACTAAATATGATTGCTAAAAACACACTTTTATTCAAAAATGCTTTCTCATATTAAGATAATTTAATAAAAAATTTGTTGAAGGGTAACTTTTTACTATAAGACAGACCTTATGTTTAAAAGTTGCTTCTTATCAAAAAGTAATACATTGAAGTAATAAATTAATTTTCTAAGAAAAGTTACATTTTGCTGTAATTACTTTTTATTACAATGTTCTTTCATTTAAATGATAATTTCTAGTAAAATGGTGTGTTCTATAGAAAGCTCTTCTCATTAAAATGTACTTCTCTTAAAAGGTGCTTTTTTGGAAGCAATTATTTTATTAAATATTTACTTTTTATCAAAAAAAGTACTTTTTTGGAAATGGTATTCTGTAGTAGAAACAGTTTTCCTATAAAAATGCGCGTACATGGTTGTAGATTTTCAAAAAAGTACTTCCCTGTTGTGGACACAAACGAACTAAATAGAGTTAGCGTTGTTAGTAAAAGTAAAAAATGATGCTCATTAAATAATCATGTATTTTAAAATGCTTTTAATACAAGACAATTTATCATTTCCAATTACACATAATTTAGTTTTTGACATGCTTCAATTTAGAACAATTGTGCAACATAAGCACACAAAAGCATAATCTAATCTATTTTATAATTACACATTTTTAATATTTTATCTGAAGAATGATCGCCTGTCTCATCTTTTACTTGCAGCGCCATTAACAGCCCATCTTCAGCCGCAAGTACAAACAGTAGATGTTGATAAAGATGCACAATTTCAATGTATTGTTACCGGACATCCGGTGCATGATGTAAATTGGTTGCATGATGGTAAACCCATACTAAGAGACAATCGTGTTGAGGTAAGCAAATTTCAACATTTTGCATGTAATTGTTTTTCTTTTCTTCTTCATTTATTTATGCAATGCACATGCATATTAAAATTAAAACATTAGGCTGGTGCTTGTCGCTTGGCTAAGAAGTATATGAGTTTTTAAAATTATTTTTATTTTGTATGGAAATTAGTTTTATAATCGTATTAAAAATTAATTTAGTTTAATATTTCACTTGGTAACTAAATATTTGATTTAATCTGATTCTTAGATCCTTTCCGATCCTCCTCGCCTTATCATCAAAAAGGTACAAAAAGATGATCCCGGCATGTATCAGTGTTTTGTGTCCAACGAATGGGAACAAATACAATCAACTGCTGAACTGCAACTGGGAGGTGAGTTTAAAAGAATTCTCTTTATATTCTACTTGATACATATGGCATCATTTTGATTTAAAATTCTAGTAATGATTTTAAAAGTATAATTTTTAAACAGGGTTTTTTTATAAAAATGAATTTTAAATATTTCTTCAGAGAAATATGGCTTTTCTCAAAAAATCATTAGTAAATTAATACTGAACAGTCCAGAACAAATAGAAATCAATTTTTAAATAGAGATTTTTTTAAAAAATTTAAAATATATCTTCAGAGAAATATCGCTTACCTTTTCTTTTCGCTAAAAATTATTACTAAATTAATACTGAAAGGTCCAGAATAAATAAAAATCAATTTGATTTATAATTTTGGAAATTTGTTTTAAAATAAAATTATCCTGCCCAGTAAAAGCTTCGTCTAATAGGATATGCGTTGTAGTTTTATTACTTAGTAATTCTTTATTATATGGCGCTCAGACATGAATTTTTAATTGAGTCAATAATAAGTTAATTGAATAGTGTTCACACATACTCAATATAGCTAACTCAATTAGCGTTTGACAGCAGCTGACAAAAGGTGTTGTTTACATTGCTGCTTCACTGGCGTCGTTCCATAAAATGTGCTTTCTGTTTGCCTTTGGACCTGTTGTTGTACGAAATAAATTTTTTAAAATCTCCTCCTCAACTTGACTCGCCAGTTTTTTCTGTGAATTTGTTTACATATGAGTTGTCAAATTTCATAAAGTTTGTTCAGTAGGCATTATGGTGCTCACTAAACAAACTTTTACAGTGCTGCATTTCAGATCTTGCTCAATTTTATGGATAATTAAGCGTTAATTGATCAATTAGCTAATTAACATTTTGTATGGGTAATTGAGCTCAATAATGCTGTTAATTGCGATAAACTCAATTAAGGCGTATGTCTGAACACCATATTAAATACGTTATAGGACACTTTAGGGCGAATTGATCCATGCATTCTGACAAAAAAAAATTTTATATGAAGTTTGACATCTCCCTCCGAAAGGAAGACAAATTATTTTTTCCGGAGAACTCTCAGCTTCAATAAACTAAATAAAGGGGGAATTAAGTTGCCCCATTTTAAAATTTACAAAGTCAGTTTATGCTGTGGAGTGGTTGTGTGTGAAAATTTCCTATATAAAATAATTAATAAATATTAAAAAAAATATATTTTAAAATGAAGAATCATAAATATTTATATCGCCAAAAAAAACGAAATTAAAATCCGCTCTGCCACTTTTTAAAAAGAATACATTTTGTTACATACGGCAACTTTGATTTTGTTGAAAAATATTTTTAAATTACTGAATTGTTCCGCAGAAAACTCTCATTAAAAATATTGTTCTCCGGAAAATAATTTTCTTCACAATACATGGGTGAATCCGCCTTTATTTTGTTAATATGCTAACAGGCCATGCAATTAGTGTTGGCAAAACCACCGGTCTGGCAAGGCTGTCAGCTGTTAAACAGCTGACACCTAAAGTTATTTAGTTATTTATTGTAAATTTTGATATTGTGGTGATGTGACATTGACAAGTACTTGTAGAATAAAAAGGATTGCATATCGTATACAATAGTTTGTCTTTAGGAAAAATGTGTGAATTAATACTTCTGGCATAAAAATGGCTGTTCAAAAATTTTTAAATTTCTTTTCAAATATTTAACAAAAAATTAAGAACAAACTTTCAAATAAACTGAATTTGAGTAAAACAAATTAGCTCAGTTCATGGCCGCATGTTTTATGAGCCGTGGGAAAAAATTATTTCTAAGCGAACATTTTCTGCTCGAAATACTAAATTTATGTGTTCATCTCATTAAATAATTCGCCAGAAATAGCTGTCAACGCACTTGTCGATAAAAAATAAGAGGGGAAAAAAACAACAGCTCCAATATAAATGTTGTTTATTTGAGAGACTATTAAAAACGGTCATTAAAAGCACGATAATGCCATTTCAATAAATATTTATGTCTTTTCCGTATATTTATTTTCACTACAGTCCGTTTCTCGGTGAACATTTGCAAATTGTTGATTTTATGGTTTATAGATGAATTTCCAACAGACACGCATAAACCACATGCACGCAATGGATGTGATAAATTTTGTGTTTAAATTTAATGTCGCCCACTGAAAAGAAAAAGTACGGTTTAAATCAGCACACGCAAAAATGTGAAACACCCATACACTTTAATTAACCGCCACCACAGTTACGCAGAAAAACCAAATATGCGTGTGTGTGTGTGTGTGAGAGCGTGTGTGTGTGTGTGCTAATGCGACTGTGTAGGTGTTAAAAACCATTACATATTTAATTTGATTATTTTTCAATTTACTAAATTGACTTTTAAGAGACAAAATAATGTTTACTAATCATAAAATAGATATTTGCTACCGAAATGATAATTAAACACAGATATGCAAATTTTACATACGTTTTGTGTGACAGTATGTGTGTGTGTGTTAACGCAGGCGAATAGCAACAATTACACACAAACTAAAATAAACTCAAAATTGTGGTCGTTGTTTAAAATGATTTCATTTTGAGGGGAAAAATTTCAATAAATTAATTATTTACAGAAATTCAAATTAAATATTAACAGTCCTGGGGCCAAATTAACGCATTCTATATCGATCGAAATTTTAATACGATTTAAATAGAAATTTCGATTGATATCGAATGCCGTAATTTGCCCCCTGTTTGAAACAAAATTTCCATAAACTGTTTTTTATTATTTCAGTAAGTAATTTTTTATGAAGTCGGCCTGAGATATGGAGTAGTATGTTCGTTGGAGATCTGGGGCCAAATTACGGCATTCCATATCGATAGAAATTTGTATATAAATTATATTGAAATTTCGTTTCGAATCGAATGCCGTAATTTGGCCCCTGATCATGTTTAATTTAAAATTAATTCCTATAAATAAAAATGATTGTAAATGTTTATAATTTAAATTGTATTAAATTTTATGTCTGAAAACCTCATTCTATTTTTCTTTTTTTTTTCTTTTTGTGTGCCTTTTTCATTGTTTGTTTGGTTATTTTATTTATTTTTTTAAGGAGATGAAATAATTTCGTAGCGGAAATTGATTTTATGTTTGATTTATTTATTACATCCAAAGGGAACAAAAAATAAAAATGAATTGTTAAGCAATAACAAAATGCTTAGGAAATAATATCCTTGGGGGGCCTTTTCACAAAAGCACCGTGCATGCAAATATGATGTTTTTGAAATGATTCATACAAGGAATGTGTGTAGCAGGAGAGAGAGAGATCAAAAAATATGTTTATAAATATCTTGCTTCAAAGCAAATATTTTTACGTTTTTCTTTCTTATATATTTACTTACTTTATATATTATTACTTTCTTAGCGATTTAATAACAACAATCTTGGAACCCCACATTAATCAATCAGGCTTAAAATTTTTTTATGCCCAAATGAGTGTTTTATTATATTATTATTTTGATTTATTATATGCCTAAAATCAGTTTATATATTTTATTTGCTTTATTTTCAGATGCTTCCCCCGAACTGCTTTATTGGTTTTCCGAGCAAACCCTGCAGCCAGGACCAACAGTATCTTTGAAATGTGTGGCAACAGGCAATCCATTGCCACAATTTACTTGGACTTTAGATGGATTTCCGGTAAGCGAACAGTGAAATGAAATGAAGTATTTTTCATTAATATTGAACAGCTAAAAGAGAAATAAAATTTTAATATGCCCCCTTTATAATTTGCTGATTATTGTAATTTTTAAGCGGCCGTTCAATTTATTATAAAATTTTCCATGAAATTTATTTTTGCGCAACTAACTTTATATGAATATAAAGTTGTTTAAAAATATGCAAGACTTGCTTTGCATAAAATAAACAGTGCTACCAACATTAAGAAACAAAAATATGATCACCATTTATTAAGGCACCATTGAAATTATTATCCAATCACCAGAATGCTATCATTTTATGAAAGTTTCCATGGCCACAAGCTAGCATTTTGACTTCATACAGCCATATCGGGTTTTTGTGTATGCTATGGAACCACTTTGTTTACATTTTGTATCAGTAAGAATTCAAACATTCCATTAGGTGGCTGCCTTTGACAGTCTGTAGCTCTTCGAACTTTTCCATAGGCTGGAAAAGAAGTCAATTTCCTGCAAGCAAAAATGTTTCTCTATAATTTATTTGTACGAATAGCCACGTCATTTCACAATCGAATAATTTAAATTTTTAATAAAAATTTTTAAGAAAATCAAATCATATTTGTTGCATAATATTTATCAAATAATCAGAATGAGATTTTATTCAATAGATGCCAAATTAATCATCCGATTTTGTTTTTGAATATTTTGTTACAATTTGAAAAAAAAATTATTAGGATAAGAATTTTTACTGAGACTCAAGTTCAAATCTGCAAATTATTCTTTTAAAATCCTTCTGGTTTCTTGACCTCTTTTTAATTATTATTTTATTCTGTTATTTTTAAGCTTAAGGTCTCTTTATTTTAATTTAATTTTTAATTTCAATATTTCGTCACTCTTTTGTGTGACTTCTTCAGGAAATTAAACAAAATAATTAATTTCCTGAAGAAGTCACACAAAGGAGTGACGAAATATTGAAATTAAAAATTAAATTAAAATAAAGAGACCTCAAGCTTAAAAATATCAGGATACAATAATTCTTTTAAAATTTTTTATTAAATTCAAGTTATTTTTATTAAGACTGGATTATTTAGAATATTATTATAATCATCAAACTAGCAACACGGATACATTTTATCCAATTTCCACGCTGGTACTAGTCATTAGGAATATCGACTATTTAAGCAATATTTTTAATGAAAGAAAACTTCTTATATTAATTTTTTAAATTAAATCACTTTTAATAAAAATAACTTGGATTTAATAAAAAATTTAAAAAGATAAAATGCAGATTTGAACCTGACTCTGAATAAAAATTCTTATCTCAATTTCATTTATTACTTATTATTTAGAATTAGGAATTTTTATTCAGGCTCAAGTTCAAATCTGCATTCTGCATATTATTTTTTTTTTCATCTTTATTAAACTGAAGTTATTTTTAGTAAAAGTGATTTAATTTAAAAAATTAATGTAAGAAGTTCTCTAAGTTCTAAAAATAAAATTTACATTCATGTTTATTTAAAAAAAAAAAAATTATTTCGGGTGAATTTTGCTAAGTCAAAAGACTTCCCATTAGTGTCATAAAGGCTGCCACATTATGATCATTAACGCTAGGAGAGCTCCAATAAAATCGCTAGAAAATTGGGTTGAATTTTTATATCAAATTTAACAAACTTTTATGAATAGCGCTTTAACTTTAGTTGTTAAAAACTGTTTTATTATTTTGCAATTTTATTTCAACCGGTTTTATTTATTTTCTCCCCTTCAGATCCCAGATAATTCACGTTTTCTAGTTGGCCAATATGTAACGATACATGACGATGTCATTAGTCATGTCAATGTCACAAACGTCAAAGAAGAAGATGGAGGAGAATACACCTGTACGGCACAAAATGCCATTGGCAAGTAAGTTGACACACAAAAAGGAAATACTTTTCAAATGGAAAAGTAAAATTAAATTTAAGCAATAACAACAAGATAAATGCAACAATTGTAGAAGAAAAGAATGTGTTTGAAGGCTTAGAAAACTTTCTGCAATGGCCATAAATTTTTAAAATTTATTAAATAGAAATTTATTCAAATAGTTGAAGTAAATTTAGATTTATGCGAATTTGAATAATTCTTAATTTATAATTAAAACAAATATTAATAATGTTTCCTACGAAATATATAGAACAATATATTTAGATATTTCTTCTCTTTTTTTTTTTTTTTTGTTAATCCTGCCATAAATAATACAAATCATTCATACAAATCAAATTGTTAAAACAAACTGCAATTTTTACATAAATTATGATATTTTTATGGCATATATTTTGCAATATTATTGTAGAATCCCAGTGCAGCATTTTATACTCGTAGTAAAACAAATTTATTGATAAAAAAAAGCTTTAGCAACAAAATCTTTAAATTCGTTAAATTGAGTGACTGCCTTCTTTAAAATTGAGAAATCTCACTTCAACAAAAAAAAAACGTTATATTAGGCCGGGTCGAATCTTAATCCAAATATTTAGTAAAAATAACAACTCTATTTTGTAGTGGTCACTTCGGTAGGGCAGCGAGGGAGACATGTCACCTTTGTTGCCATAAAACACTAAAAACTCAATTTTTAGGTTTATTAATATTAAAAAAAAAAATTTTGATAATGTCATTAAGGGACAAGAAGGGCGGGGGGAGGGGGGGGGGGGGAGGGGGGATGGTAGAGCAAAGGAAGATCAGAAAAATCCCAGCTTCGTCATAACAGTTTTAAAATTTAATTTTTAAGGATGTATTTAAGAATTTTTTAAATATTTGCACTATTTTTCCATGTAATATGTTACTTCAACGCCCACTAAAGGAGGCGGGGACCAAAAATAAATGTTTCTGATCTTCTGGCTGCAAGTTTAACACTTTGGACCTTCTTTGACATAAAAATATAGCATTTGCTTAATTAAAGTACAAAAACAAATTTTAAATGACGTTGTTTTTTAGATGTTGATTTAGTTCTTCCCCTGTGGCCCGATTCAGCCCAATTATGAAATTGACCTGTGCTATCCTCCAAAATTTATCTACACCAAATTTCAAGGGCCTGGCTTTTTTCGTTTGGACTAAATTGGACTAAATCAGACGGACGGACGGACGTGGCTAGATCTATAGACTTCGATCTTATCATCCTTGAATCCAGGACAAAAATGCCTATAGTTCTGGTCTCCGTATAGAATCCATCAATTATTTTTGCAGCCTCCGTGATGACATAAATTTCTGCCTGGTAAACGATCGCTGTGTGGGATAGCCTAAAAGATTTCGAACCAGTACTGGTTTCTATTTGTTAGGCGCCCATAAAGACCCAGACTGTAGTATGACGACCTGCAAAATTTATCTTCCAGTATTTCCTAACAGAAGAGAAGCTAAACGGTGCCCTCTGAATAAAAGTAATTTTTGTTTTCCTATATCCCCACAACTATAACATGGACATGAGTGTTCTATAAATTTCTGAGAATAAGTGGATAGGGCAGCCGAGCCCTAGCCCAGTTTATAAAGAAATTGCTAAATTTTCTTAAAAAATGTTATTTTTATTTTATCACAAGGGACTTAGCGAAGCTCACCGGAAATGACTAGTTGTTTTCAAAATATCACTTTATTATAAAAAAAAAATATTCAGATAAGAAAATTTTTTATTCAGACTCAAGTTCAAATCTGCAGTCTGCATATTTTATGACAAGGGAGTTAGCGAAGCTCACCGAAAATGACTAGTTGTTTTCAAAATATCACTTTATTATAAAAAAAATTATTCAGATAAGAAAATTTTTTATTCAGACTCAAGTTCAAATCTGCAGTCTGCATATTTTATGACAAGGGACTTAGCGAAGCTCACCGGAAATGACTAGTTGTTTTCAAAATATCACTTTATTATAAAAAAAAATTATTCAGATAAGAATTTTTTATTCAGACTCAAGTTTAAATCTGCAAATCTGCTTATTATAAATAAAATGACTTGAATTTAATTAAAATTTGTAAAAAAAAAATTGTTTGCAGATTTGAACTTGTTACGGAATGAAAAATTTCCTTTCTTTATCATAAAATTAATAAATTGAAAAAATAAAAATTTAGCTTCTTGTTTATAAAAAAAAAAATACTAAATAGATAAAATTCATTAAAATGCTAATGAGAATTTGATTTTTGCAGAGTATCCCACAGTGCGAAAGTCAATATCTATGGTTTGCCGCATATACGGGAAATGCCCAAAATAACTGGCATCTCTGGTCATGATTTAATAGTAAAGTGTCCAGTGGCTGGTTATCCCATCGATAAAATACATTGGGAGAGGGGTAAGTCAACAAATTTATTATTTAAATTTAAATTTGGGTAAAATAATTAAACAATTAATGAAATATATTAAATAGTTCACATACAAATTTACAATCCTGATTTTAATTTAATTTAAAAATTTATTTTGAAAGTTACCAGTTTCTTTAAAATATAAACAACTACAGCAAATACTTTGTCTCTATTAAAAAATAAAATGCTTTGCACATTTATGCCCTTTTTAATTTAGATGGCCAAACTTTGCCCATAAATCGTCGGCAACGAGCGTACAACAATGGCACTTTAATCATTGAACAATTGCAAAGATTAGAGGACGCTGGCACTTATACGTGTATGGCACAGAATAAACAGAAACAGACGTCAAGGCGCAATGTTGAAATTCAAGTACTGGGTGAGTGTTTCTTTTGTTCTATTCCACAAAAATAAATTTTGTAAACATTATTATCATAATTGTTTTTTAATTTTGACAAATATAATTAAAGTTTTAAAAAAACTTAATGTTGGAAAGCAAAATACAGAAATACATACTGAAGAAGTTAAGCAGTTAATGAAATATCGAAAATATTTTAAATATTTAATTTTAAATTTTCCAAGTTAAAATAATCAAAAACGGAATTAATAAAAAAAATATACCTCAATAATCAGTTTAAAGTTCTTCATTTAATTGCAAATCTGACTGTTTTTGGTAGAAAAAAATCCCTAAAACAATATGAAAAAATGTTTGTTTTTCCATTCTTTAATGGTCAATGACTTGCTTGGAAAAATAAATATAAAAAAACCTAGGAAAATATTTTGCATCTATAAAATCAAATGCTCATTCAGCACCAAGAACAAAAAAAAATTGCTGCAACTAATGAGTACCGAGCGAACACCAGCAAACTAATCATCATTACAATTGCCATCGTTTTAATCGTCATCGTCATCATCATCATCATCATTAAAGTCATTATCTGCACCACGAGCATTATTTTTATTGCAGTTGTTTGCTATTTTATTGCTACAACAATTGCAATCTGATATCAAACTAAAGCAAATATTTGTATTCTTTCGTCTTCTTATTGAAAGTTATTTCTGCTTTGCAGAGTCTAGGGTTGGCGATCTTAGCGAACAAAAACCGAGAATGGAATTTCAAAATGAATGTTTATGGACTCCGGTTAATACTAAAGATTTGCAAATTTTGTGATTTTTGTTTTTTGTCACCTTCAAAATCTATTCTTCACAACTTTCAATTGACTAAATAAAACCACATAAAAATATTGAGTCTACTTATACCGTGTTGAGACATATAGCTTAATTGATTTCATAGCAATAAATAGCATCATTGAGCTCCATTATCCCTATAAAATTTCAATTAATTGTTCTTCAATAAATATGAAGTTATTATAATATTGAGTAAAATTACAAATGCAGCACTGCTAAAAAGTGTGTTTAGTGAGCAAAACACAACTCACTGAACAAAGCTAGTAGGGACTTAGCAAACAAATTGTGGGCTAAGTAAAAAGAACCCATAAACAAAATATATTTATAAATTAGAAAATGAAAAATTATCATTAATTCGAAAATTAAAAAAAAAATGCTTCGAGATTTGAACTTGGAGTCCTCATGAATATGAAAATATATTTACTTCCAGTTGTCAAACGTTAATCGAATTGACTAATTGAATAGACCGTGTGAACTGGAAAATAATTACGACAATAATGTGAACATTGACTCAATTAAAAATGCATGTCAGAACACAACCGTAATCCATTCCGTTTCCGAACGGAACTGAACTGAACTCTGTGACGTGGCTAATAACTTTTTAAATATCTTTTTTTCTTTCTATATTAAATTCAATTAAGATTTATAGGGTAATTTTTTTTTATTAGGGCCGGCACTCAGGGGATGACCCCTACTTATGCGTACATTGTGCTGGAATTAGGAAAATTGGTTGTTTGTGGGAAGGAGGATAAAGGGAGTAGTGTCTATGGACATTGGATTTGAATTTCTCCATGCTATATACGGCAGGAAAGACCTCCGCAGGGAGTTTTTTCCACATACGGGCAGTACGGGGAAAGAATGAATTTGAAAGAATGAAATGTAGAGCGTGTTGAGCGTAGAAAAGTGCGCGTTTCGGGAAAGAGACTTCGGTGGAACAAAACCCGTTATATTAACGATAAAACAGTGAAACACACCCCACATTGCGTCGATGCTCAAGTGAATCAATAGAGTTGGCTACCCTACCGTCCCCTATGAGTTTCTTCGCTCTCTCCTGTACACGGTCGAGTAACTTCAAAATAGACTTTGAAGCTCCGGCGTATACATGAGAGTTGTATTCCATCTTCCGTCGGATGTAAGTGGTATAAATAGTAAGGAGATCAGATGGGGTGAAGTATGTCTTACACCGCCTTAGAAAGCCGAGGCACTTGAATGCTGCTTTTGAAACGTGAAAAATGTGTTCTGTCCAGCGAACGTCACACTGGATTTTGATGCCAAGAACATCAAGAGCTTCTGGTTCCTCAATATCTATACCACCCATGTTTACAGATGAAGCAGCGTGATCGGGCTTGCGTCGGTGTGTTAGCAAGCAGCATTGAGTCTTACGGGCATTGAAATTTACCCTGTTTCTGTGACCCCATTCGACAATCCTATTGAGGTCACCGTTTAGCGCAACATTCATATTGTGCCTCATCGCCCCGATCTCTGACCATTTCGGTCTATTATTGGAAGCATATGAATGGCAAAGGCTGCTATCATCAATTGTTCGAAATTTCTGCTTTATTAAATTCAGAAAGACATAATAAATATTCTAAGGCACAAAGGAAAGTCAACATCAGTTTTTAGTTATTCAACTTACACAGCAGAGAAGAATAGCTGTTTTCGAAAGCCGCAACGCTTTCATCATCAATGCTCATGTGTATAGTGTTGGTCACCACTTATTTTTTTTCGAATGTTCACTCATTTTTTTCCAATTTTTTGGTTCACGATATCTCACGAACGCATCAAGCAATTTGTAAAGAGCTGGGGCCAAATTACAGCATTCGATTCGAAACGAAATTTCAATACAATACAAATTTCGATCGATATCGAATGCCGTAATTTGGCCCTTGATTAGTTCCTAGAATCGATGGGTAAAAATATACTCTTATATTTTTTTTAGATTTCTCTAAATCTAGCGATTCTGATCGGTTCCAATTTACATGAAATCTAAGTTTGATATAACTTCAGTACAGCTCTTCAAAAGTTACAAGCCGCTCAGATACTTACACACACAGACATACCTACAGACATATTGACACTCTCTCAGGAGTAGTCGGGGAAGCTTCCTAAGGATTGAAAAGGTCATCATGTGGTGAAAATCAATAACTTCCCGATATTTTGAAAATTTAAAATTTTCTCAATGTTCTTATATCTTTCACTCCGATACTAACACAGTTCCATTATATTTTGTGTGGGTAAATCCTGTCACTTGATCAAATAAAACTTAAAAGCTATTTTCCCTCCCTGCCATCATCATATGGTGGCGAACCCTAACATCATCAGCAAATGACTGGTGCAAGTAGCATGCCATGACTATAATGAGTTTTCAGTGGTTGCCGCCAAACTACCACTTACTTGTGCACCGTGTACACACACACCGATATTTAGTTTACGACTACATTTGCCCCACAAAACACTAATGACTAACGTTTTTTTATTTGCTATTTTATTATTTTTTTCAATTACTTTTTCTTTGCAGTGCCACCGAAAATCATGCCCATTCAGGCAATGACCAATATGCTAAGAGAAGGCATGAGGGCAGCCATATCGTGTCAAATACTAGAAGGAGACTTACCGGTCAGCTTTCGATGGGAGCGTAATGCCAAACCATTAATTGGTACAGGGTAAGCAAATCACACAAACGTGTGTTGTGAATTTAAAAAAAAAGTCACCTATTTGTCTTTTACAGCAACGAAGTCATACGACGTTTGGACGAGTATTCAGCCAGTTTAGTTATCGAACATATCACTTCCGAACATTCGGGCAATTACACGTGTATAGCACAAAATATAGCGGGCACAGAACGCTTTACGGTGCCGCTGTCGGTGAATGTGCCACCGAAATGGGTTTTGGAGCCAAAAGATGCCAGTGCCCAGGCTGGCGATGATGTCTTCCTACACTGCCAATCATCGGGCTATCCGAAACCAACCATAACATGGAAGAAAGCTATCGGCCCCACGCCCGGGGAATATAAGGATTTTATATATGAGCCCACCGTACAATCGTTTGCCAATGGCACGATACACTTTAAGAAAATCAGCAAAGAATCTCAGGGTCATTTTTTGTGTGAGGCCAAGAATAATATTGGTTCGGGTGTTAGTAAAGTGATTTTTTTAAAAGTTAACGGTGAGTAATTTTTGCAGCAGGAGTGCGGGGAAAAAGAGAATATGTGCACAACAGGCATGTGAAAGTTATTTCTTAAGGGGGTTTGTTTATTTTAATAGCTATTGTGAATGATTCATAATACTTTGCAGTGATGCCAAGTTTCATTAGTTACAAAAACAAAACAAAGGAGACTTTGCATCACTGCAATTCATATTGATGTTTTGGTACTCATCCATTACAAGACTATTGCAATTGGCTTGTTTGCCTTATTTGCGCAGTTACACATGATTCTCTTTTTGTTGATGCCTCAGCAAAACTAAATTAAAATATTTCGATTCAAAATTACTGCCTATTTCTCATTGTCGAATGAATTCTTTCTTTCGTATAAATACATTTGAAACAAAAACAATTTATAAAATTTTGTTTTTGTTTTAAGTCTATTTTAACAGGGAGTTTTGAAATCGCTCTTTTAATTGAATAGTAGTAACTTGTTTTCATTAATCATAAATCGTTATTTCTTTAACTAGTTCCCGCACATTTTCAAACCAAATCAAAACAAATCTCAGTTGCTAAGGGCAAACAGGTGCACATACAGTGCAACGTTCAAGGTGACAATCCAATTGATATTCAATGGAAATTGCAAGCAACACAACAAACTATTGACGAATCCATGGATACAAGGTCAGTATATGGTTTAATTGCTGTTAACAGTTACATTTTAGTGTATAAGACTAATAACTTTATATTACACTGTGCAACAAATTAACAGATGAAAAAAAAGGGCTCCAAAATAAATCTACATTTGTAATAATAGCATCATTTCTCATTCTCTCTATATGACTTGGTTAGAAATAAATTCATATACCCATAATTTACTTTTCTAATGTCAGTTTTTATATGAGAACAACAATAGTTACATTTGAAGAATAGAAATTTTCTATTTAATCTTCATTAGAATCGCCTGTGGGTCAAAATTGGATCACTTAATATTTAGGAGTTAAAATAAATCTTTATTTTACATACATCTTATAAAATATTTATTTAGTGCATATCTTCATAAAAATACCTTTTAAATTATATTTATTCGGTTAATATTGGTGGAGGATAAGATATTTAAAAGTGTACCACAAAGTTATAAGTACCATGTTCAGATATTAAATATAATTATACCAAAAGCTCCTAGCAAAGACCATGATAAACTATCTTATACAATCGTTTCACTATATCAAAAATAAATCTATTAGAATACAGTCGAACCACAGGAAATCAGCCAGAATTTTTTGCCGAAGTCATGCTGTCACGCAAAACGCGTGCAAATAAAATATAAAACTAAAAAAATTCATGAAATTATTAAATAGTACACATCACTCGATAAACCTATAATTACGTCAACGATTCGTTCTTTTTTTTAAGATGACACTCCTCTTTTTTACGATATTAACAGTCAGACAGTCCTCTTTTTTATCGATATTAAATGTCCTGGAGAATGCTAAGAAATTGTCAAGAGTAATTAATTGTTATCGACAACTTGCAGGCAAGTGATAGTTTTTTACTGTCGATTTGATGTGACGTCGACGTCGCCATTCATAATAGAGGCCATTGTCTCAATTAAATTAGTGCTTTTTGTTTGTTATGTGGTCAAGTTTGTCTATATGCCTGCATTTCATTGGTTCTTACACTTTTAATTACAAAAAGTACTAATTAATAGTTTTATTTTCTCAATACATTAAAAGCTATAATCACCAATACAATAGAAATTATAATCATCAAATTAAAATCTTTTTATCAATTGATTGTAATATTTTAAGATCTGGGTATATTTTATTGCTTAAAAAACATAGATATATGTATGTAACTAAATCGGACATGCCTAGAATATATGTAATCGACTATAAATAGTTAATACAATTGGTGGATTCGCAATGTGGTCATAAAGTCATAAGTCATAAAATAATAGCACGAAAAATATGACTAGTGTAAACAACCCGTCATAACTTGGTATGCTATTTCAAACATCGATCAGCTGCTGCCTTGATATGAGCTGAATAAATTTTTTATTTGCGGCGGCATACGGAAAAACGTTCAGTGGCTGCCAGCTACGTAAGTTAAACGAGAAAAATTTTTCACTTGTATAAATTTAGTTTTTGCGATTTTGCGATATGTTTTAATTTTATTTATGTTATAAAAATATGATTTAATGTACAAACCTATAGGTATGAATAATGTTTTAGCCGTTTTTTAGTCGTGAATCATATATAAGTAACGGCGGCAAACATATAAAGGGTGTTTCTTTATGAATTTTTTTTTTATACGAATCACTCTGTTGTCTGACAGCTGTTTTGACAGTTTAAAGTGACGTCTCTACTCAGTATTGTTTGGCAAATCATCATGAATAGGTTAACTCCAGAGCAACGCTTCCAAATCGTGGAAATTTATTTTCAAAAACAGTGTTCAATTAAAAATGTTTATCCGCTTTTTTACCGCAAAATTCTCTTCAGTGATGAGGCGCATTTTTGGTTTAATGGATATGTCAACAAGCAAAATTGCCGTATTTGGAGCAAAGATAATCCACACGCCGTTCACGAATTACCAATGCATCCCGATAAATGTACTGTTTGGTGCGGTCTATGGGCTGGAGGAATCATCGGTCCTTATTTCTTTAACAATGAGGAAGGACGACGCGTTACCGTGAATGGAAATCGATACAGAATCATGATCAATGAATTTTTGGTGCCAAAACTTCAAGATATGGATGTAAACGAAATGTGGTTTCAACAGGATGGTGCCACTTGTCATACTGCGGGCGAAACAATGGGCTTATTGAAAGAACATTTCAACTACAACATTATTTCGAAAAATGGACCGGTGAATTGGCCTCCGTGTTCGTGTGATTTGATGCCACTCGATTATTTTTTGTGGGGATACCTGAATTTATTGGTTTACGTGGATAAACCAGCAACGATTGACGCTGTGGAAACTAGTATTCAACGTGTCATTGCTGAAATACGCTCTCAAATGCTTGAAAAGGTGGTCGAAAATTGGACCTCCAGAGTGACCTTTGTGCAAAATAGTCGTGGTGGCCATATGCCCGAAATTATATTTAAATGTTAAATGACAAGAAATTATCTACCAAATAAAAAATTTTTATTTTTTATTTAAATTTCAAATCAGCAAGCTCTTATAAAAACACCCTTTACTATCGCCGTCTCGTCTAAAGATTTTCAGCCGTTCGACTCAGATCTCTAGATCTATTTTATGACAAAACAAAAACATACCTGAAAAAGTGCTATTATTTTATGACTTTTTTGTATGCAGCACAACAGCAACTTTTTTAAACTGATCTAAAATATTATGACTTTATGACAATATGAATAAATGACACACAGTGTGAATACCCCAAACGTTTATTACATTTCTAAATGTCCTGTTTTTTGCGTTGAAAAATATGGTCACCGTACCTATAACACATTCTAAATTTTTAGCTACACTAACACACTTTTTGATCACAAACGACTATTTCGTATGAGTAGATCGGATAGTGACTCAAGACCTAAAAACAAGTCACGCATGATGAAAATTTGTAAGAAGCATAATTGAGCTTAAGTTTGCTTTAAAATTCAGACACAATAACTTCATTAATTCCAACAACACTGAAGAAAAATTAAGTAACAAATTGTTTTCGGTGGCCACTACACTCCGTCATTGGTAATACTTTTCTCTTTTTGATTAAACTTTAATTTCCTTACACGTTTTACGATGTCACAAATAATGTCATTAAAATCTAAGGGTCAAGACAAACCATTTGGCTCTGGTACATATTCGTATATATAATTTGCTTAAGCAAATTTAATTTATAAATAAAAAGTATAATGCATAAAAAATATTTTATACCTTTTTATTTGACAAAAGTTTAGTACAAAATTTGTCAAGTGAGCAACATAAAATATTTTTTATAAATGAGTTATAAAATATTTGTTTTAAAGTTCATGCCATAACAAATATTTCCATCAAAAGTACACACACATTATTTTTACTTTAGCATATTAACAAACTTATTGCAATTCTTTGCCTGAATACGAATTTAAATACTTTCAATATACGAGAGAGAGAGAGAGAGCACCTGTATAAAACTTTGAATATTTCTTTGTAAAATGAAATTATTTTTCCTTCATCAAATCTTACAGAGTTCAATTTGTATGGCAATTGTTCTAGTATTTTCAATAGTTTGTTTTTTCAGTTCATTTGCTTTTGTTCACTTTTTGTTCACTATCTATCAATTAAAAATTGTTTCTATGCAGATGACATAAGTAATCAAACTGTTATTGTTTTTTTTTTTTTTTGAGCTCAGCCGTCTGTCCGTATCCTTTACCTAGTCACTTCAATTGGTATTTTAATCTTGCAAGTAAGAGGAAAAGCAATGAAAATAAAAAAAGGAAAAAGAAAATAATCATTTCGTATGCATATCTACACATAAAATTTTGTAGTGCAGCAGCCTCCTAAACATTTGTAAGGTTTTCGGTGAAATGTCACGGCATAGTTTGTGACAGATGGCAGAGGATAGAAAGTGGACAGAATGACATGCATATTTTGTGGTACACTTTGAAATATTTTGTCGTGGGTTAATATTGATTAAACATATACGGTTTGGAAGGTATTGCTGTGTAGATGTGCACAATATAAATATTTTTAACATTTACTGCCTGGTTTTGTAAAATGAATAAAAAGTTTTGTTTGAGTATTTATATATTAAAGCAACAATAAAAAAAAACTCAAAATTTGTTTTTGTTTCAATTTAAATACCCAAACGAGAATTTTTATTCATTTTATTGTTTTACTTAATTTTTTTTATTTTTTTATTTTTATTATTTTTTTTTACATTTTTATTAATTTTTTTATTTTTCTTGTAGCTAATTTTAAGAAAAGGATATATGTCTTTTCACAGAATAATGAGAATTTTATTGGCTGAGACCTTGTTTTTTTTTAAATTGGCGAATAAATGAAAGCTATGTATTGTTTTTACCCAATTTTATTAGCCCTAACATAAACGCAGTATCTCATAAGTAGATGTATGTTCCGTATAAAAATTTACAGCCTTCTTTATAACAATATTTCAGTTTTATAAAAGGTTAATAAAACAAAGTTAGTATGAAAATCTCTTTTATAAACCTTTTATACCTCAAACATATTTTTAATGAATAATTTCTTTATACTTTAACTGTCAATGGCAAGTGAGCGAATCTTGCCCATTCGATTTCTCCAGGTATATTTTGTTAGATATAGAAAAAGAAAGGCCAAGCTGGTATAACTCAATGGCAGTTGTTTACTGGGTTCACTTAGAGATAAAAATCCAAAAAAAAAAAAAATACAAAACCTTGACACAAGATTTCATTTTGTTCTCTGAACAATATCAAAAATTAATATATACAGATGGACAAGATGCAAACTTTTGTCAAAGTGTAACTTTTAGGTTATACTTAATTTACAAGTTTTATTTTTATATTATTTTTATATAACATTCAATACCAAATGTGAATGGACTGTGGAAAACATTACGAAATTGTATGACTCGAAAACTGTTTATTTTAATTAATGAAATATTACTGCCTGTCCCACGATGTCATTAAATATTATTCTGTGGCACAAAAAGATATAAAATAAAAATACATTTCAAATGATTCTTGTATCTAATTTTTTTAACCTGTTTTCTTTTAATAGTAAATAGATTTGTTTAAGCTTTCAAGTTATTTTATATTAATAATTATTGTTCGATATATAGCGAAATATCGAACAATAATTATTAGTATAACCTAAAAACTTAAACAAATCTATTTACTATTATTAATTTAAAATTTTTGTTTTAAATGTAATTGTTCGACAGATCGATATTTATTGAGATTGCAGGACTGGAAACTAGTTTCGCTTTTCAGACTTCTTTGCATTCCAAACTCTCAAACGAGTTCCTTTAATATAATGAGCTCTGGAAGATGAAGAAAGAGAAATGTCGGAAATATCCCAGAATTTTCATTTCATGCCTTTAGCTTCTGTATACCATCTCTCAGCCACATAGCAAAAAGTCAGCCTGAAAAGTCATATTGTTACAGTCCACTCCGCTTTACTGGAAATAACCAAAACCCATTTTTTTCCAGTTATCCGATTTTTTTTCTCTAAAACGTAGTTCGAATTACTGAAATTTTTTGCAGTTAAGCGTACTGCTTAAAATCAGTAAAACTTACACATGCATATGTGCACATTTTGTTGTTGAAATTTTTCACAAATTCCTCGAAAATGTCTAGCCACTTGCAGTGGCAATGAAGTAGGAGAACACGAGACTATGAAGCGGTGGGTCATGAGTTCGAGTCCGTGCTGAGTCATGAAATATTGTGTTGAATTCTTCTGATCAGCATTAGTGCGTGGTTGTGTTAGTTGTTGCCAGCCTGTTTCAATGATGAAGGCAAAGTCACTGGTCACTGAACATAATTGGCAGAGACTGACACTATTATGTACTAAAAGAAGAGTAACAGCACCCGTCTTCGTCGGCCCTGTGGCAAAAATTAGGCGACGAAGTAAAAAAGGTTGAAATAGCTACAAAAAAAATCTGTCCATCTTCTCATCTTTCCTAATCTGTCTCCTCAATACTATCCCCTTGTTTTCAGTTCCGGCGCAATGCATTGCATATATAGGGGTCATCCCCTGAGTGCTGGTCCAAGATAAAAATAAATAAATAATATAGAAAAAGACAACCTTAAGCCTTAAGTTATGCAATCGATTTCTAATAAATGAATTTGTTATTGTTTATTTTTTTCACTAAAGCGAAGTAAGTTTCATACAAAACGTAAATGTGGGCTTGCTTTTGGTTTTCAGTAAAGCGATGGTTCGCTAAGGCGAAATGAATAAGACTAGCTGCGTTAAAATCAGTGCGGGGATTTGTATAGTTTTCAGTAATACGATTTTTTTCAGTAAAGCGTGTGGCGCTAAAGCGGATTCGACTGTATTTGCATAATATGCAAATTGAAACAAAGTTTTCATAAACATGTTGCTTAATATAAACAATATAAATTTTAAATTTAAATTAATTTTTAAAAAAATTTTTAAAGCATCTTGAATGCCTTTTCTTCACTTTAGATGCTTTTGGGTATATTTTAACGAAGACATTGTTCTTATATTTATGCGTCCTCACTGCAGTTCACACAAAAAATATATATAAATATTTGTTTAATATGCCACAGAAGAGACAATAGAGTAGAAATATTTAATTCGTTTTCAATGAGTAGCTGCATTTATTTAACACATGTTCCAATACACGAATTGGCTAATATGAATGCATTAACGGGCATATGGATGTGCAAACACATGTTTCTATGTACAAAGTATTTATGCATTTCATGTTCTTGTATGAGAACTTGGCAGTTACGTGTAAAAATTTAAGTATTTGCAACATGCACAACTACTTTGAGTGTTCGTTTTTTTTTTTTATTTTTTGGTATTTTTATTGTACGAGTATTTGCTTACTCTTATCCGCTAGCGTTGGTACCTTTTAGCATTTTTCGAGCATGTACACGTAGCAATACCAACAAGGTATTCCAAATACACATGTAAACATTAATAGCAAAAAAAAAAAACAAAAAAAAAATAAAGAATTGTAAAAATAAAACTATAACAGTAAAAAATAAAGTTTTTCCCTGTTTTTCTTTATTTCCTTTACAGATACACCATACGTGATCAGATACTTGATGATGGCATGGTATCTGAATTAGGTATTTCGCATACGTATCGTCAGGATACTGGCATTTATATATGCCATGCCACCAATACATTTGGGGAGGTGAGTCTTTTTTATATATTTTCATATACATATCTTATAATATTTAGATCAAGGATGTTTGGAAAAATGTGAATTTTTAAATTGTGGCCTGTAGAAAAAATTATAAGGTTGTCAAATGGAGATGGCAGCCTGATGAGGACTTGCTAAACTCGGTTAATAGAAAGGAAACAGATAAAATCGTTATGTTGTAATGACAGGTGGCTTTTTTTTAAATAGACACACTGTCACTTGACAAGTTAAGCTGAGAACACATTATGGAATTTTATGTCATTTCATTTGGAACGTGCAGTTCGTAACGAAATTAATGTAGGAAAATGACAAACACTGTCACTAGTGCAGACTATTAAATTTGCTTGCGACGGCACAAAATGTCTCAGTGTGTTGTAAAATTTAAAAATACAAACTTCCTGACCATCTTTGCAATGTGTGAACTGAACAATTATATTGCAATTGGGTGGCCGGTCTCAAGCAAAAATTCACTGAATGATGCGTATAAGGAATATTTTATAATAAAATAAATAATATATTTGTTTGAGTCTTGAGGTTAATTTATATTAATATTTGATATTCGATATTTCGCTAACCATCGGTTAGCTTCTTCAGGAAATTATTTAGTTTTGTCAAAAACTAAAAAAAAAAAAAAAAAAAAAAAAACCAAAAAAAACCAAAAAAAAAAAAAAAAAAAAAAAAATTTTTGACAAAACTAAATAATTTCCTGAAGAAGCTAACCGATGGTAAAAATATCGAATATCAAATATTAATATAAATTAACCTCAAGACTCAAACAAATATATTATTTATTAAAGAAAAAAGGTTAAAAAAATTAGACAAAAGAATTATAATAAAATATTTATCATACGCCTTGTAACCTTGACGGAGGTTTTCTAAGTCAAGCTGAGTTCCAAAACATCAAACTACTTTGCAGTGATGCCAAGTTACATTGGTTACAAAAACAAAACACATGAGACTTTGCATCACTGCACTGCATATTGATGTTCTGGAACTCAGTCTGACTTAACAAAACTCCATCAAGGTTACAGGGCGTATGATAAATATTTTATTACAAAATATTCATTATACGCATCATTCAGTGAATTTTTGCTTGAGACCGGCCGACCACCCAATTGCAATATAATTGTTCAGTTTTTCTTATTTTACAATAATATCGCTCATTTGCTGCAAGAACGGCATAACTCAAAATTTCCGATTTTGAGATAAATGCGTTTTAAGTGTTCAATTGACTATAGCTCTGAATAAAAATGAATATGTAAATGTAAATATTTTGATATCATCTTGTAAATCAACTTATATATAATATATTCCCATAGAAAAAAGTAAAGGAAAAAATTTTTAATAATTGTTTTTAGATAGAAAATTGTTTATACTTTGTGTTATGACGTTATTGCTGCTAAACTTCATTGATAGTAGTGTAGTAAACTAAAATGTGTCGTTCTTAATGCGGAAAAAAAAATTATAATCAAATGAGTTTTTTCAACAAAACAGTCACAATACAAAATATGGCAGTATATAAGAATTTTTACTACATAAAACACATTTTACCGACCTTTCCGAAAACAAAACGATGTTCACACCTTAACAACTGTGGCGTAAGTAGCGATGTGTCGTTGTTGTGAGTAACAGAAGAGCGAAACATAGGAATAGAAATAACGGCATATACTCGTCTCACACGTTCTGTATACAAGATACCAAAATGAGTATTTTACACAAGATAGAACATGATATTGTCAATATTTCTGTATTATTAACTTCAAAATTGCGAATTTTGAGTTATGCCGTTCTTGCAGCAAATGAGCGATATCAACAATTTGTTTGTGATATTCACAAATGGCACAATATATATGGAGGAAAATTAAAAAATTAAAATCGCCGTTGTCGCATTCTATCATTCGATCGTATAAATAACTTTTTAAAATTGTTTTCGTTTTAAATATAATTTATTTGCTCGAACGATAACTTGCGACACCGGCGAACACACAGTTGATTTTTATTATAAAGGGTGTACCAAAATTAACGCAAGATTTGAATTGAATAGAGAACACAGTTATTTGTTTTTTTATTGTTAATTTTTTTATTAAATTATAAAGTACTTCGAATTGGGCTATTTATGAAATAGCACATGGGGCAAATGGTCTCCACGACATACAGACAGTTGTCCATCGAACTTTTCCGAAACCATTTTGCATATAAAAAAAGAGCTAAGATTTTCTTATTTCTAAACGAGGATATCAAGTTAGGTCATGATCTGAAATGAATAAAAAAAATAGACGAGGTCTGTTCAAAAATAAGGTAAATTTTAAGAATTTACGGCATACATAAACGAATTTTTACAGTTTCATTTACTTATTGCCTGTTCGCCGATGTCGAAAGCTATCGTTCGATTGGATAAATAGCATTTAAAACAAAACCAATTTTTTAAATTTGATTTTGTTTTAAATGTTATTTATTCAATCGAACGATAGCTTTCGACATCGGCGAACAGGCAGTTAGCCTGTCTGGTTTAATAAAAATTAGATGAGTTTTGGGTGTTCGACGATTTTCTGCTGTCGAAAAAAAATGTTTAAAGAATTTGTATAAAAATTAGTGGAAAAAAAATGAATTAATTTTGTAAAAGTAGTTGAAATATTGTCAATGTCACCCGGTGATTGCTAAAAAGGTTTACAATTAATATAAGCACGTCAAAACCCGATGAAAATGTTGAGATAGTGAAGAAAATTATTTTTGGAGAATCACTATTACCGAAGTTACTGAGAATTTTTGCATATCAATTGGTTTATTGTATGCGGCTTTTTCAGAAAATTTGCGCATGAATCGTCTTCGTTTAAAAACTACAAAATTTTTAACTTAAAAAAACGTTACTTTTTTTGCAAAAAAAAACATTGTAATTATGCCTGCGACACAGTATTGGGCAGATTTTCCTTCCAGCTTTTTTTTTTTGTGTTTTTTGTTTTTGCTACGATTGAGTAGGAAAGTAGATGTCCGTATTATATCTGATGAGAAGGGGGCACAAAATATAAACTGATGACAAAAGAAATCTTTTGCAGAAAAATGAGAATTGTCCTAATATTTTGAACAGACCTCGTATATAATGGTGTAAAAAAAATCAACCGCAGCTAGCTTATACTTCCGCTAATATAGAACCTACGCTACCTGTTTTATTGTAGTATAGATTTATGATGCCACAGGGCTTATTTCAGCTAAATAGAACACACTCTAGTTGAATGATGCTCAGTGTACTTACAACTGAAGGCCTGACCTCCAACGACGCACTAAATTTAAAATCATGCTCTTTTACTCGAATAGGAACGCATGCAGTGTGATTAGAACCGAAACTTTTATTATTATTATTTTATAAATTTTTTCTTTTTGCTGGAAAAGTGTGGCTTTCGCTGTCAATTGCAGTTTCCTGCTTAAAGCTAAACACAAAACTTGTGTAAACTGATTTAGAGTGACTTGAAAGATTTGAGAAAAAATTATTTTTGTAACTTCATTATAAGTTTTAAATACCACTAAATAATTCTTTTGACTTTAGTTGCAATGATATGTGCCGAAAAAACATGACTTTACATAAACACTCGCGTTCGTATGATTAGGACCACATAAATATCTTTTTTATTTCTCAAATCTCCCAATCTTAATCTGAGTGCTGAAAATGACCTTTCTACACTGACTTGAGTGGCAGGTACAGAATAAACAATTAAAGCTAATTATCGAAGCCATGGAAACACAAACATATTACCTATGTCACGAATTTTGAATTGATTTTTATTATTGATATAAAAATATAAAAATCAAAAATAACTATTATTTTTCATTTAAAAATATAAAAATCAAAAATAACTTTTATTTTTCATTTAAAAAAATAAAAATCAAAAATAACTTATTTTTCATTTAAAAAAATAAAAATTAAAAATAACTGTTATTTTTCATTAAAAAAAATAAAAATCAAAAATAACTCTTATTTTTCATTTAAAAAAATAAAAATCAAAAATAACTCTTATTTTTCATTTAAAAAAATAAAAATCAAAAATAACTTATTTTTCATTTAAAAAAATAAAAATCAAAAATAACTCTTATTTATCATTTAAAAAAATCAAAAATAACTCTTATTTTTCATTTAAAAATATAAAAATCAAAAATAACTTTTATTTTTCATTTAAAAAAATAAAAATCAAAAATAACTTATTTTTCATTTAAAAAAATAAAAATTAAAAATAACTGTTATTTTTCATTAAAAAAAATAAAAATCAAAAATAACTCTTATTTTTCATTTAAAAAAATAAAAATCAAAAATAACTCTTATTTTTCATTTAAAAAAATAAAAATCAAAAATAACTCTTATTTTTCATTTAAAAAAATAAAAATCAAAAATAACTCTTATTTATCATTTAAAAAAATAAAAATCAAAAATAACTCTTATTTTTCATTTAAAAAAATAAAAATCAAAAATAACTCTTATTTTTCATTTAAAAATATAAAAATCAAAAATAACTTTTATTTTTCATTTAAAAAAATAAAAATCAAAAATAACTCTTATTTTTCATTTAAAAAAATAAATATCAAAAATAACTCCTATTTTTCATTTAAAAAAATAAATATCAAAAATAACTCTTGCTTTTGATTTTTAAAATAAAAATCAAAAATTTAAAAATCATGCAATATGTTGGATGCATTTCGCCTAAAAATCATGATGGTGTAATTAAAAGTTTTCTACGATGTTCATTTATGTATGATTTATTTCTTCAAAAATTGAAAAATAACTATTATTTCCGGTCCCTGAAGTAAAGTGGAACACAAAATTCTGAAAAATTTTTTTTAACGCGGAGATTTAATTTGTTTAACATCAGTTTAGTATTGATACAATTCTCGTATACCTTTTGCTTATAAAAATTTTATAAATAAAAACTGTTATCACATTCATCCAAGTCACCTAACAAAAAGTTGTTCATAAATAACAATAAATATGAGTACACCGATGATGAAAATGTAGCTACTTTCGAAAATAGGTATGCTGCTTCGCTGTAATTCTCTGAAATATTTATTATTTCTTTCTAAGTTTAATATTACGACCTTAAGAATTTAATAACATGTTCAAGCATGCAATTTATACCGTGTTCAGACATGCACCTTAATTGAGCTCATCGCCATAAGTAGCATTTTTCAGCTCAAATTTCAATTAATTATTGTTCAATAAATATGAAATCGTTATAATATTGATTATCAAAATAATATCGCCTGTTAAAGTAAGAAATGGCTCTAATTATCTGATCGAGAGTGTGTATAAAAAAACATTTACCCAAGTAAATTTATTTCCTACAAACGCACTCGCATGTACGAAATATAGTCTGTCGGCATGTTGCTGCAATTTCAATTTCATTAAAATAAAAAGTTGCAAATGCAAGTTGGCAATTGTATAAATTTTCCAAACTACACTAACCCGGCTATTAAAATAATTAAAAAAAAAATTTGTTCTGTAATTGTGTAACATTTCAAATGAAATTTACTGAAATAACAAGATAAAGTGCAACATTTCATATACGAATATGTTTTATAAATTCAGCACATTTTGTCTTAATTTGAATGCTTTTAAAGTGAAATACAATAGTTTTGAAATTTGAAACGCAAAAGGAATTGTGTTTAACAGAAAAGTTTTATTTAAATGATTTTTTGTACATTTTTTTTTTCTTTTTGCTCTCATCTTGTTAAAGTCCTTTGGAATTGTCCTTGCAAAACATTTTAGTGTAAATGTAAATGTAAAAGATGCAATTGTTGCAGAAATAACCCTGCAATCTCATTCATTTCTTCTTGCAATTTAATGTACAAAAAATATCTTGGTTTTTACTTTTATATTCATATTTAGTGTTTATAAAATTTGCTTTTATTTTTTTTTGGTTAGATATGTGAATGTGTGCATGCACATGCATGTCTGTATTTTAATTTTCATTAAACGTCTTGCCATCGTACAACATAGAAAAAACCAAAAAAGTTTGACTTAGTTATGATGGAACAAAAAATTCAGAAAAATGGGACATGAAGAAAAATAATCAAACGGTAACACGGGTATTATAACAATAACATGTTAACATCAGGTTGATACAGTTCTCGTATTCTTTTTCACAATAAAATTTGTGTAAATAGGAACTGTTATCAAATTCAACTAAGCCACCTAATAAGTGGCGATAAACACAATACACATGAGCACTGATGATGAAGGTGTTGCGGCTTTCGAAAACAGCTGTTCTGCTCTGCTGTGTAAGTTGAATAAAACTGATGTTGACTTTCTTTTGTGCCTTAGAATATTTATCATGTCTTGCTGAGATTTAAAAAAAAACAACAAATTTCGAACAATCAGCCTATGAATCTTAATTCAATTTAATATAGAGTGTTTTCTTTTTTCTTAATTTTGAATAAGGAATTTAGGGATGGCCCCCACATGTGCAATTCCTTGTGCTAGAATTAGGAAAATAGAGGACGTGGTGCCTTGACAGAACATTTCAATCAAGTGGCAAATATTTTAGCCACTCTTGAAATTATTTAAGCGATTTAATGTCACTCTTCCTCCAAATACTAAATTTCAAAATGATCACTTACTGATAAATTGTGTTTCCAAGAAATCCATTAACACTCGCACATTCTTCTAACAGATGGTGCCATTTGACAAATATTTAAAATCTTATTTGTTTCCTTTTGCCAATAGTTCAATGTTTATTTCGTTGTAAGACGTTGAAAGCAAAAATCCGTTCATATAAAATGTTGTATAATTGATACGGCAAAAAAGAAAAAAGAGAGAAATAATTTACAATTTATCATTATTTTAGCATTTATCATGCTGCAAGTAGTTATTGGATAAAATACAAGTGTTTCACTTCATCTTCATTCATCTTCATCGTCGTCTTCAACTGTTGTCAGTTTGATTTCATTTCATTTATTTCAACTTTTTTCTCTTTCTCTCTTTGGAAGAATTCTTTCAGCTCCTCCACTTTTGGCCATCAATTCACATTCAGTTTTTCCAGTATCTTTCATTTTTCATCTTGCTTATTGCTGCTGTTGTTTTAATATTCTCTTTCGTTTATTTTTGTTTTCTGTTTTTTTTTTTCTTATTTTATTGCAGGATGAAATGACGATACAATTAATTGTACAGGAAGTGCCAGAACAGCCGAAAAATTTGCGCATTAATTCGCAACAGTCTCGCAGTTTACAATTGACTTGGAGTCAACCATTTGCTGGCAATAGTCCAATCGAAGAATATCATATATTTTATAAGCAAATAACTGGTAAGTGATTTTCAACATTTTCACACTCTCTCGCCCTGTCTCTCTCTCTCTCTCTCTCTCCCACTCTATTCACTGTAAGTTGTTTCCTTTTTTTTTAAAGAGTTTTTGTACACTATGCATCATGTCATTTGGATGCTGGATAGGAAAATGTCTAGTGATTTTATTGATTGCTTTTTGCCAGCGATAATTAATTGGAAATACAAATAAATTTCATAAATCAAGGTTCATGGCACTATGATGCAAATAAGAATGACAGACAAAAAAATTGCTAGGAGTTTTGTTGTCGAGTACAACAACAACAACAACGTGACTTTGCAATTTTCGCATTACGGGAATAGGATTTTCAAATCCTAACGCACTAACTTCTCAATAACTTCAGTTAATATTATCCGGTTTTCAGTTGCTTAACAGATTTGGAAAGAGCAAAGTAAGACCTTTCGAATGATGTATAGTTTGTTTAAAAAGCTTTAGGAAATATTTATGTATTGCTCCCGCAAACTCGTTGTTGTTAAATTTTTTTACATCATATTTTTCATATTTTCATACCCAGTGATATATTTTCCCAAAATTTTTATATAAGATTCATAACAAAAAAGTATTTAAGTAAAAATTGCATTCAGTTGGAAATGAAATGTCAGCTGATTTTTAAGAATCCTTTAGAAACTCCCACTATTGTTAAGAACATTTTTTAACAAAAAAAAATTTTAGATAAAAGAAAATATTTTTATGCCTCATAAAGAGCGTTTAGTAGCCTTATACGTAATCGAGCTCACTCAGTTTTGTAATAAATTAACAATAAATATTTTGTTTGACCAAAATAGCCTTGTGAAGACCATGAGTTAATCGTTTTCACATTTTGGGCCAGTCTAACGTTCAAATGCATGAAGAATGTATGCACTTGCTCGTATGCATGCATTCATGAAATGCAAGATTTATCAATAGCAATTATGAACAGAAATGAAACAAATAAATCGAAATGGATTAAGGGCAACTTTTGTAAAGGAATCAGATCAATTAGAAACTGAACAACAATTACCAAAAATGAAATGAAAATAATGTCTGCATTCCAAGGATAATAGAACTACAAACACACGTACATACACCTGCATACATGCTGGCTACGAGCTCATGCAGAGTAATAATAATCTTCATAAATTACTATTGCACTTTTAATTAACATTTTAAACAATCATTCCTGCAAGCACGTAAGCATGCATGTTCATGTGTGTAAGTGCATGCATGTGCATGTGCATCATTTAAGTACATACACATATTTTCATTTGTTTCCTTTTTTTTCTTTTTTGCCCCCTTTCTTTAGATATTTGGCAGAATGCCGAACACATCACAATCACCGGTTCGCAGACGGTTGTCAACATCGCCAACTTAAAGCCTGCCAAAGCATATCACATACGTATGTCAGCCGAGAATAAATTGGGTTCATCGGAATTCTCTGAAGTGGTGCAGGTGACGACACTGGAAGAAGTGCCCTCTGCACCGCCGCTCAATGTGCGAGCGGAAGCAAAAAGTTCAACGGAGATTGCTGTTTCCTGGGATGCGCCAGACCGTGACCACTGGAATGGCATATTGTTGGGCTACTATGTCGGCTATCAAATGTCTCTAACGCCCGAGGATATGGAAATAAATCCCACATTGGGTTTTAGTTTCAAAACCGTTGAAGTGCGCTCACACTATGGCGGCGAGACTGTTTTAAATAATCTCAACAAATATACCGAATACCATGTGATTGTGCAGGCGTACACTAGCCAGGGCAGTGGGCCACCCAGCAAGGAAATTGCTGTGCAAACATTAGAAGATGGTAAGTGCCAAAAGGGAAACAAACACACATACATATTCACTTATACACACACACACACAAATATATGCTCATGCACACATAAATCAATTTGAACTCAATGTCAGTCATTGCCCAGCAAACATATGAAAGCAAACTCTGAAGCGACAAATTGAAAACTTATTAGTGTAATTTGAAGAAAGTGGTACCTCTGCATATTTTATAATGACTTGCACTTTTTATAATGACTTGCACTTTTTATAATGACTTGAACTTTTTATGATGACTTGAACTTTTTATAATGACTTGCACTTTTTATGATGACTTGCACTTTTTATAAGGACTTGCATTTTTTATAACGACTTGCACTTTTTATAATGACTTGCACTTTTTATGATGACTTGCACTTTTAATAATGACTTGCACTTTTTATAATGACTTGCACTTTTTATGATGACTTCCACTTTTTATGATGACTTGCACTTTTTGTAATGACTTTCACTTTTTACAAAGACTTGCATTTTTCATAGTAACTTGCACTTTTTATAATGACTTGCACTTTTTATAATGACTTGCACTTTTTATAATGACTTGCACTTTTTATAATGACTTACACTTTTTATGATGACTTGCACTTTTTATGCTGACTTGCACTTTTTATAATGACTTGCACTTTTTATAATGACTTGCACTTTTATAATGACTTGTAATTTTTACAAAGACTTGCACTTTTCATTTCTAATGACTTGAACTTTTTATAATGACTTGCACTTTTCATAATGTCTTGCATTTTTCATAATGACTTGCACTTTTTGTAATGACTTGCACTTTTTATAATGACTTGCACTTTTTATAATGACTTGCACTTTTTATGATGACTTGCACTTTTTATGCTGACTTGCACTTTTTATAATGACTTGTACTTTTTATAATGACTTGCACTTTTATAATGACTTGTAATTTTTACAAAGACTTGCACTTTTCATATCTAATGACTTGAACTTTTTATAATGACTTGCAATTTTCATAATGACTTGCATTTTTTATAATGACTTGCACTTTTTGTAATGACTTGCACTTTTTATGATGACTTGAACTTTTTATAATGACTTGCTCTTTTTATAATGACTTGCACTTTTTATAATGACTTGCACTTTTTGTAATGACTTGCAATTTTTATGATGACTTGCAGTTTTTATAAGGACTTGCACTTTTTATAATGACTCGAAAAACTATATCAATTTTGCAATGGAATCGGTTAATTCATTTAAAAGCTATAACAGTTTTTTTTTAAATTGAAATAACAGTTATTTTAAACTCCCCGCCTAAATTAGGGGGAAGTTACAGAGATGGCATTTTCAATGAACGGGTTTCAAAATTTTTTTAATTGAAAAATTAACTTGACTTCTGATGAAAGAGTCATATTAATACTTGATAGTTATGCGAAAATAGGACTTAATACTTAATAGTGAAAAAAATTTGTTGGTTGAGAATGGTTTCTGCAATAAATTCAAATCAATCAATTTGAATTCTCTAAAAGCATGAAAAATGTTTGATGTCATTTGATGAAACGCTTGAGTTTGTTGGGCAGTGGAAATATATATTTATGTATATGTGTATGTGTGAGTATACTTGTATTCACACCTCTTTCAACAAGTTTCTGTGTGTATGATTGTTTGTTTATTTGTTTATTTATTTTAGTGCCATCTTCGCCACCTGAAAGTCCACAGTGTGATGTGTTGGGCTCCACATCCATTTATATAACATGGTCGCCACCCGATATTGATGGACAGAATGGTAAAATTAAAGGCTATAAAATATTTTACATATCAACAGAAGACTTGTATGGTAAGTTGTTAATAAATAAACACACAAATACATACTCGTAACATTTTGTATGTGTATTTGTGTACGCACTCAATACCAATTAAAAGGGATTTTCTAAAGTTCTTTTGGCTACAAATTCGTTTCGTACAAAATTTACATAAAATCATCAGTAAAATTTCTTTTTCACCTGCATAATGTACACTTCATGTTTGTACGTGTGTGCATGTACATACACAAGTATAGACATGAATAGCAGATAATGCTTGCTAGAGAAGAACTCGTGCCTGACAATTCACTCGTGCATGCTCACGTGCAAATTTTCTTCTGTCACTTGCAGACAGAAAAAAATTAAAGAATGCCGAAGCAACGACAAACTTAATTTGCCTTTATCGATTCGTCTGAAATATTGGCTCTCATTTCGAGCTCAATTCAATATTCGAACTATCAATTCGAAATTCGAAAACCTATCCTCTCAAGACTAACCATTCCCTGATTGCCAGTCCAAACAAAACGCTATTCAATTCTTCAAAAATCTGTCTATTTCCCTCTTACATAAATTATTTATAAAGCGTTGGCAAATAGTTCACAATAGAAATTATTAAATCCCAAACAATTCACAATAGAAAGTTTTACTGCTAAAATATTCACAATACCCATTTATTGGGAATTGGAATGTGGGTTTCCACACAAACAACTCATTCGCATAATATTCGCTATAGGGGTAAATGTGATTTCAACAGAACGCTTTTACTTTTTTACTTGAAAAAATTGTGTGTGCTTTTTATAAAAGAAAATCTACGATTCGTGTTAAGGAAAATAGAATTTTGTATTAATATTCCTAAAATTGAAGGATTACAATGCGAATAAATTTCCAAAACACCACTAGAGAGTTAAGCCTTTTTTCCCTATTGCCGCAAACATTTTACTTCAAAATCCTCAAGTACATGCAAACATATGTTAATATGTATGTATGTATGTGTGTATCTATGTAAATGACTGAATGAGTTTCATTTGTATATTTGTTAAATACATACACACGCACACACCTGCCAACTTCTAAAGGGTCAATAAATATTGAGGCGTTAAAAATTTAATGACTTGAATAATTGCCTCTTGGTAAAAGATAAATGAAACAGCCTCATATAAAGGAAAACATCAGCACGGACGTTCAGTGTAGATGATAAATTTTATTTGATGTACGAGTATGTAAACTTTTGATGGGAGAAAAGTTAACCCAACCAAATTGCCGGTTGTAATTTGAAATACAAATATTGATTCATTAAAATACGTTGTAATGAAGAGTAGTGAAGACGACATGTGTGTGAAATATAAGGTTCAGGTTTTCAGAATTGCGAAAGGAAAACATTCATCCACTCGGCCACGAAGTGAACCAACAAACGGAGATATATTCTTCCAGATTGTATAAGGCGTTTACGAGTCAGGCGCTTTTCGTAGCAGATTAAAGAAACCTGCTAGTGTGTTTCTTTAATTGTACAAATTAAAAAACAGCTTCGTCGTAAACGACAACGCCTTTCACAATCAGGCGTATTAGATTCAATTTATGAAATTTTAGACAACAACGAAAATCGTTTCAACCATTAAAGAAGCCAACGAATTAATCACTTTCGTCTGTATTGAAATCATGTACCCCGGGTCTTGACGAGGTATAAGTTTGGCAATTTCAATGTTAGCTCTCGAAATTAAAGTAGAGACCGACTATGTTTTTGCTCAAATAATGTTTTGACTCAGGGGTACCCAAACTGATCCGTTTGGCCATGTCCGCCCATCTGTGGAAATCACGATTCTGTCCAAACAAAAAGAGCCGGACTCTTGAAATTTGGTCTAAATATATTTTGAAGAATATCACAGGTCAGGTTCGTAAATGGGCTGAAGCGGACCAGAGGGAAAAAAGTTCCCCTAAGAAGAACTAAACCAAACTCTAAAAAGCAACAGAATTTTTAAATATTTTTTTGTGTAATTTTAATAAGCAAATGATATATTTTTATGTCCAAGAAGGTCCAAAGCTTTGAACTTGGAGCCAAAAATTAAGAAAACTGTATTTTTAGGCCCCACCCTCTTTAGTGGGCGTTGAAGTAACATATTATGTGGAAAAATAGTGAAACCGTAAAATCATAAAAGTACATTTTTGGACCCCACCCCCTTTAGTGGGCATTTAAGTAACCTATTACATGGAAAAATAATGTAAAACAAACTGTATAATTCAAGCCTACATTCCATAAAAATTAAATTTTAAAGCTTTTATGACGAAGCTGAGATGTGCTCTGATCTCTCTCTGCCCTACCTTCCCCACACCTTTGCCAACTAAATGACCCTAAAAAAATATCTTTTACACTAAATAACACCAAAAATTTACTTCTTTGTGTTTTATGGTAAAAGTGGGATGTCTCGCCCACGGCCCCTTCCGGAGTGACCCCTACAAAATAGAGTTTTTATATATTTCTTTTACAATAAATAACACCAAAAATTTACTTCTTTGTGTTTTATGGTAAAAGTGAGATGTCTCGCCTACGGCCCCTTCCGGAGTGAGCCCTACAAAATATAGTTTTTATATACTAAATATTTGGATGTATTTAAGATTCGACCCGGTGGAATATATCATTCTTATTTAATTTTTTTCAAAACTATTAATTCGTTGTTGGAAGTCAGCCACAAGGCAAAATTTCTATAGTTAGACTTACACAATTTTTTGTCGAATTTGAAAATATGGTAATGAAAAGTAGCTGCGGGGGGGCCACCGAAACCAGCTAAATTTTTAAACTAGTGTGTGATAAAATAAAGCCTAGGAAGACAATATGTGACAGCGCATAGAGAAAAGAACCTTTTTTTCATTCTTCTTTATATGCGATCTATTTTCTAAAGAAACATTAAGGAAATCTTTTAAATTTTACAATGAACGTAGGTTATTGAACTCCAGTGAGTCCAATAAAAACAAAAATAGAGTTTTTATATATTTCTTTTACACTAAATAACACCAAAAATTTACTTCTTTGTGTTTTATGGTAAAAGTGGGATGTCTCGCCCACGGCCCCTTCCGGAGTGACCCCTACAAAATAGAGTTTTTATATATTTCTTTTACACTAAATAACACCAAAAATTTACTTCTTTGTGTTTTATGGTAAAAGTGGGATGTCTCGCCCACGGCCCCTTCCGGAGTGACCCCTACAAAATAGAGTTTTTATATATTTCTTTTACAATAAATAACACCAAAAATTTACTTCTTTGTGTTTTATGGTAAAAGTGGGATGTCTCGCCCACGGCCCCTTCCGGAGTGACCCCTACAAAATAGAGTTTTTATATATTTCTTTTACACTAAATAACACCAAAAATTTACATCTTTGTGTTTTATGATAAAAGTGAGATGTCTCGCCTACGGCCCCTTCCGGAGTGAGCCCTACAAAATAGAGTTTTTATATATTTCTTTTACACTAAATAACACCAAAAATTTACTTCTTTGTGTTTTATGGTAAAAGTGAGATGTCTCGCCCACGTCCCCTTCCGGAGTGACCCCTACAAAATAGAGTTTTTATATATTTCTTTTACAATAAATAACACCAAAAATTTACTTCTCTGTGTTTTATGGTAAAAGTGGGATGTCTCGCCCACGGCCCCTTCCGGAGTGACCCCTACAAAATAGAGTTTTTATATATTTCTTTTACAATAAATAACACCAAAAATTTACTTCTTTGTGTTTTATGGTAAAAGTGAGATGTCTCGCCCACGTCCCCTTCCGGAGTGACCCCTACAAAATAGAGTTTTTATATATTTCTTTTACAATAAATAACACCAAAAATTTACTTCTTTGTGTTTTATGGTAAAAGTGAGATGTCTCGCCTACGGCCCCTTCCGGAGTGAGCCCTACAAAATATAGTTTTTATATACTAAATATTTGGATGTATTTAAGATTCGACCCGGTGGAATATATCATTCTTATTTAATTTTTTTCAAAACTATTAATTCGTTGTTGGAAGTCAGCCACAAGGCAAAATTTCTATAGTTAGACTTACACAATTTTTTGTCGAATTTGAAAATATGGTAATGAAAAGTAGCTGCGGGGGGGCCACCGAAACCAGCTAAATTTTTAAACTAGTGTGTGATAAAATAAAGCCTAGGAAGACAATATGTGACAGCGCATAGAGAAAAGAACCTTTTTTTCATTCTTCTTTATATGCGATCTATTTTCTAAAGAAACATTAAGGAAATCTTTTAAATTTTACAATGAACGTAGGTTATTGAACTCCAGTGAGTCCAATAAAAACAATAACTTGCATGAAATTAATTAATTATGATATCAAAATTAACTTATAGATATAATAATATTTATTTTCTAAAAGGAAGACCAAGTACGTGGTATCTTTTCAGTCTCTTTATTTCAGCGCTATCATTCAAAAGATTAATGGCAAGTAGATTTGAATGATTGCTCAGTCTTTGTAAATATCTCTCGCAGAATTTGGCAATTTCCTAGAAAGGGACTTAAGGGTAAAAAAATCAATTTTCACTTTTTTTTTTTTTTTTGATGTGGACAACATCTGAGCATCGAATGAGACCGATGCCATGCCCCAAAAGTGTTCCCTCCCAGAGATATGCGCGTTTTGGTACACCAAAGAAACACGTATTTAAATCTTTAAAATGGCTCTCCTGAACAAAACCGGTTTTTACCCTTAGGTCCCTTTCTATTTTGCGCGTCACATATATATTTTTTTACTTTGTTTTAAACATTATTTAACAGTTACTATTGAAGATACTCCAATAACTCCAATAATCTTATCAATATTCCAGAAACAGATCCAGAGGTTGTGAAATCCAATAATCAATATGCCACTATTGAAAATCTACACAAATACACCAACTACACGGTGTGGGTGGTGGCCTACACTAAAGTGGGCGATGGTGTTAAAACGAAACCGTTCTATTGTCGAACAAATGAGGATGGTAAGACACACTCTGCACAAACACAAACACACACACACACACGCACACAGAAGCACATGTACCTTCGAAATGGTAATTAAGATTTAATTAATGCTGCATGTTATCTATTCCTTACAGTGCCATCCGCACCGCAGGCCATTAAAGCGATACCGGCTTCAAGTACAAAAATTATCATATCCTGGTTACCACCAGAGCTTCCAAATGGCGATATAGTAAGTTTATTTTCACATTAAACTGTAATCAATTTTAAACATAAATTTTGTTTTTGTTTTGTTTTTTTCTTAATTTTAAACAGACTGGCTACACGTTCTACATGTCCATGTTGGAAGGTGGGCGCGAAGAAGGCACTCATAAACGCATTTTGGGTCCTTACGTGGAAATGCACGAGACGCAACGTACCCAAGAGTCAGCCACTTATCAATTCTGGCTGACAGCATCCACGAAAGTGGGTGAAGGTGAAAAAACGGATGTTGTCACAGTGCCACCAAACAATAAAGTACCTGCCCGTATTGTATCGTTTAGCCAGCGCGTGATAACACCGTGGAAAGAAAACCTAGAGCTGACATGCCGAAAAGTAGGCTCTCCAGCTCCTGTGACAATATGGCGCTTAGATGGCCACAATTTAGAAACGAATGCCCGCAAGACGATTGCCAAAAATGGCACTTTATATATACGAGAAACGCAAGCCACCGATGCGGGCAACTACACTTGCAGCGTGGAAAACACCTGGGGCAAAGATGAAATCATATACAGTGTTGTGGTAAAAGTGCCGCCAGAAGCGCCCAACCTCACCGTTGTCACTGCCTATTCGGATAGTTTGCTGCTGGAATGGTCGGACAACAATAATGGCGGCAGTCCCATACTGGGCTATGTCATCAACTATAAACGCGACAATGGCGATTGGGAAGAATTGCAAGTGGATGCTAAATCCTATTCGCATCTGTTGAACAATCTGTGGTGTGGCACCCGTTATCAGTTGTATATAACGGCTTATAATAAAATAGGCACAGGTCTGCCTTGCGATATTGTCAATACGCACACCAAGGGTAATCCGCCAGTGCAGCCCAAGCACTCGCAGATGATTACCAATAATTCTACCAGCGTTACCTGTTGGTTGGATTCCTGGGGTGACGGTGGTTGTGGCATTTTATACTTTATGATTGAATCGAGAATATATGGCAGGTAAAGATGGTTTAGGAATTCAATTTTCTTTTTTATTAAAAACCTTTTTTATTTCTTTGCACTCTCAGATCGACTTGGACGGTAGTGTCGAGTCATATACCACCGACAGAACGCATATACACGGTTAGTGATTTGGTACCTGGTACTAAGTACCAACTTAGAGTAACAGCGCACAACAATGCCGGCTCCACGACAGCGCTTTATAATTTTACAACACTATCGCCACAAGGAGGTGAGTAGCCATCCAATTGGATTTAGAATTTCGTTTTAGAAGAGAGGAAGTCAAAGAGTTTTAGGAAAAATATAAATCATAATTGACGTTACTTTCTAAGATTGAAAATGTTGCTCTTATTTTTCATTTTACTCTTTCATATTTAACAATATGTTTCAAACATAAAAAAGCAAAAATATTAGGTCTGTTCCAAGTAATTTCGGGCAAGTTTGGGCTAATGAGAGTAAAAAGAAAATTACTCTCTCAAAGTGCAAAATCTACCCAAATTTGCTGGAACGCAAAAAACCATAATTATATATTTTGAAAAACTAGTGCTGCTTGTTTTTTGAATTAGTTTTTATTTTAGTGGTTTCATACACTGAATAAAACTCAACATCATGAAATGAAAGATTAGCATCATTGTAAATGTAACATGTCGTCTTCATCAGACTCCGTTGATGTGTCCATAAGTTGCTCAGTAATCTGAAAAAGCATTTTTGTATACTAACCAAAGTGGCAAATATGAGCATATGTACTAACAACTTCAAGTTTTTTTGAAAAATTTTCCATATTACTTTTAACCAATTTTCAATTAACAACTTCTTTCCTGTAATTGTAAACTTTCTTTTTACTTTTTTATTTTCAAATGTAAACAAAAAACAGCTGATAATATAATTCTTGCCCAAACTTACACAAAGAAATAGTTCGGACGACTTTGTACAGGAAATATAAAAAATTACTCTCTCATTTTCTCTCAAAATTGCGCAAGAATTGTTATCTGGAACGCATTTGGGTAACTTTGGGCGAGTTCGGGCTGCATCTGGAACACAGCTATTATATCTTGTTTGCATTTATTGTAAAATTGCAACACTTATTTGACAATCAGCTGTTTTTGTTTGAATTAAAACCTGAGACCTGGTGTTAATGCACTCCCTCTAAAATAAAAATTATTTTCACCGGTATTCATAAAATTTAAAATGAGTTTGAAATGTATTTTAATCAAATGTTTTCATACAAAATTTTCTTAAAACAGATTTCAAATACGTTTTATTTTTTTATGAATATGGGGGTTTTTTATATTTCGTAAATGATTTATTTTTAAATTATGCAACTACTTTTTCAAAGTGAAAAATTATTTTGAAAATTAAATTGTTTAATATAAAAATGAAGCAGATTATCAGCTGTTTTCAAATCTTAACTTGACAGCACTAAATTTAATGCCCAAAAAGCAAAATTTTACTTCATAAAATGTACTTAAATGAAAATCAAAAAGGGTTTCAAAATTTGTTTTAACAAAATTATTTTATAAAATCAGATTTTAAAACAGTCTATTTTCGCACAAAGTATTTTGCTTCACATATGGATAATGTATATCATTTAAAAACATTGTCGACTAGATGGGACATGGGTTTTTGTATTCATACCTTTCGAAAGCCAGCTATAGTTACTTAAGGTCATGCGCTATTATGCACGATGCTCTACTAAAATCTCCCGACGGTGTAAATTCAACCACTTGGCGTTTAAATTTAGAATAATTCATCATTGCACACTTGCAGGTGCTCTGAAATATCTGGAAAATAATTTTTGCTCTTATTCGCTACGCATTACTTTTTAAGAAAACAATAACTGCCATCCCTAAATACGGGCGGCAAGCGTTTTTTAGCCGTCAAAAGATCTCATGTCCATACATTTTGTATGGAGCATACCGAAATAACGCGGCGGCAACGCTTTGCTATTGGAAAATCCGATTTTGACAGAGCGTTTTCTAATGAAGTTGGTTGCAAAAGAAGAGAATTGAAACCAGAGAAAAAGAGCAAAGATTTACAAAAGTGAAATATATAATAAAAGAAAAAATTTGTGCACTTCGTATTAGAAAATGGTGGTAAGAAAATATTTACAATATGATTATATACAAATTTCAATAACAAAAACACAAATGTCGTCCGTCCAGCTGTTAAAATAATCAGGGTTGTTTAATTTGTTTGTTTGATAACCCTGTTTTTATTGTTTTTTTACATAACGCTGTCGCTTTTGTTTAGGTATGGCATTTCAGCGTTAAAGCTCAGCGGAAAAAAACGTTCCGCTTTCCGCCCGTATTTAGGTATGGCTGTAAAGAGCACTTGCCAGTCGCAAAGCAGCTCTGAGTCAGTCAACATCAAGCCTCGTTGGCAATTATTTTTTAAGTGCAGCCAGACCACTGATTGTTTACTCTCTTTCGAGAGTTTTGCGTCTCACTCGCACTAGTTAATTTCAACAACACAGACAACACTGTATAGGTTTACGGTTGTTCTGAGGTTTTCTCCGTTGTTAACTACGTTGCTACTTCCTATGTGAAGGCATAGGTCGGAGTAAATTCAAAGAAACAAAAATCTAAAACTCTGTGAAGAATTAAAAAAACGTATTTATATATTGTTGATCTACAGAGAGATACCTTTGAAACCACACGTATTTGATCAATATCGCTGAAAGTTCAGATACTTTAAAGTGTACCACAAAAAAAAATGTGTGGCGAATTTGTATATAAAATACCAATTCTACATGACATAAGAATTAAATAAGATAAGATAAGGGATAAGAATTAAAATAATTAGCAAGAGCAACTAAAATAATTTAAAAATATATATGTATATGTAAATTCGATAAAATATTTTTCATTTTAGTCATCTACAATACGGATTTGAATGCCATGTCTCCCATGACCGACAGCCCTTTTTATGCGAATATCAAAGTCCTGCTGCCAGTCTGCTTGTCATTAATAATGCTATTGGGTCTTCTGGGAGCTGTCTTTGTAATACGGAAAAAAAGTAAGTCGAAAGAAAAAGCTTAAAAATACCTTAATTAATTAATAAAATCTCTTAGAAATCAGTAACAATCAGTCGCGCTTAGCATCTTCATCGATGTCGGAAACACCTTCATTAACCCAACTGCAGAATAAACAAAATCGTGAACAACAATATCTGGCCGTGAGATGCAATCCAAATGTGGGACCACCCCGGGGCTCCAATTCCAATGATTCGGGAAGTTTTGGTAAAGCTGAAAGCAACGAGTACATCGAAGACATTTGTCCTTATGCCACTTTCCAATTGAATAAACAGCCATATAGTGAAAGTTCGTACAGTGGTAATGTGTACAGTGGGCCATACCATTCGGTAAGGGGATCATTTGTATATCATGATGTCAAGCCCGAGGGTTATCATGTAAGTTTGTGAACTTGAACTTGAGGAAAACATTAAATATCAAATTTTTCTTTTCTTTTTAGTCCAAGGAACCTGAGTATACAAAAGTACGACGAAAGGTGGGCAGATTAAGGGATCCACACTCGGAAAGCCAAGGTAGGTCTATAAAGTATTTAATTAATCTTAGAGCTCCCTGCAAAATATTCCCCTAGTATACAACTTAAGTAGTTAGAGATTGAGGCTAGAGATCTTAAATTAAAGTATACAAAAAAAATATAAATAAATAAATAAATCTGAAATCATATTTGTGTTTTTACCTCAGCATGATATTCCTTTTGAATGACCACCACCAAAACGTAAAATTGGCCTATGACATTAATTCATCTGAGTCATAAATAATTTATGTTGGTTTTAATTTCAATTCCGAAACGCCTTTAATCCGTCTGTTTATCCATATATATTTTATGATTTGCTGAAGCAAAGAAAAACAAGATATCAAGATATTTTTTTTATTAAAAACATTTGCCTTTATGTTTTTCATACTCATCAATCAACATTTCTCCTCATCCATATTCATGATATCATCATGACCACAACAACACCGTATCAAAATCAATCAAATCAAAATCCATCATCAAATCGTACTATAAACTGTTTTAGAATCGGATAATCCAGGCTCAACAGATTCTGAAGTTAGGAAAATCCTAACACTTCACATACCAATTACAGAATATGACACACTCGGCTCCGAATCGGACAACGATGTTTCAGCAAGAGCTATGAACTCGGCTAAATATAGACCACAACGAGGTGGGCATAATTAATAAACGATACATTGTTCTATAATGTTTTTTTCTCTTCCCTCTTTCCCCCTCACTTACGCTGGCTTACATGCAGAAACACAAGACGAGTCCTCCTCTTCATCGGATGCCACACCCACCAGCATGTCACGAAAATCCAAACCACCTTTTACCAACCGGAAAGCAGCTAAAACCGGCACGACCAGCAAAAGGCATATACGATCATCGAGCGGTTACTCGAGTAATCACGATGAAACGACATTTAGGTAAGTAAACTGTTTGTATCACATCTCCAAAAAGAACAAAAAAATTATTACAATCATTCTTCACCTTTTTGGGGGAAAGTTGTAAAAATGCTGCAATTTCTGCTGAAAAAATTTCAAACTCCACTAAAAGAATATACACCAAACATTTCCCCACTGCTAAGCACATGAAATAAAATTCGATTTTTAAGCCAATAAGACTATTACCAAATTCAGTTATAAATAAAGATGCCCACTTCTCACACCCCCTTTCCTTAAAGGGGTATTTTACAATAGAACACTTGTTGGGCTTGAAAAAGGCAAACAATTATACGTATTTTTTTTAATTGGCTATACAATTAATAAAGGCAGACTTCAAATTACAATTTCAAGTTATATTTAAGGAGTAAGTTTATTTAAAAAAAAATAAATAACGTTTCAGCATTGCTAACTTTCCACCCAACTATCAGGATCACATAAATCCACCAGCCCGCTTTTCCGATGAAAAATCAAAAGCCCAGACATCACCACGCATACGTGCCAACTCCAAACTGCAAAGAGAAACATTTCAAATAAATGTTTAAGACATTGAGAACTTCTACAAAATAACCAAAAATTAACTAAGGAAAAAATTACTTTGTAAGACAGACACAAAAGCAACCAACTACATATTTTGTAAATGCTGCAGAAAGAAACGAAAAATGTTAAACAAATTTAGATTTAAAGAACGTTTTGTACATACAATAATTTAATTAATTAATTAATTTAATGACACAAATTTAAATGTAAATTTAATTGTCTTGACTAGGCTTGCATTCGTTAAATCAGATCATTTTTTTCGCTAATTTTTTCTTATGATTCTAATGCTTGGTTTTCACTATGTCAGTTTTGTTGTCAAATTGCCCAAATTGTTGGCAATTGTATGAAAACGGGTTGTCATATGGCGTCATCTATGTTTGCAGTCAGTTATGCAAACATAGATGACGCCATATGACTACCCGTTTTCATACAATTGCCAACAATTTGAACAATTTGACAACAATTTGACAACAAAAATGACATAGTGAAAACCAAGCATAAGTTAAAAACGGTCACTGCTCTCGACGATTGTTACGGCATAAAACCTCTTCATATTTAAATTAAATTAAAATCAACTATTTCTAAAAATTAATCTTTATAGGACTATAAGTTGACTTATAGTCCTTTTCCTGTTTCCAGTGACACTTGCTGTCAATTAATCTTGTCAGTTAATTCGCGGAAGTAAATACTGGCAGTGCCGTATATAATTTTTTTCGGTTTGTGAATTCGCTCTCAAATACTGGGAAACACTCGCACTAGGAAATTAGAAAATTAGGAAGTTTTTTCGATAGTGGTAAATTGCTTGCCGATGAGGTTTGGGCAGCAAATTTCTCAATTTCCATTTAATCTGGCAAAGTGATCAACAGAAGCACTACTCATGATTTATGAAATAAATATTACAATTGCAAACGCTTGTTATACGAAACTCAACGAGCAAACAGCTGCTGTTAATTTTACAAATAGCAATCATGTTGCGTTTTGTTCTGCGAACTTTACAGGTTAAATTTTTAGTGAGGCTAGAGTTCAAATCTGCGAGTGTACAAATATTTTTTTATTTTTATTTTACCATATTTTTTTAAGAAATGCTTAAATTAAATTGTTATTAACTTTTTTAGTTTTATTTTGGTAGTTTATTTTATTATTTATTAAGTTCGCGGTCGTTTTTTTATATAAAATTATTACAATTTTTATTCTTAATTATTTTGTAAGAATTTGTATTAAATTAAGTTTTTAATTTAGCAATCAATACTAATCCATGCTGCTAGTTTAATTACTATAAAGAAAAGTATTGTAAATAGCACACCCTTAATTAAAATTTTGACTTTAGTACAAATTTTTTAAATATAATATGCACTCTTGCAGATTTGAACTTGGGTCTAAATAAAAATTCTTTGTTTCGTAAAATATAATTATTTTTATAATTTAAATAACGCAATTTTTTTTTTATTCAATATATAATTTTAAATAAAGAAATGACTGATTTCAATTCGTTGCATTTATTGTATTTTTTATAAAAACACTGACTTTCAAAAAGACTTATTAACAACAACAAAATATTTAAAATGCAAAACAAGAAGAATATTCAAAGAAATAATACAAAGAAATATGTAATGTTATACAATGAATATGTTTTCATAGCAAAACAAAAAATAAATAAATTTATTAAATTGAAAGTGCGAGTAGTATATCATATTAAGTAAACTAATTAACAAAAACAAAACACATTTAGTTTAAAATAGCATGTAATTAAAGAAAAAAAACACAGTTAGAAAATATTTAAACAAATTGGCCAAAAAGAACGTTCAATGTAACTACGTTACGTAGTCAATATATAACGTAACGTCTTAACGTTATTTTATATATACATATATTTTGTATAAACTGTTTTCCTCGTTTTATGAAATTAACACATTTTGTTAGTTAGTTTTATATATAAAACAAACTGGACTTTAATATTTCAGTTAATAGAATTTAGCCATAATAATTGTATGATATTAAAAAAAATTACATGTGCAAAATTTATGCATTTAATAGTTACTAAGAACAAATATTAAACTATTAAGAGTATTTAGCAAAACAGCAAATCGAGTTAAATAAACGGAAAATTATCTTTAAAAAAAATCTTACTAAAGTTTTGTGTCAAATATGTAAAAAAGCAAAATCTCGCCTAAGGAAAGCAAAACATACCAAAACAAAAATCAACAAACCAAAAACTACTCTACGTACTTCTAAATGTGCCATATATAGATTGTAATGAAACGAAAAAGAAAAAATAAAAATAGCATTGAATAATTATTGTTGTTAACCATAAATATGTAAACAGTTAAAAAACTTTCAAAGTCACAAACTATTCCTGGTTTTGAGGTTTTATAAATATTTGATGATAGTTTCTAAATAAACATTTTGTTTAATTAAAAATTACCAACAATATGTATACAACATACAACTCCTACAATAGCTTATGAATTGAACAAATATTTCAAAGAACTTAGTTTTTCAGGTTTAAAGTGCCAAATTAAATATATTTGTTTTTAATGTATTATTCTTTTGACAAAGGCCTTATTACTGTTACCGAATCGTCTTTGATTGTTACACTTGATTTAAAAAATTCTCAATGCTTTTTATTTAATGTGATACACATTGACATAAGGCCCAATACCTTAGAAATTTGCACTATTTTCATATTTAATTATTGTGAAATTCCCACTATTGTATGGTGTTCAGACAAGCGTTTTTAATTTAGTCAATATTCGCTTAATTGACAGAATTATCTTCCTGCTAACATATACAAAATTTAGTCAATTCAATTAACGTATGACCACTAAAAGAAAAAAATTTTACATATTCAGGAGGATCCCAGGTTCAAATCTGGGATCTCTTTTTTTTTTTTTTTTTTTAATATGTTAATAAATAATAATTTTTATTTTTCTAATTAATAATCATATTTTATTTGTTTTTTTTTTTCTTTTTACCCATTTAAAGTGCTAAATCACGACTACCTTCGTTCAGTGAGTCGCGTTTTGCTCATTAAACATACTCCATAGCAGTGCTCTACTTGCAATTTGACTCGTGTTAATTGAGCAATCGCTTAATTAATGTTATGTGGATAATTGTGCTTAATAAGGGCATTACTTGCAGTGAGCTACATTTAGATGTACATATGTATGTCTGAACGCCGTATTAGGTTCATAAAATCGTTTTACTTATTTTCTTATTAAAAAATATATTTATCCATTCTTTTACACTAAATAGCCATTTTGTAAGATTTCATAAAAAATGTTCAACTTAATTTTTATGGGTTTTGTTTTATTTTGCTTTGTCTGAAATAAATAAAAGCACTAAACAATATTAAATACAAAACAATCCAAAAGATGAAACCAAAAACCTAGACAATATCCTTCAGCATTCAAACCAAATAACAATAATAAATACATTTTGTAAATATGTATGTGTAAATAAAATGCAAATAATTATCTGCCCAATTTTCTAAATGGCAAACTTAACTTTCTTTTGCATTTAGAAAAAGTGGTCAGAAATATTGGAAATATATATTATTATTATGTATTAAAGGAAAACACATCAAACGAATAACTAAAAATATGACTAACAAAGAAAAAAAATACCAACAAACAAAAATATAAATAAAGAATAAAAAACAAAGAATGAAATGTTTTGCAGGTGGCTTTAAATAAAAGGAAAAAATATATAGAAAACAATAAGAAATTTTTAAGTAATAAATAGAAATTATGTGTAAAAGTATTCAAACACTTAAACAATATCTGTAGCGATAAAGCTAATCAAACAGAAATTAGAGACACGGTATGATAATGGGAAACTTTTAATTTTGTTTTTTCAAAATTAATGCAAAATTTGTATAAAAACAATAACAAAAATTTGTAGAAAAACGAAAACTCTAGACACAAAACTAATTGTATGAATTATCTAAAAATGTAATATTTATTAAATGATTAACGAAAAACTAATGGAAATTATAAAAATAGTTAAAAACATTGAACAAATTACAAAATAAACATTCAAAAACAATACTTAATAAAAATAAAAGAAAAGAAATCATAATGGAAAATAATGTATGTATAAAATAAAAACTACAATAAATAAATGTTGATAATCAACACAAAAAATACTGAAAAACAAAAACAAAACTGGTTTATTTAATTCAACAGAGCAAAAAATGCTTTCTATGTTGATTTATCAATGTTCGAGATATAGATGGCGCTTAATCTCTATCTACACACGCCCTTAAGTATGCAAAGAATATTCATGTATTCACTAGTATGTATAATACCATACTTGTACCCTGCTAGTTGTATTCATACGTATGACCGCATTGGCTGCGATGGTCGAGGCGCATGTTAATGCAGACAACACTCGTAGAGGAAAAGCTGCTGAGCTGAGTTCAAATCTTGATTGGGGCAACATGGAAATTTAATTATAATGAAAAATATAAATATAGTTATTAAAAGGAAAAATAAGTTTAAGACGACTACCTTCGATAAAGCTGGCTTGACGACCAGAAATATAAAACAAAAAGCAGGGTTTTGACATTGTAGACACACGTCTCCACCAACTTTGTATATCACCACACACTCATAAAACTTACTCACCTCACCACCAAACGTATATGAGAAAAAGGGGAATAAAAATAATCACTTAAACACCACCAAGCAGCTTATATGGCACTGATACACAACTTCCACCACGAAAAAAGCACATCATGTTGATAAAAAATGACAATGATGTCACCACAAAACCTGGACAAAACTGTGCACGGTAAGAAAAGCAAAAACACGTGTCAGGTTTTGTGTACCAGAAAAAAAAAACAAAACAAACCAACAACAGCGCAGAAAAGTACTACACCAACACTACCGCTTTCTTTTTTATGCCGCTTCTTCTTTTTGAGGAATACAAGATAAGTCGGCGCTGAAAAGCAATACGCCATGCCTATTCCCATCGGTAGACGCTCTACTACACATCTGTAGGCGCTCAGAGCCTCGTATTAAACAATTGTGTTATAGGAATCACAAAAAGACATAAGATTACTGTTCCAACACAATAAATACACATATTTTTGTTAGGTAAGCGACGTTAAGGCTCCTCCCAACCAAAGTATGCAAGAATTATCTAAAATAAGCAGAAAGAGGTGGAAAATGTCAAGGAAACCCATATGTGGTTACGCAGAAATGATTTATCTAGATGGTTACAGCCACGAATCAATTTTTCCCCCAAAATTTAACAACTACCCACACAATAAAGAGGAATAACCACCAACAATAATTTTCATCAAGAGAATCGTGAGAATCGTTTAAGTTGTTAATACCAACCTCCACACACACAACCAAACAAACGTGGGGAATATTTCTGTTTCGGCTCACAAGCCCGCTGCTTTTGTTTTGCTCAAACCAAACGCACACACACACCCCATACTAACGCATGTTAATTAAATTAAATTGATATTTGCAAGCAGCAGACAGGATTTGAACCCGGGTTGCCTCTTTTTACAATTGCAGCACAAGCATCTCAACCAACTCAGCCAACCGCATTATGCTAATGACGGTAGCTACTAAGGTATAAGTTTGTCATTCTACTTAGCAGCAAACATATGATTTTGTTTGCATACCTTAAGGTGAAGGTGGACACAAAATTTAGCGCCATCTTTTGTTTATACAACGATAACATCACATAAAAGTATGTATTACTTCTAGCCAAAGTAAGTTGATAAAAACATTAATTTTTTAGAAAAGTTGGGCAGACTTTTTAAAAGGAAACTGTACATAAAACCGTCTTATCTAGTTGTTTTTAATTACAAACATTTCTTTTTTTTAATGTTTTCTTTTTAAATAAATAAATATATGTACATATATGAAAGTAACTGGACAACGCGCAACACAAACATATGAAACACTTACCGTTATTTCTTCGTTATTAGTTTGCCTCCTTCATGTAATCAACAACTTTAGAAGCAAAAAAATATCATTTAGTTTATTTATTTATAGATTTTTTTTTATTTTGTACAATAACTTTATTTGTTAACATTAAATATATTTTTGTGTGTATGTGTATTTGGTAAATTCAAATTGTGTATGACCTTTGAAGCTGATTGTCCTTATGAAATAAATAAAAATGTTGTTGTGTATTTTATAGCTACTTGAAAATAAATGCTTTTTGAAGAAAAAATATTTATCAAGTTATTTTTAATATAACGCCCCAAAAATTATTGTAAGCACCAAAGCGAAAAATTGTCCCAGCGTTTTGTACATACAACATTGTCACAACATCTTACTGCCAGTATTTTGAAAACACTTTAAAGTTTAGATCTCTGGAAACAACCGTTGGTTCCATTATATTCTAGTTTATTTAAGAAAAGAGTTTAAAAACTAATCATTTGCGATCAGTTGGCGGCAAGGGAACAATACAAACGTATGTACAAGTATAAATATTTTTTGCTCTCAATATTTATTTAAGATTGGCAATTTTAATAATTTGGGGCATATATATGATGTACTATATCTTCCTATTTATGTGCATATACATCGTTATATATAATTCAAAAAGCCGTAACTGACAAAAAATGCAAAATATACTTTTCATTATATGTACATGATTATCACAATAAAAAATTCTGTATTGCATGTTTTGTCAGTTAGGGCCTTTGGTTATAACTCAAACTTTTGGAAGTTTTCCGAAAATTTGATAAGCAAATTCATTTTTTTCAACTTTTTATTTACTTTTTTTTCTAATTTTTCGACCTCTTTGTAATTAACCAGTTTTTTAAGCTTTAGATCTAAAACTTAAAAAATAGTTTGATTGCATTTTTTATTTTATTTATTTTTTGCGCAGTGTATAGTCGTTTTTAGTAGGTCGAAAAATAATTCAATTTTTCACTCGAGTACAATTATCTTTATTATTATGCACTTTCTTTGTCAATAAACTAACGAAAATTCAGTTTTCGAAAAAAAAAATTCGCTAAAGGTCATATCTTTGATTTGCAACACTTAACAAACAGCAAATATTAAAAAAAAAATACCGAAAACATTTAATTTAAATTATGTATGTATATATAATAAATATTTGAAGCTTTTATATTTGTATAATATTTTCATGTGCTTTTAAAAAATTCCATTTTGTGAAAAAGAACTTACGAACTAAAAAAAAACTATACAAAAACGTATAAATGTATTGTTTAAATTTAAATTAATTATTGGTTTTGAAAAACTTTAGCGATACTAAACATTCGAAATTTGTAAGGAAAAAATTAATACATATTAACATTTAAAAAAAAGAAGACTACCTTCCCGGTATTATTTATATACATTTGCAACATTTCGAAAATAATTTATATTTTACAATATCAGGCCACTCGTTTCACAATGTAGAAACATTCTAGATCAATTTGTTCATTTACTTTAACTACTTTCAGTATTACATTTAAATAATTTTTTGTTATTAGATTTATGCTTTGATAACATCTTGCTTTTTTTCTTTTTGCTTTTACACGAAGAAAAATTTAAGAAGATTAGTAAACTATTAGGAATAAAAATTAAATTCTTATCCCTCTAAATTACAATTAGAATTAAAAAATCTTATTCACACAACAATTACACATTTCTAACTATCAATTTAAAACAGGAATACATAAAACATAAATTTCTAAATTAAAAAAAAAAAATAGTTGTAAAATTAGTACATGCATTGGATTGCTACTATAACAATAAAAATATTAAAAATGGCAAATATCAGAACATAATGGGCTTATCTTTACACTGGTCTATTACGTAACTGGTAAAACGTTTAAGGAACTTTGGATATTCACGCTTATAGATAGCGCGTAAAGCAGAAGCAGGAGCCCAACCACCAGGATTAACTAAAATTTGAATATATAAAGAAGAAAATTGATTAACATAACTGAAGAATTCGTCAAGGCTTTAATTGTGTACATCCCCACACTAAAAGTTAATTTATAAGTAAACAAAAACAAAACTTCATAGAGTCTCACTTTCTTTCTTGTCTTTTATTCTACTTTTTCTTTCACACAAAGCAAAGCATTGCAGGAATTCCAGCACGGATCTTTCTTTACAAATTTGTTTTTGCTTGCCGTATAAATTTCACTAACGCTAAGTGATTTACACAATTAGGGCCGTAATAAACTACTCACCCACAGAACAATATGTAACTTTACAAGTTAAATCGTTACGATTTAATTTATCATTTTTATTTTTACCCGGTGGTAAAATGGTCTGACAGGCGAGTATGACAGTCAAAAATATTCTCACGCATTTACCATTTTTTGACTAACAAGTAAAAAATAAAGAAAATTAATTTGAGAAATTGAATATATGTGAATTTTAAGAATGTACCTCTTGCTTTGAATACTCTGTGGAATTATTGCATACAATCCAGCTGTCGTAGGCTCCTTCATCAAGACCATTTGTAATTTTGCGCATATGAGACCAAAATAGTGCATCCCTTTGACTGGCGGGCCAAACACGTTTGTGAGTTTGTAAAAACAAAAATGTATCGGGCGAAATCTTTTCCAAAATTATACAATCTTCCAAAGTAGCTGAAAATTTTCAGAATTTTAATTTTTTTAATTAATCATAACGTATGTATATTATTTTTCGAACTTCTTAGATTATATAGTGTTCAGACGCATTCTTAATTGAGTCAATATTTAGTTTATTGCCATCATTATCTTCCTGTGCACATATTCAATTAACAACGTATGACAACTAAAAGTAAAAATGCTAAATGCTTCATATTCATGAGGATGCCGAGTTCAAATCTGGGATCGTAATTTTTATTTTTTTTTTTAATTTTTCTAATTAATAATAATTTTTAATCTTTTAATTAATAATAATATTTAATTTATGGCTTTTTTATTTTTTTCCCTCATTTTAGGTGCTAAATCTCGACTAACTTTGTTCAGTGAGTTGAGTTTGCTGTTTGCTTTTATAGCAATTAAGTGTTAATTGCCCAATCACTTAATAAAAATTTTATATGGTTAATTGAGCTCAATAATGGCAATAATTGGGATAAGCACAATTAAGATGTATATCTGAACACCGTATTAAATTCAAATCTGCGAATTTACAAATTACTTTTATTTTAAAAATTTCATGTTTATCTATTATTTAAATGAAATTTAGGTTTTAATTGAGAGTATCCAATTTTGATTTTAATCTACGACAGCAAAATATTTGCTAATCGAACAGGAATTGATTTTCCTATACGGGAAATAGTGGACCAAGATAGGTAAAAAAAAGTTACAATTTAAATTTTTTATATCTACAATTAAATCCAAAAAAAAATGTTTTTTTTTTATTTTATGCTGTTCCTCATCTCATAACCCTATTTTTTAAAATTGAACTCAACAAATACTTTCTTAAATACTGTATGAAGTTTCAAGAAATGTTTTTCCGAAAGCCCCCTCTGAGATCCAGAATAGTAACAGGCCAAGTAAAATATATAAAAATTACTAGCACAACTTCAATTTCTCTTTCTCTTTTCGGAAAAACGTTCATGTAATTCTCTAAACAATTTTCTTTTATACTCACTTTCCCATTCATTACGAAATTCAGGCATAAAGAAATAGTGACACATCTCTCTAGCCGTTACACCTTTAACGGTATGATAAGCTTTTAAGGGATCCATCACCATACCGTTAACCTCCTCCTCTCGTTTATACATTTTTATTTCACCCTCATCGGCAAATATTTGCCAGCCGTTGCCATCTTGGCCGACACCCTGACGGGCATAGTGAAGCTGCTCTAAACACACTCGATCAATCTGCATTGAGTTTATTGTTGAAACGAAAAAAGAAACGGATAAATAATTAATAATTTCCTTTCTAATATCCGTTTGCAAGCATTTCTTCTTCTTACCTCTGGCCATAGATTGTGTGATTTTGCTAAGGCACCAGTACCAAATTCCTCTGCTGCATTGCCCTCTTCATCATCGGGCTGTGCTAAATGTATGGAATTGTGTATGGAATTTTGTGATTGTTGTGATTGAAGTTTTAATTTGGCTCGCAGCTGCATGTCCTCCTCAATCTTATCCAAACCAGTTTCGACAGCATCGAAAAATTCATCTTCCGGTAGGGTGGAATGTGGGCCCTCCTATAAAAATTAGATAAAAATAATAATAATAATTGCAGAGAAAACAAGTTTTTTAGCCACGTTCTGTTAATTATAAAATTTTCGTGTAAACTTTTGATGTTTTGTCATGTTTTTGTTTATTTTTTTTATGCAATAAAAATAGAAAGCAAGTAGTTTTGTGGTCCTTAATTAACGACGATACAAATCAGATTTTACATGTTTCGAATACATATTGATGTACGAGTGTGTGCACACGAGTGAGTACTTGTATGTATGTATGTATGTAAGTCTGTTTGTGTATTATTTAATTTGTTATAATTTTGTTTGTATGTACTTTAAAATAAACACGTTTAAAATTTATAATCAGACCATTTGTTTGTTCTGGGAATGATTTAACATTTTTCATTCTCATTATAAAATATCTCAATATATTTTCCGAACTTATTTTTAAACACATGCTTTGGCTCTTATGGCTTAAGTACGTCTATATGACTGCAAATCATTGGCTATTTCCCTAAATCACTAGTGGAGTCCACCTAATTCCAAAAATAAAAATATCTCTTAGTGTAGATACGCAAAAATGTTTAAAAACCAATTGAGAATTACGTGAGAAAAATTATAGTAGAAAACTTTAAAGTTTTTACCAAACACAAGAATAAAATTTTAGGTTTCTACTTTCAATACAATTTGTTGCCTATTGGTAAACAAGAAAATATTTAATAAGACTAAAAGCATTTACTGCCAATAAGATCACCTGGTGGTCAAAATGGGCTCACTAACATTTTCAGTTCAAATAAAAATATTTTGTAGAAATATAAGAATATAACAAAAATTACTTGTTCTCTTTTTACCAGTCAATAAAATATTTTAGAGAGAAATAGAACGACGCTGTTTCTTTTCAAGCAACTTCTATACTACAAATTAATTGCAAAAAAATATTTATATTGTGCATTTCTATGTAAAAATACCTTTTAAACGATATATGATTCGTCGATATTGATAGGCGATAAGATACTTGAAAATGTACCACAAAAAGATGTGTGGAGTATTTAAAATAAATTAAATTGAAGAAATAATTTTTAAAAAGAAAATATTCTTAGTTTTATCCAAAAACTAGAGCCTCAATTAATTAGATATAAAATAATAATTTAGAAGCATTTCAATATTTAGCGTTATTATGGTTGTCGTAGTCGTGACAAGATCGATAAAATGTGACTACATTTGCCGTAGGTTTAACATTAAACTGATTTCATTTCCACCACTAATACGAAAAATAAAAGTACGATATATATTAAAAAGAAATAGCTTATTCACACAGCACAACAAACTCGTCGTCATAATTCCCCTTATTCTGTAACTATGTTTCAACGTCACGTCAAGACAATATTAAAAAAAAGACATTTTTGTACTACTTTTCTCCAGCAGATGGCAATTTCCAACAGCCTGTTGCAGTACTGAAGGCCTTAGGGAGTAGCAACTGGATGTCAGAAGTTGTTGTCCAATTTAATGATATTGTCATGATGTGACATTGACAATTAGTTACAGAATACGGGGAATATATATTTAAATTTTTTTAAATACAGTTACTCAACTTCGTCGAAGTAAAAAAAAAAAGAACGCTGATGAGATGGCGTAGCGGCCTCGAAATCAGTACTGATCCGTTCTCTCTGAGAAATAAATAGAATGTAATCACATTCATTTATTAAATAAAAATAAAAAATAATTTGCAGTTTCGCAGATTTGAACTTATAGCCTGTTAAGAAATTTAACATCCTGTAATACAATTTACATAAATAAAAAAAAAGTTCACTATTAAAATAGAAATTCATACATAATTTAAAAAAAAAATTATTTACTATTTTATAAAAATTTATTTAAGATATTCTCGAGAATTTATATTTCAAAAATTCTCCTAACTGTTTTTAATTAGCTTTTTCTTCTTCTTTTTTTTTGGAATGGTATGCCTATTTTGTACACCCAGTCATTGTAAATGGATCGAATTACTAAGAGGGAAAATGTCCTCCCATTGAAGTTTTTTAAATCGTAATAGTCTACTTTTCAAAAGCCCAATAGTCAGACAGATTTGAGTAAAATAATACGTTTTTGGAAAGCACTCGAACAGGGCTGACTAATTAAATACATTGACACAATTTGTTTTCCTTTTTTTTATTCATAGATGCCATTAAACAAAAAAATGTGCGTTTGCAACTGGAATAAAATTAATTTAATTAAATACTTTGTATTGAATTTATTTACCTATAATTGTTAAGGCAACAGTACACCTACATTTATAGACAATGCAAACATCCATACACATACATACATACATATTATACTGTGTACATGTCTTTAAAAATAAATTAGTAATGACGTTGACTTGCATTGACAATTAAGCCAAATTTGTGTTACTAAACAGTCGTGCATACAAGAAGAGTGTTCGTTCACTCCCAAGCCAATAGGCACACATATGGACATATTTCTATACATACATACATACATATGTATGTATGTGTGCTATATTAATAGCAGCATATAAAATTTGTATGTTTTATTTTTACAAACGACCTTAACTTTGGCCCAAATTAGACACAAGTGGTATTTCGACTCAGGCTATAAACATAATACGAGTAAGAGAGGCCTGATATTTATAAAATTAAATCAAACAAACGAAGACAGTGGAAGAGAAATTAAACAAAAACTTATAATATGTATATTAAAAATACACAGCTCTTTTATATTATCATTGGATTGATGAATGACTTAATAAGACATTTAATGCTTTGTAAATAACTTTTAGATTTAATTAACCTAGTATTAAATTAAAATCGAAGCTAAATCTCAATAACAAGTTCAAACTTTTCTCATTTGGTTTTAACAATTTTCAAATAAATTTTAGGCCATTACAACGCCCAATGTTCAAATTTACTGCCAGAAAAATACAGCCTCAATCAGAGATTTCATTTAAAACAAAATAAAGCGAAGATGTTTAATGGCAAAAGTCTCGGAAAAGAGTTTATAGAGCTTTGAAAATTTTATATAAACGATTTTTCATATTTCCTTTTCCAATTCAAAGTAAGACTTTCCCTGCAGAAGGACAAGCGTTAATTGTCTTTAAGCTACTGGTAACATTACTAGTATAGCAAGCACTAGTTCAAAAGGTGATTGAACATATACAGAAAAGTACTAGTACTTCAAGTAGTTCATTTGTAGATTGATTTGACTTGTATTTAGAATTTCATATTACTTTTTGATCATATTTTAAAGCGAATTGCTAATTCGCATTTTCATTTATTTTATTTTTAATTGTTACAATTTTTAAACAAATTCAAATTTGAAACAAAGAATAGTTTTAGAAGACTTTGCCAAATGCATATCAGTTTATTTATTCGATAATTTATGTAAGTAAGCCGCAGTTTTCTTGTGTGTTAAAAAAGTGACATTTTAAAAAATAAATAATATTAAGAGCTAATTTTAAAATTTTTTAAACGTGTTTTTTTGTTAATATTTATGTTTATATGTAAAATCAGCGATCTTTTTTAAAATAATATAAACTGATACATGATATGTTCATTAGTGTTTGGTATATGGTGGAGTACCAAACGTAACTCAAGTTGTACAAGGTGCTAGTGGATTAAGGGTGCCCTGAAGGAACTTTCCATTTCCTCTTATAATCTAAGAATTGATGAACCAAAAATTGCTTGTGAAGACAAAGATTTAACAAATTTCATTGCGTGTAAAAAACCAATGAATTTAGGGATTTTTTTTTATATATAAACCAGTTCTTAATGCAGAACTGATTGTACTAGTATCCGACTAGAAGAAATTATACTAGTACTCATCTAGTACTAATGGTACTAGTAATTTTCCAAACACACTTAATGTTAATTTGAGCATTAACATGTTATAGGAAAGTTCACAGTTGAGAACTAATACTGTTGATTTTCGTACTAGTACAATACTGATTTGATACTAGTTCGATCACCTGCAGAATTTGAACATATACATATCGTCATATGTTTTCACAAAAGCCCTAAGGTACAACACAATTTAAAATCGACTTATTCATTGACTAAAATGTCCTGTATCAAAATACACGTTACTGCCACATTTTGTACTCCTACAATTATTACAATAATAATATTCTTATCAAGAAGTTTAAACTGAAAAATTTTAAAAATATTTTGAGCATTTTTCACACTTAAAGTTTTTTTTGCTTCTAATGCTAGAGTTAATGTCGACGTCGTCGACGGCGTCAAATGTCAAAAAAAAAGTTGAATCGTATGAAATTGTATGAGAGCAGTTAATCTCAACGCGTTGCAACGCCGTAAAAGTTCAATCTATTTCAACTTTTTCGGCGTTGAAACGCCGTCAACGGCGTCGACATTAACTCTAGCATCATGAAAAATTTGTTCAATGTAACTTAGGGCATTTTTGGAAACATATGACGATATGTTTTTATGTATGAGAACATACATACATATATTTGCAAGTACAAAACGAAACCGAAGTAAAGGGTGTTTTTTATAGAGTGATACAACTTTGAGTTGGCATCACTGCTTTATTTGACCACCCATTTAAAAGCTGATAGTTGATTTTTGTTTAGTTTGCTTTGACATTTCATTATGGATCGACTAATATATAATATAACAATTATTTTCATTAAAAATTTCCACAATTTGCACGAGTTGCTCTGGTGTAAGGCGATCCATAATGAAATGTCAACTATCAGCTGTTAAATGGGTGGTCAAATAAAGCAGTGATGCCAATTCAAAGTTGTATCACTCTATAAAAAACACCATTTATATAAGATTTCTACAACTCAATCTGCCTTACTCTTTAAGCACATATTTCTCAACGTCATGTCAAGACAATCTTCCTTATTCTGTAACAATTGATCAAGCTCATATCAACAATAGACAATTTCTAAGAGCATCTCGGTAGAGTCAAGGCTTTAGAGAACAATGACGGTCTGTCAGAAATAATTAACAAAGAGTAGGTAAGTGTCCTACTTTTGATATTGTCTTGAGGTGACATTGAAAAAAGTTATAGAATAAGGGGGAATATCAAATATGGGACACTAAGTAGCTGTTGTTAACAAACAATTTGCTGCTAATGATTGATTCTGAATATTCTTTAAGGCCCAGCAAATAGCGAAAGGCTGTTAAATGATATTATATGGTGTTCAGACATGCATGTTTAATTGAGTCAATAATAAGTTAATTGAAAAGTGTTCACACATACTCAATATAGCTAACTCAATTAACGTTTGACAGCAGCCGACATTTTACACATTTTACATTTTGCTTGTGAAAATTTGTGGTTAAAATTTTGCGAAAATGGAACAAAGTTTGGCTTTTAAAAAGAGTTTGCTTTTGTTGTACGTATTACATTTTTCATTTGTTTTAATTGTTAATTAAAAAATGTTATTTTAAAAACTCACACTCAACCTGACTCGCCATTTTTTTCTGTGAATTTGTTTACATATGAGTTGCCAAATTTCATAAAGTTTGTTCAGTAGGCATTATGGTACTCACTAAACAAACTTTTACAGTGCTGCATTTTAGATCTTGCTCAATTTTATAGGCAATTAAGCGTTAATTGATCAATTAGCTAATTAACATTTTGTATGGATAATTGAGCTCAATAATGCTGTTAATTGCGATAAACTCAATTAAGGTGTATGTCTGAACACCATATTAGCTGCTAACGAAAATAATTAAGGCCTTGGCTATAGAAACAGACTGTTAGAAATTGCCATTTGCTGAAAAAATAAGAATACAGAAGTGTTCTGTTTGTGATATTGTCTTGACGTGACATTGACAAATAATTACAGAATAAGGGGGATTGATTATTTATATTTGATTCATTTTTAATAGAATTTGTCAAATAAGCAGTTAATGAAAATTTTTTCATGAAGTATTTGTGAGACATTCATAAGTATCAACTCCATTCCTGCCACAATTTGGAAAAATGTCCAATTCCAGTTCATCATTAGAAAATTGTTGGCAACCATAAAAAATATATAATTTAAAAATAAACCTTAATTTATTTTGGTTGTAGTTAAATGATTTTGTATATTAAAGTTTTTTTTTTGCAATCGATGTTGATGCACAAACAGATGACTAAGAGTTTTTTCTATTTTAAAATATAAACAATTTTATATTCTTTAGGCCCCATATTTAGAGAACATCCTCTTAAACGCCAACAGTTACTGGACAATAAATTTATTTATTTTTTTCATGCTGATTATATAATTCTGTTTCGTCCATAAACATTTTTATTTTCTTTTTATTTATAAGGCAAATAACTAAACATAAGAACGCTAAACGTGAGCAAAATAATACTTTATTTTGCTGTGGGGGAAAAAACAAAAATTATGAATAATACATTTATGTAAGTAAAACTAAAACACAATTGAAAAGAAAAATATAAAGAAAATAAAGAAGTTAACAAAGAAATTTTAAAATGAAAATGAAAACGCACATTGCAGTTCTTGACTTAAACATTTTTCATAACAGGACGAGATGGCGTGTGGCCAGTTACAGCAGTTTTACTATTTAATTTATTCCCTAATAAATTTCTATATAATATAGTACATGTGCACAAAACTCCTCTTTAATATCTTCGGATAGATAATATGTAAATCCATTAGTTTCAGAAATATATATAACAATTTTTAACTGCACCTTTTTATATGGCCTTGCTCTGTCCATCGAGTCGATTTGACATCGTATGAATTCTTAAGCATTTCACACGCACATAAAGTCCAAAATAGCTTACGATTTCCGACCACTATTGATAATTTAGGGTACATGTGCAAAATGAAAACAAAGTTCTACTACATACAAACTCAAATTAAGGGCCTGGTCCTTGTAAAAAAAAGTTAAATGAAGTTTTCCAAAAAAAATTTTTTAAATTTCAATTGTATCAGTCTGTAAGGATTAATCCATAGACTGAATTAAATAAATAGATAAATAGAAAAAATTTTAAAAACTATGAAAGCACCTTTTCGCAAAAATTTACATTTTTTTTTTTTTTTTGGAGTTTAGACCTTTTTTACTATTAAATATGATGTTCAGACATACAGCTCAATTGATTTTATTGCAACTAATGCCATTATTGAGCTCAATTAACCATATAACATTTTAATTACTCAATTAACACTTAATTGCTATAATATTGAGTGAAATTGCAAATGCAGCGCTGCTAAGAAATACTTTTAGTGAGTAAAACACAGCTCACTGAACAAAGTTAGTCGAGAATTAGCACCTAAATGTTTAAAAAATGAAAAAAAAACCACAAACAAAATATGTTGAGCCATATTTTAGTTAAGTTATTGATATTAAATTTATTATCAATCAGAAAATTAAAAAAAAAAAAAAAATTAGGTCACAGATTTGAACTCGGAGTAGTTATGGATAAGAAGAATTTCTACTTTTATTTAGTTGTCATTCATTAATTGCTTAATTATTGAAAACTGACTCAATTAAAAATGTACGACTGGACACTATATAACGGTAAAAAAGTTACAAACCAAGAACCAAAATAAATTGAGGCAAAACATGTTTAATTTTTAAGTGAAATAATATCGAAACAAAAACATATGTGAGCACATTTTTTTTATTTTGTCTGGCAAAATCTGAGGCATTTAAATTATACAATTCGGCTAGTATTTGCGAAAATTAGGAGCTTCACGAAGTGTTTCACACACGAGAGTTAACCCAATTTACCCCCCGCAGTGGCTTCGCTCTTGTTCTAACTAAAGACATTCAAAATTGCGCCTAAATTCTCATGACACAGATCATAAATATTTCACTTTATTTAATATTCTTTTTATGTTGCGCACTTTTTCCCAAATGGCTCGCTAATGTTATTAAGTACAAAAAAAATAAAAACAAAACAAATCCACGTATGTACAAACCAACAGAATTAATTCTATACCGTAATCATTTCTAATTAACGACATATCGAATTTTTTAATTTATTTCGGGCACATAATTTTGTTCGACACGTGTAGACATATAAGAATTTTGAATTGTTTAGTTTTTGCAAAACAATTTTTTTAAACAAGTACACGTTTACATACTCGTAGCCATCCCTACGCGTGTACACATTTACGAAGTGTGTACATATATTGCGACATCTGACCAAAAAAGGCTTAAATATGATCAAAAACCTAAAGACACAGTTTCTGACACGTGCTACAATTTTTTTTTTTTTTTTGGAGAACAGTTGGTTTTCATATTCATATTAACCGGGATATCCAGGTACTCCAACAACAAATTAATCAAAATTCATTTGGCAATTTTCGTGTGACGCATGTAATGAGAAAGTGTGACGCATGTAATGAGAACATTGCAAAAATTAATGTTTTATGATGTATGCCACCCATAAAAATTTTCAAAACAACTCGTGTACAAATACATCACTTTTCAGTTTTATCTCATGACGCCGATAATTCAAGGCTACACAAACACCCACGAATTTAAGAGGCTTGTGATCGTCATTATCAACTTAACAAAAGTCCAGAAACCCCAAAATGCCTATTTCACAATGTGGAATGAATTCTTTCTTTCGTACAAATATATTTGAATCAAAAACAAAATTTTATAAATTGTTTTTATTATTTCAAGTGTCTGTATGCGAAAGAAAGGACTCATTCCATGTTGTGAAATAGGCAGTAAATTTAAGTTTTTCGATTTCTTAACAATTTTCCCAGGAACAAGCGCAAGATTAGCTTAATTTTTTCCCAAACTACACAGAACAACAGAAAATCATAATTTTCCCAATTTGCTATAATCGTCAACATCAGTGTTCACGTGTTTCTATTTAAATACTTCTGATCTTGATGTTCTGGGCATGAAAGTGCAGTGTGATGTCAGATGGACGGAACATGTCTTTCAGGTCACAAAAGAAGCATTCAAATGCCTTGGCTTCTTAAGACGGTGCAAGAGATACTTCACCCCCCTTCTGATCTTCTTAATATTTACACCACTTACAACCGACCGAAGATGGAATACAACTCTCATGTTTGGGCCGGTGCTTGAAAATCTATTTTGAAGTTACTCGCCCGCGTACAGGAGAGGGCGATGAAACTTATAGGAGACAGTAGGGTAGCCAACTCTATTGACTCACTTGAGCATCGTCGCAATGTGGGGTGCGTATCGTTGTTCTATCGTTACAACAATGGCAGGTGATCTGGTGAAATTAGGGAACTTGCTCCTGAAACCCATTCTTTCTTACGCTCAACGCGTTTTTCTTTAAGAGCGCATGCGTTTGTGGTCAATATTCCAACGAATCGCACTACGCATTACAGAGAAAATTCGTTTTTTGGTCGAACAGTCCGTATGTGGAACAGACTACCTGCAGATGTCTTCCCCGCCACTTGCAATTTGAGGAGGTTCAAATATCGAATATCCACAGACACTACTCCCTTTATCCTCCTTCCCAAAATCTATTTTCCTAGTTCCAGCGCAATGCACTGCATATGTAGGGGTCATCCCCTGAATGCGGGTCCTACTCCTCAAAAAAAATATATATACATATATACTTATTTCAAAATTTTTGATTGCTGTGTTTTTTACTGATTTTTCCGTGAGCAAAGAATTCGGAATTTTATCTCTTTTCTTTGCTTTTCACTTTTTTTGTTATGCTTAAATAGCAATTGCAATCTGCCGCATTTATTTTCAAAAATATTTGGGGTATTCACAATTCGTGCTATTTGGTCATATTGTCGTAAAGTCATAATATTTTAGACCAGCTTAAAAAAGTTGTTGTTGTGCTGCAAACAAAAAAATCAATGAGTGTTCGAACTCACGGGCGATGTGTTAACACCTTTTTGTTTATTTATTTTATATAAACCCACAAAAAACAAAGAAAATGCAAAGCAACAGACAAATGTACATACATACATTGTTATGTTTGTACATAAGCTACATACGTTGCAGTCTTGCTATCTCATTTTTATATATGTACGTATAACCACGTCACTATTCTCTGTGCTATGCATAAGACAAAACCGAAGATCAACATAAAACACTTTTTTAATATTACTCCAAATTAATACTCCGAATTAAAACACTTAAATCTCCGCTCGCCGATATCGGATCGCCTTAATTTTTGGCCTAAACTCTTCGTCGAAACCCGCACTAGCGTTTTAATTCAAAAATTAATAAAATCGGCAATGAATTTCCGGAGAAAATCGCGTGGGAAAATTATATGAAAATCGCCCAATAATTACTTTCAATACCGACTGCCAAGCAACAACAACAAACAAACAGACTCTTACACTTACACTTGCGTATGTATTGAAACTGATAGTTTACTGCCCTAGAGGCGCGCGTATAGATGTTAACACATCAAAAATGTCATAAAATAATAGCACTCATTCAGGTATGTTTTTGTTTTGTCATAAAATAGATCTAGAGATCTGAGTCGAACGGCTAAAAATATTTAGGTGAGACGGCGATAGTATATGTTTGTCGGCGTTACTTATATATAATTCACGACTAAAAAACGGCTAAAAAATTATTCATATCTATAAGTCTGTACATTAAATCACATTTTTATAACATAAAAAAAATTAAAAGAGATCGCAAAATCGCAAAAACTAAATTTATACAAGTGAAAATTTTTTCTCGTTTAACTTACGTAGCTGGCAGCCACTGAACGTTTTTCCGTATAACGCCGCAAAAAAAATGTATTCAGCTCATATCAAGGCAGCAGCTGTTTTAGTTTATACATAAAAATTCATTTAGATATTCCTGTGCACCAGAAGACAAATTTAATAATTTTAAATAGAAATGGAGTTTTTAGACGATTCATATTTAATTGTATTAATTTTCTTCTGCTTTGATAACAGCTAATTACAAATGTGTTGTTATCTTATCAGCTGATCGATGTTTGTAATAGCATATGACGGGTTGTTCACACTAGTCTTATAATTAGTGCTATTCTCTTATGACTTTATGACTACAGTGTGAATACCCCAATTGTATTTAAATTTTGCAAAACTTGACACTTATTTTTTATTATTGCAATTTGAATGTTTTCACTAAATATTTATATTTTACAGAGATTTTAAAATATTTCTCAATCTTTTTGTACGAATGCAGGAGCAGCACAAACTTGCAACAAAAAGTCCTTTACACAATGTTTAACACGCAAACCTTTTTTTTTGCTTTTAACTATTTATAATAAACATGTTTCTGCAATTCTTTTTAATCACTTACTTAACTGTTTGCTCACTTAAAGCCACCTCACAAGATATGTAATTGCAAGTAAGAAATATAAGGCCGCAGTTAATGCAGCAATCAAGTGCAATAAATGTTAAATGGTAGAAAGAAACACGCGAATGTTCCAGCCTGACTATTGACTAAAATATCCTTTTTCTTTACGTTGTAGAAGAGGTTGTTTAACAAACTGTTGCTGCGTCCAAGAACAGCAACACTATACACATATACCAATACACATGTATGCATTTAGGCATGTGTATATCTACACAAACATCTAGTCAATTACCACGGCAAAGTGCCAAAAAAAAAAGGAAATGGACATTTAAAAACAAATTAAATATGTGAATGTAAAACAAGAGAGAACAGGAAAAATATTTTCACTGACAAGAAAAACATACACCCAATTCATATGGTGATTTAAAAATCGCGATTTTTTTTAATACTATTAAAAACATGTTTCCAAAAACCTGCGTACATACACAACTTCAGCCTTTGCGGTGGGAGCTTCGAAATTAAACGAACAATTTGAATAAATTTTATTTATTTAAATATAGGGTCCGCCAAATAACTTTTTTTTTGAAAATGCTATAAACAAACTACTGAATATTTTCTCAAATTTCTTTTTTTATTTGAAAGTACAATCCTTCCGGTTAATAATGGAAAATAATTTTCGTTATAACGGCCACTCCTTGCTCATTTTCAAAGAAAAATGGCCCAATTATGCCTCTGGACCAAAATCAGCACCAAACAGTGACTCGTTTTGGGTTCGTCGGCTTTTCAATGTATGCGTGCGGTTTTTCTGTGCCCCAAATGCGACAATTTTGCTTGGTTACATACCCGCCAAGATCAAAATGAGTTTCATCTGAAAAGATGATTTTTTTAGCAAAATAAGTCGATCGCAGGCCCACTTAGCGAAGCGAAAACGCATTGGATGGTCAACCATATTCGTTCAGCGGAAGGATAAAACTAATTACATATCTGTCAAATCAGACATGAGCTAAGTGTTACCATTCACGAAATAAGCACTAGCTGAAAAAAAACGTTAGATTGCGGACCCTATATTTGACCAGAATTTTCACAGTGATTTATGAAACTTTATCTATCAGGGACGACCAAAATTGGGCAACCATTAGAATCTCCCATGAATTTCACAATTTCAAAAAGTATATAAATGAAATTCTGACAGATTTGTTTTATTTCATATTTCTAAATTGGTTGTTGTGAAACTAAACTTTCGAAATTCGACAACCAATAACTCCCTAATTTTAGAAAATTATTTGCACGATTTTGGTCTTTCCTTGTGGCCTCTAGAAAAGCTAGAGACTTCTGGCTTGCATTGATGTTTTGAAAATATTTGTAAATAGATTGCTATTGAAAAATATCAAAATCGAAAATATGACTCCAGAGATGGAATATTTAAACTTTTTTTAAACTCCCGCTAAGAAAACTGAAAATTTTCAAAAAAAAAAAAAAAATAAAAAAATTGGGAAATTACTGGTTCTACTTCATTTTGAAAAAAAATCAAGTTTTCACTAGATCTCGACATTTTGAGTTCTTAGGAAGCTTTCTTGACTACTCCTGAGACGTCGTCACTATGTCTGTATGTATGTGTGTGTGCGTATAAGTATGAGACTTACTTATAACTTTAGAACGGCTTAACCGAAGCGAACCAAACTAAACGCGTTTCAAAGGGTTCTTTCAAAGTTAAATTTTGAGTAATATCGAAGAAAAAATTTTTTTTCAAACTTTTTTTTTTTTTTTTTTTTGAATAAACGATCGATTTCAAAAACTAATCAGGAGGTAAATTACAGCATTCGATATCGATCGAAATTTGCCTCCAGTTCTTGACATTTAAAAGCCAAATCGATTGGTTCAAGCCGGGTCAAAATTGTTTCTTACGTTCGTACGATATCGTGAACGAACAAATTCGAAAAAAGTGAGACTTTTTTTAACATCCAAAATTATATATGTGATCAGTTAGCGTTCTCGGTTCTTTTATAGGACTCGAAGAACGACATCAATCACCGGTTATCAGGTGGTAAGCCGCTGATCCATTCAAAAGTTATAGAAGTTTAAAAATTAATGTAAAAGCATTTTTAGCGGTTAAAATTAGCGGGAAGTTGCAGGGATGGACTTTAGGGTCAACCGTTATATATATATATATATATATATATATATATATATATATATATATATATATATACATATATACATATATATGTATATATATATATATATATATATATATCTATTTTTTTTTTTTTTTTGTAACCAACTAAAACCAATTCTTTCGTTTTCTTTATATATTAAACAAATTTGTTATTTTTGAAAGAAATTTATTAGTATGAGAAATCAGAAAAGTCAATAGGGCAGCTCCAGAGCTGGAAAATTAAAAAAAAATTTGGAAAGCAATTTTGTTTTTTTTTTGTGATCAACAAACATATTTTATATTTTAGTATGAAAAAATTTGTATTGAAAATCCGAAAGATTAAAACGATAGTTCCAGGGTTGGAATGAATGTATGTTTATATATACTCCAGAGGTACGTGGGTGAAGGGTATTTAAGATTCAGCATAGCATTTTGCTTGTCATATGCAATTTCTTTTTTTCTTTTTGTAAAAATTTAACCCGATAAAAATTTCAATAATCTACTGATTTCTTTTTTTTTTTTTTTTTTGTAAACTGAAACTTTTTTATTTTCCAATTATTCGATGACTCGTAATAAAGAGTTCTTTATAAAATTAAAGCACATGATAGACTTCTGCTTTTTTTATTTTAGTTTTCCTTTGGAACTACAAATAACTTTTCTTAAATTTATTATCCCTCTAATTGAAAACTTACGAAAACATGTTTGCTTCTCCTTGGCAATCCTTTCATCAAGAATCGTACAGACGGCATTTCGAAATGCTGTTTTTTGTTTTATTGCTTTGACAATGACGTCGTCCTTCACAATTAATACACAAAATTTTGTAGCTTAAAAAATGATCGCGTGTTATCAAATAATTTTGTGTTTGTTAAATAAAAACTTATATTTTCACAAATAATTTTAATAAATTAAGCACGTTTCAATTTTATGAACTCCACTTGTTGTTGACGCTTTAAAAGATGGCAACAAACTGATTTGTTGACCAACCAATATGATTTTATTTAAGGCCAATTTGGATAGAAAATTGTTTATATAGTAAATAATGGCTAACGTAGTGAGTGAGATAGAGAGGGAGAGAATATAAACAAAACAACATAAACAGATTTTATTTAAACAAAATAATGTAGAGAAGATGAACGGAATAGTTAAGAGGATCATTTCTGCATGCGTACAATTGTTATTAACTATTCGTTAAAAGAGCTGCCGCCACTAAAGGTTACTTGGCCACACATCAAGGGATTTTATGTTCTTGGTGACAAACGAGGTTTTGTTGGGAATATTTAATATTATTATGAAGCCTCGTTGTGAATAAAATTTATACTACGTTTTACGTTTTTATACTGGAAATGGTCGCATATCGTTAATTAATTTCTAAAATTAAAGAAATATTTCTTAATTCGTAAAAAAATACTTTAGATTTACTTTATAAAAAATATTTTATGTTAATTAATTCCTTATTTGACAAATTTCTATACAAAGTTCGTCAATTAAGCCTTTAAGAAATATTTTTTCATGAATAAGACGTGATTAATTTCATTCATCTTTATTACGATCCATACATACACATATATCACACAATTCTCTTATTTTTGTAGCAGATGTTGCAGTGATATTTTAAGGCTGTCCTTAAAGCTCATATTAAATTATGCAACTGAAATTATTGGAAATATTTTTTCAACTCAACTTTAAACATTAAAAGTGGTTTTATTTCACGAAAAATATATATTTTCTCATATAAAAATTTTAGATATTTTGGGTATTTTTTATATATTTTTTGGGTTCAAGAAAAAATACATGGCAACCCTATTCGCACATAAGTTGAGTAGACATATTTATTGATAACGACAAGCTACTCGCAAATTGGACCCTTATTGAGACAAAATAATAATGAAATTATCCATTGACTACAAAAACATACTAACTCCAGATATACGATTACAAAGTTAGTAGTATTGATTAACGTTTGAACTTTTTGTTTAAATAAATTTTGTGTTCTCAAAACGAGTTTTGCCGTCCTATGAAGCTGGTCTGGCTATTTTCCCCAATACTTGCATAGATGTATAGGGTGTCTCAGTAAGAATGCCGTTTTTTTTCGCTGTGAAATTAAAAAGCACATGTTTTTTGAGATGATTGTGATTTTTATAAGATTGCAAGGAAGACATGTTCCGATGGAATATGGCATAAAATATCTATTTTCATTAAATTTTCCATGCCCTTTTCACAGAAATGTGTCTGTACCTCACCGATGGCTCATTGAATCTTCGATTTGAACTCGGGAATTGTTTCAGTTTTATTCGGACAAGCCCGAGATTTCCCAAGTCCCCAAGAAAAAAAATTGCGCAACGTTTAATCTCATGATCTCATGGGCACGAAATTTCCTTGAAATAATTTGTTCTGGGAATTGTTGCTGCAATAAATTGTTTATTTCATATGCGGTGTAACAGGAGACGCCTTCTTGCAGAAACTACATGTCGCCCAGATCCATAACATCCAGAGGAGATCACAAGTACTCTATTATCATGTCCCTGTAACCTATTTTTCAAAAAAAGTAAAATCCAATACCGCCGCTTCATCGCAATGCATCGCAGACAGTTGCCCGTTGTGGGTTGCCCGTTGTTCCTCATGGATTGCATAACGATTTTCTGAACCTCAAATTCAACAACTTTGTGTATTCACGAAGTCATTCAGATGGAAGTGCACTTACTAAAGGAGATGATTTTTTTCGAAAAATTGTCGTTGACTTCAGTTTGTTTCATTACTTGAAGTTGCTGAGAACGAAGCAGAATTGATGATTTCGGATTTCCAGTGACACTAGTTTATAGCAGCAATGTTTTGCAAGTAACCGACTGGTGCGTAGACGTACAGGGGGTTATTATGTAATTCGATTCGAAAGGAAAAGCTTTCGAATCTCTATGTTAAAAGCATATATTTTCGAACAATTTCCGTTTCGACCCGAATTGCATAAACACCGGGAGACCAAGTTTCTTCAAATTGTTTGACCACTCTTTGAATGGTTGACACTTTTTCGACTGAAAATTCTTCGAATTTTGCCAGCGATCTCAGCATAACTTTCACAATTTTTGTGATAAGTTTTCACGATTTTTGTAATAAACGGAATAAACATCTGTCACAGTTGCCAAATTTCACAGTTGCTACTTGCACAAAAAAAAAATTAAGACCAAATTTAAAAAGTGCAAACGGGATCTCAGAGATCCTACTTGAATGCTTGTGGGTTACAGGCAGCCACGTATACCAACCAAAAAGTGCATTCTTACTGGGACACCCTTTACAACATAAAGCAGTTTCAGTTTACTTAAGATTTATAGCAAGGCGAATTCATACCAGGTGGTCTTAGTTCAGAAATTGGTGATCAGCTGTTACCGAGGCGAAATTATTAAACTGTCAAAGTGTTCTTCTGTTTTTTTTAGATTTCTTGATATCATAAAAACTAATTGTGCGCCCAAATCGTAAGTGATTAAAGTTTATTGAAAAAACTTAGTTTATACTTATAAAAATATTATAAAAATTATAATTTTTTAGTGAAAAAGTCTTTTGAAAAAATGTATTTGCTTTTAAAATGCGTGTTTGTGCCGTTTGCAAAAAAAAAAATTCAATAAGGGAGAGGGACATTTGTTCAATGTGCCTAAAGATGTGGAATGCAGATTGAAGTGGAGCGAGATTTGTTGTGTGAAATTCACTGGAACAGCACTGATCAGCGCTGACCATTTCTTATCGTCTAGCATTGTCCATGTGGGTGGTAGAGCTTCCCTATTACCTAGGGTTGCCATTTCCAATTTTAGAAAAGGAGGACAACGACCTTAAAAAAGGAGGACATTTGACTCAAAAAAGAGGACTCTTTTTTTTGCCTAAAATTCAAATATAAAAATCAAAAAACTCAATAAAATATACAAAATTACTTATTTTTATTTAAAAAATTTATATTCATTTCAATACATGTCTATCACATTTTTTCAAATATTCATAAAGTGCTTAACAATTCATACAGTGATGCCAACGCAGACCCTAACGCATCACATATAGCCCTTTTTTGTTCAAAATAGTGATTTTTACTGGCTGTTTCACAATTTCGAACGAAAATCGATTCGTACGAAATCTGTGTTATTTGTAAATTATTTTGGGCGTTTTGTTTTTAAAAATTTAGAATGGCTACTTATGAGCGAAAATGTAGCAGTTTTGACATTTTGAGAATGTAAAAACAGCAAAAAGTAGGACAACCCCAGACACTTGTTAAAAAAGTAGGAGGACGGACCCCGACGATCTAAAAAAAGGACGGTGTCCGGGGAAAAGAGGACGGATGGCAACCCTACTATTACCCAATGCTGAACCCTTTATGCAGCGTCAAGTTTCTTGTTCTCCCTTGATTTATAGGCTGAAAGTCGTACAATTAAATTTAGAACGACATGAGCAATATTGCTATGGACAAGGGAAAATCTACATCGATTTAATTTTCGACTTATACGGCAGAGCAGAATAGCGCTATTTTCGATAGCCTCTACACTTTAATTATCAGTACTTGTTACCCTGACTTAGTTAAATATCACATTTACAGTTTTTATTTATCAAATTTGTAGGAGGAAATAATATACGAGAACTATAACAATAGCAAACGGATGTTGTCACATTAAATCCCTCTATTGCCGTTTGATTATTTTCTTCGTGTCCTAGTTCTCTGAATATTTTATTATATTTGTTTATTTTTCCAATATAAAAGTTTTAATTTAAACGTGATATGAATGTCAAAAATTTCAAAAACAAAACATGAGCATGTGCGATATATACGTATTACGTAGTTATTATAAAACAGCAACAAAAATTGTAGCCGTATGCATTAAACACATTCATGCCAGCAGGCTATCGACTACACGACTGCAAAAATATTATATATGTGTTTCAAGGCGAATTCATACAAGGTGAACTCACTTGTGCAACTCTGTGTAAAATTTATTGAACTGTCAAATGAAATGCTGTGGAAAAAACAATGGCCGCACACAAAAACGAAAAACCAGAAGAACACTTTGACAGTTCAATAATTTTGCCTTGGTAACAGCTGATCACCAATTTCTGAACTAAGGCCACCTGGTATGAATTCGCCTTGATGTGTTTATACGAGAGTGATTATTTTCACGGCTACACCGCAGGTTGTTGTCCGTGCTACGTTTCCCATATAAACACATACATATATTCTATTTCTATAGTCGTGTAGTCGGTAGTCTGCTGTCATGAATGTGTTTAATGCAGTATTGTGTTTATGTATCCCAGTTGTATTCTAATACGAGCAATTGAAAATTAATTTGAATGCACACAACGCCTTCTCAGTCCCTTCAAGCAAACATTCCAGCATAATTGCGTAGATAAGTTAGTTGTTGCATTATAAAAAAACAACCCTTCTGGCATTAGTCAGCTTTGGCTTATTGTCTATTGGCCAGAGGAAATGTCAATGAACCAAATGAGGAAATAATGTCATATTTGTGAATAGTGCATTGACTCGCTTGTTAGCGGGTCAGCCAACTAATGCGTTTATCATAAAAAAATATATAGACGAATGCATATGAAAAAAAAATTATACATTCACACATGTCTATATAGTAAAACTATGAATATACTCGCTGTAAAGCCATTGAAGAAACAAACTCAAATTAGTTCAACTCCTGGTGAAATATGCATCAATTTAACACGTGATATAACCACGTGTGATGTAAAGACCTGAACGGTAGGTTGTCTGTGTAAATGTTTCTAACAAAAAATTATTTTAGAATATAAAATTCACTGCACATGCACATTTAGGTTTGTAATTAAAAGTGTCATGTCTTTGAAATAATTTCCTCCAATGTTTTTTTTTTTTTTTTTTTTTTTTTTTTTTGGAATAGTACAAACATACAAGGAGAAAGTTAAACACATTGAAATGGAGCTCTAATAACGATTAATTTCCAAATTTAAACTAAACTATTCGCACGGATCGAATCTAAAATAATAAATATTTAGAATATGAATTAAAAATGTTTAGCCCGCTGGGTCAGAGTTCCTTTAATACATTTCTGTGCCCAATTTAAAAAAAATTTTTTTGGCAGGATCACTTCGGTAAACTTATAAGTAAATTTTTGGGGTAACTAATGTTGATTTCTTTTCTAAAAAAGAATGCTACATATTTTGAACTTTTCAATAAAAAATGGCAATATTTTGGCATTTCGAAATAGTGAATTTATTAGAAATTAATCTACCATCTTTTACGAAAAATTAGTTTGATTTTAAAAATGCGCCCAGTTGTAGTTTCTTAGGAAAACAGTGATAAAATGTTACATTTTTTTCAGAAAAGAAATCACCATAAGTGTAGAAAAAAATATTTTTTTTTGATAGGGTCATTTAGGAGGCAAAGATGAGTGTAGGGTTAGAGCAAGGGAAGATCAGAGAACATCTTATTGTCGTCTCAAAAGCTTAACAATTTAATTTTTAAGGAATACAATTCGTTAAATATGTAGACTATTATTGTATGTAATATGTTAACTCGACGCCCACAAAAGGAGGCGAGGTCCAAAAGTGAATTTTGACGATTTTCTAAGTTGAACGCTTTGGACTTTCTTTGACATAAAAATATATCTGATTTTGTAAATCACTTTGCATTAATCAAATTTATAGGAAAACAAAAACAAATTTCTAAACAATTTGCAACATACAGAAATTCGAGCGTTGCTTTGTCTTTAAAAATTTTAAATTATGTATGAATTTTTATTAGTCGAACTTTCTTATGTAAATTGTTAATTTTTTCAACGGGCTTAAGTTCGAATCTGCATGACTGCAAATGTTTTTTTATTATTTTATTAATAAATGAATTTGTTCAAATTCTATTTATTATTCCTTTTTTTTAATTTTTATAAAAAACATCAAAGAGAGTAAAAATATTTGAAAATTCTTTTTATATATAAATTTCCCTACCGCATAGTGATTTATAAAATCAACTGTCTGTTTTTTGTAAAGAAAATAAAAGTTGTCGTCTGGGTAGTTATATTGAAACAACAATAAAAAAATTCGAAATTTGTTTTTGTTTCTATATAAAATGCCAGAAAAGTTTTTATTTTATTTCCCGAAGGTCTGTTTTTACTGTGACTAATTAAATTTCTGAATAGTCTAAATTTATTGTTATGAAATTAATAAAAATAACACTTACCTCTAAATCAGGTCCTGGGTATGAAATACGCTTCAACTTTTCCATTTCTTCTTTATATTTACGACCTTGTTCTTCAATCTTTTTGCGCTTTTCAATTTCTCTATCCAATTTCTTTTTCCAAATTTCATCATTTTCGGCTATTATTTCCAAACAATGCTGTAAAGTGCTTAAAACGCCTGAAGTGGTGGCGCGGAACGTAATAGATTCGCCCTGCCAACAAAACAAAAATCATATAACAGATTGTTTATTGTTTTCTTACAATTTACAAAATGCTAAAGCTAAATATTTTATATATTTATTATACCTTAAAATCAATTGGTTTCAAACCATCACCCAAATCTAAAGGTTTATCTGCATCTTTATTAGCTTCCGCACAAGCATCAAAGTATCTGCAAAAAGAATAATCGATCGATTAAAAATTGAAAATAAAAACGTTCAAGTACATTAAAATAAATTTACCTTTGCAAAGTTTCTATTTGACCAAATAAAATATCCTTGAATGTTTCTATTTCGCTGACTTTCTCCTTGAGATGACGCTGGGTCTTTTTCAAACTACTGCCACTGGCCACTGACACTGTATTGGATTGTAATGACATTGTGCTGCCATGTCGCCGCAGTGATGTGGTATCCGTACTTGTGCTATCATCTTTGTACATGCGTAACACTTCCACCCAGTGCATACGATCTTCGGGTGTATCAGCACGTAGACACCAATTATTGTAATTATTGACAACAACATCGAAACGCAATTCATCGGATTCATGTGGCTATAAATTAAATACAAAGTATAAAGCATATTATTAGGAGCATGTCAAATTTATTTACACACTTTTAGTAAGCAAAATTATTTATATTTAGTTTAATTCATAAATGATAATTATTTTCAAAAAATGATTTATAGCGACTTTTTATTTATTTATTTTAGATTTTTTTTTGCGATTGTTGCTTGACATTTAATATGCATTTTTGTCATTAATAGAACTTTGGTTCTGACTAATACTTTGTTTTACAAAGGCAATATAAATATTTTGTAAAACATCAAAATAAATTGTTGAATGGATGATTTATTTGAATTTAATAAAGTAATTGTTAAGAACAAATTTTGTTATAAAAATATTTGTTATGGCATGAATTGGACTTAACATTCACTAGAAACTGTTATACGTGAGCAAAGCGACAAATCTTCAACCTAACCTAACATCTTGCATGTTACCGTATACAAAGCTACTGCAAGTTCCACTTTCAAATAGCCTTGCAGTTTCTAAACGGGAAGTCGGACTGTACTAAAATTCCATGCAATTTTGAAAAGATGCCATAAATTTTGTATTTATTATTATTTTCTTCTGAAAATTCGTATTTATGTGGGAAATAATGAAGTTAACATGTAAGGAATAAAAAGCACATTTTCTTATTTTTGTCAGGCGCACATAATTTTTTATTTATGGCAAAGTTTTAAGAGCACTTTTTCGAAGCTCTTTAGTTCCTTCACTAGCAAGTTTTTTTTTTTGTTTTGATACGCCTTATACCGGGTGTCCCAACAATAATGCAAGATTTAAATTTGGCGCCACTCGAAGTGTCATTGTCTGACATTTGAACAATTGTTATTGTTTGCTAGTAGAAGGTACGAGGTTAGTAAAAATGGAGCGCTACACGAATGAACAAGGTATTCTCATTTTGAAATTATTTTACCAAAATTGTGAAAGTTTTGCGGCTACAGTTCGCAAATTGCGATCAATTTGGGGTCACAATAATGCTCCAAAAGAGGCAACTGTAAAGAGATTAATGGATAAATTTGCCGAAACTGGGTCTGTTAGTGATGTAAAGACAACAACGCGCCTTCGACCAGGTCGATCGACTGTGTGGTGTGGATTTTGGGCTGGAGGAATCACTGGACCTTTTTTTATGAAAATGGTGTTTGGTATCGTGAAATGATAACCAGTTTTTTCGTGCCTAGAATTGAAGAAATGAATGTGGACGGCATGTGGTTTCAACAAGACGGCGCCACATGTCATACAGCCAGAGAAACAATTCAATTGCTGCATCAGTCATTTCCCGGTCGTGTTATTTCGCGTTTTGGAGACCAGAATTGGCCGCCTAGATCGTGCGATTTAACACCATTAGACTTTTTTCTTTGGGGTTTTTTGAAGTCGATGGTTTACGCGAATAAGCCGACGACGACTCAAGCCTTAAAAGAGGAAATTGGACGCTGCATTAATGAAATACCGCAGCATTTATGCAAAACGGTCATTGAAAATTTCATAAAAAGATCGCGCGTGTGCCAGCAAAGCCGCGGCCTCCATCTGCCCGATATGTTGTTTCATACATAACCTCATTCTGTCTACTTTACGATATAATAAAGTTTCACGATTTTTTTTAAATATCTGTTTAATTTAAAATTTAAATCTTACGTTCTTATTGGGACACCCTTTAGTATTAGCTTCTAAATATGGGGTAGGCATTTTTGATTTTTTTTTTGTATCGTGCGTCACAGAAAATAAGGTTTTTTTTTTATTAAATTTAAAACAAATTTTATGTCCAGCATTTCAGCAAATAAATAATTGGCATTCTATAACAAAAAGTAAACAACATTTTACATATCAATTGATGTAGCGTGCGTCACTATTTGAATTCTTGCGGATATTGCATGATAAACAACTAGTTTTTGTTATTCTGCTTTCGCTCCTTATCATTAGAACTAGAAAATACAATAATGCAAAAAAAATTGTTCAGTTTTTTGATCTGTTTTGTCAAATGTCCATGAAAGCTCTGAAAAATTATATGCCAAGCAAGAAGAAAGTTCATCATCTATTTAAACATATAATGAGCAAGGCAAGAGCTCTAAACAGTACTAAATTCCATAAGAACCGAGACATACGCGTAGAATTAAGGCTTAAACATAACTTTTGTGTTTGCCCACAAAATTTTACATTTTCGTTGGATAAAATATTTTATGCTTATAACTTTGTTATTTTACAAATGTCTATACAACAATAGTCAAATAAGTAGTTACATTACTAATTTTTTATAAACTTCATGCTGATATAAAAATTATTTGTTCTCAATTATTTTCATCATTTGTAACATTTAGATTGAAATCATATTAAAATTTTTAACTTATTAATAAAATATATTTTCTATGCTCATTAAATTAGAGCCTTAATTATAAAAATCATTTAGTAATTAAAAACTTATAAGACACGTAAAGATTTATTTGAGCAATTTGTTTTATAAACTATTTTGTGGACTTTGAAACTCCAAAATATCGATTTTATTGATACGCTTCTATTTAAATCCTTAAAAATCCCATTAAGTTATTTTCAAGTGCAAACGTTTCTATGACTAATTATTTTAATTAGTAATTATTTTATTTGTTGATAAAATTATTTTATATTTCCAAGACACATGTTGCTCTAATAGCAAAAGCTATACATTTCTTAAATGGAAAAAAAGCGTTCAATACTGAAATCTTATATATTGACTTAATAAAGATTAATAACGTAATGTACTCATCTTATCAATTAGTTAAATTTATATTGATGATTCATTTCATTTCAGTTCTTTAAAATACGAAAGAAGCTAATAAACGACATTTGTGTTTCATATACTATTTTGTTATCTACATATTTGTTTGTTTTTTTTTTTTTATTAGGACAAAATTTGTTTTGAAAAGTACGACAATAATTGCACTGTAATACAAAACAGAATGAGAAACAACTACCTGAGAAGAGATACTATTTTCTTGCTGGTACTGTAGAGCATAACAAGAACAACATTTTGAAAATTTTAGTTCTTTAACAAATATTTAAAGGATAAACTGACCTCTTTTAAAGGATATGTAGCTTAATTAAGAAATTCTCGGAAATATATATGTATTTCTCTCACAAATGCAATTTTTTTTAACTCACAGAAATTCTTAGAGATTTTTATATGGGATTCATAATGAAACCGAATTTAACGAGTAAATATTGGATTGCGAATAAAGTCCGAATCGCATATGTACGTATAATCCTTCGTACTTTATGCGTAACCCTTTTCAGTGGCATCAACTTACTGAGAAGGTTGATACAATGAGGGAGGAATTTGTTGTTATAAGTTTTATTTTAAAAATTATATTTTAACAAATGTTTCACGAGTTTTATTTTTTGCTTAGAAAACAAAAGTTTTTTCTTGATTTTAAATATTTTTAAAACAAAAATTATTTTTAATACGTATGGACAATACAATAACATACGTATTAAAAATTAAATTTTCTAGAAAGTATAGACATTTTACTGATTGTTGAATAATTTTTTTAATATATTTATTTTTTTTTTTTTGATGCAAAAGATTTTAATTTTAATTGAAAGATTACAAATCAAACTTAATGTAAACTTATATGACAATCAATAAACACACAGAAATTAAATAAGCCAAAGACGCGAGCAAGCAGAGCCTTGTACCGACAAAATGTAATTCTCATTAGAAAAAATATATACATTTTATATATGGAAAACACACCATCATAAAAGTGGGCGTGTAACGCATATTCGTAGATATTTTTCGATGTTATTTTTTATAAACCATCAGTGAAAGTAGACCTTTCCAACGTATGTACTCGTTTGAAAATCGGTTTTTTTTTAGTTATTTTTTATCGGTTATTTTTTTTTTTTTAGGAGTAGGACCAGCGCTCAGGGGATGACCCCTATATATGCAATGCATTGCGCCAGAACTGAAAACGAGGGGATAGTATTGAGGGTACAGATTAGGAAAGATGAGAAGATAGTTTTTTTTTGTAGCTATTTCAACCTTTTACTTCGCCGGCTAATTTTTGCTACAGGGCCGACGAAGGTGGGTGCTGTTACTCTACTTTTTTAGTACATGATGGTGTCAGTCGCTGCCAATTATGTTCAGTGACCAGTGACTATGGCTTTATCATTGAAACAGGCTGGCAACAACTAACACAACCATGAACTAATGCTGATCAGAAGAATTCAACACAATATTTCATGACTCAGCGCGGGCTCGAACTCACGACCCTCCTCTTCATAGTCTCGTGTTCTACTACTTCAGCCAACAGCACCCACAATATATACATATAAAAACAAAAAACAATAAAAATATATAACTTTGAATAATTTGAAAAAATTTTGTTATTGTTAAAATATTATTATTAATTTTAAATTGTTATCCTGAAGAAGATATCCAGAGGATATCGAAATATTGATTAAAATATATAATAAATAATTTTATATTTATAATTTTATAAAAATAAGCCTCAAGCTCAATATTATTAAAATTAAAATTTAGTACTAAAATTATATTGTGCGATTTTGTATAGCCTATCAAACCTTAGAAACCTGAACTAGAAATGGTCGAAAAAGCATATATGTATAATTTAAATATTTTCAAAGAGCCTTAAAATTTTACCCCCTACTGTACACATGTACATGCAGTAAATGTTTTTTTATGAACCAATTCATTTCTCAGTTTCAAACCAATTAAAATTGTTTGCCAATTCATTTCTATTCTTCTTGCTTTTACCATTTCATAGTAATGTGTCCTTTGTGGAGGGTGATATCCACGTTACTACAGGCGCGAGGGTGTTGGTTTTTATATCTGGTCATTAAGGCTTAATGAGAAATATTAAATACAGAAAAAGTAAATAAAAATATTAGAGACAAAACACATTTGATTATTTAGAACATACTTTGTGCGGAAGACGTCATCAATGTCGTGTCAATTAAATAAAAATTTACTAATTCCATTAAAAGTGAAGAACAAAATACAAACATACTGCGCTGTACAGTAGGGTAATACGTATTAATTAAGGAGTAAGTCATTGTAAGTCACAAATACTGCAACGAAATTGGTCTTAACATAATTCTAGTTCTAATCAAATTTCAATTTGTAAAATCGCAGAAAATTACTTATTGCGACATATTAATAACGTCTGCAAAATTATATTTTATCACACTTTTAATTTGGGCAACAAACTGAGTTTATGAACGAGATACAATGATTTCGTTGATAAAATTCTATGAAACAAGAGCGGACTCCATTCTATGAATAGGTGAACTTCAACTTTGCAATGTTTGGAAAATGATTTAGTTATACGAAGATATATTAGCCTTTATAATATTTCTTTTTTTTAAGGTCAATAAAGAAATTTATTTTTTTTTTTATTATTATTATTACTTTTCACGTGACAGAAGTCCACCCTACTTTATAGTCTATAATCGTCACACACAATCTAAAGTGTGGAAAGTATACGTTTTTCCAAGAAACACAAAAAGTTTGAAGATAACTATTAGTAATTAATGAAAATATTGATAAAAACAAAAAATATTTACCCTTTTTGGAACTTTAAGTAAATATTAAGTGTGCAATAAGTAGACTTTAGAAAAATATAATGGAAATTTAAAATATATTCTAAATTAGACTTAAACTTCAGAAAACTGTTCCCAAGAGCTTCTTCTCTATATATCAATTGATTACATAACGTCTGATTTTCCGACTTATGAAAGTATACGACTTTTCCATTTATATTCAGAATCCGCCAACTGAGTTTCAGATTACTGAATTGTTACACAAAAACTGTCAATTGTAATATAAAAAGTGTCACTTTTAATTCACGTTAGTCTATTGTGATTCAGAAAGCGTAACATATGATTCATATTAGAAGGTGTTAATTCGGAAAGCACAAATAGTAGTTCATAAAATAAATGTTCAAACGTTCGGGGACAAGGAAGGGAATGTTCTGTATTTCTTCAAAAAATTAAAAACTAAACAATTATCCGGAATGAAATCATGTTTAATAGCATTAATTCCGCTTATGACAGACTAATCTGAAATAAAGTTGTTGTTTTCTGAATTGCAAGTCACTACTTTGAATTACAACTTTCGCTTTCTGAATAGTTTCTACGCTTATCATTTTTTTATAAGTCTATGTGCCGACATATTTTTTGCTAAATCATCTCTAGTTTGCACCTTAAAATATTTACTTTGGCTAATTACGCTATAGTCAATTAAATATTCGAAATAGAACTTTCTGTTTCTTACGGACTATACGTTTTTAGTTGACGACATGTACAATTGTATATTTGTATGTAGTACGTTAAAATATAATATGTAATATCTAATTGTATCAATGAAAATTGTGGTCAAAAGTCGCAATACACTATTGTATCTCTTAATTGAATTTTAAAAATAGAACAAATGCGTGCTTCAATGTTCTACAAATAATTGAAAGCTGTTGATGTTATTAAATACTATTTGACTTTATAACATGATCTAGTATTTATCAGGTACATACACACATATAAACTTATGTACTTATGTAGATTTATACTTATGTACATATTATTTCACACCTACCTTTATTGTAGCTTTGCTAAGGCTTATAGCACCACGACAACCGAAATCTGATTCAGATTCCGATTTGTAATAAGATAAGGTTCCATCTTTGAGTACAATGTAACGCGGCTGCCAGCCATAAATATAATTCGTCCATTTGCTGAGATATCCCCGTAACTCTACGCTACTATTATCGATGAACTCCACATCAGAGTCTTCGCTTTGCGAAGAGGAATCATTGGCCATGACGGTATTGTTCGATTCGGCAATGGTGACTTGAGGTGTTGCTGCTGCCATCGAATGGGGTGGGGCCGTATAACCACCATTTAATTGCTTAATATATTCCATTATAATTTGTTGTGATTGACTGTTTGTTTATGAGTTTTGCAAACACACTATAAAATAAACCAACATGTAAGTTTTCTTTGCACCCAAACACATGCGAGTGAGTACGCTTTTATTTCAGTACACGAACAAACAAACAAAAAAAAAGGGCAACCGCTTGAACGATTGACCCGCAACTTCTTTCCTATGCTACTGTCGCACTGGAAAGAACGCATTAACTAAGAACACACACGTTCACGGCCACTTGAATTTCCACTTTTCGCTGCTAATGCTATTGTACTTTAAAATTTAATCAAATTAAAATTATTACTAATAAATACTTTCAGTCATTTGTTATCTTAAATTGTTGTATACTCTTGTTTTTGTTGTGGCCTTAAATACATACAAATTGAAGCAAAAAAACGAAGGAATATATTTTATTAATGTTTTCTTTTAATTAGCAGTGCAACCACCGGTGGTTTACTTTCTAAATTATACACATTATTATTTTGATGATATGTATTAAAAAACAAATATTATTAATAGGAAAACTCAATCACAATGTAATCAATTGTCTTGCTTTATTTTTAAGTTAGTGGACGGCCTTGTATTTTTTCTTGACTTTTTATTCTACTTCTCTCCAAACACTTTTAACATGTCTAAAGCAAATTTATTTAAATTAAAAACAATTTTCAACAATTAATTTTCATTGTTTTATTTCTTTCTTTTAAATCAACTTAGCTGTGGCATTAATTTTGTTTTTGTTATTTCCCTTCTTGTTCACTACTGCAAAATGAAAACGAATAAAGGGAAAACTATTCTAGGAGGAAAGAAAAACAGCTGTTCGATGTTGGATATAAATGAGGTGAATTAGTCGAAGGCGTTTATACACAACGGTATTTGGAAGAGGAATTTTGTTGTCGGGTTGGTCAAAATCTACCGTGGAGAAATCGTTTTGTTTTTAATTTTTAAAATCATGTACAAAAAACGATTCAACATGTTAGTAAATGACAACAATTAATAAGAAATTTTATTATTAGTAATAGCAACAAGTAATTGTCAAATATGTAAAATATGTGTCAAATACTCTGAGAAGTTGTATATGCATAATTTTCAACATGAATAAAACAGTTCTGACTTATTTAAGCAATCTTGGAAAGCCGCCAAAAATTCCGCTGTAGCCGTCTGTGTGTCCACTTAGAATAACAGCCCAATAATAACTAAAAAGTACATATATAAGAAATATATTATAGTCATAATACCTTTTTATATATGTTGTCTCTTTTTTAAATAAAATTTGTTATTAGTGGATTTATGATAATTATATAAAATCAATTATTTTTCTTATATTGTTTAATCATTTTAATTACAATAAATTTTTATATTTTTATTTAAAATTATGCTGGTATTAGTATTATTATTTACAATAAAATATATAAGTTAATAAATAATTAACTATATTAAACAACAATAATTACATTTTTTCTTATTTTCCTAAAATATATGACTTTCATAGAACACTCATTGCATTTACATTAAACCTAAAACATTTACAACAAAATAAATAATTTAAATAAATTTTATAAATAAATAACTAAATTGTTAAAATGATCATAAATACAACAAAAATATCGCTTTTATGTTTTTCCTATTTTCATAAAATTTTTAAAGTATTTTTTACATTTTTCGACAATTTTTAAGTAAAATTCTGAACCGTTGTTTGCAATTTTACATCGTAAACATATTATTTCTTTTGGCTTTGCGGAAATCAAGATCAATTTCATTATCTACAGAAGTCTCCGCTTGAATATTTGATGTTTGTTGATTCAATATTTCTGCCGCTGATAAATGGTCTTTAGAGAGCATATGCTCAGTGATTTCCTCCACTTCCTGTTCATGATATTCGCCTTTGGTTGTTTCTCTGTAAATATTTTTTATATTGTAGCAATTTTCTTATTATCAGATAATATCTTCTTTCAATTACCTGTATTTGTGATTTTGTAGGATCTTAAATAGACTTCTGGGACATTCTTTGTAGTATGGAAAACATTCAGCGGGTGCCGTGCGACCTTCTCCAATTTCTTGTGCCGTCACATATTCTGGTATCAGGTCCGCAAAAGGAGATCTTGTTACACTGCAAAAGAAAAATAGATATGGAACAAGTAAATGCAATGTGTATTCAAATATTCCCTGAGTCAATGTATCGCATAAAATATTTTACTTGAAAAATATATGTATATTGAAAGCTTTTATTTGTTATTATGTTGTATGTTTAAGGGAAATAAACTGCAGCAGCTGCGGTTACCAATTTCACTAAGAATAAAGAAATATCAACCAGATGACCTGGCAAGAAATTGATCATCACTAGACGGGGCCCAATGCGAATAATTTTGAATCCAAAATGCGGTAAAACGGGCAAAAATTTGTATCAACACAAAACAAATAATTGTTTTCACTTAATAGACAAAATTTAAAGGTTCAAATAAAGATTTCCGTTATTCAAAATTTTTTTTTATTTATCACAAAATTTCTTCAAAAACAAAATTAGATTATTATTTTTGCCCAAAACTATATTCTTGAAATCCCCTGGATATAAACGTGTTAAAATCATTTCAAATACTTGTACCAACAACTCTACATGCATATAAATACGCTACACTTGTTTTTGTGGAACCCTTTAAAATATCTTAACGTACTCCAATATTAATGAAACATACTCGTATATGGCTTGAAAGGTAATTTTGAGTAGGATATGTACCAAATAAAAAAAATTTTTCTTAGCCTAGAAATTAAAAAAAAGAATTCAAGTTAAATTTCTATGTGACTGTTAGCTTTTTGCTATTCTCTTAATATAAGGGAGAAAAAATAAAATTGAAATTTATAGGATTCATGAATTTCAGTATCTCTAATCGAATTTTAAACAGAGGACGATCTTAGTTTTAATAATATCCAAAACTATTTTCCAACTTACGTTAAAAACAGTTTCGCTATTTCTCCAAACACACCAAAGTGATCTATTTTCCTTGAATGTATCTCACAGATTGTGCGCAGCAAACAGGCTTTGCCATTCATGCCGAATGTAGACAAAAAATCTTCTACGACTCCGTATAAAATTACCCTGTGAGCCAATTGAAAAGAAAAAGAAATCAATTAAATATTTACATCATGATATGCCGCAATACCTTTCACCGCCATGAAAAATATGCTTAAATCGTTCAGGCAATTGGGGGAATTCTGCTGGCTGATCTTCATGCTCATGTTCCTCGATATGAAAATTCGTATTTTTTGTATGTGTATACGACTTTTGTTGTTCTCTAAGATCACGTTTTCTTTTGAAATGCAAATATTTGGTCATGTAGTTGCCCACCATTTCACCAGCTGTATGACCAAACGATCGTGCAAATATTGGGGGCAAATCACCCAGAGGGTTTTGATTGTCTGTCAAGCCCAATTTATCGAAATCAACTGAAAAGAAGAATGCATAAACGAAATTTTACTTTAACTAACTGTTTAGCTTTTTAACTGTTTTACTCACTCGTTACAGGAAAACTGATCGACACATTAGAGAAAAAGCCCTCCGGCGGATGTCTCACTAGCGGTAAAGCTATGGTGGGGGTAAATGTCAGAGAGGTACCGGGCGGCAATGCCAAACGTCCATCATCTGTTATCCAAACTAAACGTTTTCTTCGAGAATGTGGCTGTTGCGAATCGGTATCAATGAATTCCTTATCGTTCAACTCATCCGCCAATGAATTGGCATGTATGTTTGCTGGCGTATGTGTAACAACAGCATCTTTCGGTGGATTTTTTGTACATATTGCGTGTGCCAACAACACCGTAAATGTAATTAAAAATAAAACTATTTTTGAGGTGTTTTCTAAGCACAGCCACGTTAAACTCATGTTATTATATTCGTTGCTGCAAATGGAAAATAGTTTTCTGACGAATCAGTTAAATTCAATTGAAAAGCCAAACAATACACTTATAATTGATCTTAAAAGACGGTAGCAAACTTGTTTAAGCATGTTTTTTTATTTTTTTGCAAGTTTCTAGTCAAGATGCAATTTAGTTTTTCTAAATATTCTTTATTTAAGTTTTATTTCATATAATTTTATGTTCTTTTGTTGTGTCTAGAAAAAAAATCCTCTCTAAAGTTAAACTAGTTTCTTTATAGTTGGGAGCAAATATTTGCAGAAGCATTAAATGTTTTAAGCAAATTAAAATAACAAGATTCGTTTGTAAAACTACTCTTAAATGTTAATAGTAAAGATACCACTGCACAGTTTACTTGAATTCTTTTATACTTAAGTCCATGTGAAAGTTTGTTTTTCTTTTTTTTTCAAAACAAATTTATTGTCCTTTTTTACATAATTTTTTCAGCAAAAGTATACTGGTGTATTCAAAAAAGTAATCAAATAAATCTTAATTTTTTCAATGGCATATTAATATCATATGATTTATTGCTGTGATATTAGAATATTATAAATGCTGTGATATTAGAATATTATCATTCCAATACAAAAATTATTAACAAGAAATTCATATTTTTAAGTTGTTCATATCATTGATTTAGTGTTAATATATATCGACCGAGCGAAAGACAGTTCGTAATAAATTTATACCTTTCAACCGAGAGCTAAAACGAAAATATTATAAGGAAAATATAAGATTTCTTGCAGAAGTTAAAGAAATCGTGAAAATAAAAGTAAATAAGATTTATATATAAATTTAAAAAATATTATAATACATTTATATTATTTCCCTGAAGAAGTTACACAAAGTGTGACAAAATATTGGAAAATAAAACAACAATTTAATTATTTTGTATAAAACTGACTCTCAGTGCTTAATAATTTAAGATATATTAAAAAATTTAAAAAAAATAGTTTAATTATAAAAAACAAAGGTCGAAAAATTAGAAAACAAATTAAAATTTCTTGTAAAAGTTTTATAATTAAAGTTTATTTTAGTGAAATGTTTATAATTCATAAAATTAAGTAAAAAATCGTATGAACTATTTCATTCGTCTTGAATGAAAGATTTGTAAGAAAAGCATTCCACTTCTTTCCGGTTGGAAATAAAATTCCCTACTCATGTGGGCTATTTGGATTCAATAAAATTGAACAAACAATATAATTCAATATGTACCCGCAGTATGTTCATATGTCTAAAAGAAGAGCACGAAAAATACCAAATAAAATATATTAAAAACCTTGAAAAACTATTAGCTAATTTAATAGAAATTTCTAAAAAAAAACAAGTGATATTTTTTATATTTAAAATAATGTTAATGAGAAAATATACGGCAAGGGTTAAATGAGTGTGTCACAATAGAAAGTTTAGTGATGCATTCGTCGTGTAGTACGAATTTTGAATAACAATTAAATAACGGATTTTGATGATTGGTGTTATTATAGTAAAATTTATTTCGATTAATTTTGTGTGACTGTTAAACACGTAGAGTGCAAACTACACATGCACACACACACACACACACACACACACACACACACACACACACACACAAACACATAATAAGTGCAGTAGCCAATTGTTTACATTATCGCAATGACTGAAAATGATAAAGAAGGAAGAATGCTTAATCAACAATCAAACCGCACACGTTTACCAACCACATAAATTGATTGACATCAAGTTTCATTTAATATTTGTTCGTCAATTTGGAAATTCTTGCAAATCACGTTTTTCAGACATTAAATAAATACGTAATTATGTAATAAATCATTGAATTCGTTCCATTTTGATAGACTCACTTTCATTAACGTTCGTCTGACTGCTGTTATGGAAAATGGCATTTTAAGGAGGCGTGAGAATTATAAAGAATTTTTAGCAGCTTTTTATACACAAATAATCGCATTAAAAACAAAAAAACTTAAGCAACGAACTTTGCATTATTTATATTTTAATACATAAATTAAAGACAACACGAACAACAAGAACAACAACTGCAAGCAGAATTAATTGACTGCTTACATACGAAAACTTGTTTTCTTTCCGTTATAAGCTACACCACATTTAGAATGTCTCTGAGTTGCTTAATTCGTTTGCAATTTCCATAATCTTCGACTGTATATAAAATACTGATCGTCCGTCCTAAAGGACTATAGCCAGAGAGCTGTTATTTGATGTGTAGTTTCCCCTTCCAGTAAGGGAAACTCCAATAGATAGACTCAAATTTCCAAAACCATACGAAAGCTTCTGAAAAGCAATCCAAAATGTGTTTGGTACTTTTTCCATACAAGTACTTGTATGTGTGTATGCTTTTAGGGGTTAAATTTTGGTACCTTTATTGCACTCCATACTCTTTTCTAAGCTATTGTTTTGAAAAGAGTTTCAAATATGTTTTGGTATTTTTTGTAACATCGGAATAATAAATCCTGCCCGTTTTCGGTACTTTTTTGTTAATGGTAAAGTACTCCCTACCGCTCAGTAACAGCAGAGGGGGAAAAATTTAATGAAAAGGGTATATTCAAGAAAATTCCTATATTTTAAATTTGAGTTAAATATTGTTAACTGATATAGTGTAATCTTGGACATTGTTTTTAAAGAGATACTTTAAAAAAAGTACTCATGGCAAGAGGTACTTTTTGAAAAAAATAAGTATTTTTACACAAAATAAAAATGCAATATTCTTTTTGGCCACCACCCTTTAAACAGAGGGTATTTTTGTGAAATGATAGTTTTGGAAATGGTAATTTTTTTGAAAAAGCAATTTTTGTTAACATAATTTTAGAAAACGTGCTTTTGGGATATGAAAGCTTTTGAAAAATATACTTTTGCAAAGATGTTGTTTTAGAGAATGGTACTTTATGAAAAGAGTACTCATACGAGTATGAAAAGTACTTCCAAGAAAGGATATTTATTTAAAAAAGTGCTTTTCGAGAAAGGTAATTTTGTGAAAAAGTACATTAAAAAATATTTTTTAAATAAATAACATTTCAGAAAATGATATTTTTCGCAAAAGTACTTTATTTGTAAAGGCACTTTTTCAAAAACGCACTTTTAAAGAAACGTACTTATTTAAAAAATAGTTTCTGGAAAATGAACTTTCTAGAAAAAATACTTTTTAGAAAAAGTATTTTTTAGAAAATGTATTTTCTAGAAAAGATACTTTTTAGAAAAAGTACTTTTTAGAAAAAGTACTTTTTAGAAAAAGTACTTTTTAGAAAAAGTACTTTTTAGAAAAAGTACTTTCTAGAAAAATTACTTTCTAGAAAAAATACTTTTTAGAAAAAATACTTTTTAGAAAAAGTATTTTCTAGAAAAGGTACTTTTTAGAAAAAGTACTTTCTAGAAAAATTACTTTCTAGAAAAAGTACTTTTTAGAAAAAGTACTTTCTAGAAGAAGTACTTTCTAGAAAAAGTACTTTTTAGAAAAAGTAAGCTAAGAAGAAGGGTGCATGTAAAATTCGAATACAGCTGCATATTTTACTCTTTTTCCTTTTTCTTTTTTTGTTTTAATCCAAATTTACATATTTTAAAGGCGATTTTACATTTAAAATCATTTAATTTTTCAGCTGACCCACATCCTATGCCATACGCTACATTCATAAAAACTATTCAGTTCTAATGATTGTTACATACAAAATAATATTAAAGTAACAACTTAGAGTTCACCATTTCTAGTGGCTGGCAAAACAAATTATTTTTATCGAAAGTTTGTCGGCAGAAAGATCTTTGGTTCATGAACGGTGTTAATTTTAGCAAATAAATAAATTTTTTTATTCACTTGTACTCATCTCCTGTACGAGTGTGAGTGTTAAATATTCGTGTGTTTGCATATAGATTGACATATAATTACTATAAGAATTTTGTTTTCATTTTCATATTCATAACAAACACTCACAGATACTCACTTGAGCACGCAAACATGTTTTTTTTCTGTTTTTGTGTAAAAATGTTTCAATGTCATTTAAACAGAATTTTCTCCACTTTACTTTTTTTTAAGAATGACAAGGATTTTGTTTAAAAGAAACTACTCATAGCATAGACGTCTTGAATTTTTTTTATTCACTTTTTTTGCACCAGCTCACAACTGTAAACATTTTAATACGTACTTCACTATCCGTAACTATAGACACGCACTCATACCAAATATGTGTTTATGAATACAAACGTACAATATTTCTGCATTTGGTCGATCAAATGCAAGTATGTATGTGCGAGAGTATTTGTGATCATTAATAGCATTTGCAGAAAACTTATATTTATTATAACATAAATAACAGTTTAAAGTTTCTGGTTATTGTAAAGTTGACAGCAAATCATATGAAATCATGAAGATGATCGTCTTGATGGCCATGATTATTATAGAATTTATCTTTAGCAGATTACTTTTAAATGGGTCATATGTTATTGAGGAAATCAAATTATCGAAAGAGAAACTGCGCCAAAAAAAAGTTTCGCTTTTAAAAGTTTCATTTTCTCATTAATGTGGTGGGTTTCAAATATTTCATAATCTTTTTTTTTCTAATTTGTTAAAAATTTCTGTTTAGGAATTTTCCTTAAATGCATTAAAAGTGTAGGAAAAACTAAAGAGTTAAGACACAAACCTGCTGTATTCAAGTTTGATAAATGACTGCGTGTGTGTATGTGAAGCACATAAAACCTCAGCCATGAAAATAATTTGTTGCATACGCCCAGTTATAATTTCTTTTTCTAAGGTTAAATCATAAATACTGTTAAGGTCCTGAAAGTGTTAATGGCTTCAGTTTATGACAAAATAAATTCGTTTTTCATACAATTAAACCATTTATTTCACAACACGGTCTTTTCAGATGTAATAAATAAAACTATTATATTAAATAGAACTGAACAAGCACACTCATGTACTAAAAGATGAGAGAGAGAAAAACTAAAATTGCCACAAAAGAATTCTCTATCTTCTCATCTTTCTTCGTGTATTCTCTCAATGCAATCCTCTTCTTTTTAGTTTAGCCGTAGGGCCACTAAAAAAGTGTACATAAGAACTGCGTCAAGGATGGAAAACAACTGGTAAAAGGCAAGGGGGAACTACTTTGAAGGGAACAAAATAGGAATTGAAAAATAAATACATATTTTTTGTGAAAAATTAAAATTGACCTTAATTTTTGAACAGACCTCGTACGTTTTATGTATGCTCTCTAATCCTTTAACTGTGTTAGTACAGTAAAACCGCTGTAGTTCGTAATTTTCATAATATCAATAAGCAACCCCATAAAGTACGAGTACATATTCCGAGTCCTTATAAATATCGAAGTCCAATAGGCGATGCCCGTCAGCCTGTATGTAAAATCGGTTTTTCGAAGTCCCTAAAAAAGATGGTGACTTCGGTCATGGATTGATGTATTGAAAATAGTGCTCAAGAAATGGATATCACAAATCATTAAAAACCAAAATACTGTTCCAGAGCTGGAAAATTTAAACTTATTTTTGGTATATTTATAAAAGTCACCAGCTAAAACTAATTTTGATTTATTTTTTTTACTTATCAATTCTTAGGTATTTTTTATACTTGATCCCCAAATTTATAAACCGCTTTGAAAAAGTTTTCATTTAGAGGGATATTGAAACAAAAATCATATTTGAAGGATTACTAAAACTCAAATCAAGTCTTTAAATAAGAATGAATATAAAAATCAGGAGCTAATTTAATACAATCAATCATTAAATAAAACGCCTCCCAGAATCTGTTTTTGTTGCCAACTCATGCTATAAGCAGAAGAGATAATCAACGATTTCAATGACCTACAGACAGTCAGCAGTAAATTGCTTGCATCCAGTTATATTTTGCAAAGCCTGTTTAAGAGGCTCATCCATTGTCCGCCTAATGCACTTAGATTTAATCACACTATCGGCCAATTCATGCATAACGACTAAAACGACTAAAGACTGCATTTGAAAGATTTTTATTTTTATTTCCACTAGCAAACGCCGAAGCTTGAATATTGTTCAGCCAGGACCAGTTTTCCGCATGTTTGACATCATTTCTTCTATTGCATCACAAAGTAAATTCAATGCTTTATACGGACACACATATACAAACACATGCAGTACTTACATACAAGCCTTTACATGCACTTTTATTAAAAATTTATATTAAAATTGGCTCAATGCCTCATGCTGATCTGTATATTTAAGTGTTTTCCATAGAATATGAAAGTGCGTAAAGTGGATTTGAATTTTTTTTTTCTTCTGCCATAAATGCGACAAGTATTTTTGCTCTACAAACGACATTTCGCTTAAATGAAGATGTTGGTAGTTTTTGGTCAAGAATGTACTTCTGATCAAAGTTAGCCAGTCAGTTACTTCGTGAAGTCTGTTTCTTGCCACTGGCAGAAGTTTGAAATAAATGCGTTTGAGTTTCAAGTGCGTGCATGTGTGCATGCTGTTTGTGTATGCACAGAAGTAATAGACGGGTTTTGATTTAAAAGGAGAAATAAATACTCACATAAATGTCTTGGTGAAATTTGTTTACTTTTATTGGATTTTAGAAATTCTAAGTGAACATAAAAATAGCCTGTTAGAATTTGCAATTACTTACACTTTCGCTGATATGAGGGAAATTGAAACAAGAATAATAAAAATCGTGATTAATAAGAAAAAGTTGCAGTTGTTTAGAAGAAATTTCAGAAATAATCCTTAGCAAACAGGCGGGGATTTCAAAATATGCTGAATTCTAAAAATGTTTGCTTTCATATTCAGTTTCTCGGCTAAAGATACACAAACTATCCCTTCTTTCCCTGATTTAATAACAAGAATGTTGCCCGTAATAAAGTTTTTAAGAGCGAATTTACAAACTTAAAAAATACGGCATCACTACTGCTTACTTTCGCGTATTATTTTGTAAAATTAATTAATAATAAGTAAGAGCATTATATTCAAGCGGGTCGAATCTTAAATAGCCTCCAAATATTTTGTAAATAAAAACTCCATTTTGTAGGGTCACTCCGGGAGGGGCCGTGGGGGAGACATCTCACCTTTGTCATAAAACACTAAAAAGTCAATTTTTGGGGTTATTAAGTGTAAACAAAATTTTATAAGGTCATTTAGGTGCCAAAGGTGGGTGGAGGGTAGGACAGAGGAAGATCAGAGTACATCTCAGCTTCGTCATAAAATCTTTTAAATTGAATTTTTCATGTGTTAACATCTATACGCTCGCCTCTAGGGCAGTAAACTATCAGTTTCAATACATACGCAAGTGTAAGTGTAAGAGTTTGTTTGTTTGTTGTTGTTGCTTGGCAGTCGGTATTGAAAGTGATTATTGGACGATTTTCATATAATTTTCCCACGCGATTTTCTCCGGAAATTCATAGCCGATTTTATTAATTTTTGGATTAAAACGCTAGTGCGGGTTTCGACGAAGAGTTTAGGCCAAAAATTAAGGCGATCCGATATCGGCGAGCGGAGATTTAAGTGTTTTAATTCGGAGTATTAATTTGGAGTAATATTAAAAAAGTGTTTTATGTTGATCTTCGGTTTTGTCTTATGCATAGCAAAGAGAATAGTGACGTGGTTAAACGTACATATATAAAAATGAGATAGCAAGACAGCAACGTATGTAGCTTATGTACAAACATAACAATATATGTATGTACATTTGTCTGTTGCTTTGCATTCTCTTTGTTTTTTGTGGGTTTAATATAAAATAAATAAACAAAAAGGTGTTAACACATCGCCCGTGAGTTCGAACACTCATTCATTTTTTAAGCAATCTAGGCTTAAATTATACAATTTGCTAAATATTTACACTATTTTTCCACGCAATATGTGTATTCAACGCCCACTAAAGAGGACGGGGTCCAAGAATGGTTTTTTCTGTTTCTATGACTGCAAATTTAACGCTTTGGAGGGATATTTTACTGCGTTACACACGGAATACATCCTCCAATTCTCAGGTTACAGTATTGAGAGGATATACGAGTAATTTGGGGTAGACGTTTGCTTTCTTTATTATTTTACTTCTTTTATTTACTGTCTGTCCAACACAACTACTCAAAATTATAACTGCAACCAGTTAATACAAATCCTTGGAAATATCGATAATACACAAGTCATGTAAAATGGAAATTTTAAAATAAGAAAAGCCCAGTGTTTTATATGTATGTATGTATGTATGTATATGTAAATCTTACATATAAATACGTCAACCATTTGTTGTGATACATTTTGAAGCATATTATCAGCAACAAATTTTGATAAAATATTTACTGCCGTATTCATAAAAAATATTTTAGGTTTATTAAGCGCTTATTTGACGTATTTCTATGGGATATTTGTCAAATAAACCTGTAATAAACCTAAAACATTTTTTTATGAATACGGCGGCTATTGTTTAAAAGGTGTTTTTATGTACTTTTATAGAAGATGAATATTTTTTCTAAATTTGTGGCATAAACGTTTCTTAAAATAAAATAAAACTTGGTTTTTAGGGCACTGCTACACATTCAATATATATTGAACGCGATCCAGTATCGCGATATTTATTGAATGTGTAGCATGCAGTATTGATGGATTGCGATCCATATCGCAGAATGGCCTAAAATATGAAATCCAGATCGTGGATCGCGGATCGCGTGATAAATATTCAACGTGTAGCATTTTCATGACATTAGATCGCGATACGTTAACCCTTACTACTGGTCCCGATAGGAACCAACCAGGCATTTGTTAAATTTTCCAGGTAAATAGAAATTGCGAAGAAATTTGTAGAGTAAAATATGTTTAGAATTGCAAATTTTATAACACTGATTTTTTTCCGGCCAAAAGAAAAAATCAGGCTATTAAGGGTTAATAAGAAGTGAAATAAAACAAATAAAATAAAAGACGCAGTGCAAAAAATTTAACAAATAAAAACTAAAAAAGTTTATTACATTTGTGTAAAGTTTGTTTTAAAAGGGTAGTGGTTTCTGCCGGTGGAATCGGAATTAACAACCGAAAAAATTATTTTAAAAGACTTAATTTTTAATTTGGAGTCATTGCCGGAGTTGTGGGACTCGTCTCCTAAAGCCTTTTTTTTTTGTTTTCTCGCGATATTTTTTTAATAAATGATCCGCACAGCATAAAAATAACGTAAATACTGACGCGATAAATATTGAATATGTAGCATACGCTCGTGATCCATCAAATCCATTAAAATGGATCGCGATCCAAATATCGCAATATATATTGAACGTGTAGCAGTGCCCTTAAGCTAATTTATTTTATTATTATTTTTTTTATTATTGTGTTATTTTTTTTTTTTATAAAATATTTATAGTCCAAGAAGTGTTTTTATGTATATTTTCAGAATATAATTTTTTTTTTTAATTTTTGTTACATAAAAGTTGTAAGAAAATTAAATTTGTCTTCAATGCAGCAACAAAATCGTTCATTTCGTTTTTATTTTAAAACAGTAGAAATAGTAAATATTCACTTTAATTTCACTTTTAACAAATAAAGGATGTATATGAAAAGTGCGATCCTAGTATATCTAAATAGTTTGCTTAAAACTGTATCTATTTTTTTAAATATGTAATTCTAATTAAAGCACGTAAAGTAGTAAATATTGGCTATTTATGTGTAATTTTACTAATTTTAAAATCATTTTATATTAAAAAATAGCATATATTCTTCTGATTTCTTGACCACTTTTTAATGATATTCTGATATTTTTAAGCTTAAGGTCTCTTTATTTTAATTTTATTTCTTAATTTCAATATTTCGTCACTCCTTTGTGTGACTTCTTCTGGAAATTAATTATTTTGTTTGATATGAAAAAATCACACAAAGGACTGACGAAATATTGAAATTAAGAAATAAAATTAAAATAAAGAAACCTTAAGCTTAAAAATATCAGAATATAATAAAAAAGCATAAAAATATATATTTTCATATGGCAACACTGCCAAAAACAAATAACAATTTTTTTTTCTAATTACTTTATTTTGCTGCATGTATAAAAAGATGCGAAAAATGTAACAAAAAGGCATCACTGGTTCTATCACTCTATTATAGCCGTTATATTATCTCTCTCCCACTCTCTCTCTCTCTTCTTTGAATAAGTACATGCATTTGTTTACTTTGAACACCTCCTAGGATGTTTTCCAAATTTTTAGCAATATCTAACTATTTAGATTAAATTATTTAACCGTGAAAAATACAATACTTTGAACCAAACAATTATTTATAGAACTCAAATACAAAATATGTTTCTTTGGTAATTAATTTATTCACATTTTTCACAATAACTCGAACAACTTTAATACTAAAAAAGTATTTTTCATTATATTTTATATAATAAAAAACATTATTACCCCAAATTTATTTATAATTTTAAAAAATTGTAAAATAAATTCTATTAAAATCAAAATTTATGTGATTTTTTCATTTTACGAAGTTAAGTGTGTCTAATTTGAATTGCTCTAGAGACTTAAGGCACAAAACTTGATTTTATTCCTAGCATTCTAATATATAGCGAAAGATTTAAGCAACAAACTTTAAGCAGAATCGACTTGAATGTAAAAATTAAGATTTTCAAAAGATGGAGACTTACCCCCATATTCATAAAAAATAAAATGTATTTGAAATCTATTTTAAGAAAATTTTGTCTAAAAAATTTTGAATAAAATACATTTCAAACCCATTTTAAATTTTATGAATATGGGGGTTACAATTTATTTTGTAAGCAACTTACATAGAAATCAAAAACCGCCTTTTTTTTCTAATTTATTTGTGTCAAGAAATCCACATTAAATCACAGAACGTTAACAATAAAGTCTGACAATGCGTGCACACAAAAACACTTGCACTCTCTTTAACATAAACAAACGCTCGGAAACACAAAACAAATTCCTTAATAAAGAGTCCTAATTTAATAAGCCAACTTGTGATCTTTTTGGTTTCGTACAACCACAACTACAACAACAAAAACAGTTTAAAAAAAACTTTTTATTTAGCAAAAAGTAAACAGCAAAATTTCTGCAAGAACTTTTTTTGTCTAAAAAAAATTCATTTTAATGCTGGCAAAATAAAAAAGGAAAATATAAGATTTCACTTCTTTGTGTTTTGTATTATTTATGAAAATTTGTTAACGCAATTTGCAAATTTCTTTGCTTTATTTAATCACTTTAATTTCACTTTTATTTCATGCAATTATTCATGAAATTTGCAATTATTTTGCGGGTTCAATAGCAATAAATATGTTATCCTTTATAGAAACGAGTACCTTTTAATTCGTTTGTTTAAATTTTCATAACAAAAAGTCGTTACAAATAATGAGAAACACAACCGCACATTTGAACGTATTAAACGCAACTGGCATTTAGCAGCCACACAACTTGCAATATTATTTAGTCACTCGCCGTATTCGGGTGGTTAGTGGTATGGTAAGTTTTTTTTATTTTTGCCAGTTTCTGTTCATTTTTGTCTACTTGCAACTATGCTCTTCTTCTGCCTCTTTTCCTGCATGCATGCAAGTTTATTTTGTTTTGATATTAAAAAGAAACATTTTGAAATAAAAACTACTACTAACACGATTTTGGGCATTAGCTGCCGATTTGTGTTGACATTGCATTACGGTGTATAACATATCATTTCCTTGTTGAGCATTCGGCAACTATCATAGATTGATCTTTAGATAACTTTTGCAAAGTTTTGTATGACCCGCTTTGTTTTCATGCTACGGTAGCAAATTAAAGTTGACCTTAAGGTTTACCCTAATGATTTATGCTCAATAAATTCGGTCACTATATTTTTGTGGTACACTTTTCAATATATAATTGTCCACCGATATTGATGAAATCTGTATGGTGTAAAAGGAATTTTTATGTAATAAAGCCCATTAAAAGTAATTTTTCTGAATTCTTGGCATAAAAATTCTTAAAAAAGATTTTAAATTTGTTTAAAAAGCAATAACAATCTATGCTGATGCATTGTTTTTCCGACAATTAACTGCTAATAACCTAGAGCTTTTAAACGCTTAAATTAAAACTCTAGCGATTTTACTAATGCTTTTACTAATACGTTTTTCTTAAAAATAATTCCTAAATGTTATTGAAACTTTTATTTAAAAATATTCTAATATTAGAAAATATAGAAAACTGCTTCATTATTCGTATTCGCTAATCTTTGAGCTAATAAATTTTGTTAAATTTAAATTGTAAATACTTATGCAGGCGCTAACGCCACTATCAACATGATTAATTAATAAAATAAACAAGTACTTAAAGTGACACTGAAAAGCAGGTTAAAATCAATTAAAATTACTTATACAACATGTTGCACATTAGCTTCAAAACTGAATTTCACACAGATTTCAAATGTTTTCTTCCTTATCATTATTACAAAATCGATTTGGCTGGCGTTAAAATGTTGATAATTGTCAATAAAAATGCAAATGCATTTTATGCAATTTAAAAAACAAATCAAATGAAAACGTTTTAAATAAATTTAAAAAACAAAACAATTTGTGATTTGAAGCCAAAAGTTTTGAAGAGGATGAGGAATGTAAGACAATATGTGGAGGTGTGCTATTGAGTGTACGTAACAAACAGTTTTCCTTTTTTTTTTTGTTGTAAGAAAGTTATAAAAGCCTCTAAATATGGCGCTACGGAAAAATGTGTCAATCGCTTAGTTATTAATCAAAATCTGTTGATTGCTTAGCGATTTTATTACATTTGTAAGTGTAAGCATTCATAAACACGTACCAGCAAATTTCTGTTCGTTGGTTGCTCTTTTTGCTTCTTAAAATCATTTATGCATTTAAATATTAAAATATGAAAATTTCACCACGTATTAACTTTATTTCTCTGTTTATTAGTAGGAGTTTGTTGCATAAATAAAAAAATATATTGTGTACTTTTTAACACTTGACTCGCATGTACATGGAGAACACTCTTTGTGCAATATTTGTTAAATTCAAAGTTAGTCCATTATGCTTAATACAGTCATAATAACACCTTAAATGTAATAAATTTATTTTTTGTGGTTAGCCACCGCAACTTCCAAAAGCAGTTTCAATCTAATAAACTTGAAATGGAATTGATATTGAAAAAGAAAAACTATTGTTAATAAGAATAAAGTCTGTTGGGTGATTTAAAAATGCCCAAATTGCTGCTGCGCTTATGGAATTATATATATCAAAAGGAAAAGGGACTTGGCCTTTAGTATATTGATTGACACGAAGTAAAAAATTGTTCGCATAATGCGCTGCTTTTATCTAGTTTTTAAGCATTTTCAAAAAAAGAAAAACTTTAGTATATTTACACACACTTAAGTATAAATTCGAACTAAGTTTCACTTAAATAAAAAGTGAAATAAAGAAAATAATATAACGGTATTGTTATAGATCTCGCATACTATTTCCTCATACAAATTGTGTTAATAAAAACTGGTCGAACAGACAGATAACAAATAAAAATGCACATGAGTGCTGGTGATCGGAAAGTAGTGACTTTCCAAAACAGTGTTGTCCTGCTCTGTTGTGTAAATTGCCGAATTAAATTAATGTAGATTTTTTTCGTGGTTCTTCGAATATTTATCGTGTCTTTCTGAATAGTACAGAATCGACTTTCAAAAACTTGTCATATCTAACAAGTCTAATTTCATTGCCCACCTATCGAAATTGATTCGAATCTTGGAGTTTTAAAGTATTTTTCAGAATATCAAATTTATTTTTTAATTATTTTTTTCAAGTTCATTTGAATTCAAAATAATTTTTATAAATATTGAAATCTGCCGATCTTTTGTTTGTGTAATTCGAGCGAAATTACTGATATATATGTATCTATTTCCTAAATTTGACTCTTTTTCTATATTATCATATTTTCGAAATGTGGTACGAATTCACTTTACGGTTACTCATCCTATTGAAAAAAGAAAATTACGGTATGTTTTAGAAAAAAAAAAAATATGAACAACGTAGAAGCAGAAAAGCTCTAACTCAAATAATTTAAATTTTACAGGATAAGGTAAATATATAACAGGAAGTGTATTTAGCACAATAGAAACTGTCACTGTCATTTGCTTGTAAAATTCTTATTTTTGATGCTACCGCACTAAAATTTTGTGACAAGGTGTATTTGTGTGAAATGTGTTGGAATCACTGAAAAAGTCAATTTATTAAATATTGGAATTAGGGCTTTTCTACTTATGACCATCGATTTGTAATCGAATCTAGAATATGCTTACGATTTATAAAACTTTATGGGTCCGTAATTCCCAAAGTATGCGCTGACAAAGGGTTTTTATTTGACATTTTCTTAGAAATAAATTTGCTTTCAATTTGGTAAATTTTTTTAATCGGGGTGGTCTCGGCTACTTATATTAAAATATTAGATGTAACTACTTTATTTTATTTTTTTATAATCCAAAAAAAAAGAATAGATGGATATAGAACCTTTTTTTAACCATAGAAATGTCTAAATTTTTTTCAGCGATTAGCAAATCTTTATTCAACTCAAGGCAACTTGTTTCCACCGTGCACTATATAACACTTATTGGCGTTCGTAAATTTAATACGAGGTTCTATCATCTCTAATAGTACTTTTTCATGCAACTGAGCAGAGTACAACAACAATTGTTATTCTACGCAATTTTTAATTATTTTTTTATACAAAAACAGTGCGTGTAGAGCAAGTGCAAGGTTTTTTTATTGCATAAATGTATAAAAGTAAACCCAAAATATATAATATTTAAAGAATCTCATTACTTTTGTCCTTTGATTCAGTTTACCAAATGTTAGTCAATTTGCAATAAAATAATAAACAAATAAACTATTTTCTCTAAACAATTAAGTAAACAATGACTAATTAAAATACCAGAAATCCTAATGAAGAGCAGATGCTAACACAAAAACCATCTACGACTGTTAACAAATATATGCATCACAAAGGGCTGAACACCTGGACCAAGCCTGTAGTAATTACCAGCTACAAAAACAACCACCTGTCCTATAATTAATACACAACAGTGCTATTTTCAAACTAAATAATTTTTTTATATTAAACGTCAGTTTTATAAATAAGAATAAACGTCCAAAACTTCCACATTGGGTTGATGTTTATGTTACTTCCAAAAGTGATCTCATTTGTATAAAATTCGAAAAGGATAATACATTCAAATTATGACAGCACGCAATCCTCATACTTTAATGGCTTTGCCGAGCGACGAAAGCTTTGATTTTCTGTTCAAAGTGGTTTTAATTGGTGATGCTGGCACAGGCAAGACTTGTATAGTGGAACGTTTTAAAACGGGTAATTTTATTGAACGTCATGGCAATACAATTGGTGTGGATTTTTCCATGAAAACAATCAACATCGAGGGAAAATTAGTTAAGGTGGATTGTAAATTGTAAATTCACAAATGAACAATTTTATTTCATACAAGCTTAATTTCACATTTTAGTTACAAATTTGGGATACTGCGGGTCAGGAACGTTTTCGTACTATTACCCAAAGCTATTATCGTTCAGCAAATGGTGTGATTTTAGGTAAAATGTGATTTCATAAACGTATGCATTAAAAAAACGCCCATTATTTGTTTGTAATGTTCTTTATTTAATTGAAAAAAAATTGTACTACCCGTGAGAATATAAAGCTTTGATTGTAGTCATTTGACCGCTATATGATCTAGAGGGATTTATTGTCCTTTAAACAAACATATATTCCGAATATTATTATCGGCTGTTGTTAATTAATTTCATTATTTGTATTTATATTAAATGTACTTATATTTTATGTAATCTAACATTACAGTTTATGATATAACTAGCCGAAATTCATTTGGCAATCTCCAAAAATGGATTGAAGAGGTGCGACGCTACACCGCGTCCAATGTCATGCTAATAGTTGTTGGAAATAAAAGTGATTTAGACGATGAACGTGAAGTGGAATTCGAAGAGGCTCAACAAATGTGTCAGTATATACCAGAAGTATTGCTGGTAATGGAAACTTCTGCCAAGGAAAATCGCAATGTAGATGATGCTTTTGTAACATTGGCCAGTGAATTGAAGCGACGCATTGACAACAGTATAAGACAAGACGAGAATGCAGACGAGGCGATTAAATTGGGGCATAGCACACCCTTGAAACAGTGTAGTAGTTCATGTAATTTGACGTAAGATTTGAAATGCTAATTCTAAATACATACCATGTGATTTCTTTTTATTTTTCGCAATTTTGTTATTATTTTGTTTTTAATTAAACGTATTATTTTATAGTTTATTTTTAATTTAAAATAAATATAACCAATGGTACAAATGTTAAAATATTTGTATGACTTTTTACACGTTGGAATATTTCATGGAATTTTTTGCAAAAAATTTACTTGTAGAATAAGTAGACAAATATGCATTATGCTTTTTAAGAGGTATGAAGTGTAAAGTTTCAGATGGTTCTAGTCAACTTTCTTCAACTCATTTGTTAGTGGAAAAAATTAAATGAAATGTGTCATCGTGTCAATTGGTCAATTTAGAATTAAAAGGCTTTCAAAATACACGCAGTCAATTACCGAACTGTATTTAGTGTTTTAATTCAAAACAAACGTCCTCTTTCTTTATTATAGAATTGTTAATTACTAAAAACGAATAAATTTTAAATATCTAGATGCATCAATTTGCATCGATTCTGCTTTAAGTCACATCAGGTAGTCGCAATAGAATTTGCGAATTTATGAAAAAAAAAGAGTTTGTACAAAACATAAAAATACAAGAACTTCTCATTTGCTTTTACATCAAATTATTATTAGATTCTAATTTAAAAAAATAAAACGAATTGAATTTTTTTAAAAAACAAATTCTTTTTTGTATGAATCTACTTTATTTTTCCTCTATGCAATTAAGGACACATATTTTTGTCCGGATAATTTGTTTTATATGTAGTATGATGTTTTCCGTCTTGAGAGAACGAAAGAGAAATAAATTCTGCCTTTAAGACGCAACAGATGTATATAAATTAACAGAATTTACATAAACATTTGAAATTTTATAAAAAGAAAAATACCACCAACTATATACGAATTCGTATTCACCTGGGCTGTATGAATTCGAATTTGTGGGCTTTTGCATAGCCCCGCATATACCGCATTTGACTTTTTAATTAGGAATAAAAAATTATAAGCTGTCAGTGTGTTCATTCAAATTCGATTGATAGTCAAACATCTAAAAATTATAACTTAAATAATCAATAAAATACCCTTGTACAGTTTTTACATATAAAAAATATTTATTTTAAAAACAAAACTAAAACCAAAAAATCAACTAGTTAGAAAATTTTTATAAATAATTACTTTCGCAAATAATTGTGAATTTAGAAAAAAAAAATAGTTCAATTATATTTACACTTAAATTATTAATTAGTTTTTAGCGATTTTAGTTTTTTACTTTTGCGTGCATGACGATTAGCATCTTTCATCTTGCCATTGCTGCCTGCTGCACCACTTACAATATCATACCGAAATATTATGCATCGACGATCGAAAAATATTTTAAGATCCTAGAAATCGAATAGGTTTTATATAATTAAATTTAAAATAAAATGTGCTACAGATCGCTTTACACATCAATATTTAACTTCACTATAAAAACATATATTTATATATGTACATACATGTTTTTGTGAATTTTTTACAAAAGATTGTTACAAATACATTAGCACATATCTACGTTTATATGCATGTACATTTGAAAATGTTTCTGATATTTGTGAAAATACTGAAATAATTTCATTCAATGTGTTTATCTCAAATTTTCAAACTCGCATTCGAATTCAAAGTTAGATATTGATGTGGCTGGCAACCGCTTAAAAAATTACCTTTGGATCATAGCGATAACCCAAAGTTTTCAAAAATAAGTAGACCTCTTGCAGATCAATAGGTTCATACATCAATATGTTTTCATGCAATCTTCGATTCGAACACACTAAATTATACCACGCAATATGAAAGGGCAACAACGGCTGGGGTGTCTAAAATAAATACACATATTTGTAATTAAATTGATAAAAAATTCAGTTTTTTAATTGTAATCTGTAAAATTAATTTAAACATGTTACCTTGATTTTTGTTACGCACATCAAAATTTGTAAGATTTTGTAGCAAGTAATTAGTTAACATCATCAAATAAATATGTATTTATTAATCAAAGAATTTGAATATTTTTTTGTTAGTTTTTCAAAACGCTTTTTTTTATATATAGTGGTAATATTTATTCACATATTTTATTAAAATTGTTTCAAGCTACATTTGACCAAAAACAAACAAACTAACACTTCCATCAATTAAATCAAAGTTACTTGCGACGGTGTGCACACTAATCAAACGTTATTTCCTTACCACCATAAATTAAAAACAAATAATTCTTTAAAAATCATCACATTCATTTCATTCTGAATTTAAAATGGAGAACTCATTATTCATTGAGTTGTACTCATATTTTTGTGGTGCACTTTTAAGTATCTTATCGTACACCAAAATTGATGAAACACAAATGGTTTAAAAGTTATTTTTGTGTAGATATGCACAACATAAAAAAGTTTTCTTATTTTAATTCGCCTGCGAATTTTTACTACAATAACTACGACAATCGATGTTAGAGGTATTTAATCACCACTACTATACATATTTTATTTAAAAACCACACCACAGCAGATCAGAAAAAGTCAATCATACGGAAACTAACTCACGATCTTCAATTTTATAATAGTCTATACTTTTAATAGTTTTCTAAATTAAATCTGGCATTACTTCTAGCCCAGCCTTAAAATTTTCGTAAGTACTATTTCAGTTAAGGTTTTACGAGATATAGGAGATTGTGTTACAAACAGTGCCAAAAATCTTCATAAAAATTTGTACAATAAAACAATTTTACATAGCATTCATATCGAACTAAAATATAATTAATTTAAGCATAAAAACAATGTTCGAAAATTTACTTTAACTGGCTGTTCGGATATGACGCAATCTATTGTTCCATCGAATGAATAACATTTAGAACAAAAACAAATTTAATCAAATGTGATTAATTTAAATGTTGATTCTTTCGAACAATAGCTTGCAGCCTCTCCGAACAGACAGAAAAAATTTAAAAATCATCAAACAAATCCGAAGTACAAAAAAAAAAATTTATAAATAAATCACTGCAGTTGAAACGAGTTTTTTTTTCGAAAAAAGATGTACAAATTTTAAATATGTTTTATGTAACTGTGGAAAAATGCAAAATTAGAAAATACAATAATAATAGATAAAAGTTCAAAATAATAAATAGCGCCCTTTTCAAAATCTTTAGTTTCTCAAAAACCGTTGTTATTTTCCTTATTACTGAAACTACATAAGATTTGAGTTGCTTTTTAATTTAAAAACATTAACCGAGCTGTAATTATTTTAACTACAATTGATTTTCATAAAGTGAATCACCTGATAAGGAAAATCAGTACTTTGTTGTCAAAGTGGCACTTGTGAATTGATTTGTTATCATTTTGTTTGGTTAATTAATTATCTTCCACTTACCTTTTTAGAAACATTAGTTTGTAGTATATAATTCTCATCGGGAAGCTCTGCTTTGAGATCAACAGCATAGCGTAACATTTCCAGTCCACATGCATCTTGTAAATTCAATTTTTTACTTGGAACGTCCAATAAATTAATGGCTTCTTCCTCAGCACTCTCCGTTGTTGCCTTATTTGTGGAATCATCTTGATGTTTTGTTAATAATGTTTTAGCTTTAATGACCTCTTTTGAAGTGCATGGTTTTTCGAAATCGCGCAATGTTGTAGGATCGCATTGCTGTTCTACTGGCTCTCCTTGTTCTTCTTCTTCAATTAGTATAGGATGGGTTTGATTATAAATATACTCCAGCAGTTTTACAGCGTGCTTGCGTTTTAAAGGTTTAACGCCAAAATTATACAATTCTTTAAGCAACTGAGCTTCGCTATATTTTGTATAGTCAGGTTTTGGAGAAGAGGTATAACGAATAGTGTAAGTTTTGTTGTTGTGTTTAACTTCATGAGTGGCGTTTTCCAAAGATTCGGAAGGTAGTTGTTTAGTAGTTTCATCAGGTAATTTTTGGCTTTCTTTGAAGCTAATCTCTGCCGTAAGAAGCTGATCTATACCTTGAGGCTTTTTATTCGATTTATCGGAAGTTAGCGGGGGACTGGAATAAACCGCACGATCAAAATCATTAAAATTATCTACAGCATGTGGTGGAGATTGCGCTGGTTTATTATTTAGTAAGTCTTGAAATTTCTGGGATGACCTACAATTACTAAAACGTTTCATGGGTGCTGCGGTTTCTGAAGGCGAATTAAGGAAGGAGGCTTCAGTTAATAATTTCGTTGGTGTACAAAGGTTTGGTGTATGATCTATAGGTTGAGAATATTCTTCCAGTATACCAAATTCACTGCGTTCGAATTTCTCTTCATCTTCTGCAGGGCAATTAGATGTAGAATATTTTGATGTTAATATTTCAAAGTCGCTAATGGACTGTTCGGGACCTAAAGAAATTTTTATTAACGATTTTTCAAATCGTGTCTTCTCCTTTAAATCGAGATAGGAAAATTTAATATTAGCATCATGTTCATCCGGGAATTCAAGTATGTTTTCTTCATCACTATTAGAATCATAGTCTGGCAGGTTGATATCATCTTGATGATTTGATTGTGCGGAAGTTTTAAATTTTATTGAGTTATTGGCCTGCCAAATGGAGTAATTTATTTCATCATCTGACAATACCACACAATCATCATCCTCATCTTCTTCCTCTTCAACGCTATTTTGTGTTAAATCTATACTGACATTTGGATGATGGTCATTGAAAGATTGGCATTTAAATAAATTTGTATTAGAATCGTTTGTTCCAAATTTTAGCGGAGTTTTAGCTGTAAATGATAAAGATTTTCTTTTTAAAGTTGAATTTTTATCACCAGCCATATCCAAGTTGTTTGTAAAGTCTTCAATATCATAAGAATTTGGGGGAGTTTTTATACTTGGTATATTTTGTGAAAATCTCCTTTTTGAATCATTTTTGTTTCCCAGCTTATTTCCGTAAGACCTTTTGGGTGCTTCCGTATTTAAATATTTATTACACAGTTCCCGAAATATGGTATCGTTATCTCTTAAATTCTCTTTAATAACCTCCGTTCCTACAGTAGTGGTGCTTCTGTGAAAACTTGTTTCTAATTGTTTACAACCTTGAAAATTTAAAAATGATGTAGTACTTTGATTCATAGCTATTTCATGTAACACTACGTCATCATCATCCTGATGTATGTCATATATCGCTATTTGTTGTGGGCTTACTGGACTTGGTGATACTTTAAAAGAGTCTTGCATCTCCTTTTCTAATATTTGTCTGTCTTTTTCACTTATTTCCATAGCTAAGCTAAGTTTGCATGTTCCTTCTTTATTATCTTGTCCATCTTTTAAGTGTTGGGAGTTGCCATTAATATCGGCAGTATTATTATCGTCTTCTTGTATAGGAGATTCAGCAAATAAATCAATTTCTTCTATATGTTTACTCTGGTTAGAATGATCATTTGTTATATTGTTTGCGGAAAGTTGGAAATCATCTTGAGTTAAATCAATAACTTCTGTGTTGCTATACTGGGAGTTATTTTGGGAAGATTCTGGAAATGAAAACAGTAAAATATACATGTATAAAAAAGAAATATAGCAAAAGTTTCATTTTTCAGGTCAACCTGAAACTTTTTAACTGTAAATGTATTTTGAGTTATATTTTTAATCGACTAACCGCCAAAGTAAAACCAGCAGGAATATATTTTCGAATGATATATTTTTTGTTTTATCTTCCACAAATAACTGAATATAAAAGCATTAACAAATAAATTTACAATTGTTAATGTTTCTAATTAGTAAGGGTATAAGATTAAATACGCGGCTTTCGAATCGACATTGTAGGCAAAAAAAAAAATTAAAAATTCTATTTTTGTTTTTACTGGCGATTTCACAATGTCGAACGAACTCTTCCTTTCTTACAAATATTTTTGAAACAAAAATAAAATTTTATAAATTGTAAAAGCGCAAATATCTTATTTTATTGTTCTTAACGGGTTTTTGTTTGTGATTGAAAATATTTTTTTGTGGATTTAAAAAATATTTTTTACTCAATTACCTTTTAAATCAGCTCTATTATATTCCAGTAATGAAGTATTCTTTACTAAACAAAATTTAAATAAATTGAAGTTAACAATTTTGTAGTTTTATTAAATAGAGAAACATACCCTCATCACTTGAAAAATTTTCATAAGTGATAACATCACTTTCTATGGGTTCTAAAGAATTTCTCCTACTCCTGACTTTGGTAACGTTTATCACAGTTTCTGTTGAAAAAAATATTATTAAACAATAAACCATATTTCCACTGCCTCTTTAGTATTTACCTTCTTCAGGCTTATCATTTATAGCGTCCTTATCAAGATCTTCCATTTCAATATCTGAATCGGCAAATAAATCTGGTGAGTTTGATCTATTTTTCGGCGTACTATTTATTGTAGCCTGTGTGTTTATACTACAACTGGAAACTTGCATTCTATCCAACGAGTTCGTGGTTGGTAAAAGTTGTAAAATTTTATTATCGCATGCTGAAGCGCAAAGACTCGTATCGGTACTTATCTTATCAGCTTCTTCATTTCTTTGCAAACGTTCTATTAATTCTACCATTTTATTCAGTTCTATATTCTCCTCCTTGTCCACGATTCTAGGCATCTTTTGTACGGCTTTTTGGTTTTCTTCCATATTTGATATATATTCATTTGTTAAAATCTCTTGATCTTCTTGATTTTCAATTGCACTCCAATCTAATGATTTACGGCAGCTAAAGACATCTTCCAGCTCTTGATAAATTCTTTCTAGCATATGAATCTTTTCAATGATATGTTTATCTTTTTTATTTGGTGTCAAATCTCGACCTTGTATAGTTGTCCAATCTCGCAGCAAATAACCAGCAGGCAACTGGGTTATTTCAAATAACTCGGTTACAAAAAATAACTCATTTGATTTACTTATATTTTCAGCAGTTAGTAACACTCGTTTGTCTTCATGTGCTAGAGAATTTCTCAGCAATGGGCTTTGTAGTTTATAAAGGGTTAAGAGTTGTTCATGTTCACTCAATGATTTAGTGCGGAATTGGCTATTTAATAGTTTTTCTATGTTTTCTTTTAATTTTTTCGTTTGAGTTTCTGAACTACGTAAAGTGAGGGCGGTGAACCTGTTTGCCCATTTTGATTTCGGTCTACGGTTATTGATTTTGGGTAGAAACGCTGCAGCAAAAGTGTTGTAATCTGGGGCATAGACAAAAAGTATTTAAAATACGATTTCAATAGCGAAATAATTTTTGTTCAAAATAACAATTAAAAATGCTGTTTACCTTTCCTTTCGGCCGTTCTAAATCCATACTTTTTTAACTTTTGCCTAATTGATTCTGCCTCATTATTACCATCATTATCCTCTACTACGATTTCATCTACTATTACGCCTTCGCTGTCGGCTTGAGATTTTGAAATTGCTAGAGCCAGTTGAACATCATCGGCATCAAATTGATCCGCAGCACAATGTTGGGCAGCTATTTCCGCAAATAATTGTTCATTTCTTAAAAACGCCGATTTGATGGTTGTTTGCTTTTTTGCTCTTGCTGATGTGGATCTTGCTTTTCTTAAATTAGGAGCCTTTTTGGCTGTATTTTCGGGCGGAGCAAAATCGTCATTTAATGACTTTCTTACCTTTTTCATACTATTGGGAATATTATTGGGATCTTTAAATATAAAGCCATCTAATTTTGTACGTTTAGCGCGAGTTCGAACACCAGTGTTTATATTATCAGATGATTGTGGTGCTTCATCAATATTGCAAGTCTTTGGGGAGCATTTATTTACATCATTCGACATTCCTTGTGCGAGATTGTTATATTTTTCTGGGGTTAGAAAGTAGTTTGTAATGGCAGTATTTGTAGTTGTTGTAGTCTTAGCCTTTTGGCGAGATTTTCTTTAATAAAAAAGAAGCAATAGAAACACCAATATGTAAACTTTTACATTATTTATTAGAAATAAGCAACTTTACTACACAATAATTAACTTTAACGTTTAAAAATAACCATACCGTTGTTTATATTCTGATGTACTAGGTAGTTGTAGTTTCTTTAAGTTTGCTTTGCGTGTTTCTCGATCCATTATATATTAGGTGCTACTAACGCTCGGATAACAACTGTTTTGTCTCCTCAATAGTTTCCTCAATAGTTTTTGATGTTCTGGGAGCACCAACTAAATTGAACATAAATTTACGGTCTTTTTCTTCCTCAGAGATACTTGATACAATTTCTCTTATCTTTTCATTCGATTTACGAAAAACAGGCGTCATACTAAAAGTAATAAATTATATTTAATACAAACAATTGTTGCGAAGTTTCAATAAACTTACTACCAAAGACCAAATAATGCACTTCCCGCTACAATAGTAGCAGCAGCAAAGCGATTTCTATAGTAATATGATGGTGTTCCCTTTGTACGTCTAGGCTTACGTTTGCTCTCATCAATTTCATCCATAACTTTATTAGCAGTCTTACTATACTTTTTTTTAAATATTTTAGTTTATTATATAATTTTAAAGCATGTTCAAAACTTGTTAGACCAAATAATTCTTCAAAAAAGGAATTGGTTGAGAAACTCCTACAAAAAGAAGACAGGGATGTTCAATTTATAGCCATAACATGTATGTGTTTGAAAGTACTTCAGCTTGTCAATTGATCGTTAAAATATATTAGGTTTCGTGCTTCTCCACTGTGTGCATAACAGGTGGAATTAAGCCGTGACTGACTATCATGCTGGAAGGGACCACAGACATCGTTCTTTTTGCACAGTTCAAACTGCTAGTGTGTGGCAAAAACCGACGTTCTTCTGGAACATGCAAAATATCTATCGTGTCTTGGTTTTAACCGTCGGTTGTCACACGTGCTCGTTCAAAACCGCTTGTGTGTGGGCCAAATAGTAAAGGACAGCTTTTGCCAGTGTAAAATACTGAAAATGTAAAATTTGCTGATTCGCGTGTTTACATAATATTTTTTTGTTTTGATTATTGCGAAAAACAAAAGAACTTATAGTGTGTGTGCATGGTTGTTGTACGTGTTAAGCCGTACAGTTTCACCCGTTCGGTTAAAATTGTTCAAAAGAACGAAGTGTGTGCCCACCTTAAGAGGTAAGATGGTGTATCCTGAGATTGTGTAGGGCAATAATTGTGTCATAATGAGATAAAATGCTGTATTACATATTGTGTTGTGTTGTGTTATGATAGGTATATAGTTTATAACTTCTTTGCTCTGCTTTCTACAGGTTACTTGCTTGAGTTGTGAGTTCTAATTTTTTTAAGGTATATATTAATACTTGTAATAATTTTGTATTAGCGTTGAGGGTATATGTATTATATACGTTGAATAAATAAATGAAAAATGATAACACTTACCACGTAGAAATATACAAAAAACGTACTGTCACAAGGTTGATGCTATATATTATAACATGCAATAAATAAAAATTGTACACAAAAATTGTTTCCACCGTTTATATTACTATCTTAGTCATCCTGTGTTTAAGTATTAAGCAAACATTTCTACTCAATCAGCTGATTACGACTCTACGAATTTCAGCACGTAGTTCTCATATTTTAAAAGAAACACAATTTATTGTAATTTTTGTCCAATGTGTTCGACGGAAGAATTTCACAAATTATCGAAACTGAATTTAGTTGAATGAAAAAGAGGGTGCTGATAGTATATAATTGAAAGGAAAGTGAAAACATACTGAAAAAGTTTGAGCAGACGATAAAAAATCAAACGCAACAAATATGTCACGTCACAGGATTGTGCGGACCATGGACTACAACGACGAGTATGATGCCTATGATGATGTGTACGGGCATTCCGTCGATGACGATGGGTGTATATCACCTACAGATGCACAACAATGGCTATTTGATCGCGCACGAGGCCAACAGTCAATGTCAGCTTTTATGAGGGACAACAAAAACATTGCTGAAGAAGAGGAGGGGGAAGTGGATGTAGATGATTACGATAAGACTCGTCGTGATTCCGATAATTTTCAAATGCCGGTGCTAAGTGAAATTGAACGAGCAAAATTAACATCCTGCATCGATGAAGTGCGCAGTGTTGTAGGCGATACAGTCTCCGAGAAGCGCGTTGTGGAAACAGCTATAAAGTTTAGTTATGACATTAATAAAATTTTAGACGAAATACTTAACGACGAATGTGAAGAGAAGGTTAAGGGACTACAACAAGAGACTCAAAACGTGCTGCTTAAGGGAACGGGTCCACCTAAACTGGCTTTGAGCGATTTAGATAAATCTGCGACAGTTGCTGGACCTATCGTTAAAGTTACAGCTGCTCAGTCTGAAGTCAAAAGAGGCTTTGATATAAGTTCACCATTGTTACAAAGTTCCCCAGCAGTTTCAGGTCGGAACACTCCAGTAGACACTAGTGAAGATTCTGGAAAAAAGTTACCAGCAGATTCTTCGACAATTTTTAAAGTTTCTAAAGAACAAGCACAACGAGATAATAAACAGTTGTATACAAAAGAACGCTCCAATCAAAAACATCACTTTCATATGATTGTTATTGGGCATGTTGACGCTGGTAAAAGTACACTCATGGGCCATTTACTTTATGATACTGGCAATGTGTCCCAACGGGTAATGCATAAACACGAACAGGAGTCCAAGAAAATGGGAAAACAAAGTTTTATGTATGCTTGGGTACTGGATGAGACTGGTGAGGAGAGAGCAAGAGGTAAGTAGCAAATACATATAATTCTTTTTATATATGTTTTCTATTACATACTTGTTCATTTGCTTGCAATTTATCAATAGGCATTACCATGGACGTTGGACATTTTCGTTTCGAAACTGAGACCAAAGTGATTACCTTACTTGATGCTCCCGGCCATAAAGACTTCATACCAAACATGATATCGGGGGCCACACAGGCTGATGTGGCTCTGTTAGTCATTGATGCTACAAGAGGAGAATTTGAGTCTGGATTTGATTTAGGAGGCCAAACCAGGGAACATGCTCTGTTAGTACGTTCCTTGGGTGTGAATCAACTGGGCGTTGTTATTAATAAACTGGATACTGTGGGTTGGTCAAAAGATCGTTTCGATGAAATTGTACAAAAACTTAAAGTGTTCCTAAAGCAAGCTGGCTTTAAAGAATCTGATGTAAGTTACACACCCTGCTCTGGTCTATCCGGCGAAAATCTAACAAGACCCGCTACAGTGGAATGTCTTACGGCTTGGTATAAGGGACCGCATCTGCTAGCAGTTATTGATAACTTTAAAATACCCCCACGTTCGATAGATAAACCTTTTCGAATGTCAGTATCAGATATTTTTAAAGGTACTGGCGCTGGTTTTTGCATTTCGGGACGAATTGAGACAGGGGTTTTGGCAGTTAATGATAAAGTGCTGGTGGGAGCTCTCAGGGAACAGGCTCAGGTGAAAAGCCTCCTTATTGATGAAATGCCACAAAATATGGTATTTGCTGGTGATCAAATATCCGTTACATTGTCAGGAATAGATGCAAATAATATCATGGTGGGTAATATTATATGTGACCCTCAACGTCCCATACCCGTAACATCTCGTTTTCAAGCACGTATACTGGTTTTCAATGTCAAAGTGCCAATAACCATCGGCTTCCCTGTGCTCTTGCATCATCAATCACTTATCGAACCGGCTGTTATAAATAAACTTACCGCTCAGATCCATAAAGGTACTGGTGAAGTTGTTAAGAAGAAGCCACGTTGTTTGGGAAATAACTCTTGTGCTCTAGTCGAATTAGAAACCACGCGTCCAATATGTATTGAACGTTATGCTGACTACAAGGAATTGGGACGCATTATGTTGCGCGTATCTGGTATAACTATTGCAGCTGGTATGGTTACGAAAATTCGCTAATACCTCACTTGTGATAAATTTTGATTGTGTTCGGTGTACAAGACACAACAGCAGTAACAAATGTGTTTTGGATTTCATTCTCAATTTAAAGTTTATTTTTATAGAAAAAATTATAATCTATATGTAATTAATTTTTCGTTAAACTTTTTGTAACGAATTTTTGTAATATTTTTAATTTTGGTATTTTTTAAGTTATTATATTGGCCACTGCGGGCTACGAATAAAAAATATTTAAACTTTAGATAGCAGAAATGTTATAAAAATATGAATATGTTGAGTGCTTAAACATAATAGTTTCTCATATATATGTATATATACGTTTGCTTCAAGAATTTATTATGTGATTAGGTTCGTAAAAGAAACATTTAAAACCGTATATTGTTTGCATTATATATTTTATCCCTTTTTTTCTTTGAGCTTCCATAGTCATTCACACAATGCAAGTCTTACTACGCAACTGATTCACATAGTCCATTTTGCCATTAACGTATATTTGTCAAATTTGAAATAAGTGAAAGTTACAAATAAAAAAGCGAAACGAATTCAGGAACAGGTGAAGCTGAGCACCTTTTTGCCCTCTGCCTGTCCCGCCTAAAAATTAGCCAGATTAGCAATAAAACTTGCATTGACCAAACACTGCAAGGCACTCTTACATACATATGTAACAAATTTAATCTTACACAATTATGCGGGTTTCAATCACTTGAGTTGGCAGCACTTTTTAATACGTAAAAATACAACTAATCGAACGAGCGGTATATGTCATTCATCAAGTGTGACGCCCGTATTAAAAGCAGAATACAGACAAAATTCTTAAACTCTCATGTTTTCTGAAAATTTTCTTGTAAAAACGTTAAATTTATAACGTTAATAGTGTTAAACTAGAAGCTTCTGTTACTGTTAGCAAGTTTTTATACAACAAAGCACAAAAACTTAACGAAAACTAAAAAAGGCAAGTTCAGCGGAAATTTTACACTCACAAATCTTTTTCTTGATAAAGTAGAAAAAGCATAAGTTTGTGTGTTTGTATATTGAAAATACAATGTGTGTGTGAAACTGAGTGCAATATTAGAAAATTAAAGAGAAAAAAATTCGATTTGAGTTGAAAATGTAACAACACAAGAGTATTTAATTAATATGCTCTTGTGAGTCATAACAATTTTTTTTTGCTTTGAGCACTATTTTGTGTTAAGGTAGTGAAGTTAGTAATGAGTTAATTAATATAAAAGAAAAACTGCAAGAAAAAAGTGTAGATATAATAAAAAAAAGTTTTTTTTGATGTTTGCTGTAGTTGTTAAAATGTTTTAATTTAATTGTGTTTTTTATCTCTACGTTTTCTAGGTGAAATTTCATTTATAAAATTTTGCGGCACTGATCAAGAATAATTCAACAGTTTTTGTAATTTTTTACTTAATGGTATTTAAAATAAAGTGCCAAAAGTACAATTAAAAAATTTCATACACAAGCAAATTACAGAAGAAGCAGAAGAGAACAAGCAAAGCGAAAAAGATCCAACAACAACATAACTGAAAAAAAGACAAGGCCCTGTTTAGAGTACATATGTGTATATAATATTACGACAGTGGGTACAATTCCTTTGTTAAATAAGATACAAAGTTTTCAAAATCAAAAATAAAAAATAAAAAAAGAAACGTCAAAAAGAACAAAAAACTAAAGTGCAAGAAAGCATTGAAACAAATAAGATTTTATTATTAGACAAAGTGAATTTTATTTAATAAAGAATTTAAAAGGCTGATAAAATTTAAAAATAACTAGAAATCAAGTAATAAAAGTAAATAAAATAATTTTTAAGTTGAACAACCGAAAGCAATCATTGTGTTAATACAACGCCTAACTTCTTCCAGTAGAACATTAAGGAATATCAGCACCTGTGTCCCAGCACCAGCAAACCGAACCAGAATAACCACCACCTAAAGCGCCAGCAACATACATCAATAATTGCCGAAATTATTAGAAAGAACCAGCACAAACGAACAATACAATATTGGTAACCTTTAATTTATTGAATAATTAGGACGACAAAGCGATAAGATAACAAAAACCAACCAACCAACCAACCAACCGACTACGACAAAACAGCCTTATTTACAACAAAAAATAACACAAAATATCTTTGATCTTAATTCTCAGGATCATTAAGGAATAATATCCATCAGTAAACAGTCACAATGCGTGAATATAAAATTGTTGTTTTGGGCAGTGGTGGTGTCGGCAAATCTGCTCTTACAGTGCAGTTTGTTCAGGGCATCTTTGTGGAGAAGTATGATCCCACAATTGAGGACAGTTATCGCAAACAGGTTGAAGTTGACGGCCAACAGTGCATGTTAGAGATTTTAGATACTGCCGGCACAGAACAGTTCACCGCTATGCGTGATCTCTATATGAAAAATGGCCAAGGCTTTGTTTTAGTCTATTCGATTACCGCACAATCCACCTTCAATGATTTGCAAGATTTACGGGAGCAAATTTTACGCGTCAAGGATACAGATGATGTACCCATGGTGTTGGTAGGCAATAAATGCGATCTCGAAGATGAGCGTGTAGTGGGTAAAGAGTTGGGTAAAAGTTTGGCAAGTCAATTCAACTGCGCCTTTATGGAAACCTCTGCCAAAGCTAAAGTGAATGTTGTTGATATCTTTTATGATCTTGTTAGACAGATTAACAAAAAATCACCAGAAAAGAAACAGAAAAAGCCCAAGAAAAATCTATGTGTTCTGCTCTAAGACTCCATATTAATCATTAAACACATTCAAACAAGCAAAAACAAACACATACACACATTTAAACAAACGTATATTTAAAATATTGTCAAGTAAAAAACATAATTAAAACCAGAAAAAACTAAACTAAAATTAAAACTCCACTATTGTCGCCTTTTTTGCTACTTATTTTTTTCTGTAAACATACTTATATTTTTCATTGAATGGGTAATAATAATATTTTAAATAAAAATTATTAGAAATAGAATTTATATTACAAAGAAATCTTCAAAAATTTAGTTCTAAAAAAACTTCCATAAAAAATCACATGAAACGGAAAAACAGAGCACAGAAAATTAAATATTTAAATAATTAAACCATAAAATAATTTAATAAAATTACTTTTTAATCCTTAAGCCTTTTTTAGGTTCTGTAAAGAAATCTAAATAAAATTTAAATAAAAAACCGAGAACTGTAGCAACTTTTTAATGTATGTTTATGAGAATCTGGTTTTGAATTTAAACTATGGGAGATGTTTATTTTATTAATTTTCAGAGTTTTTAATATTTTCTTATATTTAAATATTCAGTACAGTTTTTAGCAATTTAAAGAAATTAGTTGGAAAATAGACAAATCAGCAATTTAACAAACTAAATTCAGATAGAAAAAGGTTGTATTGAGAAGTTTCCAATTTTGGAAGAAAAAATGAATCTATTTCATGAATGAAAGCTAATTTTCCTGTGCATACTTTTAGGGATAGTATAAGGTATTTTTCCCAAAACCCTTGAGTTTCAATAAGAACTTTAGATTGTGTTGCTCATGTTTAAGAGGTTGTGTTGTTTTCAAAAGGACAACTTGAAATAGAAGGGATGATTAATGTTCAAATGAGAAATTAAAAGAAAAACCTAAAGCTCTATAACAGAAATGCAAACTACATAATGGTATATCGTTAGAATGAAATAAGTTGCGCTTTTAATATTGACTTAATATTTTAAAGAAATTTTGTGTAAATATTACCTGATTAATTGCAAATCCGCTCAATAACCGCAGGCAACAGTTGGATTTATTTTTAACAATTTTCTGCTGTACGGTTTAATAAATTGTCTATAATATTAAATATGCTTGAAAGCAATTTCTATATCAGCAAGAAAAACTTGAAGCTTTCACAGATAAATAATCGATATTAAATCATACATTTAAAATTTATCATAAATTTAACAGAAGCGTGGTAAAAAAGCATTTAACATATTTTCGGTTTGTGTAAAATTATCGACTTTCCTTCAAATCAATTGGAATAAGTTAAAATATGTATACTTCAGTAGCAATTGTAAAAGTGATTATTGCTTGGTGAATTCTCCACTTCAAAGAATTTTTATGATGTCAAAAATTTCATATTCGCTAAAAATTTAAGATTCAAAAAAAAAAAGTTGGAAAATTATTTGTTTTAATTCTTCTAAATCAAGTTGATTTATTGCACAGACAGGAATATTTTCAAATCACTTTAATAAGTCGTATAAATAAATAAAAACGTTATAAATAAAAAGAAAAAACTTCAATGCGTAATATGTAAACAAAATCATAAAAAGTTGTTCCACTGGATTCACAATTAATTGAAAAATTTAAATAAATATTTCATTATATAAAAACTCTTCTACCTCTGGCATAAAGTCGCTATCATATGTATTAATACGTTTAAATGTTCATTTTTCATCAGAGTTTTCGTTATTACGAAGCTTTGGCAATATTATTTTTAATTGTTTCAAACCGAATCTATAGCTCAGAGACGAATTCAAATCTGTTGTTAATCTTCGTTTTCAATAAACTCACTGAATACGCCTACAACTTCCGCATTAATCATAAGAAAACTTAAAACGTGATCTCAAAACAAGATCACTCCTCAAAATGATTTTCATTTGTTGCATTTCGGTACTCGGACTGTAAAAGAATAATATTGAAATTTTTGTACAATTTACACTTTGTATATTTTAAACTAATTTCTAATGAATAGCTGTTTGTATATTTTTTATTGTTAAACAATTATTAGGCAACCATTTCACATATTTTGAGAGGTTAAAACATTAAATTTTTTCTCCTGTCAACTTTTCAACCATGCCATGACATTAGAAAACATTTAAAAAAATATAAAGTAATTCTTAAAAAAAACTAAGCGGTAAATGTGAAACTTAAGCAAAAACCAAAATTATGAATCTCAGTCTAGATGCAAAAGTGCTAATATGGTCACACTGATGATGAAGAATTTGATAAAATGCCTTTGAATTCTTACAGGACTTTTTACACTTCCCTATCAACATAAATTTTGGTTCAAATTTCTCATAGAATTTCACAATCCTTTGAGAACATGATAAACAGCAAGAGAGAGAGAGAGGGAGAGGCAAATAAATTGGTTAGCATTATTGGCAACGTAACAGGTTAATGTACAGTCATAAAGGGTGTTAACACATAGACGAGTGCTCGATTCAAACAATATGCAACATTTCAAACGAACTCAGTGTTTACTAGCACTTTTGCATGACTTTTTTAATTTTGACAACAAATATAAGCCGGCCCGAAGATAGTCACATACATAAGAACATACATACATAAATACGTATTTATGTATGAATGTGTGATTTGCTAAACTATACTTTCGGTCATCATTTAAATGAGTCATAGAATTGAACCATAATTATTTCTTGCTAATGTACTTTTCTAATAATTCAGACAACAATAGAAAACGTTAGCCGGTATAAATTGAGCGGTGGCAGTGGAAGACATCGACAATGTCTTTGAAATTAAGTGAAAATGGTAACGGAAGCAAATGCTAAAATAAACATTTAGCCATACGGTTCGTAGTGTATAATTGGAACTTGTGCAGAATTTATTTTGCTGCTCCTTTAAAGTTTAAATTAATTTTGAAGAGTATAATTAGTAAGATTTCAGTTTAGTTCTTAGAAATCTGTTAATTAACCGAAAATTACATGATGCTCGTCGAAGTTTTGAGTTTCAAACGCATAAAGTTCTGAAAACCCAGTTTTTACGTGTAACTCAGATAATTGTAGTCGCCAATTTAAATACAAATTTCAATCGATATCGAATGCCGTAATTTCCCCCCCCAGGTATTTCACATTCACTCTATTTTGTAATATAGAGTTATTAATAATTGGTATATTATCTTGCCAAAGAAGGATTTGTGAGGTTTTTTTTTAAATAAAAAATGTTTCTCTCAATTAAATGAAAAACAAATATACGAAATTATATTTGAGATAATATTGCAATAAGAGTAATTTTTTTCTGGAGGTCACAAGCGACAACAAATCTTTCGATTTCGAAATATGCATGATTTTCAACTCTATGCAGCCGATTTTCATAAATTAAAATACTTAAAGATTGAAAAAAAGGTTGAAAAAAAAGAGGGGCATAAGCATCCCAATCCGTCCTGGATTACATTTAGGCCTGTTGTGCTACTTAAAGATTACTTGATTATAAAATAAAAGAAAATAAGGTAAAATGACTTTTTGGTACATGGGAAAATACTTATTCTGTTTCATTCCAAATTTTTAGTTTTTGCTTCTTGGTTTTACTATTAAAAATAATGGTGCTTGGACGACTTTTTGATGGTGGCGAGATGCTATAAATATTTTTTAAATTATTTCTGATTAGATTTTTTAAATAATCTACATACAAACGTTACAAAAGAAGAGAGCGGTGAAATATAAAAACATTTCGAACGTCAATTGAGTTTGTTTTAGGAGTTTATCGTTAAACATATAATTGCTTTGATATTTTCGTTTTGATTAAACGTGAAGAACAATTTGTTTACTATTATGCACAATCATATATTATTATTTATTTTCAAATATTCCATAGTAGCAATAAGTTTTGCTGAATAAAATAAAGCAGAAATATAAAATGAAATAAAAGTGCCATTGTTGAATATTTGTCCCAGTATATAATTTTTTATTACAACATTCAAGTTTATTTTAAAACACTAAGTTTATATCTTCCCTAAAAATATCAAACAAGATAATATTTTCTTCACAAATATAGTATGATTGAAGAAAAGTTTAATCAATTAAGTATTTTGAGGCAATACAATTTGTCAAAATACTTTGAAAACTTTCAAATATTAATAGAAATTTTAAACTTTCTTTTTCCAAAAATCAGCGGTATCGTTAAAACGATTCGAAATTGAGATTTCGATGTCTATCCGTACAATTCGCTGGCTTGTCAAACAAGTGTTTTATTACATCAATATTTATGTTGTTTTGGTTTTGTGTTGTGCTGTTAAAAAAAGTGATCTTCTCAAAGGCAACCTTTTATAATAATTATTAATGGAACATTTAAAAAAAAATTGTTGTATATCTTTAGAAGGCCCTTCTAAAACGTTATTTTATATAAAAAATAATGAAATATATGTATATGTGGTACATAAGTTCACCACGCAATTTCTTGTGGTACACTTTAAGTTATTTTGTCGTCTAAGAATAATGATGAGAAATATATAATTTAAAAGGTATTTTTCAGCAGATATGCAGAATATATGTATATCATTTTTATAAATGCTAGGCATAAAAATTTCAAAAACTGTTTAAATTTGCTTGGAAAAAAACGACTATCTATTTCGTTGTTTTTGTACTTGCAAACTCACTTGTGCACAAACATTCAAAAGTCTATAATTTTTCATGCCTGGTAGATGAGAACCAGAATAAGGACCAATATTTTTTATGAAAGGAACTTTTTATAAATGATACTTGTTATTAAATAAATTGCATTTTATAAAAGGTGTTTTTTTTTTGTATTAAGACCACTTTTTTATAAAAATAACTTTTTAATACAAGCTAAAATGTATTATTTATTTTATAAAAACATTTCTTTATGAAAGGCTCTTTGTGTAATTTTTTTAGATGTAGATTTTTTTTTCAAAATGGTTTTATTTCATCCACTGCGCCTTTACACATTTTTAAAATTTTCATAAGACATTTTACACACGGACGTATGTAAACATACAACCAAACTTATGCATGCATACACACGTACATACATACATACATACAAACATCCATGCATAGATCAATAGTAATAAAATATCAATAGATATATGTGTATTTAATAAACAATTATGAATATTGTAACAGTAAAAAAGCACACACAATATATTTTTTTAAGTTTAAATGAAAAATATATAATAAAGTTAAGTATTAAATCAAAAAATAGTTTTCATTAATACACATAAATAAAGCAATTTTTTACAATACAACGTTACATGACCCACATATTTTCTCAATTCTCTTTATTGACCTTAATTCAACAATTTTTTCTTATACTCGTACATAAATATATGTATGTATCTGCTATAAATATATAAAACCAATCAATATACACTTTATTAAATGAGAAAAAAAGAAGTAAATAAAATATTAAAACAAACCTAATAAACAATTTTTTAAATGTGTATTAAAATTTATATATAAAAAAAGCCCTTATGAAATGTGAAATCCTTTTTAACATAAAAATTTAAAATAAAGTAAAAATTTAAATAATAAATGTATTTATTATGTTTAAAATTTAATACATAAAATAAAAATAAAGAAAAAACTATTAGTAATGAGCAAAAATAATAAGAAAATTTAAAACAAGAAATAAAAATAAAACTTATAAGGAGAATGAATATAATAAAATTATTAAAAAAAATATATATAAATATGTATGCGACAATACATTGTTTTAATATGTAACTAGCGGTAGAAATACAAGTTGTTTAAGAAATTTCAAGTATTATTTTATAAATTTAGAGAACTTCATATAATGGCTTGATCAGTCAGGAAGATGCCTGATATTCTTGGAATAATGTGTTTTTGAATTTTAATAGTTGTACCTGTGTATGTATGTATCTATGTATTTGTGCTTTGTTATAGGGCAAGAAAAGTGATAAAAAGCCAAATAATATCTGCAAAGGGATTTAATGAATTTTTTTGGGAGGGCCTAAATCGTGACGCACGGTACATATGTATGCCAAAACTTTTTTACTTTTTACTCTAGAATTTTAATTTTCTGGGAATCATAATAGCCCTATTCAAAATCTTGTGCAAATGGTCGTGCATCATTGCATTTGCAAAATAATTGTACTCTACACCAACAAAATACATTGAAAATGCTCTCAAATACTCTCTCAATTTGCAAATGCTACAATGCAAGACCATTTGCACAGGATTGTGAATTGGGCTAATATGAAATTGATATAAAATTATACCCTTAGACAACTGGGGGAAAAAAAATTGATGTGACGCACGCTACATTGCATTTACCTGAGATTTCACACCTAATTTCAATATTTGGAAAATAATAAAGCAAAAGGTCGTTTGCCAAAATTGAAGAGAATCGAATAAAAAATATAGTTTTCGACGATCGGACCATTTAAATTAAAATCGGAAGTGGAATAGAATTTGGTGATAATTTTCGTATTAACGATCATCGAAATGATTACTTTTTTTTATTTTTTGATAGCGTGTATTATATGACTCCTTTATTGCAACATAGACAAATCTTAAAAAAGTTTGAATTGAGAGAAATGCGATTACAAAAAATATTTGCTGCTATGGCTTGAGGTACATATAATGATGAACACTTTTGTTTAAATATACTATACAAATTTAAATTTTTTAAGATATGACTATCTTGCAATAAAGGAGCGATATGTAGAATCAGATATCTACTGTCCTATTTATAAATAATTATGATTTGAAGCATAGTTTAAAATAAACTCTTCTGGTTTCTTGGCCTCTTTTTAATTATTATTATATTCTGATATTTTTAATCTTAATGCTAGAGTTAATGTCGACGTCGTCGACGGCGTCCAATGTCAAAAAAAAAGTTGAATCGTATGAAATTGTATGAGAGCAGTTAATCTCAACGCGTTGCAACGCCGTAAAAGTTCAATCTATTTCAACTTTTTCGGCGTTTAAACGCCGTCAACGGCGTCGATATTAACTCTAGCATAAGGTCTCTTTATTTTAATTAAATTTTTAATTTCAATATTTCGTCACTCCTTTGTGTAACTTCTTCAGGAAATTAATTATTTTTTTATTATGAAATTTTTTTTATTTGACAAATTGTTGTCACAATACTATTATATATAAATGAAATTTATTTGTTGGTGGTTAAGCAATGTCTATATTCATTTCATTTTTTTATTATAAAATTTTTTTATTATCAAATAAAATAATTAATTTCCTGAAGAAGTCACACAAATCAGTGACGAAATATTGAAATTAAAAATTAAATTAAAATGAAGAGACCTTAAGCTTAAAAATATCAGAATATAATAATAGTTTAAAATAACATGTCTGTAAACATTTTTCAAACACAAATTCATTTCTTAAGAATTGGGATGCTAGTGTAATATTTCATTTAAAAAAATTCAAGTTGGATAAATTTCTCTTTCTGGAATTTGACCATATTCATAAGCCAGTCCTAAGTTTAGAAACTATTAAAGAAGTACTAATTACTAGTTTTTAAAATTACTACTTTCGTAAGTCTGCTATGCTGTTTATACAACCCAGGTGATAGAGTGAAAATTTCGTTTGAGTGGCTGATATTAAACACATACTACATACTCACTCTCAGGTCAATTGTTAGGGTTCTATAAACATCATTTTAATGCTATTTATTTTTTACCTACATTTTTTTTTTACTTTTAACTTGTGACTTTAAAAAGGGGAACATTTTAAATGAATTTACTGTGCGAGGTTTGAAAGTAATTTGAAAAAGTGTGTTTTACAATTTTAATACAAATTTTTTATCTCAAACCACTATCGGTGACAGAGTGGTGTAACTGCATGTGTAACCTAAATACTTATATGCATATGTAAGTACATATGTACATACATATATGCACACATACATAAATAAATATAAAAATTCATTGTAGGTATTTCCTGGATGAACCTCTTAAAATTCTTGCAACAGTCTTGTGCATTTTGTCAAACAAATATGCATATAAACCCATACACACTCAAAACATGTATTCCTATATATGTAATTTATCTTATTTTTTCCCTTCAACCGACAAGATAATATATTTATGTATAGGTACATATAGACATGAATATTCATGAAAAACACATGCATAAATACGTATGCTATTTTAATATGTAGGAGTATTTATAAAACTTTTCCTGCACGAGTAGGTGCATATGTATGTGTGTGTGTATGTATATACAATATATACAAGAAAAGTTTATTATCTGTAAATATGTATGTGAGTATGTACATATGTGTGTGTGTATTTGCATAACCATTATAGAATATATTATTTTATAAACAGGATTTCAATTTCGTCATTAAAATTTCTCATTTAGCAATTAGTTGACAATAAAGTTAAAGGACAAGTCATCATAAATACCCATACATGTGCACTTTCGTACGAAATGAAATATGTAGGCATGTGTTTGTGTGCAAAATGTTCCAATTTTATTTTAAGCTTTTGGCGATTGTCGAGGAGCCATTTGCTTTTAAATTGAATAATGTAAAAGGCTTGTAATATTAAAACATTTAAAAACTACATATTTGCATTTTCATTAAAATTAATTTCTTTTTATTTATACTGATAAGAAGGCCTCAGGGTTTGTAATATATGAAGAGACAACCCAGGTTCGAAACAGGTGGAACTGTATAACTACTGGTGGAGCTGTATAACTAACTAAATTTAAGTTTGTCCCTCTTCTGGAGTTAAGATGTTTTGCTAAAAATATTTATGCCTGGCCATACGACTTGCACGTACATACATATTAACTTTCCTCCACTTTTAAAAATGGCTGATTAAATTTATTATTTTACTGGCGTATTTATAAAAAGATGTATGTGAAGATAAATTTAAATTTATATTAGCAAAGACGCAAACCGAAAGTTGTTCCAAACCTATTCTGCTTTTCCAGTTAACAGAACTCTGTTAACCGCTTAACATTTGGAGTAAAATTTGAATAAGTTAATTTGGAAGCCAAAATCTAGGAACTGGGGCCAGTTCTGGTCAAACTAGTGAATAGAAATTAAGGCCCAAGAAATACTTAAGGGATATACTGAAAATATAAAATATTGTAAAATATAAAATATTGTAAAATATAAAATATTGCTGGCAAAATAAAATATTGTAAAAAAATTCATTTGAAAAAAAAAAATATTTTCCTGGAGAGGTTTTCGGTCATTATGCGAAAATGGAATTGGGTACACATATGCCACTATATATAAATGGTGGCGCAGGTAACCCTTTATATCGCAGAAAAAGTCTTATATCAAAAATAATTTTGGAATTCGAATGATATGAATTTTAAAAAATTGCTTAAAAAAATTGGCTTGAGGGGATTAGTGGTCATTATGGAAAATGGGGATGGGTACACATATGCCACTATATACAAATGGTGGCAATATAAAGTGCTCCCTGGGCCGTTCTTTAAAACCCATCTAATAACCAGAGGCTGTTAAAATTAATTAAATGCCGAGTATGCAGATGTCTTAGTTTTGATATTATCTTAACATGACTTTGACAAATAGTTACAGAATAAGGGGGAATATATTATAAAAACTTATATGAGCGAAAATAATTATATGAAGGTTTAATTGTGGCCATAAACGCCCTTTGCTGGTGTAAAGTTATATCACTGTACGAGGGTTAACATTATAAATGATGGGTTTAAATTATTTCCCTTACTCTGGAGCTATTTGTTAACGTCATGTCAATACAGTATCAAAAATAGGAAACGTATTTACTAATTTTTTCCCGCAATTGACAATTTGTAACACCCATCTTGCTTTTCATCGCAGCTGGAAATAAATTAGCTTTAGGAAATTCATCAGTCAAATCCTCTAATGATCATTATGGTTAATTAGAACCTAATAGTTTTTCAAAATCGTTTATTCGACATATTGTCTCAATTAAATTAGTCCTTTTTGTTTGTTATGTGGTCAATTATGTCTATATGCCTGCATTTCATTGGTTCTTACACCAAATCATCAGTAGACTTTAACCTAATTCCAAAATAACAAAACCTCTCAGCTTATACATAAACTCCCAAAAATGAATTGAGAATTACACAAGCAAAACCATAGGATTTGAAATTCAAGAGAGGTTTTGTTATTTTGGAATTAGGTTAAAGTCTACTGATGATTTGGTGTAAGAACCAATGAAATGCAGGCATATAGACATACTTGACCGCATAACAAATAAAAATCACTAATAGTTTTTCTTTACTATTAAAAAAATTAAACAGTTGTTAATTACTATCTACTTGTAATTTTTTTAAATAAAACCGTTTTAAAGTCAGTTAAAAGAATGCGAGTATATAGAACAAGCACACACACACACACGCGCACACGCTCTTATAACAATAAAAGCCCATAAAAATTGTTAAAATGATAACAGACCCAATTAAGTCAAATTGAAACTAATGAAATAATTAATGTTTAGCACAGTGAACACAGTGCGACCGACTACCACAAGCATTCCTATTTAGTCGTGTTATGTTTGTCTGAAACACACTCGAAGGGTGGGTGAACGAGTGAGTGAGAGTGTAGTAAGTGGTTATAATGATATAAATACTTGATGTACTCGTACATATGACGTTACATACGATGATGTTTGATGATCAGATATGAAACATTTATTATATATGTATTTATTGTCGTCTTGTTGCTGGTGGTACAAAAATAAAAATAAAATAAAAAAGAACGCCTCACAACAATTCGTACAATGAAAGCTGTGGAGTAAATTGAACATATTTATTAATTAAAAACACAATGATAATAATGAAATGAAAAGTGGTGGCTATTCAAAAATTAATGCTTATGAACAGCCAGGCAAGAATTCGTTGAAAATCTAGTGATTTTTATGAAATGAATAATGCTGCTGGCAAAATATATGGTTGCGACAACAATAACATGTTTTCTGTGATCTTATTATGTAATTCGAACCGAAAGAAAAAGCATGAGAATTGCCATGTTCGAAACAGTTTTTCTTTCGAATCGAATCACATAATAACTCCCTAAACTAATTGGTGTTGTATAATCTGCTGGGTCAAAGTTCCTTTAAAGCATTTCTGTGCCGAATTTTAAAACTATTTGGACAGGGTCACTCCGTGAAAGACGGTGTAAAAATTGAAGAAGAAAATTTTTTTAGGTAATTAAGTGTAGACAAAATTTTTTTATAGGATCTTTTAGGAGGGTTAGGTTCGGGGCAAGATCAGAGCACATCTTTCCTTCGTCGTAAAAGCTTAAACATTTACAGCAGTATTCACAAAAAATAAAGTAGACTTGATCAACACTTTAAAATAAATTTTCTATGAAATTTTTACTTTAAAGCACACTTGAAGTACACATTAATTTTTGTGAATACAGCAGTTAATTTTTAAGGAATACAATTTGTTAAATATTTACAGTATTTTTCCATGTAATATGTTACGCCCAGTAAAGAGGGCGGGCTCCAAAATGGATTTTTTCTGATTTTCTGGCTCCAAGTTCAAAAGCTTTGAGGCTTCTTTGACATAAAAATATATAATTTGCTTAACCAAATTACAAAAAAAAAACTAAAAAATTGTGTTGTTTTTTAGAAGTTGGTTTAGTTCTTCTTAGGGGAAATTTTTGCCCTCTAACCTGATTCAGCTCGTGTATGAACTTCACCTGTGCTATCCTTCAAATTTTATTTATACCAAATTTCAAGGGTCTAGCTCATTACGTTTGGACTGTATCGTGATTTCCACAGATGGGCGGATGGATAGACATGCATAGATCCTCTTAGATTTCATCACTGATCCAGAATATATACATATATTTTATGGGGTCTTAGAAGGATATTTTGCTGCGTTACACATGGAATGACAAAGTGAATATATCCCCCAATTCTTTTTTTTTAGAGTATAAAAACTCAAAAACTTTAATATTTTTTATTTATTATTGTCTATTTACAATAGTTTTCACTTATTTATGATTAGGAACACCAAACACAATATGTTCATGTATGTGGTGGCGTGCTATCAGGAAATATGTGTATGTACACATAAAAGTGTATGCAACATGCTGTCTAAGGAAATTAAATGCAAAGCCATTTGTCCCATTAAAATAAATAAAAATAGAAAACCCACTCGAGTACGACTATCAGTAAGTATGCAATAGAAAGAAGAAGTGTTTTTAAACGTTTATCGGGTAAAACACCAAGTTTTTTGCAGGTAAAACTGATAAGAACTCGAAAAAGAAATGAAAATCATTACTGTACAAATGAATATATTTTTGGTTTTCTTTGTACACAAACAAGTTGGGGTACGCCACGTATTGTGTACTTTTAATAAAAATTAATATTCTCAACATGTCACTTGTTGTTTTTGATACTCGTATGCCCATTCAATAAAATGCAGAACAATAAACTTATGGTTAGTTAGTGTAATTTTTTTTCTTTAAATATATATAGTGATGTGTACGTGTGAGTATCAGGCGTGATCGAATTTACGATAATATTTTTCATATACACAAAAATTACAAAGACACATCCCAAGGGCACGTGAAATGTTATTGATTATGCCCTTGTGCTGATTGCACCAGACACTTGTTTCGGACGAAATTTGTTTATAAAATATTATTTGCTAATTTTTCGGTTTCAAATTTAAATAAAACCATTATTTCAATTTAATGCTTGCACCGTCTTATCTACGATATATAATTTCGTTATGCACGATATATGGAATTGGTGGTGGAATTATTTTGTTGAAACCACAACTGCAATGCTTTCTGTCTCTTTTTAATACTGTCCATTCTTTGCACTGCAGGTCGATTATGAAGACCGTAATAATCCCGTAATTCTTGCAAAGTGATCAAATTTTAACGATTTTTACAAGTTTCGTTAATAACATATTAACTGACAGATATTCAATATCTGACAGCCTTGCCAGACCGGCCGTTTTGAAACCACTAAATGGACAAACCGTTATAAAAAGAGAGAACTCATTCATGACAAAAAATTTCTGTGAAAAATTTTGTTCGAACAACAAGGCAGCGTGCACTTTCATTTATAGCCATTTCTCGGTCTATTTCGTCTCAAAATAATCAAAGTGTCGACTTTTTGTTACAAAACTGAAAATTTTCCTATGAACAGTTGATTCTATGGGAAAGTAGCTCTTTACAATACAAAAGCGTACTTGAGGGTTATTTGTTAGAGCAATAAAAAGAAATCAATAGTAAAAATATGGAGAATAAATCATCGTGTGAATGTATAAGGTTTTTGGTAAGCATTAACTTTTACAAATAAATAAAAATAAATCTTGATTTTTAAATCATCGTATGAATTGATTGTTACATTTTTTTTAGCTTACAACACAGCTGCCATCCTTTTCAACTGAAATATTTTAAATTTTGAAAATTTAAGCTCTAAACTGCATGTATAAATTTGGGAAATGGGATCTGGCACTATTTTGAAATATGACTTCTTATATCTTCAGAATTACAGGGTAAATATTCATTAGCGTACGTGTAGTATAATTGTTGATGCAGCAGATGTCGCTGTAGTTTGTACTTTTAACGGAAATCTTTGTTAGATACATATAAAAACGGAAGTGTGGTATAATGCAATAAAGAAAAAATTAAACGCAATAAATTAAATTTTAAAAACTACATGATTTACTTATGCATGTATGTATATAGATACAAAAGTAAGTATGAAACTATGTACATACTCGTTTGTGCTTTGGTCAATATGTCAAGTGTAAATTACGGCATTGCGGTTTTATTGCATTCTGAGTGAACACTAAATTGCGTGAGTTTGTCATAATGAAAGATTTGATTATTTCTTGAAGAAAATAAGATCTTTTTTCACTTGTTTAGGTTTTTTTTTATTTATACCTAGTATGTCTACAGTATGACCGGTTTAGAGAAATGTTTCTTTAAAAAAAAAAATCTTTCTATTTCAAATGAGTTTTAATCTGTTTTCAGTAAATAAGCAAGTTAAAATTTAAACACTCCAAAATATGCTCAAAATTTATGTTGCAAAAATTAAAAATAAAGTCTTACTCGGTACTAAAGTATGTGAAAGTACTATTTAAGAGTTAAATATGCTAAATAAAAAAATTAATAATAAAAATATAAAAAAACAAGAGAATATCACCTTAAGGCCTATTATGCTGTTATACATATTTTAAAAAACCAATTTTGGGATTTTTAAAAATTTTGTTGGGAAACACGGGAATCTCCGAAACAAATCGTATTCAGTATTCTTTCCCCCACATTAGCTACATATATAATTTTTCCATCTAAGTGAGAATTTTCAACCGAAAATTGTTGAAGGCCGCATTAGTTCCATATACGAGAATTCGGAGTGTCTTTCAAAAGTTGTATTGCAGCTATTGTCACGAAATTTGTTTCGATAGCCTCGACTCATGAAAGTTCCAATATATATAAAAGTTTCAATATATATAAAAAAACATCAATATATATAAAAAAAAACATTTGATTAGTTTAACATTTTTATTTATTATTTTTAATATTTATTTTTATATTTAAGTTTCATATTTAATTAGCAATTATTGTGTAGTTTGTTTTCTCTTCTTAAATCCTATATAATTATCTTTAGTTTATAGTACATATTTTTTTAAGGAATAAATCTATTTTAAGGAGATCTTTACATTTCTGTAAGATTCTTTGGTAAGTTATTGAATGTTTTCCACATAATTGCTTTTAAATAATAACTAAGCTAAATAACTTTAAATATGATAACTACGTATGGTGTTATACATAAAAACAATTTTTTTTGGAAAATTTTGTATAATAAAAATAAAATATTTTTTATGAATAATGCAGATAATATTTAAGGTAATTTATTTATGTTGTGTATATTATAAGTTTGTTATTAATGATCTATTTAGTTTTTATGGTTAAAAAGTTATGCTTTAATATTAGTTTTATTTTTATGTTAAAACATTTTATTTAATTAAGCTATATTTAGTATTTTATATATTATTTATATCTGTACTATTTTATTATTGCAAATGTTTTAAAACTCTTTCACAGGAGTAATAGTTTTGGAAAATATTTGCTTCACTGAAACTTATCGGCCGTATTTATATAAAAAAATAGACTTGAAGTAAGTTTTAAGATAATTTTCATACAAAAATTATTTTAGAGCACTCTTTAAGTCTGCATTATTTTTTATGAATACGTCAGTATGTCTACAGGTTTTATTCGTAACGATATACAGCCGGCAAAACAAAGAATCAAGAGGACAACAATTATGCATTTTTTGATTTAAATTCAGAATCCTGTAATAGCCCCCGTTAAATGGGCTATTTTGAGCCACACACACACAAATAATAACCGATAGCACTAAAAATTTATACTAAATAAATTTAATACCGAGAAAATTGAAATCACAATCGCTAAAGATTAATTTGTAGACGAAAACTTACTGTCTTTTTTCATTAGCGTAAATTACCATAAAAAATTAAAATAATAGCTGCATGGTTAACCAAACAGATTCTTGGTTTTAATATATAGTTAACATGACCAATAACACTTGAGGATACTCCAAGTCTAATATGTCCTAAGACCAGACATGCATTCTAAATGCGCAATTAGGAAATTTGCTTAATTATAGCATTAATTGAACTCAATTTACATAATACATAAGTATACCAAAAACTGGCCAATATGTATCATTGATTTATTAAATACTTTCAAAATATTATTTTCACTTTGTATTCATATGGAATTTAAAATATTTGGGACCCTAAATTGTGTAAATCACATTGGCAAATTGAAACTTAGATAAAAACAAAATTTAAAACGAGTTTTACTCTCTTTTATTCTAAATGCTTTTGGTTTTCCTAAAAATCTTAAACATTTTGAAAGACAAGGCAACGCACGATTTTCTGTGAATTTGTTCGGTGAACAAATTCATTTTGAAAAACGCATTTTTAAACTCTTTATAAATTTATGGTGTTTTCTTTTCTGGAAAACATGTAACATTGTTTCACTTTATTTCTTAAAATTTGCAGTTAGGCGGAGTTTTAAGACACAAATTAATATTCCTAAGGGATGGCAGTTTATTTTCTAAGAAATTCACTATTTTGAAATTATATAATAATGCCATTTTTCTATAAAAAGTGCACAAAATGTTGCACTCTTTTACAGAAAAGAAATCAAGATTAGTTTTGTTTTCCATACAAATTTCCCTTAGGGGAAGCGATTTACATAATTGGGGCCTTTATTTGTATGCTGAAGAATCTAAAGCCTTATTTCCTGCTAAAAGAAAATAAATTTAACTCAGTTTTTTTAAGTGTTTTGAATTCATATCCCCTGTGGTATCTGTTGTAAATTCTGATTCATGAGCAATTTAAATTGTGAACGTTTTGTAGTTTGTGAAAGGACTAATTCAATTATTTTCAAAAAGTTTCCTAATAATTTTGTTTAAGTGCTTTCATTTGCCCATTTAAGTATGATCATAAAATACTTTAACATATCCTAATGCACTTAAACATATAACTTTTTAACTTATTTTCTTAAAAACTAAAAACTATCGAAAAATCTAGTTGGATTTGAAAAACTATAAAATTATTTGGAATATTCATAATATCACATTATTATTTAAATAAAATTAAACATTTTTATTCAAATGAAACAATATAATTTTTAATCAAATAAGTTTAACATTTTTTTAAAATAACTTACAAAACGAATTACAATATGCTAAAAAATAAAACAATTTAAAAAATATATAATTAAAATATTCTTTGTATTAAAGCTAATTTTACTTATTTATATTGCACTTATGTTATATTAAATAAAATACAATAAGTAAGTATTCCTGTGTATGAAAAAAGGAATTAGTTTTAAACTAAAAGAAAGAAACAGGTAAATATATGAATACCTAATTCGAACAATATTCTTAATAATTGTCGATGCAGCAGATTTATAGTTCGGTAAAAATATTGGCTCCTAATCATAACCAAAACAAAGTATACTTTGAAAACAGGATTTTGTTTGGAAATGCTGGCTTTAAAACCTTAAAGCATACTTTATTTATAACTATGACTAAGGTTAGTTCTATTAGCAAGAGTATGCGAAGAAAGATATATTTACTAGTATACGTTTCCTCTTTAAAGTAATTAAAAAGTTTTAATTCTATTACTTGTGTATATTTCGGCTTTCAGCCTAAAATGAATTGCACAGTGTTATAAAGTAATAAGGAATTCATTAACATAACAATAATTTTTGAAAACAAGCGGAAAACAACTGGGTTCATTTTTTAATTGCATACACGTTTTTTTGTGTAAATAAAAATTTAGTACAGAATATACTGTTAGTACATATTCGCTAACCATCTAATATAAAAACTGTAACTGTCCGAATATTCATCCTAGTTTCTTAATATTACACGGTTGATTGTTTGAGACATCTCTAACAAATAAAGCTAGCTATAAGTATTGTTTCTATATGGCACGAAATAATTAGTATAGGCTTGACAGAAAGCATGAGATTAGTTTTTGAAATTTGTGCCTTGAACTACAATTGTTTAATAGAATTGTAATAAATGTCTAAAAAAGAGATTAGTATATAAAGAAGTGAAAAATAAACAAGGATGTAACAAAATTGTAATTCTAATACAGTCACACTCTGATTTGATATTGTATTTATAATATTTTTTACTGGGAGATTTTTTCTTTTTCGTTGAATGTAATTATATGAGATTTTCTTAATTTTACACCTATGAGTAGTACATTTCACCAAACTTACTTGCGTTGCTGACTATGTGACTGATTTTGTTCAGCATTTGAAATTCTGGTATTCTGATGATGCTCTTCATCATCGCTGGGTTCTTCTTTCAAAGGCAATGAATCAATTTGTTTGGCTGTTGTAGTCTTTTTGTTACGCTGCCAGGTGAACACACGAGCCATTTGTAAAAATTTCTTACGTGATACTTTGCCCATATGTTTGAGGCGTTCCTTAAAGTCTGCATCGCCTTCGCCGCCTTTGGCCTTGCCCGATTGTTCCTTTTCCAAAGCGGTCATAAACTCTTGATTCCAACGCAATTGATTCATAAACTCTTCGTTTTGTAGCATCATTGCAAATTGTTCGTCTGGCAAATCAAAATCTCGGTTTGGATCGTAGGGCAGGGCGATAGTGTTGCTGCCATTATTTACGGGATTTAAACGCAAAAATGCCGAGGGTAAAGGTAAAAGCATGGGTGGATTCCAGCGCTTGTTTGATGGGTGATGTAAACGTTGTGTTCTTTTGGGTGTGTTGCAGCTCTGAGAGGCAGTTTTACTTTGTGCTTGAGGTGGTCTAACTTTAGGAGAAGCCCCGGTGCTGTGATTGGGAGAACTTGTATTGAGATTAAGTAGAACAGACGCCATTGGTACATTCTTTTCGCCATTTGCAGCTGGTCCCTTAACACCAACACCATCTAACTCATCGGACACATCAATTAGTTGAGCTATTGCAGGCTGTTGTTTATTTTTTGTTTCTTGTACAGCATTGTCGCCCAAATTTATCAGACTCTTTTGAGGCGAACCACTGCCATCCAATTCATTACGCAGCTTTTCATTCTTTAATTTGAAATATATAGACATATGAATATATAAAGACGCAAACAGAAATTGTTATTCTTTATCACCTGATTATCTGTAGACATTTGCAAAAGTTGATCAATGGTAGCATCCACAGCTCCTTGATTTGCCCTTAACACGGCTTCTATTACATCTCTATCCATATCGGGGAACATGGTTTTGAAATCTGACATGGCTTGTGAGAATTCCAATTGCATAGTAAAAGACATTTTTGGAAATTATGCCACAAACGGCTGCTGAAATATATACATATATTTTGCACTTGACCAAGTTCTTTTTTTCACCTTCTGTCAAATGTATCTTTTACTCTTCTTAAAAACAAATTGCTGACGATTTGTTAAGAGATAATTAGATGAATAAGCAGAAAATGATTTTATTATTTTTCTCCACAGGCATTTTTAATATTCTATCCACAGACATAATTTCTGATTCCACTTTTTATTTAGATTTATTGCACTTAACATTTTTCTCACAAATTGTTTTTAACAGATCACGAAGTTGGTAGATAACGGCAACCGCCGTTTATCTAAAGACATGTTCACAACGGTTTATAGTTGACGACAGAATGACACAGTTTTGCGGCGGAAGCTAATCGAATTACTTGATAACTGCCATTTGCTCTAAAGTATTAATGTAATCCGAACTTAAAAAGGCTAATTAAATAATTCATGAAATTTCGATTACTCATAATATTCAAAAATTAAAATCTTTGCTATTTTAGAGTGCCCTACTTCATACACAATTTTCGGATTATTCCAATGGAATGTGTATTCTAGAAATAACTTTATCAATAGCGGAAAAGGAGTCATAGGATATACACATATATCAACATACATATATATCTTATACGAACATAGTTTAGAAATCACCCTACTTTCAGGCCACAAATCTATAATATATTTCGTAACGTACTTAAATGAAAATGGTGGAAAAATTATATATGATAATAATAAAGTTATATTATAAAAATAAATAGAACGATTAGAACAGTGTATGTAAATATATATAAAATTTAAATCTGTATTAGCTGTACTATGCAGCAGAGACATAATTTCACAATATCGGCGGCAACTACCACACCACCGGCTTTTAGTTTTCTCAACAATATCTTTCCTGGTTGGTATTATATTTATGTTTTGTATATTATTCATCCAATAAATACACGTATATCTTATATTTTTATTATCTTATTGATGCCAAATACAATTCTAGCAAGAATAAAGCGCTAGACCTAAATTCTTTACGTATTGAACTCGTTAATTATTTGCTAGTCACCAGCTTTGTTATTTTAATAACCAAAGTAGTAAATGGTTCTAATATTTGCTTAGCGCAATTAGTGTGAACAAAATTATTGCATATTTCGTTCACCCTGTGATTTTAATAGAAAGAGTTCAAACCAACGCAAATGCTCATTATTATCGACTTTTATAAAATGACAGGTATGTATATAAAAAAACAAATTAAATTGACATTACAAATATATTTAAATTTATCGTTGTAGGCCAATACTACAATTTGGTTGCTTAGCTTTCAAATGTGTGTATGCGTGCTTTTTTTAACGCTTTGATTATATGATCTATTACATACATATGTACATAAATAGTATACAATTTAGATTACATAAAAGATTAGTGTATTTGCCACCGAAAACAAGATATTTAATGACCAGTCTTCATGATCATCGTAGATGAATTGTAATTTATAAACTTCTGAAAATGAGTGCAATGCACGATTTTTACGATCATCACACCTTTTTATGGATGACATAAATTTGAACAACGTTTTAGATCGATTTTGTGCATTTTTTCACAAACTTGTTTTTCGTTTTCAACTTTAATTTCACCATATACAAATTTCGAACATAGTCTTATCTGAATAATTGTATTATGCCCAAAAATATTTATGCATAATTACGTACTCATTCCATTGAATTATCGGCATAAATTATTTGTTTCAGTTCCTTGCCTTATCTACGCCAAAATCATGAATATAAATTTTATTAGTTTTAACGGAAGTCTACTAGTAAAAAAGAAATACATATACTATGATCATATCAATGCCTCATACTTTATCACGCCATTCTTTGAATCGCTATTTAAAAATAAAATACGATTCATCAGCACGTGAGTGAAAATGTCACAAATATTTGATTAAAACCATTAATTAGGTAATAATATTTTGTTTGACTTGTCATATGAAAATATATATTAGGGTGGCTCTCCAGTTAAAACTCACAATTGTATTTTATAGAAATATATAAAAATCTAAGAAATCTAAGATTCCAAATTCGATCACTTGACATTTACTGCTAACATAAATTTTTGTTGTACCTCATACACTTGCACATACGTAAATGAGTTCCTTCTTCAAATACGGGATGCTGATGTATGAAGTAAATAATTTTTATGTATTCCTTCACACAATCGTGATAGTCCCCCCTAATGTACATATGGGTAACTCTTTTATGTACATACATATATTTGTATGTGTGTATATATATAGAAATATATTAAGGAATAATTGTCAGGAAGAACATATTAAATGTATAATTACCGTCCCGACAAGGCTGACTGCTTGCTTATCTGAAAAAATTGGCCCAATTTTATTTAACGCCTGCAGCTAAATTTCTAAATGACGCAAATTCCATATATCATTAAATATTTTCATTGAGTTGTATTCCTCCTCAATGATTTCTAAATTTAATTGTACGGCTTCCCTAGGCAAAGGGTTTGAATTTATGATCATTTTTATACGACTACCGACAATTTTTTGGAAATTTATCAATTTCATACCGACACGAACACGGCGTATGTTTTAGAAATATTTGAATTAAAAGCATGGTTTTGCTTTAAAACTAAAATAGCTTTTGTGTGATTTTATAACCTTGGCCCAGTTAATTGAATGCTTACTTTTGTACTATTTCTGTATGTTTGTTATAAGAAAATCTTATGAGACTCAGTTCAATTAAATGAATAATTTTGTATAAGTTCGTTGACTCCCTATTGTCTTCTTTCGCTAAGAATTAAGACTAATTAATAAGATTCAACCAAGACATATCAACACAGTGTACTATACTATTGGCGCATGCAAGACGTTTTTGAAGATCGAAGATCTCTAAAAGTCTATAACTTTTGAGAGAATTTAAATTTTTAAACCGGTTTTTTTAGACAGGTCACTCTACATTTACAATTAAAATAAATCTTTATAGTAAAAATGATTCTGTCTTCATGTTGGAAATTCAAGAAAAATAAAAATTAATTTCTTTTCATTCGTTGGTGATAAATAAAAATAACCATGAGTACTGACAATGATAGGGCAGTGGCTTTCGAAAACAGCTGTTTAAGCTGAATAATAAACATTGATGTTGACTTTTTGTTGTGCCTTGGAATATTTATTAGCACTTACTGAATTAAAACATGTTGCGCACAATTATCCTATCAATCTTAATCGAATTTAATTATAGCAATAAGTAGTTCAAAAGACTTTTGATTTTTATTGTAAAACCAGGAAAGTTGTGGTACATATTATTTGAAGCTATTGTGCCACTTATTGCATAAAAAATTTGCTACTAATATAAAAAAAGAGTACACCTTTTTAAAAATAAAACCAAAAAATTTCATAATTAGGATTTTCAGTACATAATTTAGCTGCATATTGAGATAACTTTAAAGAATGAATCGCTTGGGCCTCATATTTATTTAACTAACCAGATGCAGGCAGATCCATTTGAAGAAATAAAATACACAATCATTTATTTATATGATTGAAAGCATTAAGGTGGCTTATTAATTGGTGACTTATCACAATCTACTAAATTTCAGTTATCTGTGATTTGTCAGTCATCCCACATTTAAAATGAAGACTGATAATCGTGTATTTCAATAAGTGTATATTGACACACATTGTTTTATTGCCAAAACAACAATGAAATCATATTTAAATGTATTTTAATTTTTGGTAAAAATCAGCAATAAATCTAATTAAAATTATTTTATTGATAGGCTCCCCAGGATGATAACGATAAGATAATGACGGCAATAGGATTGATTGAGTGTCACTAGAAACAACATTAATACAATTAACTGTCACGTAGATCACAAACTCAAACTGGCAATGCAAATATGTTATTAAGATCTTTCAGATCATTCTTAAGTTCTTGGTTTACACACGATCATAAAAACTTGCACTTATGTGAATATGCAATATTAGATAATTAAGGATCGCAGAAAAGTTACAGTCATGATATACGCACGAAAACCCCCAGATCACGCGTGATCAAACATGTTCTACTCTCATCATTCAGATGCTGCAGCCCTATTAGAGATGACGATGTTTGTGTTTTAATTCGATGTCTAAATAACCGAAAATATACGTGGACGCAAACATGTGTATTTATTTTTAAATATTTTTATCAATTGTAGAATATAACTTTAGGCCATTTGTTTTGAAAGGTTATGTTTTTTACGAAAGATCAGGACGTGCCCCTCTGCTGATAATAATATGTTGCTAGATATTTATTACTCTGCTTATTATGAAAAGATTTAGGCATCATATCACAAATTGCTTTTAATTAATTATACTGGAATTTTCACCGACACCAAAATATTAAAAGCTGTTGAAAACACTTAATTTTTTCATATATTCTTAGAGAAACAATCAAATTTAACTAAAAAAACAATTTTATATTTAGTTTTAGCAAATTTCGAGGTATTCAAATGCAACATTGGGAATGAGTAAGATTTTATTTAAAATTCAATCCTTCTTTTGCACGTTTTATATTGAAAAAAGTTCCTAAGGAAAGAGATTATATATTGACTCTTTCTGCGGATGCAAAGAGTCGAAAATAGCGCATAAAAACTATACTATTGAAAATTTTATTTATATACATATTTTTGTAGTGCACTTTTATATATGTTATCGTCCATCAATATTTACAAAATATATATGCTTTGAAAGGTATTTTTATGTAGATATGTACAATATAAATATTTCTGTTAAATTTTAGCATTAAAGTGTTAAAAAGGCTGTAACAAAGCCTTTTTATTTTGTTTTTATATTGTACTTGCAACCACACTTACACACAATTACAAACGGTCAAATGCATTTGTATTGCCTGGTAGAAAGCACTTGTTGTTCTCTTAAAAGAGAAAATATGAAATCTATTTGAATTTTTTTTTAAATTTCAAAATTACATATAAACACCATGTACTTATTCTTGCATTGGGAAAAGTCCCCTATGCTTACGTCACGTGCATTTAATAATAATTTTTTAAGCTTCAGATATTTTCCAATACAAAAAGAGTCGCCATCTTTGTGGGCAGCTTTTTCAGGAAAGAAAAGATATCATTCGAGTGTATATGTTCAGTTTAATTGCCTCACGAGTGAATCGTGTATGAAATATCTTCCTATATTACTCATTTGTCATGCTATGCTTTGTTTTGATCTATTAAATCCCTTTAAGCATAGAATATTTGCATGCTTGAATGTACGAGTATTTTTAAATAATTAAAAACAAATCCAGTAAAATCTTAGTCTAAACACATAAAAGCAAAAAAATAAAACAGTCGAAGAGCAAAGAAATTTCTTTATAAAACAAAAACTTAGTGTAAGCATTTGAAATATGATCATTATGGAATTAGTATAGTTTAGACTGTCCTAGCAAACACAACAAAATGGTGAAGAGTATAAAGTTTTAAAAATTAATTTTAAACTCAACAAAGAACATTTAAGAAATATTAATAACAAATAAATAATTAACATAAAAACATAATCAATCAAATGAATGCCAAATAACAGCCATATGACTGCTAACTTAAGGGGTGAAAATAAGAGTTAACGGCAAAAACAACAACAATAAATACAACAATAAATAACACCAATCGTAGAAACAAAATAAACTTTCGTTGAATACAATCGTTTTGAAAATCGCTGGCTGTCGTTGATTTAAACAAAAAGAACAACTAATACGAAACATTTGTATACACATCGTATTTCTACGATTATCTGTGAACCAATATTCTCGCAGAGATATCAACAAGTGCATATGCACGTTGTAAACTTAATAATTGTCATTTATACCTACGAGAGTAAAAACAAAATTACAACAAGCAACCTAAACAAGAAAAGACTTGTTTTTTGTTATTGTGATTAATTTTTGTTCACCTGTTATACAAAAAAAAAAAAACATAGCGAGCATTTTTCGATGGTAAGCGTGTGCGTGCGTAAATGTATTAGTGTTTTAGACCATATTGAAATGTAACGGTAAATATTCTCTCTCATGTACATATATAAAATCTTGACGGCAAGCAATTGTGTCACATTAACAAAGAAACTGTTAAAACTGACAGGTTATCAAGTGAAATGAACAGCAAGTAATGTAAAATTCAAAAGAAATATAATTTGCAAAATATTACTGATAAAAATTAATCTAAATTATAAAAAATTAAATTAAAATTTTAGTGGAATAGAATTAACAATTAGTGCAAAAAGATCTATTTAATTATATATATTTTTTAAATTGGTGAACTTTGTAAACTGTCGTGGGTGAGTATGCAAGATGTTATTGTATTCGAACTTAAATTAATTCGAATAGAAAGAAAATATTTTCTTGATCGAGTTATAGAATAATTTTACATTATTCTTATAAATTTTAATTCGAATACTTCAATAATATATACATATATGATAACGTGGTTGCGATTTATTTATTTATTTTTAACTAAAACTTTGTAATAAAAAAATATGTTTATAATCTTACTAATAAATTCATTAAAAATACTGTATTCATAAAATGCACCCCAAAAATTTGACTTGGCGTTCAGATAAAATTTTTAATACTTGTAAAAAATTTACTGTGTAATTCATAATAAAATAACATAATTTTTTGGTTTTAAATTCCTAAAAAAATTAAATAAATTTTTTATCTATTTTAAAAAAATGTTCATGATATATTTGCAATCTTATTTTAAATATTATCAATGTGTGGCTTAATAAATATAGATTTTCGTGTACATTTTAATTTGTAAAAATACTTTAGCCACCAGTTTTAATTTCGCTTTATATTAAAAATTCTATTAAATTTGTTTGTATGCGAAATTGAGTTTTAAAAAAATTACGGGTTATATATTCCGCCTTTCAGCTTCGCTTATTTGTTTTTACCAAACGAAAATGAAATTAAAAGATTTTATTATTTTACGGTTTAAGTAATTTTTGAAAACAAATTTTTATATTTTGCAATTCTATATGAAAACACGTTTTAAATTTTTTAAATTTCATAATAGTGATGAACATTAAAATACGAAAAAGTGTACCACAAAAAAAAATGTGGAGTATTTATTACATAATTAAATAAAATTTCTAAACTATTTAAAGAAATATTTTTGAAATTTCTGATTTTGCCGAATTAAAATAATGAATTGTTTGGAACTGAAATGTAAGCAACTAGACCGCAACAAATAGCACGCTTTTCTGTTTTAATTTCTAAGTTTTTTTTTCATTATGAATTGAAACAATTATAAGTTTACTTTTAACTTCTAAGGTTAATTAAATAATTTTTAGTGAAGTTTTAAACAGCTGTTTTCCCTTTATATAAACATACACCTACTTTGCATTGCGATATTATTGGAATAGCCTTCAAAAGCCATTTATAATCTGAATTAGATTAAAATTAAATTGCAATTAACTTTTACACGAATAACTGGTTGCACTAGTGGGCAACAGTTAATATAAAAACTATTGCCAAATTCTGGCCCGCCGCAGAGTTTTTAATTCTAAGCAATAAATGAACATATTTAGTGTGTATATAAAAGGTCTGATTAAATGATATTGAAGCATTGGGCGCAATACCTCTGACAAATTATAATTAAATATTATTTACTTTATGTGAAGTATTTCATCATTTATTTTAATTTTATAATAAGACAAAAAAACATTTTAGTGAATTTGATATGTCTGTCTAAAAATTCGAAGTACCGGCGATAATATTGAAATACAGATGACTCTAGATAATTTGAAATTCTACACATAAAAATATATTTGATATCATATTACAAAATTTTATATGAATATCCCTGAAGAAGACGCACAAAGATGTGGCGAAATATCGGAATAAAGTTTTTTGCTTAAATAAAAATAATTTATTAATAATAAAAAAGGTCAAAAATAATTAAAATTATAAAGCGTAGAGTCGAAAAATTTCAGTTTTTCGTATTAGCGAGGAAATCAAATACATGGAGCTTTTTCAAGATAGTGAATATTTTTCAAGGAGCCAGGGAAACAGTTCAAATAATCGAGATATTCAAATTAAAGAATTTTGCATTATTAAGAGTCTATCGTATTAGATAATTGACAGTTTTCATGTTCTTCATTACAGGGAGAGGCATAGAAAATAATTTATTAACCGTGGCGTATGAGCAACAAATATTAAACATAAATGTATGCGTAAATCATTCGCTACAGAGTATAAAGCGCACAGAAGGCTAGTTCAAAGTAAATATCAAGTGAAAATATTCTAGTGAATTTTATATTCAGTGGTTTTCTGATTTTCAAAAATATATATAACAAGACTAGAAGAAATTGGAGTAAATGACTGGAATGAAGCTCTCAATCTAGAAGATAAATTTTCTGAGAACATGATTTTTATTCCGAAAAATTAATTGAGTCCAATTTCTTAGAAGTTTCTTTTTTAGCTCGATTAGGCTTAGAGAGTTGTATGTGCTGAATTTTAGCATTTTTATTAGCTGCTTTTTGAAATTAGTTTAACTGCAAACATTTTATTTTTAGAATCTGGTCACACTTATGGCGCTCTAATACTAATTTGAAAATCACAAAACCTCTTAGTTTATTCTAACCAATTTTCAATGAAAATTAAAAAAAAAAATTCAACTAGGTGAAAAAGTTATTAATTGTCATTTATTTAAATATACAAATAATTACTAATTTTATCACCATTTAATTTTTGTTATTGATTTATCAAAATTATATATAAAAAAAAAATTCCAATAAAATTAAATGATACGAGACCGTTGCCTTAAAAAACGAGAGCATTCTAAAATTAATTTGAACTTAATATTCACCGATATCTGCGTCAAATGGATTTGTGAATTTTTGCTAGTAAAACAATTATAATTAAACCAAAATATTTTCCATTGTTTTAATAGTCTCGTGCTGTTTCAATTTGGCATACAAAAAAGTCTTATCAACAAAAAAAAATATACTAAAATTCATTATCAAATACGTGCGTAAAGATTCATCGTTTCGCAAAGATTATTTTATAATCAAACTAAAAGAAGGCAATAAACTATTAAGACTTTTGTAAGTATAATTATACAATACAACAAACACTTATAGGCCCTCACATACACACATACAAAGAAATGTAGTTATCTTATGCCACACTTAAGTTGCGTTCTACAATGACTTTTCAAGTTAATAAATCTGCAATTAATATTTTAAAGCACCAAACGCTAGAGTGCAAATGTTAATTTATTTTAAAGTCACTTTATATTTAAATTCAAATAATCGTAGTAAATTAATAAAATATATTTTATTCCCATTCATCGTAAGACAATTGACGCCTTCGGTCTATTTTTAGTAAAAACAAATTTTTGTTTTGCAATTAGAATTTGGAAATTAGCACACATCTATCTTGGCGTGTTTGACGATGAATGCATTGATAATGATTGTTTACGCAAGTAATAAAAGAATTGCGTCTTAATTTGTTCGCTAAAGTAGAACTTAAACTTATGCGCACAACCGCATAACCATTTAATTAAAAATAAAATTTTATGATGAAATCTCTTCTAACTTTTTCGACAATCAATTATAGGAATAATTCATAAATAATGTTTATAAGAAAATTCTAAAAATTGAGTCATACTAAAGAGGGCTTTACATATCATCCCATAATTTTAATTTTTTTAACTTTCAGGAGGGCTATGAAGCTAATATTATTTGTGGTAGCATATACAGTTGGAAAAATAAAATAAATTTATACGAGTATTAAATAGAATTAGTTTTTTCAATGTTAAAAACAAAAATTCAAAGTCTACTATGCTTGTAATTCTCAATCGGTTTTTTTTTTAAATAGAGTTGAAATCTGGTAATTATTTGCTTGGCTCTGTTCAAGCAAAGCAAATATTCCAGTAAAAGTATGTTTTAGCTTAAAGTGATCTATTAGACAAACAAATTTTTAAGCAAAATACTTTTGGCAAAAAGGAATTTTTTTATTTCTTTGGAAAAATATATTTTACCGTGGAACGAGAAGACGGACACCAACTACACAAAGTAATTTACACAGTTAATCTTCGAAAACATATATAGTTTTTTTTTTGGAAAAATACTTTTCAATAATAAGTACCTGTTTAAAATAATTTTTAAAAATATTCTTAAAAAAATATAATAATAATAATAATAATAATAATAATAATAATAATAGTAATAATAATAATAATAATAATAATAATAATAATAATAATAAAAATAAGAAAAAATACTTTTCAAAAGAGTTCTTTTTGACAAACAAATAAGATATTAAAAAAAAACAAATAAAATATTAAAATCCATACCAAAACATTTTTTTTAATCTTCCAAATTAGGAATTTTTTTGGAAAAAATAATTTTTGAGTAACACGGAATTTTTTAAAATATGTTATATAAATCGCCTATATAAACAGCTTGCATAAATAGTTCTCTAAAAATGTACTTTTCGAAAAAAGTACTTAAAAATAAAATAAAAATTAAAAAAATTTTTTTTTTTGTAAACATACTTAAGAAATAATAGATAAATTCCAAAAAATGAAGAAACATTTTTGAACATGCTTTAAAAAAAAACTTTTCAACAGCGAGTCTCTATTAGAAAAACATTTTCTTGAAATAAGTGCCTCCATTCGCAGATACTTTTAAAACATAGGTAAAGAATTGGTAAAGATTTCGTAAACATATTTTTATTTTTAATATATTCGTTTTTAAAAAAATTCACAAAGTGCAGCATTTCAATCGAAACTTTTTTCATACCAGACTGCAGTCTTTTTAATCGCTTCCAGAGAAGGTTTCTGAGAAACCGTTCAGGTTTTTCCATTGCTAGCAGATTGTAATAAAATAATTTTGTTGAAACACTAATTGCAAAAAGTACACATCAAAATAATGCTGTTTTTGTTTAAATTTGAAAATTAAAAAGAATTATTATCTCTTAGAAAAATTCTAGCCGTCCTTCAGTTAACGCTGTATGATTATCAGTTTGTAAAATAAAAATATTGGCGAAATTAAATAATATGGTTTTATTATTTAATCGTCAATTGAAAAATTCATTATTTATAATTTTACATAAAATTATCTCAGATTTTAATTAATTTTTATTCAAGGCTATTCAAAAAATAATTTGTTTCAATGAACCCTAATTATTTATTGAAGAAAAAATTTAATAAAATGTATTATGGAAAAAAATGGCAAAGAGTTGCAATTTGCACGAATTCTCATATGAGAATTTACAAACCATTTCAATGAATTTGCAATAGTTTAGGAATTATTTAGAGGAAAAATACGAATCATTTAACGATTAAATAATTGTTTTTGACAGTATGAATTTTTTTTGTCACAGGTAATTTATAACAAATATATGTAAATAAAATTGATATAAAATCTTTAAAGCAAGTAAATGCAGCTCATTTAACATTTGCTCAATGCAAAATTTACAATTAAATTTCTGAAAACAAAAACAAGTTGTTTGTAAAATACTTTTGATTTCATAGAGTTTTTTCCTTTTGATACTAACTTTTCTAATACAATTTTAAACGATACAATAAGACTTGTTAACATCTATCGCTCGGAATAAAATGTATGTTAATTCTCATGAAATTGTTGTTGTACGTGTAAATAATTTTTTTATAGCAACAATTACATGATAATTAATTAATTATAGACTATTTCGTCATAACATCAATTGAATTAGAATTGACATTTCGAATAATACACACAACAGAGACGATTATTATGTATTTTTAACATTTCAAAAGTTCAATAAACTTTTGCTATATTGATTGCAATTGGACGAATTATGATTGAGCATATGTACATAATTATTAAATGAATAAATAGATTTATTATTTCAATCTTATCAAATAACATAGAAAAACTTCCACGACCATGATCGAGATTTAGAATGATCGCATACTGCTAAATAATTTCACATAAACATTCAATAAATTTATTTGTTATGATAATCAATCATTCATAAATCGTTCAATGCTTTTGTTACAAAGTGTATGTATATACATAAAAAATCACCTTGCCCGGAATATGCAGCTATTAAACGTTTTTGAACTTACAATTAAAACTCAGCGCTTTTCTGTTATCATTTCACAGATATTCAATTTAGTAATGATGCAATTCTCGTACACAAGTTTATCCCAAAATTGTTAAATCTCAGTTTCGATCACACGATTTAATAATTTGTGATAAGGCTAGACTTGCCTGAGCACTAGTGGTGGGAATGTGGCTTCTTCTGAAAACTACCTTGATCTGCTCTATAAAATAATCACATGTAATTAAATTAATATTTAAACCATTTGTGCCAAAATAAAAGTTTTATTTACACAAAAATAGCAAAAAAAACAGCAATTTCTATATTAAATTCTCGTAATGAAATTCCACCTCAACTTGTATATCTGACAGAGAGCGGCATAGGATGATACCACAAAAATAGCAAAAACCGGCAATTTCTGTATTAAATTCTCGTAATGAAATTCCACCTCAACTTGTATATCTGACAGAGAGCGGCATAGGGTGATCACACAAAAATAGCAAAAACCAGCAATTTCTATATTTCGGCGTTTAATAATTTCTCGTAGTGATAATTTCTCTTAGCGGCATTGGGTGATTGCAAAAACTGTCAGACTTAGAACACTAAAATATATTTCTCCTTTTGTTTTTTCGTAAAGAAATAGGTAATAATTTTTACCTAAGTATTACCCACAACCTGTCAAAAACATGCCTCTTTTATAAGTGCAATAGATCATAAAGAATATCTTGATTTTACAGCCAATATTAAGGCAAATTTATAACCAATTTTAAGCAAAACAGTGGGCCAGTTTAAAAAAAAAGCTCTTTTAATACTAAAATGTACCAGAAAAGGTTTTTATTATCAGATCAAAAATATCGGCTTGGCGTAACATTGAGTTTTTCCTAATGGGCCATTTTGGGGTTTCGTGGCTTCGTCCGCTTCAAAGATATTAAATCTAAGTTCAACAACAGCTTTTTATAAGCTTTTACATTTTATTACAATCGGAATCCCCATTAAGAAATCCCTACAGTGCACTGGCAATTTCTTTTATTTATGTGGAGGTTGCCAACATTGCAGCTCTTTATGTATTCCAACAGGGTGATCAATGTATTTGTATTCCGAAAATGTTTATTCTACTGCATGACTTTAGCATTCTTTGCGTCGTAATATCTAAATACTAAATTTAATACGCACAGACTTGTTAATTTATCAAACGCTTGCCTAAAACAAGATTGTTATCTCATAAAATAAGGGTTTTTGTTAGTGGTTGTTCTTATGACAGGACCAATCAACCGATTACGGTTTGTTCGGAAAGTTTTTTCTTCATTGAAAAACCAACCACTTAAATCCAGTCACATCAATATTTAAATATATTGACACAGACACAAGCTTAACTGATGAACATGGCTGTATGCCACGTAATTAATAAAAATTAAAGATATGAAACAATTAAAAATGTAAAGAATTGGTTTCTAATATACAAAAAGAAAATAACTTGTACAAAATATGCTTTCAAGTAGTGTTTCCTATTACCAAACAACAAAAATAAAATAAGAATACCAACACAAACACCTCCTGTCGCATTAAATATTTATATGGCCATAAAACTTTTATACATTCGCTCAAATTCAGGAATCGTGTGCGCCACACTTTTTATTCATTCTATTTGTTTGGCGTTTCAGTCAATGGCTATTCATGTAACAAGTGCTCAACAAGTGTTGAAATTTCAACACTTGACATCAGTCACGTTGACATTTTTAAAAGACTTCTTTTGCAAGGTTCCTTTTTAAATTTGTATAACTTGTGGAAACTTTTTAAAACTATTTATGTAAATTTGTTTTCTAACAAATATTTTCTTCGGCTTTTTTCTGTGAAAACATTATTGTACAATGAAACGGGTTTTGTTTCTTGTTCAAACAATTAAAGCTACACTAGAAATTCGTTTGATATGATATAAACTTATTTTGCATTTTTATTTATTTTTATATTTTATGTAAGGCGTGTGAAAATCATTTGATTTGTTTCAAAACAAAGTTTTTTCTCTCTCTCTCTCTCCCTCACTTTTTATATAGATTAATTAATTTTTGAAGTGTGTTTGTTTATTTAAGAAAAAAAAATCCTGCTAAATTTGGTATAATTTGGTTTGAATTGGTTTCAGCACAATTTTATTTATTGGTTTAAATTAAAATGCAGTAGAAAGAATCTCATATTTTACCCGTCATTTTCCCCCCGTTTTACGTGCATGAAATAATCTCAGTTGTTATTTGCTTTAAAATTAAATAATTTTAGTTTATAGAAGATTTTAGTGTATCTATTATTGAGAATATTAAATACTGTTGCTAGGAATATTAGAGAAAGCTTCTCGTAATGTTTGTGCAATTCAAACAGGTGTTTGAAGATGCATCCACACATGCACGATAAAGCCCAGCAGTTCTGAAGAAGTTAGGACTGATATATGTATTTTTAGATAAAAATAATACAAATTTTCTCCGGAACTGTTATTTATTTTGGGTTATATCTGCTTTTCGTTCGTGGTTAAACTAACTTGTCAGTAGACATTCAATCATTATAGCATTAAACATATTGACCACTCAATTGTCCATACGGATATTGCGGCTGTAGTCATATGAAACTAATACAGAATGCTTCCGGCTATAAGACTACAAATGCCGCTACCCAACAATTGTCGCTACTAAATTATTTTGAACACTGATACAGTCCAGACCCATGGTGAAACAAATATAAGGTGGCAATACTACGGCAACAACCAAGGGAATTTTTGTTTGTGTAAAGTCATGGGTCGTCGTCAAAATTATAGCTGCACACATGCGCAACTACTAACGACAATCACATATACAAAGACAAGCAGCACTTGTTGTACACAAAAACTTGACATCATTGTAGACTCACCATGGGTTGAGCAAAAACTGTCAAGTGACATACCGCTGCAACCTTATATATAATTCACCATGGGAAGATCTACACAGGCCAGTGGTGACAATTACAAAATACAAACAAATCATTTCATTCTATTAACAAATTAAATAATATAATATTTATGATATTTTTTCTTTTGAGAATCTATTGTTTAACACTTCCAAATTTTTAACTTTTTTTTGTAAATTTGGGACAATAATCAGCATGAATAAAATTAAAATTTTAGTAAATAATATTATATTTTCTAGTTCATTGTGGCCCACAAAAACAGCAATTAGCTCCCACGATATTCAAATGACAAATATTTCTTTTATTTTCTTACAGGAAGAAAATGTTGTATCATAAAATGTTTTTAACAATTGAACGTAAAAATAGCAGAAATTGTCGTCGTCGACATCGTCAATTCATCAATATGCTTCTGTTGTCAGTTATGTGGACAATATTGTTTACACAAACGATGGCGCGACCAAATATAGAAACATTATTGTCCAATAAACCCGCAAATGACGTGGTAGAACAACAACAACAACAGCAAGAGCAGGATATCTTATTAAAAGAAATGGTGGCAAGCTCAAATAATGAAAAATTATTTAATAAAATGGTAAATTATAGTTTTGTTGAAATATTATTGAATGATTAAATTTTAACTTTTTTAATTAAAATGTTTAAAAAAAACTCTAGCAAAAATATCATCACAATCAGCCCAACTATTTAAATAAATGGCCGGGTTTGCGAGATCTTGTCTCAACCATGGACTACGATGACAACAATGGTTTGGAAGAGAGTAATGAATTTCTAAATACACACTTTTTTGAACGATTACGACAATTGGCTTCTCTAAAATCCGATTACGACGATGACATTCCAAATGACAGTGATGATGCGTATTCAATGCCAGCAAAAAGTTTACAATCTTCCAATTCGTTGTCATCGAATCAAGTGTCATTTAAAGATCACAACATTAAAAAGAATGTACAATGTGAGTTTTTAATAAGAATTCCATGAATCTGTTCAAAAGCTTTATTCAATATCTATTTTATTTACTTTTTTTAATCCATATTGGAAACGAAACCAAAAAATACTCTTAATTTGCATGGAATTTAGTTCATAAACAGTGTAAGTTAGCAACACTATTTTTAACTTTTGTTGAGCCTAATATTTTTAATTTTTATTTTTTTTAATTTTTATTTTTTTTATGCTTTAATTTGCTTTATTTTTATCTTTATTATTTTTATGTATAAAATTATCTTTCAAATCGAAACCTTAATATGGAACAGACATTTTTTTTAGAGAAATAAACGGAAGTTTGATGGAAAATTAAAATTTAATATAAGATCGGACATTTTCAGAATATATACTTTACTAATTAATCGATTAATATAAAATTGTGTTTTGTATAATAAAGTAAAGATATTCACAATTTGCATATGACGCTATAATTTTTATTATTTTCTGCTATAAATTATGCAATCAATATTTTAAATTCAAAATAATGTTTTGTAAGATTGCACAATTGAGGATAACCTCAAATTACGAGTAGCCTTGACATAATCACCACACCATAACCATAACAGATAATGCAGTTCAAACAAATCCTAAGGGTGACCCTGTATCCGATTATACTTGACATATACATAACCACAGAAACCATGCGAGTTTAAGTTCTAGGTTATGGTGTAAACACTAATTGAAAAAGAAATCAATTACATATATATATATATATATATATATATATATATATATATATATATATATATGTATATATAATATAGTTGTTTGCTTTTATTGACCTTTTCTTATATATGTATTTTAGAATGAAATAGAAAAATTATAACGATTTTTACAAAAACGACCTCGAGCTCAATCATTCTAAAATATATATATAATATATATATATATATATATATATATATATATATATATATATATATATATATATATATATACAACACGTTTAAAAATCATGTAATTTAAAGCATAGGGCTAGTAAATTTTATTAATTATGTATATTATAGGCCTAATTCCTAAAGAAAATTCTTGCTTATATAGAAATAAGAATTTTAAACGAAATTTATTTGTTGGTGGTCAAGCAATGTCTGTATGCATTTCATTGGTGCTCTACCAAATCATATATGTGAAATAAAAATTTCATAATAGAAATAATAATGTTATAGGCATGAACTATTTTTTATGAATTAGGCCTTAAGTGTGTGAAGGGTATAATTAACTGCTCCAAATAAATAATTTTAAATATTTATCATTTCAGACATGTCACCCTGTCATTTTAAGATCTGCAACATGGGTCGCAAGCGAAATGCTCGTTTCTTCAGAAACTATTGAAATCAAAGCGAGCACATTTAAAAAATAATTGTTTCAATGAAAACAAATTTATTGTACAACAAAGTATTTTTTTTTTTAGATTTTAAATGAATCATACATAAATATGTATATTCCCCGAATGTTTTATTAACATTTGATCATTTATCTCCATTTTTAATTTACCTCCATAAGTATATGTTTAATATTTATTAATGAAAACCACAAAAGTATTTGATTGAGCAAAAATATTTGATAACTATATACAATATATCTATATAATCTAAATTATAATGTTAAATCTACTTAAATAAATTTAAAAGTACATAATATATTTTTAACATAATTACTTAAATCGTTAGCTGAGAGGACAAAAAGAATTGATTTTTCATAGTAACATTTAGTTTAACTTATTTAAAAATCATTGTTAGACTATGAGAGCTTTTATTAATAACTTTTTCTTATAATTAAGTATTATAAATGTTTAAAGATGTTATTTATAATAAAAAAAAACTGTGAAATTATTAAGCACTACTTAATAAAGAGTCAAATAAGGAGTTTTATTTTGTAGATCAAACGCACTATGATTTGGTGAAGTAGTTTGTATAATTAAAAAAGATTTTTGATTTATAAATGATTGTCTCATAAAAAGATTTTTAATTTATAAAAGTTTTATAGAATAGCTTTCTTTACAAAATTTATTTTATAAACGCTTTATAAAACAGATTTTTGATGTGTTAACATCTATACCCGCGCCTCTAGGGCAGTAAACTATCTGTTTCAATACATACGCAAGTGTAAGTGTAAGAGTTTGTTTGTTTGTTGTTGTTGCTTGGCAGTCGGTATTGAAAGTGATTATTGGGCGATTTTCATATAATTTTCCCACGCGATTTTCTCCGGAAATTCATAGCCGATTTTATTAATTGTTGGATTAAAACGCTAGTGCGGGTTTCGACGAAGAGTTTAGGCCAAAAATTAAGGCGATCCGATATCGGCGAGCGGTGATTTAAGTGTTTTAATTCGGAGTATTAATTTGGAGTCATATTAAAAAAGTGTTTTATGTTGATCTTCGGTTTTGTCTTATGCATAGCAAAGAGAATAGTGACGTGGTTATACGTACATATATAAAAATGAGATAGCAAGACTGCAACGTATGTAGCTTATGTACAAACATAACAATGTATGTATGTACATTTGTCTGTTGCTTTGCATTTTCTTTGTTTTTTGTGGGTTTATATAAAATAAATAAACAAAAAGATGTTAACACATCGCCCGTGAGTTCGAACACTCATTGATTTTTTTTTATAAAGTATATATAATAAGGGCTTAAAGAGTGCTTGAAAATTAATTTTTTAAGAAAAGTATATTTTAAAGCATATTTCACTATCATGTTACTTTTTATGAATATGGCAGGATCTTTCTTTTAGGGCTAGCAAAAATATGAGGTAATTATACAGGCTGTGCGTTATTTATCAAGGAAGTTTTGTATATATCTAATATACTGCGAATTTATGGAATTTTTATGATATTTTTTTCTGAAGAAGTAAGTGAACAATGAAAAGAACGTTGATACTAATAAAAGTGGACTTGATCTTAAGGAAAAAAATTTTAGCCTCATTTGTTTCGGCGATATTTTCCATTTCTATATTTTTTAATTTTATTATGTAGTTGTGGCAAATAAAATTATAAAAATTATATACAATAATAATAACAAAAATGTAATATGTATATGCGTCTATAAGTGGACTTACCTTTAGCCATAAAGTTGCCAGCTTCTACGATATATTGAATGATACAAGATTATAAATACATAATGAAAAGCTTTTTTCGAAAACCGGTCACTCAACTATCCGAGGTTTTTAAAAATATAGATAACTATATACAACATTAGATTGTGGTCTGTTTGCACATTTTTATTATTTTTCATAAATTAGGTTATGACTTATGCATGTGCACTGCACATATGTATATATGTATGTACATTGTACATATATACATATATCAAGTGGGTTTCTTTACGTGTCCGAAGTTATCCACACTTATCCGAGAACTTTTTTATTAATACATAATTTGTATAATGAAAAGCTTTAGTTTAATCTCGTGCATGTACAGAAACAGACCTAATATTTCATTATTTTCATATAGGTAAAATATGTTCAATAATTTTACTGCTTCTTTTATCGTTTTATTTACTTATATTGGGTTAAATATATTATATACATATGTATATATGCATGTATGTACATAATGACAGTTATTTACGTATTTGTTTGAATAAATTTGTGTTATTCATATATTGTTTTAAAGCTTCAAAATTGAAATTACTAAGAGCAAACTTTAAACTTGCTCTTTTGTGTACTCAACATTTTACTTCCAACACATTCTTACTCTTTCTCTCACTAGGCATTTCACATAAACACATGCACTAATAAATATTGTTATAAACGCAACGAACGACCGCTTAAAAGGAAAACAACATTTTGCACAGATATTTTAATAGATTTTTTATCACTTTACATATTTCCAAATATTATAGAAAACTAGACATTTTTAAATGAAAATTTGTATCGATAAGAATATTTCCACGAAAAAACATTTACAATAACTGAATTATATCACAACAGAAAGTCAACATCAACAAGATACTCGTATCACACAACCGACCCATTTGATAAACGCACGCAAACTAAATTGTATGAAGAGGAATGTTGTACTAAAAACCCGGTTAGTAAAAGCAATAAATGAGTGTGCGTAAGAGGATAACATGCATTCATAAATACATTAAAACGGTTGTTTCAAGTTTTGAATGTGTGATGGCGGTGTAAATAACATAAACATATGTGTGTGTGTATGTATGAATATAAAAAATAACAAGATTGATTTTGTTTCAAGAAAAATTTACAAATTCCGTTTGTTTTATTTAAATAATGTAAGAATTAAAATAACTTTTTGATTAAACCATTTTTAAGCTTTGTCTTTACTTTGTATATATGTAAATTTAAATAACTTAATTAGTGTAACCACATTTTAAAGCATCGTTTAACAATTGCTTGTACTTTTAGATGTATTTTCATATAGATGAAATTTCGATATTTTTACGCCCTTTACCATAGTTGAGTTTTAACCTTATATTTCATAATATGAGTCTGTTAATCGTATTTTCAAAAGTCTATAAAACAAACAGATATACAATTCAGCAAACTCGTAAATGCAGTCTATTAGTACCATGCATTTATTATTCTTACATATCCAAATTCTTGATGAATTAAGGTTTTAACACAGAGGGCTTATCCCTTAATAAACTCATATCTGAACATTTTGTACAATGTCGCATACTCAAAAGATCCGAAATACAGTTCAGCAAAATTTCAAACGCAGTTTATTACCCCTATCCGATAAAAATTTCTTTATCGGATTTGATTCTCTGAAGACGAAGGGGTCATATATCTGAGAATTTTTTCATATCGTTTATTTAATGAAATTTATAAAAAAAATCATATATCATATATACATATGTATAATATAGCCAAACCGTATTAGTATTATTAATTGTCCTTCTGTTTTACAAGTACTGCAATTCAGTATGTACTCGCCCAACTCGATCTGTGTACAAATAGAATCTTTCAAACGACGCTAATTTGATTAAAATGGACTCCGAATTTATTTAAGTTTCAATGTTAGCCTTCCACAAATTGTTTTAAAAATTCAACTCTAGTGTACAGTGTCCGTTCAAAAACTTTTTTTTTTCTCAATTTATATTAAACAAAATAAAACGTTAAGATTTAACCCCATATTCATATCATTTAAAACGAATTTGAAATGTTTTTTAGTGAAAGTTTTTCATACAAAAGTTTCTTAAAATAAATTTCAAATACATTTTATTTTTTATGAATGTGGGGTTTAATTTTGTGTACAAAAAATCTAAAACTTTTGAATAACTCTATTTTTGTGTTTTATAATATTTCCTCTTAAATATTGGCTGGTTATTTTCTCAAAATTAAGAAATAATCGATGCAATATTTGCGGTAAAAAACAGGTCTGTTTGACTTTTTAAAAGAAGTTAAACTGCTTGTAACTTTATACTGAGTCAAGTTGTATAGAATTTCATTTGCATCGGACTTCTTGTTTAGAAATTAACTAAAAGATTAAATACTTTGGTATCCATATAGTTTTATAGTTCCTTACGCTCATATGTTTATGTTTTCAATATCAAAACTTTCTTATTCCAATTCCAAATGCTTCTTCGCTGGCTTACACAATTATATGCACATACACACATATTACTTACATACATACCTAACAGTATTCAAGTTAACGGAATACTCAATTTAATGCAATGACTCATACTTTAATTCGCTCACTTGCACTTTGTTTTTGTCTCTTTTTCTAATTTGACATTTCATTTTATTAATTCCTTTTAGTTTACGCGCAAATTTCATATAGTTCGGCTGCCTAGCAAAAATGTTTATAGAAAGTTAATGTTTTTGTAGTGAAATAATGGTGTTAATGAAAATATTTTTCAATTAAAATGTTATTTAAGTGTTTATCTACATGCGTAAATAAAAGAAATCTAGATAAGTTTTCAATAAATGTAAGAAAAAAGCGTGTAAATTATGTCAGTAAAAATGCCGGTCGCTGATTTCTTTTTGTTTGGCCATTCGTTGCATTGCTATCATGAAACATGTGCTGTGTAAATGTGTGAGTGCATTGTTTATTTTAAAAACGACAAGAGAGCAGAATATAAATTTGTAGATTGCTTCCGACTGTAACTAAAAGCGGAAAAGGAAGATTAATTAATTAATGGCTTTATATATTTAGCAAAAAAAATTATAAAATATGAAAGGTATTCAGTGTTGCCAAAGTCATAGTTTTTGATTAAATTCAGATAATAAGCCTCAATGCATTATTAAATAAATATTAATTTTTTCTATTTTAAAATAAAATTAATGGTTGAAATTTAATAAGAATGTAAAAATATTTCATACCAAATTATGATAAAAAACCAAAGTTTAAAACTCAACTCTCCATCTGCACAAGGTAAGATTTTTCTGTTATTATTATGTCACCAAGTATGTAAACTTTTTTTTTTTATTGGCCACATATGTATGTGGTAATAGATTTTTAAATTCAATTTATTTAATACGTGACGTGATTTTCATTGAAATTGTGATATTTTGAAACATGTAACTTCTTTTATTTCCTAACGGTATATTAACAAAGTTCTGAAAGTCGTATGAGCAAACACAATATAAAATTCCGAGAAAACTCAGTATCAATATAGTAATGCTCATTACCATTGTATATAAATATAATAACAAATGTCCACTACGTTGAAAATTATCAACTTTACTTACATGTATATAATTCTGATAAAAGCCGCACATTTTGCAATTTCTATGAGAAAAAAGCGAAGTTTTTAAAAATAAATTACTTGCATTTATTTATTTTTTATATTTAAATGTATATCTTTATCATCAAACTGAAATTGCTTTCCTTTTTAAATTATGTTGTCTAAAACTAAATTACATGCTTAGAATTAATTTAATAATTTAAATTTTATAACTGAATTACAATCACGATATTAAATTTAAAACAAAATGTGTAACATACATATATACACAATATGTATGTGAAAATCATTAAAATTCTAAATATTTTTTTTTTGGTAAGAAATCATTAATATGTTTGTATAAGCAGGCAGTTGCATTTCAAGTTTTATAATTAAAATAGAAACAATAAAAACTTAAGCAATGGTACGCTTAAAAATTAGAGAAATATAATTCTAAATTATATTACAAATTAAAACAAATTTACTTACAAAGAGGAGCCATGATTTATAAAAGTAACAAAAACATCTTTGCTTTGTAAAACTTTAGGAAAGGCAACAAATCTTACAAAACAAAGTTTAAGATGAGAGTGGGTAAAACATTAATTAATAATTACATCAGCAACATGTAATGGCACTGTTTAACAACTGGGACTGGGAGTCAGACCTTCTATTGCCTCTGGACCTCTAGTTTCAACTAAAATGGCTAGTAGTTCTTTAAGTTCTTTCTCAATCTCTTTCTTACGCCCCACCTTATCTAATTGATCCTTTTCGGGTTTCTTCAAAGCACCACTTTTGATTTTCTTTTCAATATCTTCGATTTCTCGTAATTTCTTATTAAGTTTTTTACACTTCTTCTGCAGTTCTTGTGCTTCATCTTGGACATTCAGTTGATTTTCTAAATTTTTGGACAGTGCTTCAATCGCCTTAGTTGTATCTTGTGATTTTGACACTGTGGAAGCTGTAGATGCTTTGGATTTTTGCCCATTCATAGTGGGTTTTGTTATATTTGTATTGGCGGGTAGTTTGAGTACTCCAGGAATTTGTGGCTGTCTAACCGCCGCAGCGGCTGCCTCTTTCTTTGCTTTAGCTCTCTCCTTTTTCTCACGCTCCCTTTTGGCAGCTTCGACAACTTCTGGACAAAGCCCCGGCGGTAGTCCCGTAGCTCTTCGTTGGGCGAATTGTTTGCCTTTGCTTTCGTACAGCGGTACCTCCTCTTGCGGCACATAACCTTCTTTTACCCGCCGCGCCTTTCGCCATGTGCCATCTGGTCTTTGGGTGGATGGTATAAATTTTCCTAGACACAAACTCTCTAATAGCAATTATAAATATTATAATTCTTTTTTATTCATACTACCTTCACTGTTTGTAGAATAAGTGGCCATGGCTAAGCGTGTTTATAGTCTTCTTGCCAAAATGCAAAACAGACACAATAAAATATGCTCTAAAAAGATGGCCTTGGTTTTTATTAAAATTAATTAAGTTTTTCACTATTGTATTCCCTAATTTTTGTATTTCACTCTGATCTGTTAAAGCTGCTCAGTTTATACGATTTGGAGGCGTTAAATGTAAACGTTTTTGTTAGTTACATTAAAAACAGAATTTTTATTTTATTATATCTCAATAATAAAAAAAATAATTTTACGCGTTATTACTAAATACACAGCTGTCGCAATTGACAGCAGTTTGTGTATAATTCGTTTGATTCACAGGGTGCATAAGTAATAAATTGGTGTTAGTTAGGAGTTGCCACCTAATTTTTCTCACCACATATTGGCGTAACAATTCAACTGTGGTGAGTTAAATGCGCGTTGCAATGTGAACTTTTGAAAGTACTTATATAATAAAATTGTGTTATATATATAATTAATTTCTTAAAAAATCAATTAAATATAATCTTTAAGCTTTCGTGTTCATTGATTTTCCTTAGAAAGATAATGTGTCGCAAATGCACGTATAAATATTGAACTTTGGAAATACTTATTCTAAGTGGGACATATTTTTGTTTATGTTTTGAATATACGGGTGTTTTGAATCACTTTGGTTGTGCGTTTTAGAATAATTATTGTAGAACTTTCGACTACAGGCAATTCCGGCATTAAAATATAAATAAAATTTATTTGTTGGTGGTCTACTGATGATTTGGTAAAGCACCAATGAATTACATATAGACATTGCTTGACCACCAACAAATAAATTTCATTTACCAATATAATAGAATTGTGACAACAATATGTCAAATAAAAATTTCATAACAGTAAAGATTTTTTGATATAATATATCTAATATTTTTTATTGATTTTCTAATAGTTTGGGAAAGAAATGTGTTAAAGATTATTCCTTAATTTAATTTGTTCGCGGATTGGGTTGGGTTGGGCAGCCTCTGTTCATTGATCGCAGATGGACAAAGTACAAAATATCTAATTAAAAAAATCTCATTTTTATATAGCGTTTATGTTTTAATTTAAAATAATTTAATTCAAATAAAATATTTTTCTCATATTTTGCGTTTTTTTTTTCTAAAATTTATTATGCAGCTAAGACGCCAAACTAATGAGTTCTGCTTAAATTAAATATTTAAATAAACTTTTCCAGTTTTGTTTTCTATACCCAGTGATATTATTGTAAACATTTAATTAATTTATGTTAATCTCAAAGACAATTTTTATATAAATCATTTAGTGCTTATCGCGAAACAAATTTCGTTGGCGCCACTAAATATGTCATTAGTCTTAATTATTACTTTTTTATTAAAGTTTTATTTATTGGCCACTGGAAAAATATAGAGCATAATAACAAAACCAATTTGATTGTTTAAAAATTTAAATTTTGATATTGTTTTTTCCTGTACTATTGTACGGGGGGAAGTTACGGCTTTCGATATCGATCTAAATGACCATTTAAATTATATTGAAATAACGATCGATGTCGAATGCGGGTAATTGGGCCACAGGTTTTGATCATTAACGGTTGAACAGTAGAACATTTCAAACACTCAGCTACTTGTTTTAATAAACAATAAATATATATTTGCATAATAAAATTTCCCATCTAGTTTAGTTGTTGTTTATAATTCTCATTCATATTATTTTTATTCCATAAAGTTGTTCAAATTAAGTTTGCATAAATATAAAAGTTTCACAGCAGTTGATATAATGGGCACCAATAATTACACCCTGTCGGACCGAAGCAAAATAAAAAACGACGTTTATATGGAACGTGTTGTTCAAAATTTTAAATTCGGGCACTGCAAGATTTTGTTCGTTTCAGTCATTTCTCTAAAGTTTTGAAGTAGCCATTAATGGTTTCAAAATCGCCAGCCTAGAAAGGCTGCCACCTGTTAAAAATGTGTTGTCTTAAGTGTTATTTATTTAGTGAAAGGTTTTCCATTTGTGAATAAAATAAAAATAGTTCAAAAAGTATTAATAGTTAAAAAAGCATGCAAGGAATTGACAAGATTATAATGAAATGTGAAGAGACCGGAAGTGACACATGCGATCAGGCCGTTGCATTATGTGTACTTCTGTTGGTGTGACGGGTAATCCGAACTTGTCGATTCGACGGTGTTCGATGGAACTACATTGCGGGTTATTATGTCCAGTTTTTTTTCCTTTTATTAAGATTCTAAACTGAGCTTTATATGGTTTCTCGGTGCCACAAAATTTACAACAAGACTTATTCTGGCTTTATTGCAAGCGATTTGACGCCGTTAGATTTTTGGTGGGGCTTTGGATTGTACATACGTGGATATTCCCTTACGTTAGAGCCTTTGAAATCCAAGCTTCCTCAAGTTATCCGCTGATTTCTTACATGACAAGGTCCCACCATGATAATGAAATCATGCTGGGACCTTCTCAAGAAGTTCTATCGAACTTAGCGCTTTTGCGACACTGGGCGATGGCACATATGTCGGAACATATATGTAGGTTCTCTTCATGATGTTCGTTGCAGAAGATTTTTCGACGAGAAAGACTGCCCGGCCCTATAGCAGCTCAGGTTTAAGCATCTAGGGTGTCGTTTCTGTCTCCAGTCCGGATCCGTATTCACTAAATTTGGCGCCCTGTAATTTTTGGCTTTTCCCAAAATTGAATAGACCCGTGAGAGGACTTGTGGCGATTGAAAAAATAAATAGCCTGTCGCTGAGAGCTCCAGGGCTTAAAAGTACATATCAGAGCTGCTTCGAAGATTGGAAAAATCTCTGGCGTAATTGCATTATATCTTAATAGAAAAATGATAGTTCATTTTATGTAAGTATTTTTTTAACGAACATCCATGTTGCTATATTAAATTCAATTAAGATTTATAGGCTATTTGTTCGAAATTTCTGTTTTTTAAATTCAGAAAAACATGATAAATATTCCAAGGCACAAAGGAAAGCCAACATCAGTTTTTAGTTATCCAACTTACACGGCAGAGCAGAACAGCTGTTTTCGAAAGCCGCAACGATTTCATCATCAGTTGTGCATGTGTATTGTGTTTGTCACCACTTATTAGGTGGCTTAATTGAATATGATAACAGTTCTTATTTATACAAATTTTATTAGGAAATTGCATACGAGAACTGTGTCCACCTGATGGTAACACATTTTGTTTTAATACCCGTGTTGGCGTTTGATTATTTTCTTCATGTCCCATTTTTTAATTCACTTTATGTTTTAAACAGATCTCGTACACCACATTTCATATTGATTGATATCCGCAACGAAACGAGAGTTATTAATACTGGCCATTTATATTTTTTTTGTAGCCACCCTGTGCTTGGGACAGAACTGTAACAACCACATTCGCAAATGCATAGGGAAAGCTTGCGTGATTACATCCATGCACACATGGCCGTCTCTAATTTAAATTGCTTTATATCTTGCCAAAACACTGTGTGTGCATGTGTGTCTGAGGTTTCCCATAAAACACGTTCAAATATTTTCAAACGGGAATTTCCGAAAATACATAAGTTTCATTTAAATCAATTCTAATGCTGGTACAACAACAAAAAACAAATGAAAGAAGATTTATGGTGCCGTAAGGAACTTGTAAAATTTTTATTAATTCATTAGGAATGATGTCGATCCCTTTCGAATGTTTGGGTTTTTGACTTCTTTATTATGATTTGTTTTTTGAATTTGTGTTCATTTTTTTTTTTTTAATTTTGCCTTAAGCTTGATTTATAGTATTATAAATACGCGTATGCTAGTGTGTGTGTGTATGTGTAATATTTAAATACTTGGCTGATTTTGGAAATGTGTTTAGACTCTAAACACATTTCCAAAATCTAAACTTTAGAGTGTTTTAATTTGTTATTCGGTTTATGTTTTTTATAATTTTTTCTGTGTTTTTTATTTGCGGATTTTTTTTTCATAAACTGCTACTGGTTTTACATTGCGAATGAAATGATCTGGCAAAATAATATCGTTTTGATTTCACAAATTTATTTGGGGAATCAACGCAAATTGAGAAGAATAGAATTGAATTGTAATTAATTAAAGTATCAATGTAGGAATGTTTACGTCAATCTGAAATATGATATTTTAATAAAATCTGCTTAAATATGCAATTGCGATGTGAAGTTAATTATTTAAGAAATAAATTAAATTCAATATAAATAGAGATTTTGTTTTTTTTTTCAGGTGAATGAAATTTTAGAATTAATTTTTTTTTCTAAACAGCGCCATTCATTGCTCCTTCGTTTTTAAATATAATATCTTAATTAGTTACAATTTTTATTTAAAATATGACGTCTTTGTGGATTTTATGCTCACTGATGTTTTTAAAGTTTTATAAAGGTTTTCAATAAATTCTATAACTTTTGCTTAATATTCTTCTGGCTTAAAACTGCAGTTGAAATTCCACTTGTTTTTAAATTCCATTAGCAAAGTTTTTATTAGTTAATTGCTTATTAAATCCAAAAAAAAGAGTTCAACAATTTAACGGTTTTGTTTTGATTTGCATTAATTTTTTAACAAGAATTTTTTGATTAATTAAATGCCATTTGCTTAACGACTTTTTTTGCTTTTAAGATAATATCCTCTTAAATTCTATTAAATTTTTAAGTGCAAATCAGTCTACTTAATTTTTTAACCATAAAAAATATATTAAAAAAATTTGCATTAAAAAAATTAAATGCAGGGAAAGTACGCACATCATGAATTTTTTGAAAAAAAAACTAGAATTAGAAGGTGATCCAAGTTCCAAGATTTGACATTTACAGGTTAAATATGGAAGTTAAGGCTGCTAAATTTTAAGAAATGCAACAAATGGGTTTTCATATTTCATTTTAGTTGTGTGTTTGTACAAAGTTGAAAACACAGCAAAAAATTGAAAATCAATATACATAATAAGTTGCTTAAATTATTTTTCTACCAAATTAAAAACGCATTTTTAATACGTTCTCATTATAATTTTACATTGAGCATTTCTACAGTAAAATACCTTTTAGACCATGTATATTTCATCAATATTGATTGGCGACGAAGTACTTAAAAGTGTACCACAAATGTGTGAGATACGTACGTATCATTGAATTCTTATTATTATAATTTTTGCCACGAAGCGATTTGCTTCTCTGCGAAAAACACCCATAGACTCCGGCGTTAATCGAACCCACGACTACTTTAATGACAGTGTGGCATTGCCACCTATCAGCCACAGCAGAAACGCAATATTACTGAAATCGATTTTTTTTAAGAAATATTTAACTATTTTGAACGTTAGGAAAATAAATTCATACTATTTATATAGAATTTATTAAAAACATTTTATAGCTTTATATATTGTATTATAAAAACATTCACGCCTCAAAGATAAACAAACATTGCAAGTGGCAACGCTGCTACGGTAAAAAAAATTATTTGTTTTACACGGGATTGTCAAGACAATAAACAAAACTAGGCAGCACTTTTCATAATCAGATTTTTTTTGTTAAAAGTGTATGTAGATAAAAATCCAATTAAAAATTCTTTATTAAAGTCTTTTTAAATTCCAAAAAATCACAAATATAATATTTTTGGTTTAGTTATTTATTCTTTATTACAAATAATATTAAAAATTAATTAAAATTATAATAAAGTCTCTCATATCGATTCATAAGACTCGTCACGTTTTCGCCAATAATAAATTATTCATATATATTTTACGAAAAAAATTTTCTTTTGAAAGTGCATTCCATCCAATCTTTAAACCAGTTTGTCCAAGTGCACTCTATCCGATCTTTAAACCAGTTTGTCTGCTAAAAAGAAACTTAAAGAATGTACAAATATTAAACTAATTAAATAATATTGCTGTTTATGCAAAGCAAAATATTTCCTGAAATATTTTTATTATTTGCCTTAATTTATTTTTTAACTATTCAAAATGTCAATTTCCTCTTAAATAAAAGTTATTATTCCAACTATAAAGATTATGTTTAAAATTAGATCCATTTTACAGACTAAAATATGATAAATAATTCTAGGTATTTAATTAAAAGTATTAAAATATATTCAGAATTGCCCTGTAGGAAATGTCAATAGTGAAACTGTAGTGACTTACACACTCACCAGACAATCATATTTTTATATGCGTGTCATTGAAAATTCACTACTGACATTGGTACTAACTATTCACTAGTCCATTTTAGTAACTCTAGTCTACACTTTTGATACTTTGCTGAAATAGATGTTAATAATTTTTGGAGTTCTATTAAAAAAATATAAATAGACTGAAAGGCAGTAATTCGTAAAAGTCGTTTTTTAAATATTAAAACAAAAATAAGTTACTAATTCATTTCAGTCACCACAAATTTTGTTTTTCATTAAAGTCATATATGAAAGTGTAGACGCTGTCGCCAAACAGTCATCAAACTAGTAGGCCAAAGTGGTGATTTGGGGACACTCTTCCCCCGGTTTCCTTCCGGGTATCTGCAAAATTTGTTTGTAAATTGAATGCAATGCTTCCTCTATAGCAGGGCTTAATTTAATTCAACTGTTCTGTATACGACACCTTCTCTATAATTCACTATGCAGAGAGTTTTTCGTAGCAACAAAAATTTACTGATTATTCGGAAATATTTTACAAAAAATGTTTGTGGCGAATTTTTAATTTCGTTATATTATCATTTTTTTCTTGAGCCGGATTCTTCGTATTCAGGGCTAATATTTTGAAATTTCAATGAGCATGTCTGTGCATGACCCTGGAACTATCCGTGTGGCCCACGATGTTTCTGTTTTATGTGTATTTTTTCGGCAGAACGATATCGTGGGCCTGGCAGTATAATTTTGTGAAAGAAAATTTTTTCACGATTCCGTATGTAGCAGATACAACGATACAACAGTTGTAAAACTTCTTCCTTTGAAGACAACAAAAACCACAGGCGGAAATAAAGGGAATATCAAATATATTTTGAACATTTAATTAACATGTAAATTAATTTATATATCTTCATGGCGGTCACATATTAGTTGGAAAAAACGTAAAGTGATAAAACATAATATTGCGAACTTATCAAAAATGCAAAATTCAAATGATTAAAAAAACTTGTAAAAAAAATTTATGACTTTTAAAAAATGCAAAATTCAAATGATTAAAAATATTTTATAAAAATCTATGATTTTGTTTTATTTAATAACTGCAGGTGATTTAACATGCGTTAATATCAGTTTATGAACCAGCCATCGAACTTGAATCTAACAACAAACTAAAATGTTTATAGGATTTTATATATTTTTTTTAATATCAAATTAATTAATAAAAAAATAATAATAATTTTTTATAATATTGTTGTTTCATAAAAATTTTTTCGAATCAAATTGATATATTTTCCTGAAGAAGCAAAACAAAAGAGGGGCAAAATTTCAATGAAAAAAAATTATATAAAAATAAAAAGACCTTAAGCGTAAAAATATTAGACATTGTTAATAATAACTGAAGTAATATATTTAACGCATGATGCAAAACAAAATAAAAGATAACAGTTGCAAGCAAAACGTTGAACTCATATCAAAAGCGATAATTTGGCACGTTCTTATCATGCCGCTGGTCGTTAACTGGATACTTGACAGATGAGTCAATGCCCTTGCTGGCACTAATTCTTCATGTACCGTTAAAGTTAGTCATGGAAATATAACTTCCATGTACTCTGGAGTATGGAAAAGCAGAAATTTGTAGCCATCGATCAATATCAAGTCTGCTCTGCTGTGTAAGTTGAATAACAAAAACTGATGTTGACTTGCCTTTGTGCCTTGGAATATTTATCATGTCTTTCTGAGATTTAAATTAAAAATTTCGAATCTTAATTCAATTTAATATAGCAATATAAAATGTTCGTTAAATTCTTACTACTTACACATATTTTATTTGCAGGGAATTTTTATTCAAATAAAGAAAAAAATTAAAAGAAATACCAGAAAAATTCAACAGCATATTCATGACCCAGCATGGATTCGAAATTCTCGGCTTATTAATCCCGTATTAACTACTTCAGCCAACAACACCCTCAAGCGTAGCCTAGCGTGCTTTCCTGTTGGTTTTCACGGCAGTTTAAATAAAAGAGGCCTATCCTTTGCAATGAACTTGATGCTAAAATTTCTAACATTATGATTAAACAGAATCATATAGGCAATTTTTTTCTATGTGAGTTGACGTTTGGCAGGCACTTTAAAGATTTTCAGGATACAATTTTCGAAATGAGTGAATCGATCCCCAGAAAACTCTCATTAAAAATATATATTATTCTGCGAAAAATCAATGGCTGAATCCGCCTTTATAGTTCTGTTAACAAAATTAGTGAAATTAAATTAAAGTATGGTAACATTGTTGAGTGCAGGTTTATGTTTTGATCCATGGTGAAATAAATATAAGGTGGCAGTACCACGGCAACAAATACATCAACCAAGGGAATTTTTGTTTGTGTAAAGTGAAGGTGTACGTCAAAACTTTAGCAACAAAACATATTGTATTGCTGCAATCATGCACAATAACTAACGACGCTCACATATTCAAACATAAGGAGCATTTGTTGTACACAAAAACTTGACATGAATGTAAACTCACCATGGGTTAAGTACAAAACTATCATCTGGCATAGCGCTGCCACCTTATATTTATTTCACCAAGTTGTGATTGTTATAAATTTTCCATGGTGTCAAAAGTTCTTTACATTTTTCGCCGTCATTACATACTTTGTTTACATTTTACCGTTAATTGTTTACAATGCTGATTTTCGTTATTGTAAAACGCATTGCTACCAAAACCACAAGCGCATATTGTCATTGATGGAAAATTTTTACACAAACAAAATCCCTGCCGTTTTTTTTATATTACGATCGTCTGAGAGTGGTTTTTTGATATATGGATTATGTTTAAACTTAGTTTAACGTGGTCTGAAACTCTGAATTTTCCAACGAAATGGTATTTTTTATATATTAAAGACCAACATTTTAACCAAAACTAATCTGTTCCGTCAAAAGTATGTAGACAAACTTGGTAATGGCGGCACATATTTGTTTTCAGATTAGCTAAACCTAGTTTAACTGAGATCTCAAAAATCCAGCCTTAATGGCCCTACTGAGAAGATTATTTCCTAAAGTGTTTGATCAGTCTAAGTCAATTGGTTCAGTAAACGATCGACCAATATTCGCACGTTGACGAAACACAAGACCTGTCGAAAACATCGCCGCCTTTCGCAGAGCACAGCTTGGCGAATTTTATATGGTAATTTGGGCCTGTACCCATACAAAATTCAACTGAGCCACGAACTGAAGGTAAACGACCATATACAATGACAATGTCTGGCTCTAATTTGCATAGTAAAATCATCTTTAGCGATGACGCCTATTTCTGGAGGAACGGTTACATGAAGAAACAACATTGTCCGTAAGAAGTCACTGTTTGATGTAGACTTTAGGCTGGCGGCGTCATCGGTCCATATTTTTTAAAGAATGACGTTGGCCAGGCCATCACTGTCAACGGCGACCACTATAGGTCGATGATTACAAACTTCTTGTGGACTGACTTGAATGATCTGTATGTGGTTTCAGCAGGACGGCCAACATAACCCATGGCGTCAGTAGAATTCCGCCTGATTTATACGATAGAATTATGAAAAATTGCTTATCTACGATGCGCTGTACCCAGAGAAGTCGTGGCGGAAATTTGAACGATATTGTATTCCCCATATAATGGCATCAATACACCTTTCAAATTAATAAAAAATTTCGATCATATGCCAAAGACTCTTCTCATTAATTTTGAAGATAGGAGGCTTCATTACGCGCCTCTTTATATACAAAATTATGGTAGCAAAATTTGCACATAAAGTTAATTTTTATACAAATTGCTAAAAAAAAACAACAACTCTTGTCCACGCTTGTTTTAGTATTTATTGTCGTCGTCTGCTCATAAAAATATTTTTATTGGTTTCATTTAAAATTGAGACCATAAAAGTCGCACTTATTAGTCTTACATCATGCCATCGATAAAAGAAACCATTATATGATTTCCTCTTTTAATAACTCATTTAATTAAGCGGGAATTTTCCTAAAATAACTATTTTATTTCTAGTGAAACAAGATTCCGTTCTGTGGATCATTCTAATCTGTGCTGCGATCAGCAGGAGTTGCTCAGCTTCCAGTACAAAAACTATAAAAATAAAATTGCTTAAAACGAACATGTATACGTGCATGTGTGTGTATGAATAACCAGCAATAAATCTTCGGACCACGCTTAAGTCTCCTCAACTATTTTATTTCTTTATTCGCTTTCATTTCCTTCGAGAAAAAAAATCAAACTGGTAGTTTCTTTATTTCAAGAAAATATTTGTTTAAGACATTTTGTTTTTATATTCGTTTCAAATATGCAAATTATTTGTGCGATAAAGGCGAGCTTGTGTGCGTTAGATATAACCTTAGAAAGAATGTTCCAAATTGGCTCCAGTCTGCTGCTGATTCCGGTTTTATGTTTTCATATTTAAAATTTGACAGTTTAATTTCACTCATTTCAGACAGCACAATCAGAAAGCCATTCACACATATTAATGGATCTTCACATAAATATCAATATATGCGATGTATTGTGGAGAGAGAGGGAGAGGGAGAAGGAGGGAGAGAAATTGATTTTTGAGGCTATGAAGGGAATAATTTGTGTGATTTGTTTTTCTTATGTTGAACAAAGTGAGAGATAGATTCACTAGATCAGATAGTTGCTCATGCCCTGGAAACATTTTTTTTTCGGGTGAACTATTCTCAGTTGTAGAGCAGTTCCTGAAATAGGCCGACAACAACTAACACATTCATGCACTGATGCTGATCATGCACAAAAATGCGAAACCATAGAGAAGATGCGAATGGACCCAGCACATCAACGACCGATGAAAATGTTGAGAAAGTAAAGAAAATTATTATGGAAAATCCTTGAATCACTTTTAGAGAAATTGCTGAGAATGTCGGTTGGCTCTTTTTTAATTTTTGCTGAATTTTAATCATGCTTGATGTCAAAAAGGACACCGTATTCAATAGATTTGGACCCCTGCGCCTTTTATCTGTTCCCAAGATTGAAGAGACTCGTTTTGCGGGTCACTACTTCAAAGGAACAATACCCTAAATTGATGAATTAATCAATATTTCTTGAGAAACATCACAATCTACCCATTTTTTTAATCAATAGGTCGCACTGCATTCTTTATTCTGTTTCAACATCGACTATTCCTTGCAGGAAAAATATTAATTTATTTTTACCCTTTGAAAACCCAACTGTTAATTCAGAAATTGAAACTAGCTCGACACAATCATTTTTTTTCTAACCCGAGATTTGGCACAGATTTTTGCAAATGAAATGAATTTGAGTGATCGTTGGTATCAAAAGATCACCCACGCGTTCATCTCTAAATATTTAGCAACAGCTTAAGTCACATAAATTTTAGGCTTATTCAGATATTACTTTTAACTTATTTAATATTCAACATCTTAAACGTTGACGTCAAACGCATTCACTTCAAGGCGCCATACCTGTCCCCCTCCTTCCCTCTCTTCCGAGTGTAACATTATTTAGTTGTTGTTCTTGATTTTTTTAATAGAAATACATAGTGCATTATAAATAGATCTTTTCCCTGAATTTTTGGACATCAAATTTGATTGGAGACGCAAATTAGATCATTAGATCATTGGACTTTTGGTTCGTAATAATAATGACGGTGTTTGATGTGAAATTGTGAGGTGTTGCGTATTTCGTAAATATGGTGAGTCACCGCGGGCAGTTAATGTTACCAGGTTATTAAAAGAAATTGTTTACATCTTTGTTAGTAGCCGCGTTACGTGTCACCTTTTTGAGTTAAATTAAGGTGTCTGCTGATAAATAAAGTTTTAGGCAATTTTTGGAATTTCGAGATCAATTCGAACTAAATATATAAAAGATCATTTCTAGCGACTATTTGTCATTTCAAAATCGATTTTTCTTTTACATCCTATATGGCCTCCTCGTAGTGTCATTTTAGATAATTTCGCAATAGAAATTTAGAAGTGTATGAGCTCCACTGATGCCATACATTGTTCCGGAACTATGAAAGGAAAAGATAGTATTGAGAGAGCAGAAGAAAGAAAGATGTTAAGTTAGAGAATTTGTTGTAGTCAATTTAATTCTTACTTTCGGGGGTAAATTTTTGCTACAGTCTCCGACTTAAGGAGTGTGTTGTATTGTGCTTAAAATGCCAAGGGGTCGATACTATATATCACTGAGTGTAGAATCGAACCCAGGATATGAGGCTTAGTATTGTTTTTTTTTAGTGTCTTTTAGAATTTAACAGATAGACGTGACTAATTCCCCGCTGACTGCTCTTAAATATCACTAGTTATCTCTGCTGATTTTAGTGGAAAATCGTCGAGAGGAAAGTAAAAAATTATATTCGATATACATGTATAAAAATAAAATTTTATATTAAAAATAAAGAAATTATTTCGATAATTTGATTTGTTTCACTTTTCTGAAGCGTGCGTGTCCTTGATCGTTGTTAAAATATTTCTATGGTCACGCAACCTGCCAATATGGCAAACAAGCACGTATAGTTTAGTTAATAATCACACTTATTGTGAATAAACTATGAAATGTTTGTTCCCTCAAGGAGGGGAATTTGCTATGGTGAATTTCATGAGAACGTTAGTTCGCGCTATCAATACGTAGTGAATGTAAAATAAGGAAGAAGACTTTAAGAAAGAAAACAAATTTCAAAGGTTTATATATGCAATAAAGATTAATCAAATTTAAGTTTTATTTTAAATAAACATAACTTTAAGATGTGACATATTAAATATTCTACTATAGTTTAAAGAGTGAACATTTTAGAATATTACTGCTAAAGGAAGTGATACAGCAACAGCGACAATATCATCGAGTTTTGCAAAATGAATCAATCTCCCTTATAAATATCTTCTGGTAAGTCGCGTTAAACTTGCAGCCATAAAATAAAACAAATAAATTTTTGGACCCCGTCCCCTTTTCGGGCGCTATTGATGTTTTCTGATCTTGCAGAGGTAAAACACCTGCCCCACGGCCCTTCCCGAAATTAATCTTTCAAAATAGAGATTTAAAATTGGGTACAGAAATATCTTAAAGGAACTCTGTTCCACCAAGTGAAACATTTTAAATTTACTTACTAAATATTTGCAGGGCATTTGAGATTCGACCCAGTAGAACATAACGTTTTTACTTGTTTTTTTTCGATTAAATTTCACTTTCCTTGATTTCGTTAATTTTGTTTATTATTGTAGTCCAAAAACTTTTTTTCAAAACGTTGATTTATTTTTATTGACCTTATCAGTTTATTGTAATATTTATCAAGCTTGTGGTCGTTTTTTATAATATATTATTTCTTATAATTTTTATTCGATATTTCGTTAACAGCTTGTTAACATCTTCAGGAAATAAAAATTATAATTTTTATTTCCTGAAGATTTTTTTCAAAACTATTATTTTTTGGATTTGAACCCTGGTCACCCCGAATTCCTAAACAGCAGTTAATTGTTGTGGTAAAATTAACAGCTGAGTTTTATCAACATCATCCTGCCCACAAAATGCTTGTTATCATTTAAAGTTCAACGGAAAAAAATTATGGCGCACGTTGTTACACAAATATTTGCAAACCCAATACTCATCGCCAAAACACGAAATTCCCCAAAATAGCAAAAAAACAAAAGAAGAGCCAAAAATCAAATCGTGTTTATGAATTTATTTACCTTTTTTCTGTTTCAAAAAATTTGTATTTGTGTATTATTTAAACCTGTTTGGCAAAAAAAAAAGAGAAGGCCGGCAAACTGATCTTTTTATGGCCGCTGCTGTTTTTTCCCATAATGAGAGCGAGTCAAGATTCGTAATAAAATTTCAGTGTTCAGTCAGAATTTGTTTAGATTTAAACGGCAGCTTGAACTGTAAAGAACATATAAACGTGTAGCAAAAAGAAAGTATTGGAAATTGTAGAAAAATTAACAAAGACGTTTTAAAGCATCAGAGAAATTTTAAAGAATTGTGATAAAAAGTGATACAAAATTTTAAAAAACAATTTACAAGTATAAAATGTTCAACCTAAGAACTTTGCTGGTGGCCTGTTTGGCTTTACTCATTTCAAATTTAATAAATGTAACGGATTGTTATGCGGTGGGCCAGTCTAAATTGGGCCACATAGAAAACTTTCCCTATCAAGTCATGCTAATTGGCAAGAAAATGTGGCGCAAACGCATTTTATGTGGCGGCACTATTTTGGACAAGCGATGGATACTAACTGCCGGTCACTGCACCATGGGGGTAACGCATTTCGATGTGTATTTGGGCAGCAAAAGTGTTGATGAACCGCTGGAATCGGGCAAATTGATTTTGAGAAGTAATAAATTTATTGTGCATGAAGGATTTAATCCTGAAACAGCTGCCCACGATATCGCTTTGGTCAAGCTGCCGCAGGATGTGCAGTTTTCGGCACGCATTAAGCCGGCCACTTTGCCCCATCATAGTTTGAGAAAAGAACAATTTGTTGACTCGAAAGTTGTGGCCACTGGCTGGGGTGCAGCTCGTGAAACACTAAACTCTGATCCCATGCAATACACCGAATTGAAGGTCATTTCTAATGCCGAATGTTCCAATGAATTTGATATAATAACTGAAGGCATTATTTGTGCCAAGGGCTTAAAAGATGAAACGGTTTGTTCGGGTGATTCTGGTGGCCCGTTGGTGCTGAAGGACACTTCTATTGTTGTTGGTGTAACTAGTTTTGGTCCGGCAGATGGTTGTGAAACGAATATTCCTGGTGGCTTTACACGAGTGACCCACTATTTGGATTGGATTCATGCTAAAATTGGTAAAAGTCAGCAGCAAGCACAGCAACAAAGAGAAACTGATGCCAAACAAGTTCAACAGTATCATGCACACGATCACCAAAATATTGTGTAGACATTTTTTTTTTGTTGTTGTGAGGGCTTCGACCCTTTCAAAATCCTAACCAAAGGCTGTGTTATTTTTAAATTAGAAAAATGTTGCTGATACCTCTTGATTGATATTGTGTGTATCCATTCAACTCAAAATCCACTGACTGACTGAATTTTATAGCTTTATTAAATTATTTGTATGTAATCCAGTGTATGTAGTTTGTAAGACTTTTAATTTATTTGAATTTTATTTTTAATTTTTTTTACTAAAAACTAAATCTTAAAATTCCTGTTAAAGAATTTATGCATTAAATGGCTGTTTTTGAGCCAATTAATTTATTTTTCTTTTATAAAAAAAAAGATGAAACATATCTTTTTAATTTGGTTGTGATAAGCGAAATTTATTTTTATTAATTTGATTTTTAATAATCATTTAAATGTATTATTTATATGAACTATTTTTTATAAAAAACTTTATATAGGCTTAATTTAAAAAAAAAATTATTTATTTGTCTGTACTTCACACAACATGTGAAATATTTATTTTGAAAAAAAAAGAATAATTATTTTCAATTTATTTTTTATTGTGTGTAACACAAATACAAAAGAAAAAATTAAATAAATTAAACAAAATATTTACTTTCATGCAACAGAAATTTCTTTTTATTAATCGATTTGCATGTTTGAGCAAAATTGCCTGATTAACTGGACTTTAGGGAAAGGTTGTCATCTCTTTATGAATGATTATACAATTTACATTTAGTTGTAACAATAAAATTTTTGTGACGCTATTTTGTTAATAAAAACTTTAACAATTCGCAAAATTAGCATATTTTAAAACAAATCAAAATATTTGCTTTTGACGCCAGCCACACAAATTAAAGTGTTAATTTTACTACCCGCAAGCAAATCGAACTGGTTTGTAGAATGTTTGTAAATATTGCGATTTGTTTGTAAACAATAAAAAAATTTGATTAAAAAAAGTCATTGTGTTTCAGTATAAAATGCGATCGTGCGTAACATTTCAATCTGGTGTTTTAAAACTTACTGTGCGTGCCTTAGACTTCGTCCACGGTGGTCCACATTTTTTCTGATCTTCGATTTTGATTAGTTTTTAGATTAAAAAAAAATATTTTCGTTCTTCTTGGTATAACCTAAAGTCTCTAAAGCCTCGCTCCTTTATTGCAAGATAGTCATATCTCAAAGAAGATCAAACAGAAATTTTTTTTTTAATGCAGATGATATGAAAGAGCTAGCATTTTTCAATTAAGATTGATGGCCAATTGTTCGAACATCTTTTTTAAATTCAGAAACACATGATAAAGGAAAAGTCAACATCAGTTTTAATTATCTAACTTACACAGCAGAGCAGAACAGCTGTTTTCATCATGATTACTTATGTGTTTAATGGAACAAAAAAATTCAGAATATAGGACATGAAGAAAATAATCAAACGGCAACACTGGAATTAGCCATCTATTGAATACAGTTCTCGTATGTAATTTCCCAATAAAATTTGTACAAATAAAAACTATTATCAGGGAAGCTAAGAAGTGGTGACAAACAAAAAAGAAAAATTTCACATGAGTACTGATGATGAAGTTGCAGCGGCTTTCGAAAACAGCTGTTATGCTGTGCTGTGCAAGTTTAAACGATTTTTTCGAAGTATACTTTCTTTCTTTCTATAACCCTGATTACTGTGTAATTGATTTTGAAAAGTAAAATACATATTCGAATTTCTATACGAAATTTGGCGGTTTTAGAATTGCTGCCGCCTTCGGCCCTGACTGATCCGCCAGCTTTTTTGATTTACAAAATTCTATCCATATTATTTTAATATTATCATATATTCCCTCTTATTCTGTAACTATTTGTCAATGTCACGTCAAGAGAATGTAAAAAATATATCAGTTGCCTTCTCCTTGTGGAGAACAGTTAACTACTTCTGACATCCTATGACTACTCTTGAAGGTCTTGAATATAGCACGGGACTGTTGGAAATTGTAAGTTGCTGAAGGAAAGGAATACAGCAGTGTCCTATTTTTCAAATCGTCTTGACGTTGAAAAATAGTTACAGAATAAAGACGATTATTATATATAAAAACTTAACTTTTTTTTCAAATTTTTATTTTGGCACCCTTCAAAGTGGTCCCCCTCAGATATAACACACTTGTGGACGAGGATTTCCCATTACTCGAAACAGTTGTGACTTGCACTTTTTATTCTGCCCTTGAGTTTTTTCAGTGAAAACGGCGTTTTTCTCCCTAATCGTTTGAAGAGACCCTCCCCTTTCGGGGGTCTGGGAAACAAGAAAAAGTAGCACAAGACAAACAACAACAACAAACACTGCCACTACCAACGCTGTATTTTCTTTTCATGATTAAAATATTTGATTCATTTCCAAAACGTTAATGAGCGTCGTCGCTATAAAACCCGTTTCATAAATATCGACAAATATTTCTTAAAAAGTTCTAATGCGTTTGTTTGAGAAAAAAAAAGTAAATAAATGCTTTGCAAACTTATTTTGTGGAATTTATTAACTACTTAATACGCTATAATAGTGGAAATAACTTGTCTCGTTGTTTTTATATTTATGATTATTTCATCTTAACGGCGACACGACATATTTTATTTATGTGCCAGTACAAGTTTTATTTGCAATTCTCGTTTAGTCGTTAATTATTAATTTGAAATGATATGTTGATTACGATGACATAAATAATATCAGCTATTAGTTTTATCTTATCCGCTTCAAAGTTGATTTATACGGTTAGTAAATGAAAAATTAAACGAAACTATTTGCTTACAGTGGGTGTGCATAAGAAAACGGAGTGTAAACTGCAAAAATTAAAATGTTCGAACGTGATGTCCTCCGAAGCTGTTTCCCAAAAAGAAAAGTAAATAAATAAATAAAAAAAATGGTGTAAGTTATTTGTTGCATATCTACATATGTATGTGTCTTCTAGTTACAATATGAAGAATTCTCGCACATTTTTCTTTCGAAAAACAATTTTATTCGTGAGATTTTGTTTCGGTATTATAAAAACTTATTGTCTAGAAAATTTGGAAATAAATTTTCTTTTGCATTCGTTCCTTTAATATCTTTTGTAGTACACTTATAAATATGTTATCGTTCTCTAATATTGACGAAATATATATAATTTGAAGGGTATTTTTATGTAGATAAGCAGAATATAAATGTTTTCTAATATATTTGTTTAAAGAACGAAAAAATCAGTTTTGAATTTATATGAAAAGTAACAAGAAATTTTAGTGGTTCTAGCTTGCAGAAAGAATAGCATAGAGGTACAAACATACATACTTACAATAAGGATTTATTTATTATTAAGATAAAAAATTATATAAAAATTTATTTTTACTAGTGCTTTTTGTTATGTGATCAAGTATGTCTATATGCCTGCATTTCATTGGTTCTTTCACCAAACCATCAGTAGGCTTTAACCTAATTCCAAAATAACAGCCATCCCTAAATAAGGACGGAAAGCACAACGTTTTTTTCCGCAGAGCTTTAACGCTGAAATGCCATACCTAAACAAAATTGGCAACGTAATGTCAAACAGCCATACCTAAATACGGGCGGAAAGCGGAACGTTTTTTTCCGCTGAGCTTTAACGCTGTAATGCCATACCTAAACAAAAGCGGCAGCGTTAAGTAAAAAACCAATAAAAACAGGGTTATCAAACAAACAAATTAAACAACCCTGATTATTTTAACAGCTGGACGGACGACATTTGTGATTTTGTTATTGAAATTTTGTACAAACTACAAACGTTCATACATATGTATGTATATGTAATCATATTGGAAATATTTTCTTACCTAATACGAAATGCACAAATTTTTGCTTTTATTATTTATTTCACTTTCGTATATTTTTGCTTTTTTTGTTTGTTTACAATTGTTTTCTTTTGCAACTAACTTCATTGTGAAACGCGCTGTCAAAATCGGATTTTTCAATAGCAAAGCGTTGTCGTTGCGTTGCCGCCGCGTTATTTCGGTATGCTCCATACAAAACGTTTGCCGCTTTTGTTTAGGGATGGCAGTAACATAACCTCTCAGTTTATACATGAACTCCCAAAAATGAATTGAGAATTACACAAGCAAAACCATAGGATTTGAAATGCAAGAAAACACTACAAACAAATTTTCTTACTATTAAATAAAAGCACTAATAAATATTATTTATATAAACGCACTAGTTTAATTGAGACAATATGTCGAATAAAGGATTTAAAAAAAAACACGTAAATGTCAGATGGTCGCATTTGCGAGGAGAGCGAATAAAACCTAGACGGTAAAATAAAATTTTTTTCTCGGATTTGTAATAAAAATAAAAACGTAAGTGACGAATTCTATATGCGTACAAGTTTTCGATTTAAAATATGAACAGTTAAGGGTCCGTTGAAGAGGAATAGATTTGACTTATACACAGTATTTACTAGGATTTAAGTACAATTTCAACCGGTAGATAATATAATCTTTTTAGCTGGTTTTCGCTACGAAATAATTGTGTGACGCACGCTACAAAAATCTAATATGACTGTGAAAGTTAAATTGTGACCAAAAAATCTAGTTCCTAAAACAAAGATTCTAAACCAGCTCATTTGCAGTCAAAACAATGTTGCCAACTTTATGTGACGCACGTGACACTTGCTGCAATTTATTAAACAAATCAGCCATTAGTACAATTTTCTTTCAGACATTTAACATTACAAACATAAACAAACGTTTTTAATGAAACAAGATTCTTGAAGTTATAGTTTATTTTTATTCTTTGAGAACAATTAAACCACAAACTTTTTTCGTTCACACTGTATTATATCAGATAACAGTTAATATGAGTTTCCTAGCTGTGATTTAATTAACTATTCATTCCATCCACACATTTATGTTAAATACAACTTTAGATGACCAATAATTTTTAATCCACAGGAATATTTATTGATTTAAATAAATAAATTAATAAATATATTTCGTTCTATTTGCTAATTATATTGACTTTTATGACATATTGACGCAAATTTTCTGACGAGTTTCATTATACATTCATGCGTACTCTAGTTTCGTGATTCTTAAAGTGGACGATAGATAAATAAAATAAAATTATAAAATATACCTACCTGGCGGTTAACGCGATTAGAATTTATTTACAAAGTAATAAACAATTTTGTTTGAAATAATGACGGTACAAAAGAACAAGACCGATTGGCCGCCCTTATGAAGGTTGTCGTGTTCGCAGTTGAATTAAACTACTGATATTTTGAGTTTAAGACAAGAGTTGCCATATTTAGACAATTTCGTCAGTATTGTGGGAACCATAATGAATTTGATTAAATGGATGTAACGTTCAATACTTGATTTTGCAAGTGTATATAATCACCCCTATCGTGAATAACAAGGGGAATTTTTGTTCACATGAAATTTTTATTCCACTCGAAGGGAAAAATGGTATCGTGAATCTCCCGTGAGAAATTATTCCCGCTATTACTTCTCAGTGAATGCAAAAAAAAGGAAAGAAGAAGCCGAAAACAACATTAAAAACCAAAGAATTTGTGTTGAAAATTTTAAGTTTATGAAATAATTTAAAAAAATTTAATAGTCAAATAATTTGAATACATTTTGAAAACCAGATGAAACAAATTAAAAATATTCTTAATCGGTAGAATTGGAGCAACAAGTTTTACAAAGACGCAGGGAATTGATTTGTTGCAAAAAATGTAAGTTTGTGTCTTATTAACGTGTCTTGCCACTAAAATAAAATTTGCAAACTCTAATATTCGAATTATAATTGAAAATACTTACATTTTCTACTCTATTCCCCACCAAAAACTAAGTGAATAAATTAAACGGAAAAGTGAAAAAACTCGCGGGAAAAAAATCATTCACGATCAGGGGAATTTAATTTTAGCGACCGCGCCGATAGCCATTAGTTGCTAGTGCCTTCACTTCTTTTTGTTTATTGTAATTTTAATTATAATAGACTTGAAATAATAATAATAATAATAATTTTAGCGTGAAATCATTCACGGGGAAATTTTTCATGATTGCAATTTTAGGGAAAAGGGAAAAATTTCGAGGGAAAAATTATTCATGATAGGGGTGAATAAATTCATCTTCTTATACTTAAAAATAAATAATGGACACTATTATTCTGTTAATAATATATTTTAATTGAAGAAAATTTCAATTTTTAGTAAAACTTAGAACAAAACTAGATAAAACGTCTTAAAAGAAAGATGATATAAAATTTGTGTTTGGCTGGGAATTTTTCTCTCATAAGGAGAATGAAAAGAAAAACAAAAGCGATTTGTTTCCAAAATCCCCACAATCCCAAAGAAAAGAAAAAAAATGACATTTAGGGGTTTCCAGTATTTTCGCCGTATTTTTCTGTTTTAAAGCCAGATGCACATAATTTCTTATTTATTTCTTATTCAGCCTTTTTGTGTTTGGCGTTTTTCGCCTTCAGATTCAACATTTTGTAATAGATTAAAGAAAATTTTAGCTTTTTGTCTTTAAGCTATTACGATTGGTCGAATTTGAAGGCGTAAAACCCGAAAAACAATAAGGGTGATTATTTTTTGTATATTTAAGATCACATTAGGCCTTAAGATACATATGTATATTGATTGATATACTTGAAGGCTTGAGAATTCAGAAATTGGGACTTAATCTTAACATCTGCAACTAAATTCGCACTACTTTGAAACCCTTTTGCTTCCTAGAAAAATGAAAATTTGTTAATATATGAAAAGAAATTTATTTTTTCTTCAAATTAAAAATCGAGAACTGGCATTCTAGCTAAGGTGTGAACAAATTATGAATAATAATATATATAATTTTTTTTTATTTTTTACCTGCTACTTTTTTCTACTTTGACGCATTACAATACATTAATTACATTCCAATATACTTACTAGCCCAATTCACAATCCTGTGCAAATGGTCTTGCATTATAGCATTTGCAAATTGAGAGAGTATTTGAGAGCATTTTCAATGTATTTTGTTGGTGTAGAGAACAATTATTTTGCTCATGCTACGATGCTAGACTACTTGCTCGAGATTGTGAACTGGGCTATTGTAAATTGCAAATAAATGTACGTCTTACAGATTAAATTAATCAAAATCGAGAAGTTTTCAATCCTATCCTCTCCGTTTTTCAGTAAAACTAAAAAAAAATATTAGAAAATAAATCTGGCAACAGTGGCTTTTCACCATGTTAAATTATTTGTTTAGAAAAAGCTCGCGTTGCTTTCATTTGCTTTTAAACATGTTATGATAATACGGCTTATTTATGATTTATTGTACTATATATGTATGTATGCATGTATGTATGTATATACTTACATACATATAAACGATTTTAGTTATTTGCAATTCCCAAAATTAATAATAATTTTATTCATGGATTAACTTAATAAAGAAATACATATATTGTATTTTCGTCATTGGATACCTCCGACGTCAATAGCGCTTTAAATTTCACATGCACCGTGTACCCAGCGAACACATTTTTGGGGAATTTAGGAAATTCCCCAAAAGAATTATGAATGGTTTACAAATTCGATATTTCCTAGAGAACATAAGTAATTCCTAAGAGGCTCTAAGATTTTTTTTTTGCTACATACGTACTAATCTTACAAGTATATGTGCACATAAACATGCCTTGCATTGTTTTGTGGTACATTTTTAGGTATCTAATACTCCACCAATATTAATGAGTTATATATTGTTTGAAAGGAATTTTTATGTACATATGCAGCGAATTTTTACTGACTTATTAAAATGAAAGTGTCAAAGAAGCGATATAAATTTCCTTGAAAACCAACAGCAAAATCCTTGTACTTCATTTGCTACTTGCTAACACATATTGCTACTTCATTGCAAAATAGTCATATCTCAGAATATATCATATTTGCTATAACATCGGTTCAGCTTGAGATATAATGATTAACTTTTTTTTATGCAGATGGTATGAAAGAGAAATAACTCAATATTAAAGTTAAATGGGAATTTCGCTCGATATCGAATGCGCTAATTTGGCCCCACGTCTGTTCAAAAATAAAGCATTTCTCAAATTTCAAGAAATATTTTTAAACCAGGAGGCAAATTACGGCATTCGATATAGATAGAAGTTTATGTATAAATTTTATTGAAATTTCGATCGATATCGAATGCCGTGTTTTGCTCCCCAGAAATTTCCTAAAAATTTTTTTTGCCATATTCTTCTGGTCTCTTGACCTCTTTTTAATTATTATTATATTCTGATATTTTTAAGCTTAAGGTTTCTTTATTTTAATTTTAGTATATTGAATTAAAATATTGAAATTAAATTAAAATAAAGAGACCTTAAGCTTAAAAATATCAGAATATAATCTGCCTGGCCCACGATGTCACTCAATATCGTTTTCTCATATAATATGAGAAATTTTGAAATTTGTTTTTGTTTTAAATATATTTACATGAGAAAACGATATCGAGTGACATCGTGGGCCAGGCAGAATAAGTTTTTGTCATATTTTAAAACCATTATTGTATTTTAAAATTAAATTTCCTGTTGCTTATTCCTGATGATATTAAAAAACTGTTAACGAATTGTTGAAAAATTGAACACAGAGTAATAAAACCCAAGGTAGTTAGTAGTCGGCAGACAGATAAACACATAACCTTACAACATTCACCACAGTCGCATTAATAAAAATGACTGGGATTGAAAATATATGCTATAACACAGTCCATTATTCCATTGTATTTGGGGAAAATTTTACTGAAATTTCTATAGTCCCTACTGTAATTTTGTAAAATGACTTCGTTTTCTTAAATTCATTTTAATTATTTTTTTTAAATTCCAAAGAGTTTCGCTATGACAAAAAATGAATATTTAATAAAACCAATCAGCAATATTACTTCAGAGTCAGTATCCCCCTATTAGAAATAAAGTTCATTATCTTAAAACTCTATTTTGACAGGGTCACTCCGGGAAGGGCCGTGAGGGAAACATCTTACCTTTGGCGTGAAAACTTAAAAAGTACATTTTTAGCGTTAAGTCTAAAATTTCTTTTGTTTTTTATAGGGTCATTTAGTGGGTAAAGGTGGGTTGAGGGGTAGGGCAGGGGAAGATCAGAGAACATCTCAGCTTCGTCATAAAAGCTTAAAAATTTAGGGCCTTATTCATAAAAAATATTTTTGACTTATAAATAGTTTATAAAACAGATTTCCATACAAAATTTGCTTTATAAACCTTTTATAAAGCAGTAATATTTTTTATGAATAAGGCAGTTAATTTTTATGGAAAGAATACAATTTGTTAAATATTTACAATCGCCCCTATTATGAATGACAACATTGACGTCGTATCAAGACGACAGCAAAATATTGTCGCTTGTCCACTATTTTTCGACAGCAACCGACTACTATTGACATGTTCTATCACTATTATTGACCCTAGAGAATACTAAAAAATTGTCAAGAGTAATTAATTGTTATCGACAACTTGTAGACAAGTGATGATTTTTTACTGTCGAGTTGATGTGACGTCGACGTCGCCATTTATAATAGCGGCGAATATTTTTGCATATATCTTACGTCAACGCTCACTAAAGGAGGAGGGGTTCAACGCTCTGGACCTTCTTTGGCATAAAAATATATCATTTGCTTAATAAAATTACAAAAAAAAAACACTTTAAAAATGATGTGGTTAGATGTTCTTCTTAGAGGAACTTTTTCTCTCTGGCCCGATTCAGCCCATTACTGGACCTGTGCTATCCTTTAAAATTTATCTATACCAAATTTCAAGGGTCTAGCTCTTTTCGTTTGGAATGAATCGTGGTTTCCACAAACGGACGGACGGACATGGGTAGATCGTCTTAGGTTTCATCACTGATCAAGAATATATATACTTTATGGGGTCCTAGACGATGAGTTACACACGGAATGGGTGCTGTTGTCTGAAGTAGTAGAACACAAGACTATGAAGCGGAGGGTCCTGAGTTCAACCCCACGCTGAGTCATGAAATATTGTGTTGAATTCTTCTGATCAGCATTAGTGATTGGTTGTGTTAGTTTTTGCCAGCCGATTTCAATGATGAAGGCATAGTCACTGGTCCCTGAACATAATTGGCCCCGACTGTCACTGTCTTGTACTAAAAGCAGAGTAACAGCACCGTCCTTCGCCGGCCTTGTAGAAAAAAATTACCCGGCGAAGTAAAAAGGTTGAAATAGGTACAAAAACAACTGTCTATCTTCTTATCTGTCCCCTTAACACTACCCCCCGTTTTCAGTTCCGGCGCAATTCATTGCATATGTAGGGGTTATCGCCTGAGTGCTGGTCCAAGATAAAAAAGTGAATATATCCTCCAATTCTTTTTTGAGGGTATAAAAATTAATTAAATATTAATAATAATTAATTAAGTTTCCGTTCACCTAACATTTTTTTGGCTGCTCCTGTAAATGCTAAGATTTCTAAATTATATACATACATAATTATGTATGTATATAAGTACATACATAATTATGTATGTATGTATATTAAGAGAAAACACAAAATTTTTTATCATTGTGTTCGAAAGAAACTTTGAAATTTTCTTTACCAGGTAGAAAATGGGCAGGCATCTTGTTTATAAAAACTATTCGAAAGCTTTTTTTTAAATACAATTTATAAATAAACAAAATTCGTTTTAAGTCGATTATAAATATTTCAATGTTTCTATGAATTTTCATACATGTATGTAAAGTGTAATATTTGGTCCAATTTAATCGACATTTTTAAGGATTTAAATATTTCTCAGCTAAAAGTTAATTTTGATACTCAAACAGTAACTAAAAACTCAAAATAAATTGTGGGTCTGAATTACAAATACTAACTATAAAAATTGCAAAAACTCTAATTTAATGTGCTAACTTTCATAAACCATCTGAGAATTACATAATACCAAGTCCAGTGGATTTAAAAACTTTTACAATGCGAGTAACTTTGACTTTATGAAGAGTTTTATGTTTATAAATATTCATTTTATTTACATTTTTCAATCCAATTTTAAAATTTGTTGTTACTTGTTTTAAAACATTTTGTTATTTTACAAAATATGCTATTAAAGTTTTATATTTTAAATAATTTTACTCTAGTTGAGCTTCTATTGGTGTTTGCTTTTAATTGTTGACATTTTTATATGCTTTTTTTGTATTGTTTTATAAATTTGTATTTCTTTGCTATAAAAAGCTCGTTAGTAAATTGTTGTTGTGCTAAAAAGCCATTAGAATTTGAAATCTTTCTTTGGTTAGTTACCCTCTTATGTACTTTTAAAATTAATATTTTATTATTCCTTTGGTTTAAATAAGAATTAAAAACTAATTAACATAAAAAATCAACTCAGTTTTATGCATTTGCAACAGCAGCAGCTTTCTTCTGTATTAAACAATCCAAGGCACAGGTGACCTCATTGAAAATGTCATCAACACCGCGTTCACCATTGATCTGGTATAAAATATAAAGAAAAAGCATAAAATCAGAAGTTTTCTGAGAATTTATTTTAAATTCCTTAAAGGAATAATTAACTTACAATTAAAGTTTTATCGGTGTATTGCGACAAAATGTCATTCGTATTTGATCTGAAGGTAGCAATGCGAGTCTTAATGGTCTCTTCATTGTCATCGGCCCGTTTTTCAGTGGAGGCTGCAGCACGTGCCATCACACGAGAAACCAAAGTGGCCTGATTCGAAAAAATTTAAAAAGGTTTATAGGAAAAAGTATTACTATAGATATTAGTACTATTCACAGTCTTGTGCAAATGATCGTTGGATTTAGCAAAATAATTGTATTCTACACCAAAAACACACATTTAAATTGCAAATGCAATAACGTCAGACCATTTGGACAAGATTGTAAATAGAACTATTAATTTATTTATATTACATCTTGACAGTCAAAGAACATGATTAGATCGGCATTAGCAATTCTCTTTTCAAAGGCCACTCCTTGATCCTTTTCACGAGGGTAACTGTAAAGAGATAAAATTGGTATAAATACTTTTATATTATAAAGGCCTAATTCATAAAAAATATTTCATGCTTATAACCGTCTTATTTGACAATTATCCCATAGAAATATGTCAAATAACGATGTTATAAGCATGAAATATTTTTTATGAATTAGGCCTTAAATGTATAAAAATATACTATTTTTTAAAACCACTCCTTGCTTAAAAAATTATTTTTTGCAGTTAAAAATATTTTTTAGGTAATTTATTTATCTATTGTTTAATATTTATGAAAATGTGCTTTTTTTCAAGAGTGTACTTTGGTAGTAAAATCTACAAATTCAACCAAAATAATTTTTAATGAAAAAGTTGGTTTAGAATATACAGATTTTGTTTAATAAAAATTTTATCAATTTTAATAAAAAATACTTTTTATCCTTTTATAAAAAATACCTTTTATCCTTTTATAAAAAATACTTTTTATGAAGGAATTTAAAAGCAAACAATTAAAATAAAAAAATACCCTTGAGAAAATGTACCTTTAAAAAAATTAACTTTCTAATATTGGTACTTTTTGCCAAAAAGGTACTTCTTACAAAAACTGGCACTTCTTAACAAAAAGGTACTTCTTGATAAAAGGCAGTTTTATAAAAACGTAATTTTGCAAAATGTTTACTTTTTATCAAAAAAGTACTTTTAAAAAAAATGTTATATATAAACAGTTTCTAATATTGGTACTTTTTGCCAAAAAGGTACTTCTTACAAAAACTGTCACTTCTTAACAAAAAGGTACTTCTTGATAAAAGGCTGTTTTATAAAAACGCAATTTTTGCAAAATGTTTACTTTTTATCAAAAAAGTACTTTTTAAAAAAAAGTTATATATTTTTTTTATAAAAATACTTTTAATCAAAAGCTCGTGTTGCCATGGTAGTCCTTAACAAAAAGATCCTTCTTGGCAAAAGGGTGCTCGTAAAAAAACCTACGTTTTTATAAAGTGCACTTTTTGGCAAAAGAGTGCTTTTTAACAAAAAGGTACTTGTTATCGATTTTTATAAAAAATACTTTTAATCAAAGCCGCTCTTTAGCTAAAATGGTACACTTAGACAAAAGGGTATTTTTAAACAAAAAGATAATTAAAAATATGTACTTTTTACCAAAAAGCTACTTTATATGTTTTTTAATAAAAATAAAGGTACTTTTTAACAAAAACGTACTTTTTAGCAAAAGGGATGAAAATCTTACCCATCAATCAGGAATCCTTTGGCATTACCTAAACGCTCCCGAATAGCTTTCTCTAGCAAACCCAAAACATCATCATTGGAAACTAATTTACCCTCTTTCATGATGGCGGCCAATTCTTTGCCCTTTTCCGAACCAGAGGCAACCTGAAAACAAAATCATTTAAAGCAGTTGAACAGTAAAAAAATATATTAATGCTACACAAAATCTTTTAGGCGTTTTCTTTTATAGAGAAATTGCAAAAGGGCAAAATATTTGGCACAACTTTTACAAAAAAGGGCAAAATATTTTGCACTCTTGTGTAAAGAAACCTCCACTAGATATTGTTATTTCTATTTTACCTCTTCACGCAACAAATCTCCACTGCTCAAGTGCACAAAACCATATTTTTCCACAATTTTAGCGCATTGTGTGCCTTTGCCACAGCCGGGGCCACCCAAAAGCCAAATTACTGGTACACCCACCTGCAACACAATAACAAATGGATCCATTTGGTTCAAATGTGAAAACAATAAAAATACTATAGTTAAAATTTACACTATAAATAGACAAAATTACAATATTTAGCAGTTTGGCAGCAGTTTACAAGCTAATAAATAAATTTCTTCTCATTTTTTGTGTGTTTAAAGGCAGTTTTCGAAAGGCTTACAGCACTTAATGAATAGATTTTTTTTGTTTATTTAGTAGAAGTGAGCAAAATGTATGCAATAGCATTTACATATGTGATTAGTTACAGGCTTTTTTGAGTTGCTATATCGTGTGCGAACATTCAAAAGGTTGCAAAAAATATATTTTTCAGTTCATTATTTTACACATTTGCTAATAAATTTTAAGGTTTATTTTAAATGTTTTGCCATTTGCGCCCTTTTCGATTTTAGCTGGCGATATAGTGTAGTTTTTTTTAATACAAAATTGAGAGACAACAACCATGCAACACGGGCGCTGTTGACATTTAAAAATTTTATTTTAAAATACTTATTCAAAATTTTCAATTTTCTTTTAATATTTTCTATAACAGAAAACAGCAGGATAATTTCAAAAGGGAGGAAGATGAATGTGGCTGATGCTTTTTTTTTCTTAAATTTGTTAGACATACAGTACACATTTATAGCATTGCGCTTTGGCATTCCTTTTACGATAAATCATTGTCATTGGCATGATCTGAGAGCTGCTCGTAGCTCGACTCTCACTCTCTTTCATACATTTTGCATTTTTGTTTTTACTTACACCCACTTGTTGCCTTCGTATTTCCTCGGCCCTCTGTTTTTCATTGGCTTCCTTCTTCATGGCCATTTGATGACACATAAACAACTTTATGGGAAATTGAAATTGTATGAAGTTGTTTTTGTAATATATTGTTTGTTGTATTGTTTGTATTAATTATTATGAGTGTAATATGTGTAAAATGTAATAGTTGATTAATTTCGGTTTTCAACCCAAAAAGCTGATGTTGTTAGTAAAATGAAGCCTTTTTTCATTAGATTTTTTGTTTTTGTATTACATTATTTTTTGTTACATAGCAAACAAATTGAATCAAATCTAAAAAAGTTTATATTATTAAAAAAATAAATAAATATTATGTTATGGAATATTTTATCGCCTGTTTTATTGCCGTGTGGTCACAATTTTTCCCTCAGTGCTAAAGTAAACAGAACAAGGCTGCCATACATACAAAATTTCATATTGGCGTTATTCAGAATCTTATGCAAATGGGCTTGCATTATGGTATTAGCAAGTTTGGAGAATATTTCCAATACAACGGGTGATTTTTCAGCAACTGTTTTTTGTGTGGCAAAACTGTTTGTTTTTTTGCAGCTCAACTGTTTTCGTCTAACATGTTTAGTGTGGATTATGGGCCGGTGGCTTCATTGAACCGTACTTTTTCAAAGACGACGAAGGAAGGAACGTTACTGTGAATGACGAGTGCTACTTTGCAATGATTACATTATTATTATTTTTATTTTATTTATTTTTTTGCTCAAAATGGAACATCTGGACTCGACTGACATGTAGTTTCAACCAGATGGTGCCACATGCCACACAAAACGCCAAACAAGGGCCCATTTGAGGACTGAATTCATTTAACAGTTTATTTCACGTTTAGGGCCGGACAGTTAGCCGCCTAGATCGTGCGGTTTAACTTCTTTAGGCTATTTTTTGTTGAATCCATTACTGAAGAAGTTATTCCTTAGACGCCGGCCGATATATGGGAAAGAGTATACCAAAATCGTAACCAGCGTATGAACCATTTGAGGAGTGGCCGCAGTCAACATTTACATGAAATCATCTTTAAATATTGAATTATATATGTAGATCGTTCTATCGAGTCAAATAAATATTTCATTTTATGTGATTTTTTTAATAAAATCTGAAAGTTCTTAAAAATCACCCATTATAAGATAAATCTTGACGTATGGCAACACTGGTTGTGCAAGTAAAATCAAGTTTTCTTAGATTTTTAATAACTAGAATCGTCTTGTGGTAACATTAACAGTTAAAATAAATCCTCATTAAAATGAATTCATCAGCGATTCTTTTTTCAAATTCGAGCTTCCGAAATTTAAGCAAATTCCCTTTTATTCCTTACTTTCTTATGAATGAAAAAATAATCAAAGTATTATTTGTATTCTCAAAAGATATGTATATTTGCATTTTTACCAAACTTCCTTTATAAGGCCTTAAACAAATTTTTAGCAAAAATTCTGAACTCTACGGGGAATGTTTGAAAAACTCCCTCCGCTTAAACAGTTGTGTTATGTAAACCGTGGCAGCCCCTTTTACCAGATTTTTTGCTTACTTAAAGCACATTTTTTAAAATTTATTATTCTTGTATGTACATATTTCCTTATCTAATACACACAAAAGAAATATATAATTTTTTTTTTTGCAACGTTTATAAGTGTATTGCCTTTTCTATAACAATAAAAAAATATAAATATATAATTTCTATTACCGGCAAGTTGCCAATTTTTGGTTTTTTTTCGTCTTTACTTATCTTTTCCTGAGTTTCGAGGCAAGTGGTTCAAAGAACCATGACAAAATAAAATAATAAAAAAATAATATAAGTATGTACATAAACAATAAATTTTGTTTTATAAAAGACACAAATATTTCGTTGTTGTAATTAAATAATGACCATCGACAGACAATCAACTAGACAAGAGGTGAAAAGATTCACAACCTTCAAAAGAGTTTTTCTTTTTTAGAAAAAGCAAATATCAAACATAAATCAGCATATAATCTTTTAGTTTTAATTATAGTTTTTTAAAAAGGAAGAATAAATATAAATAATAAGTTTAAGGAATTTAGAAATTTAACATTCGATATGGGAAATATTTCATAGTACACATTTTTTGTTTAAGAATTAACAAGGAACTTAATAAAAAGTGCCTATTTTTCACATTTTAGTTTTAGAAAATTATTTTCAATTTAGATAAAGTTATGTGGCAAAGAATTATGTCACCAAAAGGAATGCTGGGTATCACAGTGGTGGTCTTAGGACCGGAATTTTTTCCTGTTTGTATGAAAAAATGAGTACAAAAGAACTATAAATTCTTTTGCACATGTGGAACATTTTTGAATACTTATATAGTATCATATGTCTTCTGTGTATTTATATGCAATATATTGCGTATTGCAAAATTTTGCAATATATTGCAAAAATTTGCAATACCTTCGAAATGTTGCAAAAATACTGCAAAATAAGTTTGAATGCTTGAAATTTTATGTTTCAAAATTTTGCAATATATTGGAAAAATTTGCAATGTATAGCAAATAGGCCAAGATTGCTTAAAAACAAATTTCAAAATAGAAAGTTTACATAAGAAAAGCAATTACGCGTTTCTTTTGCGAATTATGTCGTTACGCATTTCTTTCGAGATATTTGAAGTTATAAGCTGAAGTACACCTTAAGTCTGAATTTATAATTTGGCATTTTAATACCAACATTTTTTGTTTGGAAGTTATTTGTTTAGTTCTACTGGTAAAGTTTTGCCAACTTTTAAAAGTTTTGCAAATCGTAATTCATATCGGGGTAAGGTCTTACAGATAAAAATTTTGCTACAATACATAATTTTTATAAATTTTTCAAATTAGATAAAACAATAACTCTATTCACAATCTTGTGCTAATGGTTTTGCATTTGCAAATTTATTGTACTCTACACCAACAAAATACTCTTAAATACTCTCTCAATTTGCAAATGCAATAAGCAAGACCATTTGAGCAAAGATTGTGAATAGAGTTATTGTTTTTCTTTAATCTAACTGTACAGAAAATCCCAAATGCAACAAAATAAGAACCGCACTTTATTAAATTTTTGTAAAATAAAAATTTAATTAATGAACTAAAACGTTTGTATATATGCAAGATTAATTTGTTAATAAACATTGTTTATGCGCACTTTTTTCAAATTGAAAATACAACATGTTTAATTTCTTTTTATATTAAACAATCAATCACCGGTTTCGAAATTTGTTAATGAATTTGAAATTTCCGTAAAATACAAGCAAAAAAATCTGTTTAATTTAAATCACCAAATCTTAAAAGTTAACAAGATGTCTGTGAAAAATCGCGTTGTAAACAAAACAAAAATGAATAAGAAAACAAAATCAATATTTACAGAATTTTGTATGTGGTTTTGAAAATAATTGATTATGTACATACTTATTTCGCAAAATATATATAAGAAACAATAGCAAGATGGAATTTGTTTGTTGCATCGAGAAAATTTCACACTGCAATTCTTAAAATTAGCCAAATACTCCTACGGCAATCAGAAATACAAATGTTTGTATGTGTGCATACTGCATGCATGTGTTTGCATAAAAACCGTTTCAAATGCACTTAAAGTTTGTCAAATTAATGTTTGCACTGTAGAGAGCAACCAACACAAAAACAAATCATACTTGGATTTCATTCAATAGCAAAGTTGTTGAGAATATATTTACAAAACTTATAAATTAATTAATATATTTCAGCAATTAGCTGTTAAAGCTTTTTCACAGCCTGATAATTTAAGCATGAAATTGTTAAATAATTATCACTCTGCTACAAATAATTAAAAAGATTTATTTTACTTTTGATATTGAACATTGTTTCACGCTGATTTTTCCCCCTTTTTTTTGTTATAAATGAAGTGTGAAATTTATCTTATTTGTGATATTCTCTTAAATTGTTTAAATTAAAGGCAACCAAGGTCATTTACGAACGTGCTTTAAAATAAATCAACGAAATTATTAACAAGTTCAATATACGAGTTCATATTTTAATGTCACTTCATTTGTAATTAATTAAACAATAAAATTAATTAATTGTTAATTTGAACATTATTGATTAAAGAGAACTTTTTGGAGGTATTGCCAAGAGTCGTTTCTTCTTATAAATTTTATTCGATTTATTTTATTCAAATCTTGCAATAGAAATTGGAAATTTCTATGAAATTTTTATGTAAAATGTAAAAATATAAATGTTTAATTTCCTAAAAATTTAATTTTCATTTAAAATTCAACGTTCAAAATACCAAATTTTGTAAAAGAGTTTATTTTAAAGTATTTTTTGTTTATTTGAGTTTTTTCTCATAAGATTTCCAGCGAAAAATTCACCAGCACCTAAAGATTAAAATTTCTTGAAAATATTTTGTTTTATTACATTTCCAAAAAAAAACTTACATTTATTCATAACGTATTTTAAATGAAAAAGTCGCAGAAGCGCCATATTTTTATGTCACGTGCGACAGCAATTAAAAAAACTTGAATAAATAAGAACCGTTATCATACTTAACTAAGCCAGCTAATAAGTGGTGACAAACAAAATACACATGACTACTGATGATGAAAGCGCTGCGGCTTTCGAAAACAGCTGTTCTGCTCTGCTGTGTAAGTTGGATAACTAAATACTGATGTTGACTTTCCTTTGTGCCTTGGAATATTTATAATGCCTTTCTGAATTTAAAACAAAAATTTCGAACATTTAGCCTATAGAAATCTTAATTGAATTTAATATATAAATTATTTTTGTGTAAATCGACATGCATCTGTACAGAAAATTCTAAAATTAGTCCCACTAAAATATTCCGCCGGGGTTTGCTGAAATCAAATCTAAAGACAACTTCTTTCTTTGTCATATGTGAACGTCGTGGTTTTTTGCTATTATCTTGAAAATGAATAATTGTTCAGAATCAAAAATTAGAGCTATAACTTACACTTGTGATCGATATAAGAATCCGTTTTACGTTGACTTTGTTTTCTCTTTAAATGCAAGCATTCCTATAAATTCATATTAATTTTATTTCCAATTTGGGTTCAACCCCTGGAAGCAGTTCTATCTACCATTTCATTAATATATTAAAAAAAAAAAAATGACAAATTCTTTAGGAATTCATACTAGTATCTCTTGTTTCAGTACCGACAGATTAAAACTTTCGATTTTTACGAAAATAAAATTATATTTTTTTTTTCAAAAAACTTGATTGATCAACTGGCATGATTTGCATGTTCAACGACAGATGAGTAAGAAAAGTGACAGGTGTACCCGAAATTCCCGCAAGGTTTATTAAACCTTATCACGGGTACTTTGACCGCTTTATGGTGCTTGAAAATATTTTTAATTCTTGCTGCTTTCTTGTTATTGATGTTTTACATTAACTATTGTAATATTAGCTCAGTTTTGTGAATAAATTTATACACAAATTTAAATTTCTCTATGTAAATCAGTCGGTCACAAATAAAATTCCAGTATAACATTTAATTTGCCAGCATATGATTCATGTTATTGGAAATGACAAGCTTCAAAAAATGACCATATACACGATGTACTGCAATAGTAATACTTATATTAAATTCTAATTTCTAATAATAAACACCGGCATTTGTCTTATATTCACACATTAAATATTTATAAAAAAAATGAAAGTATATACGACCAGTTGTCATAATGAAATTACGTTTATTTTCCGCACAATTACTGGAATGATATGAAATAATTTATACATTTAAATTTAAATTGTTAGGTACTTGTGTATTAACCCTTTAGACATCATCAAGCAATAAAAGTTCTAAATGAAATGTCAAAATGATATCTTCAATCCGCCCACCGATTAATTTCAAATTACTTTAACTCCCGCCCCATGGTGCGTTATTAGATAATACATTTCTCTTTTGTTATTTATATTTCCTACTTTCTACGCGATTTTTTTAAATTGTTTTATAGCATATTTAAAAACACAAACACTTTTCAGAAAAAAAAACAAGTTTTTTAAATTAATCTTCAAAACTTATACTTTTCAAAAAAAATCATACTTTTTAAATTAATCTTTAAACACTTTCGTTTAAAGATATTTCAAAAATAATTTTTTTAAACCTGTAGTTATTTAAATAAATTTTTTGTGTAAATTTGCAATTATTACAACAAATTTCCGTATATATTAATTAGAAATAATTTTAACGCAATACAACTATTCGAATAAAAATTATTCGAATAATTTATTGAACTATAAATTATTGAATTAAAATTATGGACCCATCATTTTTAACGCATTAAAATTATTCGAATAAAAATTAATCGAATAGTTTATTAGACTAAAAATTATTCGAATAAAAATTGTTGAGTTAAAACTTTTCAAATAAATTTCCATCATAAAATGGCACGAGTCAAAATTTGGAACAAGTTAAAAAAAATCCTGTCCTAAGAGCTATTAAAATGACATTATTCGAATAAGATTATTTATTGGAGTAGCAGGACTGATGCGAAATCATAACAGTGACTTAAAATCTACTAGTTTGTTTGTAGTCTTGTGATTGTAACACTTCAACGACATTATAACGAATTCAAAATTAAATGCGAGCATGTGATTTCCAGCATCATTATAATGAAATTATTCTTGGGAAACTTATTATTACAAAATAAATATGATGAAATAAATCAAATCATAGATGAAATTATGCGAATAAAAAATGTTAGAACGAAAGCTATTCGAATCACATAAATAATAACAAAGTAATAGCAAAGAATCGAATTAAATTATTCGAATAAAATCCGAACATATTTTATTCCAAGTCAATTATTCGATTAAAATCCAAACATATTTTATTCGAGTAAAATTCGAACATATTTTATTTGAATAATTTTGTTCGATTCAGTATTGTTTTGTTATTATAAAATTTCAATAGCTTTTGCTCCAAAAATTTTTTATTAGAATATTTATTCGAAAAGTTAATCGAATCAAATCTATTTCCTAACAAAAATTATTCGAATAAAAATTATTCGAATAAGTTTTTAAAACCACTATTGAAATCATTAACAATAATAATGATATTTTTATAAAAATTATTCGAATACATGCATTCGGAAAAAATTAATCGAATAAAAATTATTCAAAAAATATTATTTCCTATTACAAATTTTCTATTCTTTTTAAAATTCCGTTCCCAAAGAATGGCACTATGGGCGGTACGTTTGCTGAATTCGGATACCTAGTCGCTAGTGTCTTACGATTGGAGCTTTGGAACTGCAATATCGGCTAGTTTGGCACGAGTTGTAACCTGGGAACTATAATAGATACTTTTATTACGCGTTCTGTTTTACCATAAAGCTGACTAATTTTAGAAAACTTTCTTGCTCTTAATAATGACAATACCGACAAAAGTTTCATTTTAGATATTGAGTTGCGATGCTCATATTAAACGAGTCCTTGAACTCCTTTAGAATGACACTCATATATTTGTTGTTAAATTTATTCAGTGTGTGTTATTTGATATATTGTATTGTTGCTTTACATGCTTTTTATTTACTTTTTCTGCCAAATGCTATTGCCACTTTTAAACTTAGATACAAGATTTTACAAAGAGGGTTAAGTATAATTCATAACTCACATTTTCGCGAGCACAATTTGCAAGCCGGTAGAAAAACAAGCACACACACCCATTTTACTGGCAGGCGCGTACGTACAGTAAATGTCATGACATTTTCAACTTAAATGACATTGAAGACAAATTTAGTTTTGCTTTAAGCACATCAGTTATTACAAATTAAGTTTATGATAATAAACGAGGTTATTTGCAAGAACACGTACATATTTCTTTTTAAATCTATATTATTCAGTATCCTTGTCATCATATTTCTTGGCAGCGAGTACACTTAAAGATATTATCGGTTTTATTTTATTTTAGTTTTTTAATTTTAATCAAGTAACAATTTCGGTATCCTCGTACTAACTAACACTTCCAAATAATCACAATGACTGTTCCAAAATCCGTTGCAAACTCTAAGTTTTATTTTAATATTATATTTTTTAAATATCACTTGGCTTGTCTTATTTTAACTTCTTCATATCGGTTATGAGTATTTTCTGGTCTTCATAATTAATGGCTCTTCTTTTTTTTTTTTTTGCTTTTTGGGAATTTTGTTTATGCAAATCAATTTAATCAATTTGTGGCTGACGTCAAAATGTATCAATGGAATGCCAAATTTCTACTTTTTCGCCAAGACGGGTTTCTATGTCTAATGCCATTTGAAGAAGAGCTTGCAAAAAATATAAAAATAAAAGTTATTAACAAAAACAAAGTCCATTTTTTCGATCTCACACTCTTTTAATATTGTCATTGTTTGTGGAGACGGCGACAGATTTCGGCGCCAGTATTTGAATGGAGTCAAATTAATAGTCCATTTGTTTTTGCAAATTTAAAACATTTACACATACAAATTTGTATTTCTCCGCATTAATTAAAGTGTGAGTTAGAATTTAACAATAATAAAAATTTCAAAGAAATTAATAAATACATTTTATAACGATATTGCAGAGATTTTGGGTTTTTACGCAACTTTTTTTTTTTTTTTTTTTGTTATTGATCTTTAAAATTTTCTCATTAGCAAATGTCTTAAAAAAATGTGTTAGATGACAAGATAAGTAATTAGTTCAACACAATCTGGCCAGAGGAAAAAAATAGTAATTATGCTTGTTGTGCAGGGTGACCCATAGAATAATATATTGACCGTTATATGTATTACCCTACAAATCTAATAAAATGGCAAAAAATTATAATATTTATATTTTTACTTATTCTATGTTTCGTAGTATAACAATAATGTTCTCTAATGTTTTTAAGCTTAAGGTCTCTTTATTTTTATGTTGAAATATAATTTGTTTCTCAATATTTCCCCACTCCTTTGTGTGACTCGTTCAGGAAATTAATTATTTTATTTCAAATAAAAACAATTAATATTTTAACATAAAAATAAGGAGACCTTAATTTAATAATTTTTAAAAAAGATGTAAAAAATTCAGCAGAATGTAGTATAAAAAATTTTTCCACGCGAAAAGTTCTGCGGTGTTACTCCGTAATTCGATTCGAAAGTAAAACTGTTCAAATTTGTATGTTAATTACATTGCAATTCGAAAGCATTTTCTTTCGATTCGAATTACAGAGTAACCCCCCTGATTAAAGTCACAGCAAAAGAGTGAGCCCTGAAGGGATTGCTCCATCGAAAATGTCTTCCGATGTACCGAAAATGTGTCAAGAAATATTTTTTATATATAAGGTAGATAAAAAAAAATTTTGACAGTAATTCATTGATAGTAATTCAAAATCACATTTTTTGACAAAAATACTTTAGTATTGATGATGGATGGGTACAAAACAGATTCCGAAAATAGCGCTGTTCGGCTCTGAGATACTTAAATTGCTTTCTGCTTTCCAATTTTTATTTTTGAAATTTTTTTTTCACATAGTAAATTGTAATCATTCAAATCATTATCTAAATTGGTGGGTCTTTAAAACGAAAGACAAACCTCAATAAAAAAATTTTGTGCTTTGAAATTATTTTTAAATTAAAATTGTCTGATTAATTGCCAAATTAATATCCATGACAGACATGAAACATATTCGAAAAAATGTGTATTTCAATTTGAAGATATTGAACCATAACAAATAAAAATGGTATGTTCGACCGGGTCGAATCTCAAATACCCTTCAAATATTTAGTAAATAAAAACTCTATTTTGTAACGGTCATTCCGGGAGCGGCCGTGGAGGAGAATTCTGACATTTGCCACAAAACACTAAAGTAAAATTTTAGTGTTATTAATGTAAACAATTTTTTTTGATAGGGTCATTTAGGTTACAAAGAGGTAAGGGAAGAACAGATTGAAGATCAGACAACATCTCAACTTCGTCATAAAGCTTTAAAATTTAATTTTTAAGAAATGTATTTAATAACTAGTTAAATATTTACACTCCTTTCCCATGTAATATGTTACTTCAAATTCAACGCTTTAGACGTTATTTAACATAAAAATATATCATTTGCTTAACAAAATTACAAAAAAAAAACTTTAAAAATTATATTCTTTTTTAGATGTGGGTTTAGTTCTTGTTAGGGGAACTTTTCCCCTCTGGCTCGATTTAGCCAATTTACGAACTTGACCTATGCTATAATTCAAAATTTAGCTATGCCAAATTTCAAGTGTCTAGCTTCGTTTGGAGTGAATCGTTCCAGACAGACGGATTGGCGGACGTCTTAGATTTCATTACTGATCAAGAATATATTCGTATATACTTTACGGGGTCTTGCAGGATATAATAACGATTTTACAAGCAAATTGTTATTACAGTTTCTGTTATATTTCTTCCTTCTCTTGTAATGTTACATTTATTTGAGTTGGGGTTTTCTACTTGTGTTCATCTAAGTACATACATATATCCACATCTTTCTTATTGAAACATGTTTTCGTAATGCTGCGTGCACATCCGGCATTTCTTACGTTGTCACAACCGTTTGCATTGTGTGACAACCGTTTGCATTGAAATAGAAATACCTATAAATACCGAAAATGGCAAACGTTGCCACTAGTACACACTATCCAGTTTTGCTTGCGATGTGACAAAATGACATCATGTGTGAAATGCTTAAGACTGCAACTATTATACGAGTATTTTTCTAGTTGCCATTAGTTTTTCATGGCCAACATAATTTTGTGCCAAAAACGGTACATTCATATACGCCAACAATATGTACGAAAAACTAATAAATAATGCATTCCTATGCATGTACAAACATGATGGATGTGTGTATGTAGTGGATATAGGTCAAGGTTGTTGGATGCGTTTAAAGATGCACTCATAAATCTAGCCCAAGATTGTGCTTATATCTTGCCTTTTTATGATGCATAAGCAAATTGCAAAATAACAAAATACATCCTACTTCTTATCAACATACATATGTACGTACATATGTATGTATATGCTTATCTACATACATACTATGTATGTACATACTTGAGCTTATATACATATCCTTGTATGTATAGGCATTTTTTATGTGCCTACTTCAAAATGTAAACAAATGCCCCAATGCAGATGTTTCATAGCATCATCTTAAACATTCCACATTGCGAATAGGCATCAACAAATTACCTATTTAATAATTTTTATTAAAATTAAACTATTTATAACACTCACCATAATGATCAGATAAACTTTTTTAAACAGCAATAAATTATTTAAGATAAAATAATTGCCAATACACTTGACTTTGTGTTTGTTGTAAAATTGCCTCGTGATTTTTGCTATTTATTATTGTACACACATACACTTCCCTATACCATCCAATTATTATTGTTGTGAAAACGCGTACGCGAAAATGCGTTACTTTACCGCTAGTATTTTCTCACAAGTGATTTTTCTTTGAGTAGCTGATAGCAACTGAATACCAGCTTTCAAATTCATTTTCCTCCTACCTTCAGTTTATTAGCGCTCATTTTCTTGTTCTTGACAAAATATTTGGTCTAATTTTCCACTGCTTCCGTTTGTTATTTGGGGCAAAACTTCAAAAACGTCGTTGATTGTGGGAAAAACGTTTGTATGTTTATTGTTGATTGTGTTTTTATTCGATTGTTTGTTGTTTGTTTTCTTTCCACTCACTCATTTTCTTACGTTACGTGGTTGCTGCGATTTGGCACTCAAACTTTTGTTTGTTTTTGTTTTGAAAAGAATTATGAGATGCCAATAGGGGCTGCCAGACCTTCAAGTATGTGGAAATGTGGGATATTATATATCTAACATATGTTGAAAGAAACATATTGTTCCATTTTTTTAGCACTGAATTTTTTAATTTTAATAATAATAATGAGCTTGAACCATATTTTTATAATATAATAACTTAAAAAAACTGTTATTTATTTATTATTCCATATCGTCTGGATATCCTCTTCAGGATAACAATTTTTAAAATTAAATAATTTTAATTTTATATAAAAAACAACAACAAAAATATTTATATATATATATATATATATATATATATATATATGTATATATATATATATATATATATATATATGTATATATATATATATATATATATATATATATATATATATATATATATATATATATAATCTTTTTAATACAATTAATGACCGAAATAGACGTTATTTTATTTAGCATATAAGACAATTGAATTGAGAAAATTAATATACAAAAACATATAATTACATATACATGTAAGTATGAATAAAAATATTAACGTTTTTAATACAAGAAATTTGTAATAGGAACAAAAAAATTAAATGCATGAATGAATTTATAAGCGATGCGTTGAAATACGCCTTGAGCATTGTTATTAATAACGATCGAAGAAAATTGCACGAAAACGTACTTTAAGAGTGCAACGTTTTTTATTCAACTAAAATAATATAAAAATGCCTGCATTTGTTTGGAATCATTAACGGAAACGATTAATAAGGGTACTGGGTTTATTTGTTGTCGATGGGTTAGAAACATCTCATCATGAGTAGGAAACGATTGTCCGGGCTTTAAAATAACCACTCGAAAATTGGGCAAATGAGGAGAGCTTTTACGAAAGCCTTCATTATGTAAATAAACATCGAAACTGATTTGATATTTTAATTGATTGTCAACTATTTCCTCCTCTTCTTCGCTGTCATTTTCACTGCCACTCTTACAATCCAATTTATTTTCTTCTTTTCTGTTGGTGTTCAGTTTAAGTGGCACTAAATTGAATTGTTCAAACATATCTTTGAAATTTTTATATTGATCTTCCTCTTTAAGGAAATCCACCAAACTGCGTTGATGCACTTTGTGGCCATAAGTACAATGCCTTTTGGCTGTAAGCCATTCATTTGAAAACTCTTCTGTTGCTTTCCTTTTTAAATTTGGTTTAATTTTTTCAGCAAAGTTTAATCCGTCTTCTTCTATATTTTGCATTTCTTCGGACTCAGACTGATTTTTAATTCTCTCCTTAACTTCATCAAATTTCTTTTTCACATTCGCATAATATGGCGTTTTCTTAACATAATCTGTTACAGATTCATCTTGTAGTTCGGCTTCCAAAATGGCCCACACGCAATCGGCTTCGGAATTTATATGATGTGTTTGGAAGTTTTTATTTTGGTGTTTCACTAAAATATATCCTACACGAGTTAAATTAGAATACACTATATATTCGAGATATTTAGTAGAATGTTTCACTCCCATTAGTAGTAGGTACGCTTGTTCGATGGACATGATTGTAGAGTTATGCTCCAGCTGCAGGCGGTTCTAGAAGGAACATATTAAGTATTTATTTAATCAATACATATTTAGAAAAAGATCACTTTAAAAATATTCCCCCTTATTCTGTAACTATTTGTCAACGGTGCGACAATACCATATGAAAAATAGGACACTTACATAGTCCTTGATGACAATAATTAACTACTTCTGACAACCTCGGACTACTCACGGACTATGGGGTTGAACACAGTAAGAGGTTGTTAGAAATTGATAATTGTTGATTAGAATGAGTATAATTTTGACATTGTCTTGACGTGACAAATAGTTACAGAACAAGAGGGCATACATATATCATTATATATAACTGTCAGCCTTCAGGAGCACACATATGTTGCTGTACAACAATTTAATTCCGAAAACCATATGAGCAAAGTACCCCAAGAGAATTGTTTGGAATGCATTTTACACATGCACACATATGCGAGTATATAAAACACTTACCACTTCTAACAAAAATAGGGCCTCATAGAACTCCAAATATAACTGTCCCTCAATGCTAAATCCAAAATTTCCAAATTTTCCATCTTTGCGTTCTACACGCACCAAATTCTTTTCGGCATCCCAAACACCAAGTGCTCTGCCAGCCAAACGTTCAATTCGAGGTCGAGACAATTGAGCATGCAATTGATCTATAATTAAATTAGTTACCTAAATTAAAGAAATCTTGTTCTTTTAAACAAAGTAATTTACCATATAGTATTTCTAATTCATTTTGTTCTTCTGGACTATTTTCTACTTTGGTGCGTTTTAAGCCTGCCGTAGCTGTAGGAATTTCATTATTTCTTAAAGTTGTTAACTCCGTGGCACTTTTGATGTGGTTAAAATGATTATTATTTATTTAGTTTTTTATATATTATAACTTATATACCTTAAATAATTAGTTGAGGGCTTTATTTTGAGTTGTCTTTCTGTGATTATTAAAATTTGCTCAGACACTTCGTCCATTTTTTTGTGAATTTGTTTACAATTTACAGCTGTTCGTTGTGAATGCGTTGTGTGTTTTTGTTATTTAGTGGTGAAGTTTAATGTAAACAACATTTGAGTGGTGAATTTCATTAGACTAATTTTCATAGTGATGGGATTTATTGTTATTTACTAAAATTCGTACTAAATAACAAGTTTTCATCTAGCAAATGTGTTGCACTTATTAAAACGACCATTTTAATTTGTAAAAAGCTAATGGGAAACAGATTTAAGTGGTAAATTTGTGTGTACGTACAAAAGTAGTGATTTAATATTTTAAAATATAGAAAAATCGTTCATTAGAATGACAAATACAAAGGAGGACGCCAACAAGGTTAGTATTGTGTTTCTTGAGTAGTTAATAATTATTCCAGAGCCATTTTCTTACACACGTATGTTTGTATGTACATACTTGGAGATGAATGTGTGAAGGCTTGTAGTTGCTGGTGCCTTCAGTTAAGAAATATTAGATACTTCTCATCTTTAAGGGATAAAAAGGCTTAAAACAGAACAAGGTCTGTGCAACAAACATACATGCATACGTAAGTACTTCTACTTCTGCATGCACGTACATGCAAGTCTACAAGCAACTTAGGAGATCATAACAAGCGACATTGTCGTGGGCAAGCCCGTCTTGGACAAAAACTAGTCTTTGCTTAAATATTCCGTCGGAAATATAATGTAGAGGAAAGGTACCTATAACATAGCTGAATAGGTGGATCTATTGCAGGATTTATATGAAAATATTTGCTTGACTTAAAAGTTGGGAGGACGAAAACGATAAAATAGTACAATAAGCAGAATAAAAACAAAAACGTTTCGTGTTAATGGAAAATTTATGTAATGATATTCGAAGACTGCCTACATAATCTCAAATAAAATGTTCAAGAACGGAGGTACAACCTTAACACCTTGGGAGAGGTTTCCTTCATCAGCAATCTTCAACTAACATTTTTTTCATAAAAAAAAAATTAACTCATAATTGCAGTTTCAGTTATTTTTACACATTAAACTCTAGGATAGGTATAAATCAAATTGGGAATGAGTAAAGTGATGCATATTTTCCCGGTAATCTTGCGAATAAAAATTGCATTTATTTAATTCTATATGAATATAAATATTTATTTATAAAGTTTTGAAAACTTACCATTCCTTATTGAAACACATGTGTTTTAAATTTATAGCTTAATTTTTATTCAAAAAAATAATTGTGTAAAACTAAAATGTATTTCGTATTTCGTTGCACTTAAAAATTTTCGTTAAGCTCGTTTTATTGTTAATCTAATTATTCAAATAATACTCTAAAATTTGTTTGTACAAGTAAAGGACTTTGTTAAATAAAAATCGTATGCTTCCTTTTAGGGTAAACACTACCAAAATACCATACGTCCTGGTGTGGGTGCTGTAGCTTTTGATAAGATTAAACCAGAAAGTTCTTCATCTTCGATATCGTTACTAAACACAAAAAACAAAAAAACGGAAAAACATATTTTTTAAAAAATTAAAATTAATGTGAGCTTTTTCCCCTTTTTTAAAAATAAAATTCTATAGCTAAATACTTTCTTCTGCCTTAAAATAAACTTAAGCCAACAATAAATAGAAAAAGTAAAAATAAATTTAAACAATAATGGATTTTACAATAATAATAATATGTAAATAATAATAAAAAGCATTGATCGCAAAGTAGTGGTGGTTGATTGGATGAAGGATATTCCCAAAATTCATATGAAGTCACGTAAATAATATAGTTGATTGATTGATGATTTTATCGTAGCACCATTTAAAGGACATTTGTGATATTTTTGCATTCGCTGTTTATTATGACGGTGAAGGGTTTGGTTAGATCGTTTGGCCGTTAGAAAGGTCACTTGAAAAATTTGTAGAAAGCTTTCGTTTTTAAAATTTAAGGTCTAATCGAAAAAAAAACAGGTAAAGGAAAGAAAGAAAAAAAGCAAAAAAATAATGAAATTAATAAAAATTAAACAAATACAATAAGATTAAAAATACTTTAACAAATAATTTGTAAACTTATTTTGAATATTAAACAATTTTTTAATATTTAAAAATTATCTATGAACGTTAAATAAATGAGTGATATTAGTAAAGTTCTAAAATGATTTTGGATAAAAGATTCTCATAAATACAGATTATTTTAAATTCATTTTGTAATTTAGTCAGTTTTTCATGTAATCAACATTGAAAAAATGTTTGCAAATTTTCAGTTGATTTTTAGAACACAATTCAATATACAATTATAATCTAGTTTTGAAAATTCTTTACTACATACATACATATGTATGTACATATATATATATATATATATATATATATATATATATATATGTATATATATATAGTATATGTATATTTATATATATATATATATATATATATATATATATATATATATACATATATATACATATATATACATATACATATGTATATATAATTTTAAACATTTGCTTGTTTGAAGTTTTTACTTATTTTGAATATTTTTTTATCTTTTTCAGAATCCTGAAGAAATATAGGCAACGGTAAGTGAAAAAAAATTGTTTTTATAAATTTTAAATTTTCGAATATAATTTAAAATTTATTTGCGTGTCAAATGGCCGAATCTCCTTTTGAAACAGTTTTTTAAGTTTAAAAATTATAGAACAAAAATTATAAATAAAAAAATATTCGTTGGGTATTTTATTGGAACAATATAAATACCCGATCTAAAGTTTTTATTTTTTAGTATTGTATAAAATTCGAATTTCGAAGTAATTTAATAAATGCTAAATAATTAAATTATCTAGGAAAACGTTAGATTTCAACTCGGAATCTAAAAATATTGTTAACATTTTTAAAATAAAAATGAATTATTTAAAATTTTAAAAAGTTTGAGATCTTCACTGACAGACTACACAAAAACAAAAAAGAATTGAAAATGACTTGGTGTCTTGAAAATTCGAACAAAGCACGAATTTTAAAAATTAAAGCTTCTAAAAATTACTCAGCTGTTATTTTTCACCAACAATATAATATCTACTAATATTTTATATTTTTTTTAACTTCGAAAATATTTTCGAATTTTCGAAAATACCAAAAAGTGTTAATGCTTCAATAGTAAAGTGTCTTAGGCTTTAAAATATAATACAGTCTCTTAAATTCAGCTTAAATTAAGTTCAAAATTTCGAACATAATTCGAAAATTGTTATTTTGTCATTTTCGCATAAGAATGCCTTTTCTTACTGTTAATGGTTAAAATACATACATTCTTATATCGGAATTGTAAGAAATGTATGAAAGAAATTAATTTTTATTTGAAAAGAAAAATTTGTGTGAAAATTTTGTTGTAAAATACACTTTAAACCCAAACAATTTTTTATGCATATTTTAGTCTTAAAACAATCAATGGGATTAGGTTTAAAAAAATTGTATATGCTCATATGAACTCTTTCCCGTATTTCGATAAATCCAAAATGAGTTCGAATTCTAAAATGAAATATTTTCATCTACATTCTTGACATTATCAGCTCTATTTTACGATTACTTGATAAAACTTCTTCACATTCGTACAAAATTTAGTGCCCAATTTCACTATAAAATGACTGAATCTTAACACTTCTGCGAAGTAAAACAATTATCGCGTTAAATGGTTATTTGATTGAAATGATGTTAAGTAATTCCAAACATTACGTGATGAAACAAGGACAAACATGCAATTAACATACAAAGCAATAATCAATAATTAAGAATAAATAAATCAAATGAAATTGTAAAGGACGGGACGAAGAAACGAAATGTTGAAAAACCGAACTTGTGCTAAAACCTTGATGTACAGTTTTTTTAAATTATTTTAAATGGGTCCTGATCACACAAACAACACGTATTGAAAGTAAACAAATAATTGATATTTAAATTTTTTTTATTTTGCTGGTTGCAATCCAATTTTTTTCATTATTTATTTTATAGCTATTTTTCTTTGTTATATTTTTATAGGGTTAGATTTCTTTAATGAAAGAAATTTCGTATTTCTATATTAAATTACATTCAGTATAATTACAACTTAACACAAAAATTAATTTGAATCATTTTGAAAAGAAAAAACAAATTATTTTGTTAACAGAAAAAAAGCTTTCCCTAAAAGGAATTTTCTTTTTAAACATAATATAAATTTTTTTCTTCCTTTTTTTTTTACTAAAATTAACAATATCATTATTAAGTGAGAAAAAACCTAAACAAAACAATTACTTTTTGTTTAATATATATATATTTTTTAGTTTTTAATTCGTTTTTAGGACGGTACAATTAAATAGAAATTAAAATAGAAACAAAAACTTTATTAAAACTTAAACTAATTTTGCAAAATTTTCCAAGAAATTTATATTCCTTTTTTAGCCAGTCATTTATTTATATTATTAAGATTCAATTTCAATAATTCTATATAAAACGCTACAGTCTAATCACAAGGCAAATAGATTTATTCGGTTTTTTTCGTTTTGGTGGTTGGTTTTTTTTGGAAAAAAGCTGTTTGGCCGATTTACATTAAAAGTTGAACAGTTATTTACGGTTTCAGATCCAGAGTTATCAACCATTAACCAGAAAAGAGAGCAGGAGTAACAAGAAGGAGAGTATTTGTGTTTAAGCAGTGTAGAGTTTTTAGCGCTAGTAATGGAATGCTTTATATGAGAGTTAAAGGAAAATTGGACATGTTAGTGATGAATTAAATAAATGAGATTCTAATGTTTTCTATTAAATATATACCGTTAGAAAACTCATATAATTCTTAGGCACTTTAGTTGTACTAACTTTTCAAAGAGTGTTTTTGATTTGATAACAGTTGCAATTAAGGCACATTTTCGCATTGAAAATAGTTAAAAAGCTGTTTCAAATAACAACGTTTTTAAGTTTAATAAATATTCATCGGATTTTGTTTTTAGAGAAAATAGATCAAACAGTTTTAAACTAAATATTACAATTGATCCGGTTTGCTACACTTCTCATATGCTTTTTCCAAATAAAATTTGTATCAATTAAAAACTGTTATCACTTTCAACTAAGCCACCTAATAAGTGGGTACAAACAAAATTAAAGCATATAACGATCCTAAGGAAAACCAGTACAGAACTTGAAGCAGGTCGTCACCTATCCAAAAGAATTCATTAACAAAAATATTTCAATTACATCTACATACTTAAAAACGTTGTTATTTTAAGTTAAATTAATAAAGTCATGATTTGAAGTGTGTGTACACGTATTTAAGGATCAATTAGTCTTGTCATATCCGTAAGAGCAAAATGCAATTGGCTTCTATTACGGTTTTCATTATTTCAAGTGTAATCGTTTACAGTGTTATCCATTGGCATGTTGGGGCACTGCATTATCTGTTATGATTATAGAGTTCAAGACTAAGTTGAGCTTTAGATGTAATAAATAGTGTAAGCACGCCCATTACCCGTTAACACAAACAATGTAAACAATAACATGAGGGGAATATCGGAAAGTTGAGTTTACTTAACACGAAAACAAAACAAAACAAAACGAAATGAGATTTTCAATAGAAAAGGATATGCAGGTATTGTTTGTATGATTTTGTATTGTATTAATATTGAAATAAAAATAAATATTTGACTCTAAAGAGAATAAGAGGAGGGTAAGAGAAAGAGTTTTGGTAGATTTTGATGCTTACTTTTTGATCAGCGATCGCACTTTTTTCATAGTTCGATTGAATATGGTCTTATTGTTGGGACTTGCAGAACCGCTCGTTGAGCCCAAAGAGCTGCTGGAGGTTGTTTTTGCTACACGATTTGTTGGCATGCCAGCTATGCCGCCACCACCACCACTTACACGATTGCCATTTACATTGTTGCCACGGTGAACATGTGCTGCTGCTCTTGTTTGAGTTTTCGGTACGGAGGACTTGAGTTGCACCGATTTCACAGACTTGACACTTTGGCTATCTTCCCGTTCATCTTCGGTGGAACTGATACCTTCCGGGCTCTGGCGATTAGATGGGCTATTGCGCAAAACATTCACACGATCGGGTGTTATGGACTTTGAATCTCTTACTGAGCCGGCGCGCACCGGTAAAGCATTTATGGCCTTAGCTATACTAGAACGTATGGGTTCGGGTGTCATGGGCGTGGCAAGATTTTGCATACTCTGTGTACCGTCAGTGGGCGAGGGTGGCACCACAATAGCAGCCAAAGTCTGTTCGTCAAGGAAATGATCGAGACTGCGCGATTTACGGTGCTGGGGATTAATCGGTGGTAGATTACTTGGCTTCTCACGTCGTGACACTAATACTGGACTGTTTTGTACATCTGCAACAGAACCCACAGAGCAATTATAGTCCTCTGTGGGTTGTAGAGTGCTGGTGGAACTGGCATTGGTTAAAGCTAAACTGCCCGCTGAAACCAAAGCGGCCGCCTCGGCAATTTTTTTATCCGTATTTTCACTATTATCCAGTAAACCATCCACACTGTGGCTTCTGTAATTAGCAGCCGACTTTTCCTTTACCCCATTGCAGATACCCACGGCAGAACTTCTGCGGGGTGGCTTGTAAGCCAAGGGCGAAACATTCTGCATGGAACCTCCTATCGGCAAAGTCTTGTGCACCGCCGTCTGCTGTGTACGATACGGTGGCAACATATTACGCTTTGAATTGCGGCCAAACACACTGAGTTGGCTGCCAGTGCTGCCCAATTTACCCGAACTGCTTAACAAATTGGCTCCGCCCGACACCAAGCGCTGGCGGGCTGGTGATGCTGATTGCCGGTATCTATTTGCCTGGTGATTAGCTGCTAGTTTGTGATTAGTATTAATTAAATGATTATTATCAGTAAATAATTGCAGAGCTTTTGAATTTTGATTTGATAAATAACTACTAAGAAAACTACTACCGCTAGAAGGGAGGCTGCTGTTGTGACCAGCTCGATTCAATAATTTAGTTTTTAATTTAGACTTTAGAATAGATGAGGGAGAATTGAGAGTCTTGAAATGTCTATTAGAACTGCTATTGCTATTGCTATTTCTATTGTGATTACAACTACTACTGCTAATATTATCAATAATATTCGAAGAGGGCTTATCATTTGTTCTCAATTGATTAGTATTTAAAGGACAATCCAGTCAATCGACACTGGATCGTCCTGTATTTGAGGATGTGATCGTATTTTGTGTCCCACCTTGTCCGCCGCCATTCGCTGGTCCACCGTTGGCGCCACTGCCACCACAATTGCTGCCAGCATTGCTGCCACACACACTATAATCCGAATCATTGCTGTGCATTCTTTGGTAAGTCACCGTCGAACCGGGCGTTCCGGGTGTCAAAGCTGTGATGCGATCAATATTCTTTTCGCCGCGCATAAATCTGTAAATAGGCAATTTGCAAATACGCATAATTAAATGATTTGTGTTTGAAAAGTTATTGAGAATTTAATAGAAATTCGGTACTTTTGTATGGATTCAAGAAAGTTATTTCAACAGGGACAAGAGAGTGTTGATCTTGTCTCTTTCTCTTCAGAGCATGCAGTTAGTTTTTTTTTATTTTTATTTAATACAGAATAACGTTTGACTATCTTTGAAACTCATTAAAAATACTGAATTATTACCTCCGATTGCTAAGACTTTTTGTCACTATTCTTTAGTTAGTTGAAAAGGAAAAAGACACAAAACAATAATACAACACAAGTATGATGTTATTAATATCTTCAGGAAGCAGTTTCAAAAGGGATGCTGAGTATTCAAAATAAATGAAGAGTTTTAATACATTTTTTAACTCACTTCGAAATGAGAAGAAAATCGTTTATCAATTCGCTTGCAATTGTTTCAGATCTGATCTCCCCGAACTGCTTCATTTATGAAGCGATTTGTATATTTAAAATATTTTATTATATTTCGCATTGGATGTCTCCCCGTCTGTCTGTCTGTCTATAGTTTTTTTTGCAACAATTGTTGAATTTCTAAAATACTAAGTTGTTCTCTAAGAGTGGTAGAGCAATAAAAATTCAGATTCTATAATCCCATTTCGGGTTGGAACCCTACTCATGAATTATGCCCGAACTATAAAAGTAGGGGACCGTATTGAGCGCATAGATCCAGCATGATGAGAAAAGAGAGAATTTGTTAATGTTTCACTTCAGTGGTGAATTTTAGTTATAACACCCACCAAATAGATCCAGTATGATGAGAAGAGAGAGAATTTGTTAATGTTTCACTTCAGTGGTGAATTTTAGTTATAATACCCACCAAATGGGGTCAAACACAGTCAGTACTGTTCAATGTCAGGTACTATGCGTCCGTCATTCGAACAGATCGATAATGCAGATCAGAAAAATGGGATGCCATATATATGGCTGAGTGCGGGAGCAAACTCACAACCTCTGCCTGGGTAATCTTTGACTAGTCTTAAGGAATATTTAATGCCTACGGAACGAGTTGCAGGATTCTTTATCTCCACACTTTGGCTTTATGCCCACAAATTCAAATTAGAGGTGATTTCTAGCTGCGATTCTTACAAAATGGACTCAGTGTACTTAATACTGGTACGTATTTGTGATTCGATGTGTTTTTAAGGTTGCTGAGTTACGAGTACTCAAGAAAGACTAATTTTTTTTAAGAGAAATACATATATTCTTATAAAATAGGAAAACTTTAGAAGTTTCTGGTTGGACAACCATGCTGCCAAAAAAAAGAGCAATTCCTGGTGGCAACTCGTAGGCTTATGGCTGGCTAAGTAGCTTTTACCTAAGTTGCAGAAGAATCAGCAATAAAGACAGACAGTCGGGTGAGCAAATCTCACACCATAAAGTTAAGGAATGAAACTAAATGTTCTTATTGATCATTCAGTAGGCATTAAACATTCTTAAAGGTTCGCCAAATGAAGGGTATGTGAAATTATAATAATCGACCACGAAGCCGAAGGTCGTGAACTAGAAATTAGTTAGTGTTTATATGACATGGCCTGCCTCTCCTTTCTAGTTCCAATGCAATGCAATGCATATGCAGGGGTCATGCCCCGAGAGCTGGTCCTACTTAAAAAGAAAAACTCTCGAGTACACTGGGAGGCCAATGTCTCAAAATTATTTCCAAGAAATTGTTCCTAAATAATAGGTGAGTTTTTAGCAACTCAGCTGTTTTGGTAGCTCAGCTGTTTTCGTGCAATATGTTACTGTTAAACATATTCAGTTTGGTCTATAATTTAACCATGATTTTTATTATCAAAATTCATGCTCGATTAGGAAAGATCATGGCGCTCGTTTTTAGTTGAATAGATACGTGAACGAAAATGACCGTATTTGGTGTGAAGAGCAGCCACAAACATTGCAAGACCGTACTTTTTCAAAGACAACGAAGTCAGAAACGTTATTGTGAATGACGAGCTCCCATTTTTTTTTATTTTTTGCCGAAAATGGAACAGCTGGACTTGGCTTACATGTGGTTTCAACAACATGGTGCCACATGCCAAATAGCACGCGAAACATTGGCCTAAGTGAGAGGCGAGTTCGGTGAGCAGGTTATTTCACGTTTGGGGCCGGTCTACATCGTGGGATTTAATGGCTTTAGACTATTTTTTTTTACGGATTTGTTAAGGCTCTTGCCTATAGGGACAAGCTCGCAACGGCTAACGCACTGGGTGCCAACATTGAAGAATTGTGGGGGGAGTGTGGCAAAATTGGACTCAAAGGCGTAGCCTCCCTCGCTCAACATTCACATGAAATCATATTTGTTTTAAAATTAAATCCGAGAAAAAAAATCATCCATTACAACAAGACTTTAGATGCACTAAAATAAATATTAAAAAATGGAATGGAATGTGGGTATTATTGCAGACCATTTATTAGGTGAAATGTTTGTGAAGATGTGGCAACCCCTAGGTTTACTTTCAATAATATTTTGTGCTTCATATGTAGATACTGTATGTATGTATGTATGTAGAGTATGTATGCAAATACGATTACCGTTGTTCTTTTTCGCTATACCCCGAAACTGGCATTCGACAAAATACTTCACGAATCAAATTAAGGCATCCCGATTGAACTTAGAAGCCATTTTCAAATTCGAAACAACTAACCTCTCTAACTTATCGATGCAGGCGTCTTGGTAGTCGTGTATCCATGTTACACCATTAAAATGGCAAACGCTGCGCATGTCTTCGGGTAATCTTTCAGGTTCCGGCCAATAAAACTGACTATCAATTATGGGTATAATGTTGCAATTTGAATTTAAAGCTGCAACAATTTCCTGCAAAAATGAAAGAAATTCAATTAAAACCTTTCCAAGTGAGTCGCCACAAAGTCTTACCCGATGCACCCAATCCTTGCACTCATTGTCATCGACACACCGTTCGAGGGCATTTGGTGTTAATACTAAAACGAAATTTTTCGCCTGACGAATACTGTTTAGCAAACCATTGTCGAATTTTCCAGCCTCCAAACGTTCAACGTCTATGAACACCGAGAAGCCGCGCAACTGCAGATGGACCTTTTGGGAACAACAAAGAAATTAAATTCCCCGCAAGAAGCTAAAGAAATCAAACAAAACCCGCTTACCTTAAGTAAACTGGCCAATTGTGAACCATTTGAACGCCTGTAACTAACAAACACGTCCAGCGTTTTGGCTATACTGTCCTCCGAAGAGGACAGTATGGCGTTTTCCAAATTCTTCACCGAAGTTAAAATGCGCAGTCTGTGTATGGAGTTCTTAATGCTGCACTCTTGTATCAGCATATCCTCATTCAACTGCGGCAATGAGTTCTTGTCGATGCCGGCATTAACCATGGAGTAGGTGTAGGTACAATATTCGGGACCGATTTCCGATAGGAAATGATGCAGTTTGGCGGTATCTTTCGATGAGTAGTCGGCCATGCGTTTCAGACTTTGCAATTCACGTTCGAACCTCTTAAGCAAAATGCCATTCAAAATTCCAATATCATCACGGAGATTTTCCTCGTTGAGCTTCAACAGCAGATCACCATCGACCCGGGACTCTTCGAACTGTTTTACGAATTGGCCAAAGCCGATTTGTTTAACCCACTCCTGGACATCTTCCACAGACCACAGCGGCACTTGTTGGGACAATTTGTGTGGTACCGTTTCGCCTATGAGGCGCAAGGCTTGCGCGGCAAACTTTGAGGCAATGGCATTTGGACAACTTGCCACCGTTTTGAGGGCCTCAATGGCACCAATTTCACGGAAGATTTCAGTGTTGCCTTGTTCGCGTTTTATGCCCGCCTCCATGCAGAAATGAAAGGCTGCCAAATTGCGGGCTTCTTCACGATTTGAGCTCAGCACCGGCACTAGACGCTGCAGCCAATGTTTGCTTTGGCCATGGGCATGGGCTAAATTTGATTTGGCAAACTCCGAGGGATCGTGTGTGGTCACAAAGGGTTCTACCAAATCCAAGCAGCCGGATTTCAATACTTCAGCTTCGATTTCTTTGTTCGCGACTAGGACGGCAATGGCCAGGCAGGCATAATACTTGATGTTGTCGTCGTTGTGAAAGGCCAAAGGGAACAGCCACATGGGCACCTTGCGATAGATCATGGCCTCCTGGTTCTCAGCACCACCATACAAAGACAAGTTGGCCAAGGCACTAGCGCAATGCCTCAAAGTCTCTACATCACTTGTGCGGCATTCGAAAAGCACAGCATCCAAACCGCCCAGTTTAATGACATCGGAACAGGTGCCCTCCGAGTGTTTGAACAAATGCTCCAAGATACCAGTACCCACACGTGAGTGCTCGGTGCTCTGGTTCTTGGTGCACACACAGGCCACATTCACTACCTTGTCCAGGCCATTGTCCACCACATGTGTACGATTTTCGGTAGTTAAGCATTGTTCAAGTAACTTGGCCGAGGAAAATTTGATCTGCATGTCGCCCTGCACACAATTTCTCATGAGCAGATCCAGACCGCCACTATTGCGCAGAGAATTGCACAAACTGTAGCCCAGCTCATGGCCATGGGTGGGCACTGCCCAGGCTCTTCGTATCACTTCGTTGATTTTATCCAAATACAAGGTTTCGTCGGAAGAGGCTTTCCTCTCCTGCAGCGAGCTCACACACGACGTCAACATGTCCGAGTACTTGTTTATGGCCAGCTCTATGTCCTTCTGGCCACTTGTCGAGCTCAGCTGCATGAGATCGTCCAAACGGAAATCAGCCAATTTGAAAAGATTGCCATTCGTGGTGGACATTTGTGAAGAGGAAGAGATCATTGTGCTGCCACCCGAGCTGGAAACACCTTTGCTGGTCATACTGTAATTGGCTTGGGCGGCCGACGAGACATGCTTCTCCTGGCTGATAATACCGTTCGAGGTCATTGTCTGTGACTGCTGGGACTGGGAGATGGCCTTCTTGTCAGCCGAAAACGAGTCACTTTGAACTTTAATACTAGCGGCCGCCACATTGTTGCTGGCTTGCTGGGTAACATCTCCGGCACGCAAAGAAAGAGCTTCCTGCAAAAGAGACACAATAAAGAGAGTGAGAGAGCTGCTATTATTTGTAATGAGGGAAGAGACATTTTACACTTAAAAAAACGGCTGATATTTGATAAATTTTTTTCTTTTGGGAAATTTATTTCATTTGTGTAATTTTGTGGGGGATGTGATAAATGATGTGAATATTTTTCAATGACTGAGCAGAGCTTAAGTTGGCAATTTCTTGCCCATTTAGAGGCGGGGCTTTCTAACCTTCTTTTGTTCAACTTCTATGGGAATTTCTCTTATGTTTTTTAAATTGACTGGTGAAGAACTTATTGCTTTGGGTGTATGATGATGATGATTTGTGTGTACTGACGACGAGTCTGACTGTTGTTGTGTCGATGAGGAGAAACTTAATTGCGGAAAATTCGGGGGTAGAGAATTTTTACGTACAGAACGCGAAGCTCTGCTGGCTGAGGCAGACATACGTGCTGATGATGATGACGACGATGATGAGGCAGAGGCAGCAGACGCTTGGGACATTTTATTGTGGGCTGACGAAGACGTCGAAGATGATGAGGCAGACTGTGATGATGATGATTGAGAACTTTTTGCACTCCCACTCATGGTGGCAGCTGTCGTTATGGTGGGCCCGGGCGGACCCTGTATCACATGTATTGGCTGTGGCGGGGGCGAGAGCGGACAATTGCTATCAAATCGACTCAGAGATGACGGCCGATTTTCGTTTACTACCGGCGGCGGTGAGAGTGGCATTTCAACAATAGGACTGGGTGATCGTGTGGGTATAAAATCTGATTGGCCACTAGAACGAAAGATGCCCTTGCGTACGGGCCAGGGAGCTTTTGGATTTTCCATGTTTCTTTCCTGTATGTTTTCTCTGTGCTGTTTTTGATTTGTTTTGCGATTTTCGAATTTTTCAATCTGTCTGAATGATATACACAATTCTTAATGAGAGCACTGACAACAAAAATGTTGTACAAATATTTACACGCACACACAAATAAGCTTAGATACAGACATTTAAACACACATGTGAGTATGCGGATGCCCGTATGGCATTAGCTACAGTTGGAAAATAAATACAAGAGATCAGTTGCAAGACAAAATAAACGTCATAAGAAAATGCGAACGAAAACAGAGAGTGAGATGAAAAAGCGTATTTCAATGTCAACCTTCACATAAACACACCCGCATTCAAATGAACGCGAAATTTCCTGGCCGCGTTAATTTTTCTTTTGGCTACAATATTTTTGTTTGCTTTCTTTTGAGAGTCAGTAGTTTAAAGGAGTTGTATGACACGGATTCCAAAGGCGGTTACTTTTTCCTAGTAACATTTTCAAAAAGGCAGAAAAGCTATTTTTTAATAGAGCTGGCTAATATTCGATTTTTAAAATTGTAGGCAGTTTTTAAGAATGCACTCTTTCACAACTCTGCTATAAACCATTTTTTTTGTTTCTGTTTCTCAGAAAAAATTAAATTCTTTTTAACAATTTCTAGTTAATAAAAATATAATATAAATTTTAATCGAATCTACTAGAGTATTTTATCACCCTCCGCTCACCACGTGGTGGGTATCGGCAGCAAATACTGTCCAGCAAATTTGCGGCCATTAAGCGAATTAAAGAAAATGTTAGCATAAAAAAATAATAAAATGAAATTAAATAAAAATTTATTTAATTTTTTTTATAAAAAAAAATTATAATAAAGGGCTTATAAAATAGATTTTTATATAAAAATTCGTTTTATTACTCTATTATAAATCAGACAAAATTTTTATAAATTAGTATTACGTTATTTTAACACAAAATTTCAATTTAATTGTGCTGTTTTTCCCGAAATAATATTTTATAAAAATTAAACATTACGCTTACGAAAAACCAAAAGTTCTCGATGTTCTTGTCTTGGAAATACACTGAGCACATTTTCCAAATATCAAAAAAAGCATCCAAGTGTCTCAGTGTTTTAAGGCAATTTAAGACATATGCTACTCCCTCTGATCTTTTCTCTTATGCTACCTCTGTCTGACCGATAATGTACTTCAGTCCTTATGTATGAACCGGAGCTTTAAAGTCTATTTTGACTAAGAAGCCAACTCTATTGACGTGTTCACAATAGAACTTGTAGCCTATTATTGAATAGCAGAAGAGTTCCATGTACTTTGTACAAGTTCAGATGAAGTGTGTAGCTTAAGAATTCTTTGAGATAAATATTTTGGGTTAAAAAGAATAACCTGATATACGCACAATTTTCATTGCAAAGAGATATAAATTTCGTGGTATCAAAATCGCCAGTCTGGTAAGGCTATCAGCTGTTAACTATCTGTCACCTGAAGTGTCATTTACATAGAATTAAGGCTCATTTAAGAACGAGAGAACATGTAAAAATAGTAAAAACAGGGCTGATTTTGGTTTTACTGCACAAGAGATTTAATGTGGTTAGACTTTTTTGCAATGCATCGTCAAAGACCGTGTCTAACCTATTAATTTCCTAACGTTGGAACTCTTGAAAACCACGATTTGTCAATTTATCGACAAAATACAGTGTAAAATGTTTGCAAAAAAGTCGTTCAAAAGGATCGGTGATTGCAACCAATCCAGAGGTGGCCATTTAAATGACTGATTTCATCGAAATCATGGCTTTATGTGTGTTTTATTCATCTTTAATTTTGAAACCAAAACCTATTAAAAACTAATAATCCATTACAACAGCGTACGTTTGAGCATAAAGGGTTAAAATTTGTTTTACAGCTCGAAGGACCACATAAACAATTCCTCTTATTGTTTCTGTGTTTCGTAGGCAGAACAGAATTCGTGCTATAAATTTTGTTCCAGTTTGTAAATTAAGTCGTACAGTTACAGAGTCGTAAACAGTCTGCTCGAAGGACCACATAAACAATTCCTCTTATTGTCTCTGTGTTTCGTAGACAGAACAGAATTCGTGTTATAAATTTTGTTCCAGTTTGTAAATTAAGTCTTACAGTTACAGAGTCGTAAACAGTCAGCTCGAAGGACCACAAAAACAATTCCTCTTATTATCTCTGTGTTTCGTAGACAGAACAGAATTCGTATTATAAATTTTGTTCCAGTTTGTAAATTAAGTCGTACAGTTACAGAGTCGTAAACAGTCAGCTCGAAGGACCACAAAAACAATTCCTCTTATTGTCTCTGTGTTTCGTGGACAGTACAGAATTCATGTTATAAATTTTGTTCCGGTTTGTAAGTTAAGTCGTACAGTTACAGAGTCGTAAACAGGCAGCTCGAAGGACCACATAAACAATTTCCCTTATTATGTCTGTGTTTCGTGGACAGAACAGAATTCGCCTTATAAATTTTGTTGAAGTTTGTAAATTAAGTCGTACAGTTACAGTTACAGAGTCGTAAACAGGCAGCTCGAAGGACCACATAAACAATTTCCCTTATTGCGTCTGTGTTTCGTGGACAGAACAGAATTCCCCTTATAAATTTTTTTTAAGTTTGTAAATTAAATCGTACTTTATGCTTGTTATTGTTAAATATGTATATATTTTTTTGTTAACAAGACTTGAAATGAAACGCTTGCAGGCAACAGGTGGTGTGTTTAGTGTCATTGACGCTTGTGTGTTAATTAAGAATTTAACGAATTAATTGTGTTTACAAAACGTTTTGTTTTAATACAAATTTCTCAAATTAATGCCTTTCTTTAGCTACACCAAAAACATATTACAAACGAATAAAAAACATTTCACAGTTAATAAAAGCAGAAAAAAATAAAGCTCACATAAGTGCGAAGTCTATAGCTCATGGCGATATTTATACAAAACAAACAAAAAAAAATGTATTTTATTTAAATTTATAAATTTTTTAAAAGAACTTGTGAAAAGCAAAATGTTTGTTCAAAATATTATTAAAATGTAACGGGGCTCTTTACTTCCTGGTTGAATTTGTGCTCTTTTAACTCTTACACTCGTTCTCTTTTGTTTTCCTCTCTTTTATTTTTATTTTTTCAATTTCTACGATAGGAAATTCTAAAACGCTGTATTTTTCGCTGTGTTAATTTTAGACTGTTAGTGATGACCTTTTGACACGTTTTAAAGGTCCTTTTTCTTTTATTTTTTTATTTTCAAAGAACAAATCGTTTTTTAAAACTCTTCAGATTTCTTTCTTTTAATTGTTCATTTCTATTTTCTAATTCAGTGTTGATGAGCACATGTGTATTTATAAATAAAATTTAATTCCACCGAAAAAGCAGACAGGCAGACGAAACAGTAAATTTATAAAAATAAAAAAGGAAAACAAATCGATTTAGGAAGTGTACTCGTATGCGAACATCTCGATCGTTACTTTCAATGCACTGTTTTATGTAGAAATTCAAAATTAAATTAGATATTTTTTTTATTTGTTATTATTTTCTATTCGTCGAGTGTTTTATACACTTGTTTGTATTTCTTTTTCCTTTCTTTTATTCTAGAAAATAAAATGCTTTTTATTTTTATTTTCTCTCTTTTTTTCTCTAAAATATATATTTAAATTATTTCCGCCAGAACTTAAAGCCGTTCGTTATTGTGTATGGTTCGTTTTAGACTGACGGACTGATACGTTTGAAATTTATTTCGAATATTATTTTGGTGTATTTTTTCGAAAAGAAAATTAAATAAATAAAAAGAGATAATTAATAGAAAAAGATCATTTTTATTTTGTGTTTTAATTTTAATTAATCAAACATAAAGAGAAATCTTCACTCGAGATCTTCTTGTGTGCTTTTGCTAAGAGTGCAACGAATGAGCTCTCTGCTCGAGTTTTTAAGGAATCATTCATCGAATTTATTTTAATAATACTCTTACAACAATTTTTTACACTTTTGCCAATATTTAAATAACTTTGCGTAAAAGAACTCTTGGGTTCAATATGTATTTATAAAAAAAATAAAAAGTAAAAACGTTATATTCGACCGGGTCGAATCTTAAATACCCTCCAAATATTTCGTAAATAAAATTAAAATGTTTAACTGGGTGGGACAGAGTTCCTTTATATAATATCGTATGTCAACGCCCACTGAAGGGGGCGGGGTCCAAAAATGGACTATTTCTTGTTTTCCACAGAGGAACGTATGGCCATTGCTAGACCGTCTTAGACTTCATCCCTGATCAAGAATCTATATACTTTATGGGGTCCAATTCTCTTTGGAGGGTATTAAAACTGTATTTTGGGGGGGTCGCTCTGTTAAGGGCCGTGGGGGAGACATTTCACCTTTGCCAGACTATTCTAAAATTAAATATTTGGGATAATTAAATGTGGAATTTATTATGTGAGTGAAGATAAATATGCCGAGTTAAACATGTTTTGACGTAAGCAGTTACGAAATAACGTATTTAGCTGTGAAGTTATATATGTTATGACGTAACGAAATGGCAAACAGTGAAGTTTTTTTTTTATGAAAATCCATATTTAATAAATTTTTTGAGCATTTTGTGAACATTTTTACAGGCCATGAAAGGTTAATTTATAGGCCATGAGAGTGTGTGATCTTGGAGGGATTTTACCCCCAGTGGCCAAATAAGGAGTTGGCATTATTATTATTATAGAATTATTATTATAGAATTATACATTCTCAGCTTATGCTGGAATTGACGTACCGGGTCTAAGACCAAAGGTTACGCTCTGTGGGGATATAATCCATCTTTTATATCCGTTATCCTAATGTTTCCCTCACTATCGTCGTTGCTTTTATTAGAATTGCCTTTTGCATTTCAGTTAATGTTTTTACATTAGGGTCTATTATTATTATTATTATTATTATTATTATATGAGGCCATAAGCACCGCGACCCAAAGGATCTTTTGTGCAGCCCAAGTGTTCACTGATGTAGACTGAGGCTGCGAATAAAGCCAATTACTCTACCCGTACACCTCTCCTGGAGTCATAAAATTGCCTCCAAGGAACCTCCTCCTGCACGACACCACTGCCGGACAGTCACAGAGAACGTGCTCCGGTGTCTCCTCCTCTGTTCCGCAGAGTCTACACACTTTGGTCTCAGAATTGCCCATGATAAACTGGTGTCGTCTGAGACCGCAGTGTCCGGTAAACCAACACGTTAATAATCTGAGGTCATTCTTGTTCATCAGCATCAATTTTTGGGATTTGTTTTGAGATAACGTAATGAAACGTTTCGCTTGCCTAAGGCCGTGAAGGGTTTTCCAGTGGCGATTAAACTCCATTTGAGCCCAGGAGTTATTTTGTTCTTTGACATATCCTCTTGAGATGCCAAAGAAGGCTTCCGGTCCTATAAATCTACGATGGGCTTCTCTATTTGCTAGACACTCAGCCCGTTCGTTTCCAGCATGGTCCCTATGGCCAGGCACCCAGCATAATGTCAGTTTGCTCTGAGCGCCTAGTTCTATCAGCGATGTGACACAGTCCATAACAAACCCTGACATGATGTCATACAAGGTTATGGCCTTGAGCGCTGCCTGGCTATCAGACATCAAATAGATACGAATATTCTTATATTTTCTCCTCAAGCATTCTCTAGCACATATGAATGTGGCATAGACTTCCGCTTGGAAGATCGTAGGGTACTTACCCATGGAAGGACTTGGCATGCATTGCCAGTAAATAAAAAATGATTATGGGGGTGTCTTCTATCTTCTATGCGAATTTTTCTAGACATAAAATACTTTTTAAAGTAAAAATACTGCTGAAATTATAGTTTTATGAAAGTTCTTTGAAAGTCAGAACTACTCGTAAATTATTAACCCCCATATTCATAAAAAAATAAAACATATTTGAAATCTGTTTTAAGAAAATTTGTATTTGATTAAAATACATTTCAAACTCATTTTAAATTTTATGAATACCGGGGTAATAATTTAACTGCTGTTAGCAATTTTAATTTTCGAGTTTTCCTTCAAGATCTTCAGATTTTATTTTTCTTATTGCCAGAGTTAAATATTTATCAAATCATTCCTTATCTAAAATGTCATTGAAATCTTTTTAGCATTTGCGAATTTCTATTATTTTAATTTTCTTCTGTTCTTTTAAAGAATTCTTTGCAAAGTATTAAAATAAATGATGTCAATAAATAAAACACATGTTCTACACAATTCTAGAGTAAAATGTCAGTATGTCTTTTTCACCCTACACAGATCTGGTTAAATATGATTGATTTGGGATGCAGAATGCACAAAGTATATTTTACTGCAGTATTTCTGCTGTGCATTGCAATGAAATAACTGAAATACTGATTGTTTTAATTCGAATAAGTTTAATTAAAAAATGTTCGCTTTAATTCAAAAATTTAAATAATTTTAAATAATGGTTTAATGAAACGAAATAACAATTTTTAATTAAATATTTCACACTTTGACTTTTAATGCAATTGAAGAGCAGATTAATTTCGGTATTGCATCAGAATCTTGTAAATGTGCAACTTTTACCAATTACGTTGCGCTTTGCGTCGTAATTTAGGTTGGACTGCAATTATTGGGCCTTATTAAGGTTCTCGATTCGACTCGAAAGAATATAATAAATTAAAGCAAAATGAAAGACTTTTCTTTAATCTATTACAAACACTCGAGTCGATTCGAGAACGGTAATAAGGCCGATTATTTTTAAATTAATAAATAAAATGTTGTTCATCACTCGAGCCGTAGTCAAAATCATTGCTTGTCACTTAAGTTTTAACGCTTAAAGTGTAACGCTTTTTTGCAAGGGATTTTTTTTAGTGAAATGAGAAATTCATACTCGATGGACTTACCAGTCAGTGTTTGTTAATTTAATAAAATTCTATTAAATTGCCATTTAAAATTTTGATGTTTTGGAAGGCTGCCAAAGACTTTTGAATATGTAGTAATTAGCTCATTGAATAAATTTATAATTTGTCAAATTATTTGTTTTCATACACAAAAACAACATGTTGTAAAAATCCTAGGGCGGGTGATTAGACAATGATTTATAGCGCTCTTAAGTTGTTGTCAATTATTTTGGGGAAAAAAAAGTATTTTCAAATATTTCTATTTTCATTGATTGTTTGAATTGAAAACTCAAATTATTTCTTTGAAAGCATAATCAATTTTGGAATCAGAAATGGTGACAGGGTTATTATGGGTCTGGCATTATATGTGAAGTTTCCTCAATATTCATATGCGACCCCATATTGCGGGTCCTTATGAATAGGGAAGTGGAATAAATAATGTCCCTCTGTCAGTTCGGTTTTCCGAAGCCACCAAAATAGCCAGAGACTTATTTACAGTCGACTCCGCTTTACTGGAAATAACCAAAACGCAATTTTTTCAGTTATCCGATTTTTCTCTAAAACGTAGTTCGGATTACTGAAATTTGTTACAGTTAAGCGTATTGCTTAAAATCAGTAAAACAATATTTTTTATATCAAATCTCAATTTAACGTAAAAATTTTATTTAAAAAAAAATTATTCATAGGGCACTGCTACACGTTCAATATATATTGTGACATTTGGATCGCGATCCATTTTGATGGATTGGTGGACCACGAGCGTATGCTACATGTTCAGTATTTACGTTATTTTTGTGCTGTGCGAATCATTTATTAAAAAAAATGTCGCGAGAAAACAAAAAAAAAAGCTTTAGCCGACGAGTCCCACAACTCTGGCAATGCCTCCAAATTAAAAATGAGGTTTTTGAAAATAATTTTTTCGGTCGTTACTTCCGATTCCACCGGCAGAAGCCACTCGCTTTCGCTATCTTCTGCCATTACCCTTTTAAAACAAACTTTACACAAATGTAATAAACTTTTTTCTTTTTATTTGTTAAATTTTTTTCACTGAGTCTTTTATTTTATTTGTTTTATTTCACTTCTTATTAACCCTTAATAGCCTGATTTTTTCTTTTGGCCGGAAAAAAATCAGTGTTATAAAACTTGCAATTCTAAACATATTTTACTCTACAACTTTCTTCGCAATTTCTATTTACCTGAAAAATTTAACAAATGCCTGGTTCGTTCCTAGCGGGACCAGTAGGCTATTAAGGGTTAACGTATCGCCATATAATATCATGAAAATGCTACACGTTCAATATTTATCACGCGATCCGCGATCCACGATCTGGATTGCATATTTTAGGCCATTCTGCGATATAGATCGCAATCCATCAATACTGCATGCTACACGTTCAATAAATATCGCGATACTGGATTGCGTTCAATATGTATTGAACGTGTAGCAGTGCCCATAGAATTATTCATTTTGTTGTTGAAATTCTTCACGAATTCCTCGAAAATGTCTAGCCACTTGCATTAACAATATAATAAAAAAATACAATAAAGTACGTAAGAGCGAAAAGGACAAATACATTTTGCTATTTAATTTTTTACAGGCCAAAACATGCACAATTTTTTCAGCCTTAAGTTATACAATAGATTTCTAATAAATAAATTTGTCATTGTTTATTTTTTCACTAAAGCGAAGTAAGTTTCATACAAAACGTAGTTGTGGGCTTGCTTTTGGTTTTCAGTAATACGATATTTTCAGTAAAGAGATGTTTCGCTAAAGCGAAGTGAATACGACTAGCTGCGCTTAAAATCAGTGCGGGGATTTGTATCGCTTTCAGTAATCCGATTTTTTTCAGTAAAGCGTGTTGCGCTAAAGCGGATTCGACTGTATTCTTAGGCTGATGAATATGCGAAATGGCCCCAAAGAGACTGCTATTGAAAATTAGTGACAGTTAAAATACAATTCCAGAGATGGAAAATTTTAAATTATTTTGCTACATAAAAGTAATTAGCAGAAGCCATATGCTGGAAAAAGAAATGAAGGCATTATAGCGACCGTTACCACGTATAATAAATTAAAAATTTTTTTTTTAAAGAAGTCTACTTTAACCAAAACCAGTACATCCTGTCGTTACCAAATTGCATGTAGTTACGACAACATATTTTTCCAATTTTATTGCACTTCTCTCTATTAATTAAACATTTACCTTCAGTTTTTCCAATAATGGCTTATGACGGCGGTGTTTGGAATAAAACATTATTCTGGGACGGATTATATTTTTTGTTATTGCACAGCCACACAACGAAAATAATTTCGAATTTAACATGTTTATGTAGTTTTTGCACTAAAGTAATAAATATTTCACTATAAATAAATTAAAAAGAAAAATACTGGTAACCCATCCTGACAGGAAAAGTATCACAAAGACATTTTAACAACTTCCACCGACTACAACTACTAAATGTGACAACAAAATGTGTGGAAACAAAGAAAGTTGTTGAAATCCTTTTGGTTGCTCTCTTTTAAAAGAGAGACACCAACTACACAAATGACTCTTTTAAGTGAAAAATCAATAAGTCTGCATGACAAATGGGATTTCTAGTTTAGTTTTCTTTTTCATTTTAGTAATAAAAATGTTTTTTAACTACTTTCTCTAACTAAACTACAAATTTTCACTTTCACAGAATTTTAATAACAATTTTTCCCAGAATTTTTTTTTGTGCTAAAGAATTTTTGTTTTTTATTCAAATTCTACTAAATTTATATACTCCATGTCCTTCATTATTGGTATTGCAAGCGTTTTGTTTTTGCTGTCGCCTATAACTCAATGTTCAACACACTTGTTAAAATCCTTAGATTGCGTGCCAGCTGCGCGGTGTTAACTGGCAGCCAGAGCTGCAGAGAGACTATTAAGGGCGTTGCGTGTTTAAACGCCATTTGTGTAATTCAGTTACTAGAAGTCATTCTAATGCAAAAATCCCAACTTTTGCAAAACCAAATATGTAATAAAAATAAAAAAAGAACAGATAAAGTCAAAGTACGACCATGTTGTGTTTTTATTACACACCCTTTTGATAGCCGACGATAACAATGAACTTAACAACCACTAGAATTTTTTAGGGTCAACATGGGATGGGGAAGTACACAGTTTTTATAACAGATATTATTTATTTTGTAATCTGCTGCTGATTGATTTGGAGGGAACAGCAACAGGTTTGCCACGAAATCTATAAATTCAACAAACTATTTATTTATTCGATACTGTCAGACGCTTGATATTCATATCATATTTAAAATGGATTGGAAATTATTTATTTCTTTGTATTTTTTTGGTACATTAAAAACTTGCATCATCCATATTCATAGTCAGTATTTTGCAATATTAGACCTTAACACGGGTGTTGAATTCGCTTGAGAATTTTTTTTTTTTTTATCTTGGACCAGCACTCAGGGAATGACCCCTGCATATGCAATACATTGCGCTGGAACTGAAAACGAGGGGATAGTATTGAGGGGACAGACTAGGAAAGATGAGAAGATAGACAGTTTTTTTGTAGCTATTTCAACCTTTTTTACTTCGTCGGCTAATTTTTGGCTACAGGACCGAGAAATTGTAATAGATTAAAGGAAAAAAAATAAATTTTTTTATTTTTGGAACGAAGTTTCTTATGGGACGATGCGGATGGGTGCCCTAACCGGGGAAAAACGTCCGTAACGTAAGATATTCGGCCTGATTGCGTAAAGTGTTGGCGTTTTTTGTACAAGATTAAATAAACATACACGCAGTTTTCTTTAATCTACTACGAAATACGACTGAGGCGTAAACGCCAACGCCTTACACAATCAGGGGGATTTTGTTTCTAAATCAATGTTGAAGACGTATGAGTAATACGATGCCATACAAACAAATATTAATCATACGCAGGCGTACCGTGACAGAATTAAATTTCGTTTGGGAACAAAATTAATTCTGTAAAAAAATCATAATAGAAAATTTATACCCGAATAATTATTTTCTTTATACCTCGAACAGAACTTAAAATTAATATTTTTATAATGAGGAACTTCGTTCCTATCCGGTGTCCCACGACACCACACATCTTTTTTATTTAATACAAGCTGCCCCAGTTGATTCCGCAACCGTAGTGAGGTACTTCCTATTAAATTTTTTTTTTCATGAAATATAGTTCAAGAATTTTTGTTAAAGACTAGTTTTTAAAAGAAGCTCCTTTTTAAAAAAAATTAGTACATACCTTTTATTAAAAAAAATTCTTTTAAAAATATATAGTTTCAAAAAGGCATGCTTATTTAAAAAGGTACTTTTTTTAAAGGTACTTTATTTAAAAAAGTACTTTATTAAAAAAGTACTTTATTAAAAAAAGTACTTTTTAAAAAAAAAGTACTTTATTAAAAAAAGTACTTTATTAAAAAATTACTTTATTGAAAAAAGTACTTTATTAAAAAAGTACTTTATTAAAAAGAGTACTTTATTGAAAAAAGTACTTTATTAAAAAAAGTACTTTATTAAAAGAAGTACTTTATTAAAAAATTACTTTATTGAAAAAAGTACTTTAATAAAAAAATTCTTTATTAAAAAAAGTACTTTATTAAAAAAGTACTTTATTAAAAAAAGTACTTTATTAAAAAATTACTTTATTGAAAAAAGTACTTTATCAAAAAAGTACTTTATTAAAAAAGTACTTTATTAAAAAATTACTTTATTGAATAAAGTACTTAATTAAAAAATTATTTTATTACAAAAGTAACTTTTTGTACTACTACTTTCTTTATAAAAGCCTTTTAAAAATTACTTTCTTGAAATATACTATCTTTGTAAAAATTTGGCTTTTAAAACCAGATGATTTTTAAATGGATACTTAAGAAAAGGTAGTTTTAAAATTGGTGACTTTTAAGAAAATTACTTTATTGAAAAACTTATTTTAAAAAGGCACTTTTTGAAAAATGTGCTCTTTAAAAGAAGAAAGCACTTTTTTTAAAAAAGTACTCTCTAAAAGAAAAAAGTACTTTTTTTTAAACAAGTACTCTCTAGAAGAAAAAGGTACTTTTTTAAAAAATTACTATTAAAAAGAGATAGTTTTCAAAAAGATACTTTTTGAAAAAGGCACTTTTTTAAGAAAGTATTTTCCTCGAAAAAGGGTTTTTATAAAAATAGGTACTTTCTTTAACAAAGTCTTTCTTCAAAAAGCACTTTTCCAAAAATAGGTACTTTTTTAACAAAGTACTTTCTTCGAAAAAACACTTTTATAAACATAGGTACTTTCTTTAACAAAGTACTTTCTTCGAAAAAGCACTTTTCCAAAACTAGGTACTTTCTTTAACAAAGTACTTTCTTCGAAAAGCACTTTTCCAAAAAAAGGTACTTTCTTTATGAAAGTACTTTTTAGAGAAAGGTACTTTTTAAAAAATTACTTTTAAAAAAGATGTTTTTTAAAAAGGCACATTTAAAAAAAAGTACTTTCTGTGAAAAATCCCATTTCTGAAAAATTAACTTCTTTTTTGAAAAAGCGTTGCTTTCTTTGTAAAAAGGTGTTTTAAAAAAAATATTTAAAAATGCACTTTTTAAAAAAGGTAATCTTTTTGAAAAACTACCTTTCTAAAAGAGTATTTGCTTTGAAAAAGTACTTTTCTAAAAAGGTACTTACTTTGAAAAAGTACTTTTCTAAAAAGGGTACATTCTTTCAAAAAGTACTTTTCTAAAAAGGGTACATACTTTGAAAAAGTACTTTTTGAAATTAAGGCAATTTTGCTTTTTTGAAAAAGATAATTTTTTTTCTGACAAAGGTATTTTTTAGAGGTACTTTTCTTATTACTTTTTAAAAAAAATGGACATTTGTAAAAAGTATCATTTTAAAACCAAATTTTAAAAAATGTTGTTTTTAAAGATGGATATTTTTAAAAAGGTGCTTAAAAGCTTGTTTTAAAATTACTTCTGTAATAAGATACTAATTATTAAATCGGCAGAAGAGGATATTTTTATCAAAATGTACCAATTGTCTAAAAAGGCAGCCTGTTTTAAAAATTAATTACTTAATTTGTGCTGGCTAAACAGAATAAAAATGTTTTGATTTATCTGAGCAAAAGATCCAATCTTTTCTATACAAAAAACTAATAATAAACTTCTGTTGAAAGCTTTCAAAAATTATTAAAAATTAGCGAAATATTGGTTAAAAAAAAATATTTATTTTGTTTAATTATAAAGAATTTCTGTTAATTTCCTTTATGGTTTATAAACAAATTTGTTGCGGTTTTTTTTGTTACTTAAGACATTTAAGGTTTTAGGTGACGATATTTGCATGTTAAAATTAAAATGTAAACTAACAGCAAACTGCTATTTAACATTTAAATAAATCATATTGTTTCTATTTTTCAACTCTTACCAACATCTTTACCATCAACGAAACAATCAAGTCGCTCTGACGACGCCCACTATTTCTAATTGTAATAATTTTGGTAAATATTTATGATTTCTTAGAAAATTTATAATTGACTTATTTGGGGTAGATGTCAATTACTTAAGCACGTGTGTGTTTGAAATACTTTGTGGACTGACGTCATGTTTACAACAATTTCTGAATGTATGTATGCACTTGTGCCTACCAGGGTTAATCCTTTTTACGTTTTGTGTGTTTTTCTTTTTTTTTGGCTTTAATAGAAAAGTTTTCAAATGAATTTTGTTATAATATTTTAGTTTTATAAGAGTGTGATTGTGCTCCATAAAGATACTATTTTATCCCGTGCACATACTCCTACATAATTTTAATATTGCCAAATATGTACTTACACACACAGACACACATGTATATATGTATGTATGTGTGTATAGGATGTGTAGCAGGATTTTAACATTATCAGCTTGATAATACCGATACAATAATAAAATACCGAACGATTACAATGTGTTTAGAATAAATCTATTAATAAAAACAAAATTCGGCCACTTAAATTAACGTCAAATTAAGTCAATGGGAAAACTATCCAAGATTATCCGGTCCTTGCGGCATACCCGATGGCCTGATGTAATTCATAGCCAAATGGTTTAATGAAGGAGTTGAAAGTTGCAACATCTGCTTGCCAATTGAACCAGTTTACAATAAAGTAAGCAGCTGAAGTAGCTATTTAACCACTTACTTGTAAGGCATTATAAAAGTAATTGATTTTTCTTCCTTTTTAACTTATCGCTAATACGAAGCCATGACTTTTTTTTACCTTGGACTAGCACTCAGGGGATGACCCCTATATATGCAATGCATTGCGCCGGAACTGAAAACGAGGGGATGTATTGAGGGGACAGATTTTTTTTTTACTTCGCCGGCTAATGAACATGGGTGTTGTTACTCTGCTTTTAGTAGATGATAGTGTCAGTCGCTGCCAATTATGTTCAGTGACCAGTGACTATGCCGTCATCATTGAAACAGGCTGGCAACAACTAACACAACCGCGCACTTATGCTGATCAGAAGAATTCAACAAAATATTTCATGACTCAGCGCGGGCTCGAACTCAGGTCCCTCCGCTTCATAGTCTCGTGTTCTACTACTTCAGCCAACAGCACCCCACTTGGATTTAAAAATAAAATAAATTGTGAATAAGAATTGTGTATTTTCTTTTAAATATTTTTCAGCTCCAAGTAAGTGGAAAAATAAGCAGTAGAATTTTTCGTGAAATGCAAGTGCACAAGTAATAGAGTGTCCCCTTGCTTTTTTACTCGTCAAAGCAAAAAAATTTAAATTTTTTTTTACTTCCCAAACGAAAAATAAATTACCCTACACTTAATTGCTTACAAGTAGGCAAAGTTCTTTTAACCGGCACCCCGTAAAACAGTGTAGTTGGAACAACTCTACTTACATGTATTACAGCAGCATTTTCTTCTGTCTTAATACCATCAACTTCCATGCGATTGCGTGACGCTGCCGCCGCCTTCGCCTGTTGATAATCAATATCACCCGTTTGTAAACGTTTACTTTCGGCCAAATTACTAGTGGCCTGTTCCGAACTGAAACCATCTGTTACCACTTTTGTTTTCGATTCAGTTTTAGTGCGTTTTTCTTCGAATTTAACTGTATCCACAATGGTGCCCTTGGAGCCGCTCAAACCATTTGTGGACAACTGATTTGAGGCCTTAACAAGATCCATATTTAAATTCATATGATCATCATCGTGTTCATGATCGTCGGGAAATGTTATATGAGGTTCACTATTGCCATCGACAATATTCTCCAGAGAGGAGCGTAATCTTAAACGAAAGAACATTAAAAAATATTTCACTAAATTCTTCTATACGAATTATTGTCAAAGAAAAAAAACTTACTTTTTCTTAAGTTTATTTATGGCATCTGAACTATTGAGCGCATTCAAATTGCTGAGATCGTTTATGGAGGGTGGCTGATGACTAAGGGTACCCGTTGATCCTGATAGGGCGGGTGTATTGTTGCGGCCTAAGGCCAAATCGTTAATTTCTGACATGGAATTTTTGAATTCGCTCATATCGCGTTTCAGTGCTGCCGCTTTCATTTCTGTTGAGGTGGATGAAGAGGAGGACGATGATGAGGACGACGTGATGTGATGTAGACGTGATTTCTTTTCAACACGCGTTGTTGTACTGCTATTGACGACCTGAAAATTATAAAATAAGTTTTTTTTTTTTAATTTTATGCTAAAAATGTGGAAACATTATTATTATTATTATATTCTGATATTTTTAAGCTTAAGGTCTCTTTATTTTAATTTAATTCTTAATTTCAATATTTCGTCACTCCTTTGTGTGACTTCTTTAGGAAATTATTTATTTTATTAAAAAATTATTTTATTAAAGAATTATTTTATTAATTTCCTGAAGAAGTCACACAAAGGAGTGACGAAATATTGAAATTAAGATCTAAATTAAAATAAAGAGATCTTAAGCTTAAAAATATCAGAGTATAATAATAATTAAAAAGAGGTCAAGAAACCAGAGGAATTTTAGAAACATTATTTATAGTTAATTTTATATATTTGAGTATTTGTTGTTTTACACAATTTTTTTTAAAGTTTATTCATGCTAATTCTTTTCCCAAATGTACAAAAAAAAGTTCGAAATTATTTATATTGTGCATATCTGCACGAAAATACCTTTTGAACCTTAAATATTTCATCAATATTGGTGTACGATAAAACATTGAAAATTGTACCACAAAAGTATGTGTTGCATGTTAATACATATGTTTTTTTCTGTATTCTGCATATCTGCACTAAAATTCCTTTTAAACTATATATATTTCGTCAATATTGCTGGACAATAAGATAGTCAAAAAAGTACCACAAAATATGTTTGGTGTGGGCATATATAAAATTATTTATATTGTGCATAACTGCCAGCAAATTCCTTTTAAATAATATGTGTTTGATTAATATTATTGGACGCTAAATTACTTGAAACGGTACCACAAAAATATGTCTGGCTTATTTATGTTGAATTTAGAAATTAACTCAAAACGACTAAATTTAGCTAACTTTTTTTTTAACGAAAATATCTTTTTTCTCAATCATGGTACTCCTCAGAAAGAAAAAAATTATTAAACCTTAATTATATACTTTTTTTTGCTTTTTCGAAAATTAAAAAAAAAAACGAAAATATTACATATTTCTTTAAAATCGATACACTAGTTTTAATATTATTTAAAATTAATTGATTGAGTGTGATGAATGAAAATTGTCATACTCAAATTTTAAACAATTTCTTTGAAAATTTTCCATAGTGCAGTGTTAACTGTGTACAATTCCTCTTGGCTGAATATACAAATTTTAAAGTTTTTTTTATTCTTCCTTAGTTCTATTATTTTTTTTGTAAATTTTTCTTATCAAGCAAAATATTTCTTATCGGATTTTATTTTATTTTTCTATTTACCCTCAATTTGCTGTTTTTCAAATGGCAAAATAAGTAAAAAAAATTAGTTGTTGCCTTTCAGCTCTTTAACTATAACAAATGTTAGGTTTATCGAAATGTTAAACGATTTAGGGCCGGCAAAATGACACTGACATTCAAGATAAAAAAAAATTCTTCACACCTCAAAGTCTGCTTATTATTTTGGCAATAAAATATTTTTAAAAACGTTGTATTAAATGGAAATATATTAATAGAAATTCGATTATGTAATGAAAACAGATAATCATAGAAAAAACTTCACCAAAGGACCGCTGTTATCGGCCAAAAACTATTTAATGACACTCCTAGCGAATGTTTAATGATTCTCTTACTGTACGCAATTGATTAAGTGCTTTTTTCCTGGAATATTTTATTTATATTTTTGGTGGGATAATACAAAAAGTTTGCCAAATTCCCAAAAAAAAAAGAAAAAAAATAATGATAATAGTATTAATAATAATAATTAAAAATAAAATAATGAAAAAAATAAACCAATTTTTTTTAAATAGTTTTGATCATTTGAATTCATATAATTTATTGCCTAAGATTCGTCATATTAAATTTGGAAAGAAGTTAAATATTCCAAGAAGTAGGGAAACATCTACAACAATATAATTTTACTAATTCTAACAGTAGAACAGAACAGCTGTTTTCGTTTGCCGCTACACTTTAGTCATTGGTCAATTATGTGTATAATAATAATCTTTGTAGGAAAAAAAAACCCTTCAAAGAACTCAATAAGAATATGAACTTTTGATTTGGAAGTCGTGTAATTTCAGTTTCCTTTGCAAAAATTAAAATATTTCGTTGCCTATTTAATGGGTTCAAATACATGCCTGCAAAGTTAAGAAAATATTTATAGGTCATTCTTTTGTGGAAAAAAGTGTTGCTTTATAAAGAGATTTTTCCCGTGTAAATATTGAAGTTTTAAATATTATCCTCTCCTTCATAAAAATTTTGCTATTTTATTTATTTATTACACATGTTTTTGTGGTACACTTTTAACTACTTTATTGTCCATCAACATTCATAAAATATTTATATTTTAAAAGTTATTTTCATGCTAATAAGCACTATACAAATAATTTTATATATAAATAGGACAAATACATATTTTTGTGGTACACTTTTAAGTACATTATCATCCAGCTATATTGATGAAATATTTATAATTTGAAAGCTATTTTCATGCAGATGTACACAATGTAAATAATGATTGTAATTTTTTAGCATAAAACTTAGAAAAAGTCAAAGTTCAATTTGATTAAAAAGCAGCCATAAAATTGCTTTATTTCATACTTGCCACTAAATTTAATTAAGATTTATAAAATAAAATTCCTAATATTAAATTCAAAATAATATGGACAATATATCCTAAGGAAGAAGATAAAATCAACATCCACACAGTGGGGCAGAATAGCATAATATTCAAAAACTGCAAAATTTTCATAAAAAAATACACAAGTTAATCTTTTGACAAGACAAATGGCTCAAATTGCTTTTATTAAACCGAAAATATTGAGAAAGGCAAATTTTACAGCATCATTTTGTTTTGTTATTAAGACGAAAGAACCCATAATCGATACCGCACTCACCCATGAAAAGGGATCGAATATTTCTGTTCTGCATTAGAGAATGTAGCACGATTGTGTAGGATAGTCAGCCACGGCCTTAAGTAATACTATGTAATTTTTGACAAAGAGATTTACACTTTGTGTCAAATATAAACCCTATGGTAGGAGTTTTAGAACAACTTTTGGTTTATAACTAATTCCCGGTTTACATTATGCAATTTTTGTCGCAGCAATTCTTAATATTTAGTGAGGAAGAGCGAGAAAGGAATACAAATGGTATATATTCCTATTTCAGGACTCTCACACAAAATAAGAATTGCTGCAACAAAATTTGCATAGTGTAAACCGGGACTAATTCAAAAATAACATAATTTAAATAAACATGAATATATCAAGTTTTAAGTGTAACAGTTCAATGACTTAATTTTTATAACATTTTATATAAAACTAGAAAAACATAACACTTCAAATATGACATCGTGTAAATAATGAGTGCTTCATATTCATTATGATCCCTAATGATCATGCTCTTTATTCAGCTGTATGTCTTTGTTTCGTTAAAGACTTCTGCGGCACATCTCTAGCAGCTAAAAATAAATTTCTGACGTCTTTTTTTTTACTTTTATCTTGGCAATTTCAAAATAAAATTCAAATTTTATTCTCTTTTTTTTCAATTTTTATTTTCTATTTAAACATTCTATTTTTATCTGCGGTGCACGTTGTCAAAAGTATAAAATATGTTTAAACATAAAATTTGGCATGTTTCTGAAGAAACAAATCTGAATATTGCTCAAGTGAAATAATATTGTTTACAGTATTTTGAAAATTTATCAATTTGCGCAAATGACGCTGAGATAATTTAATGAAAAGAACAGATTGACGATGTTCAAGGTCAAACAATGATGATTTTGCAATTTTATATATAATTATTTGTTTGTCGGATTAGTTATAGTACGTTTCCATAGACATGATTTGGGACAAATCATTTCGTTTGCCTGAATTAAGTAATTTGCGACATGATTTCCCATATATTTTTCATATGACCGATTTTTCACAAATGACTTAATTTATTTCAAATTAAGTCGAAATTTGTGTGTGCAACACTGCATGGCAGCTCTTCTTACAAATGCAAAATTTGGGGCATCCATTATTGGTGAGTTACAAATCCGAAAAAGTGACATTTAAGTACGAATAAAATGGCGCTGATTTTATTTGTTGAATATTATTTACTAAAACTCAATTTTATAAATAGTTTTATTTTTTTTATTTTGCCATTTCAAAACAAAATCTTAAATTTTTTTTTTATGTTAAAAAATAAAAAAAATGTCAAATTGATTTCGAAAATTCGAACACAAAGTTACTTATTTCCATAATGGAAATAATTCGATATAATTTCCTCATAGTGGAAACGTACCATTAGATATTTGTTTTTAAATCCTCTCAAAGTGCACAAGAAGAAGACGTATTGCCGTATTCATAAAAGCTAATCTGTACTTAAAGTGTGCTTTAACATATAATTTTCTTCAGGCAGCTCATTCTTAAACTGAGTTAACTTTACATTGTTTCATTATGGAAATTTCTTTTTTGTTTATATGTTTCCAATATCGAAAACTTTTTCTTAAATCTAAAATTTTGAAAACTATTAATTATGGCCCACTGTGCGGAATTGGTTTCATATGTTGCCCTACTAAGTATGTACGCAGTGTTGCTTCTATAGAATTATAAATTGCAAAAACAAAAATAAAATTATAATAAAAATATAAAAAAATTAATTAATAATGTGATTTTAAAAAGATTTTTTGTTAAAATAAGAATTGCTTTATGGGACTCAAGTTCAAATCTGAAACCTGCAAATTAATCACTGATACAAAATAAGAAAGAGACCTATATCAGGAGATGAAAGATATCGATCTGATCTGTCATTTTTAGAATTTTCGAAAGTTATCGATAAAAAACGTTTTTTTTGGTATTCTCGAAAAGAAATAGGCCTAACTAAGTCATTTGTATATCGATTTGAAATTTTAACAGACAAATAAGAAATCAGGCTTTATTTTCGTAAAAAAAATGTTAACTTGATCAATTTTTCATAAAAATATTTTCCGCGGAAATTTAAATACAATTTTTTTTTCGATTTTTCCAACTTTGGAAGCTTTTTTCCGTCTAATTTATCAGAAACCCCAATCTATTTTGTCTTTATAAAACGTGCGTATTTACCAATTTGTAAAAGAAGAGTACTTTAATTAAAATCGGGAACGTATAGGCAGAGATATAACGATTTTGGCAGAAAAAATGAAGAAAAATCGTTTTTTATCGATAACTTTCGATTTTGAGCCCTAGTGATTGTGTTATCATTATCATCATTTTTTTTTATAAATAACTAAAGAATTTTTATCTTAATCAAAAAATTAGTAAATTCGACAAATAAAATTTATATTCATGTTTAAAAATATTTTTTTTATATAAAAAATGTTAATACTTTTTTTGTAGTTACAATATTTGGGTGGCTTCTTCAGGAAGATTTTAAAAACTACTGATTATCGTTTATTTTTTCAAAAGTATAAGTAAATTCCTCTTAAAATTTTAAAGGTCCAAATAAAGATTTCTGTCCATGAAAATTATTATTTTTTTCTTCGCTATAATTTGTTAGCATCTTTTAAACGTCAATCAATTCGCAGTGACTTGCCAGACTATCGGGATGATAAATGTCAAAAGGTATGGCACTTCGTTTGACAGTTGAGTTGTAGCGGGCTGGGAAAAACGGTCTATTTTTAAAATATTAATGCCATGAATGAAACAACTTCAGCTAAATGCTAACCCTTTGGTGTGAATGAATTTTAATAAAGGTACGTTCACACTTATCAAATATTTGCCCCGAAAAGCGTAACCACTAATGAAAAATATGTTTGTTCAGATACGTGTTTATTAATTAAAACAGTTTCATACAAGACTAATGGACAGTATTTAACTCAATAAATACTTTTTTGAATTAAAAAGTTTTTTATTAGTGTTTAGTGGTTACGCTTTTTTGGTCAAATATTTGATAAGTGTGAACGTACCTTAAGAAACAAAGAAAAATTTTAAATTTTTGTGCGAGTTTAATTTATAATAATTTTTTCTGCGAATTTCCAATTCTAAAAACCAACCTGGTCGCTTGCTGCTGTCGCTGATGTTTACGGTGACAATAAATCAATTTGATTTTCTTTAAAAGCTTTTCCTCTTATTTAGCGTTACGAAATCTTTAATGAAAATACTGTTTGTGCTCTTTTTTTTTGTTGAAAATTAAACACTAGCAGTTTGTACACCCCCGTGTTTTGTTTTAAATTGCGAGTATTGTTTACTTTTGGCTGTTGTTTTTTTTTTTTTAATTTTTAATACTTTATATTAATAAATAACTCTTATTGTATGTCTTTTTGCTTTTTGTTGTTGCCGAGGTATTATTTGACTTGTTTGTCTTTTTTGTATATTTTAGTTTTATTTCAGAGGCTTATAAAATTATTGATGATTGAATTTTTCGTATTCTTTCCAGTAAACACACACATGAATATACTTTTAAGCATTATATATTATTAACTTTTTTTTTTGTATATTTATTGCTTTTGTTTTGTTATCACTTTGCTATACGTGGGCCTGTCTAGAAAACTCTTGAATTATTTAAACAAATACTGTGTCTGTCACAAAAAAATATTGCATAAAAGCTTCTTTCATTGTGCTCATTTATTTAAATTTTATTTAATTTCATTTCCAAGCGAGTTTCAATTATTTTTTTGGAAAATATTTTTTGTTTTAGTAAAACTATTTGCTTTAATTAATTATAAATCTTGCTTTTAATTGACTAAAATAATTTTTGGTTTTAGTTCTTTTTTTAAGGTTTTAACGCGTTCAATGTGATTTGGCGACTAAACTAGAGAATTCAATTTATGTTTTGTAGCGTGTTTTCTTCCCTCTATTATTTTGTTTTGTTTTTATATTTTTTTTTATTTCTTGCTTAATTTAATTCAAAAGGTGTGTAAAAGTGTTTGCGCCGTATCTAGCTCTCTTGATATGACTGTTTGTTTTTGTATGCAAGTACTTAAAGATAATTTTTAATTATATTTGTAATTTATTTTTCCTACTTTTCTTTTTAAAATATGTACTTTCTCATTAAGAAATATTTGTTGTTTTCAAACAAATTATAATTACATTCGTCTATGTGAAAAGTCTTTTATACATAAATTTCTAAGCTATTTTGTAACTTAAAGTGGTTCTATTTATGGTTATTAAAACAATTAAAAATCGTCTTTAAATCATAATGTGAATTCCGTAATGATGAAGATTGTAAGCAAAAAAATAATAATAAATATCCGAAAGCTACGATTGAAAAAAACCGGCTTTTATAACATTTTGTTAGATTGGCATATATAATTTCGTGTTTGTATGTAGTGGTGTTCTTAAGATGAAACAGGAAACAAAGAAAGACTTCCTAGTGTAAAGACTCCCTAAATTTATTTTTCCGCTAGAAATATAATCATACAGTAGAAATAATTGCTCCTCTATTTTTATCAAAGCCAGGTAGTTTACAGATGCATATAAAATAATTCGAGCAATAGTATTCCCAAAAATTTTAAAAAGAATTATTCGAATATTTTTTAAAAATATTATTCAAATAATTGCATAGTTTTTATTCCAATTTTTATTCCACCAATAACGTTAGAATAATTTTTATTATATAAATTTTTAATCGATTAATATTTATTCGAATAAATGTTTACCGAATAGTTTTGTTTTGTTTAATGGCAATAATATTTAGTCTACCAAAAATGTTGAAACCATTTTCATTATATTAATTTTTAATCGACTAATATATGTATATTCGAAATTTTAAAGAGAATTATTCTTATACACAATAATTATTATACTCTAATATTATAATTGTATAGATTTTATTCCAATTTTTATTTCACCAATAATATTAAAATTATTGTTATTGCATCAATTGTTAATCGATTAAATTTATTCGAATAATTTTTTACTGAATAATTCTGTTCATATTTTGTTTTTATTGCAATAATTTCTAGCCTACCAATAATGTTGAAACCATTTTTGTTATATTAATTTTTAATCGACTAATATATATTCGAATAATTTTAGTCGAATAATTTTTGGCGGAAAAATTTTATGGCAAAAATTTTTGTTCCTGCACTATTGTTCGAATTATTTAGATACTACTAAGTATAAATATGGTTTCTGAAAATTTTATTTCAACAAATTTATTCGAATATTTTTTATTCAATCTATACATACATACATATTTAAATTAAATTAATTTAATTTTTAATTTCAATAATTATTATACTGTAATATTATAATTGTATAGATTTTATTCTAATTTTTATTCCACCATACAGAATTATTTTTGTTGCATCAATTGTTAATCGATTAATATTTATTCGAATAATTTTTTACCGAATAGTTTTGTTCAAATAATCTTAATCAATTTATTTAATATTTTGCTTTAATGGCAATAATATTTAGTCTACCAAAAATTTTGAAATCATTTTCCTTATATTAATTTTTAATCGACTAATAAATATATATTCAAAATTTTAAAGAGAATTATTCGAATACATAATAATTATTATACTCTAATATTATAATTGTATAGATTTTATTCCAATTTTTATTCCACCAATAATATTAAAATTATTTTTATTGCATCAATTGATAATCGATTAATATTTATTCGAATAATTTTTTACTGAATAATTGTGTTCATATTTTGTTTTTATTTCAATAATTTCTAACCTACCAATAATGTTGAAACCATTTTTATTATATTAACTTTTCGTCGACTAATATATATTCGAATAATTTTAGTCGAATAATTTTTGGCGGAATAATTTTATGGCAAAAATTTTTGTTACTGCACTATTGTTCGAACTAGATACTATTAAGTATAAATATTATTTCTGAAAATTTTATTTAAACAAATTTATTCGAATATTTTTTATTCAATCTATACTTCTTTCTATTCAAATAATTTAATATTGAGGTTCTTATTGAAATCATATTTATTCCACTAATAATATTTTAATTTATTTTGACTTTATGTAGTAGTTTTTAATCGAACAATTATTCGAATAATTTTAGTCGAATAAATTTTTATTTAATATTTTTATTCTATTAAATGACATTTCAGCCATTTCGTTCGATTTCAATAAAATCAAATTTTATTCGAAAAGTTTGAGGCGAATAAAATCTAACCATAAATATCTGAATAATTCTATTCGAATAATTTTCAGTTGATTTAGGTATAATTTCAATAATGTTCAAATTATATCACATTATATTCCATTAACTTTTAAATTATATTTCATTGACTTAATCGACTTTTAATTTTGTGGGATATTAAGTGCCAGTCCCAGAATGCCATTAGACTTCTTTGTATTGCATAATTAAATATGAAACAAAAACAAATTCAAAAACTTTGTTTTTCTTTTATATTTAATTGTTCGACACAACAATATCTATTGGCATCTTGTAACAGACAGTAACTTTTAATTCTTTGCAATAACTGATGCTATATTTATAAGCATCTGTTTTTTTTATTGTGATCATAAAAATAACTTTCATAATCAGTTTATTGTATTTGCAATTCAAATAAATGACACAAGAAAAAAACTCTTGATAGAAAATAAATTAAAGATTTAAAATAATTTCTTTAACTTCACAACACACACATAAAATTCGTAAATATATTCGATTTAACAGCAACAAGTTTTGAATTTAGACGCTGGTCTCCATTTAATTAATAACTTTTTTAATCCTCTTTGAAATACCTTTTCAAAAGATTTGAATTTTTTTCTTTTCGCTTAGTTCGTTTGCGGTTATAATTATTAAAAGTTTAATTTTTATAGGAAATATTCGTTAATTAATTTTATTTTTATAATTCGTTAATGGCTTTATTTAAAATTTATTACTATTTAAGTAATAAAGTACTTAAGTCGTTTTGTCTTTTAATTTTATCGAAAATTTTATTGGAAAAAACTAGTTATTCTTTGTATATTTTGCTATTGTTGGTGTCTTTACTAAAAACTGATTTATTACAAATTTATAATTTTTTTGGAAACTATTTCTTAAAAAAAAATTCCGGCGTCTTTTTAAAGTACAACAGACACACACGTTGCTTTGCTTGACGTTCGTTCGCTTGTTCGTTTAGTTTCGTTTTGATTTAATCATTTAAAAAATTGCAAAAGTCTAGCATTGAATGGCTTAAGAAATCTAAAATAAACGTCAAAAGAATAGAAATTAACACATACATATGAAATATTCATATGACTAGGCAAACACGCACACACACACACACATTGTCATTTATAATAGATAGAAACTCAGAGGCAAAGCAACATCTGTAAAAACCCACTTGACCGGAGATTCGAAAATAAACGAATGAATCGATCAGGCCAAAAGTTTTTATAAAAATATGATAATATCACAAAAACTGTTAATTATAAATAAAATTTAATAAAAGCTATAAAATGTGAATGAATCCCACGCTTATTTACCACGACTTTAAAATCCTTGTTTTATCTATCTCTCTTCCATTTTTTTAAAATTGTTATTATTCTCGCTTAAATAATTTTTTATATAATATTTAATTGTAGTTATAACGATTAATAAATAAAAATAAATTAATTAATTGGAAAACGCTTAATTACCCCATTCGGATAAATGCCTCGAAATAAATTTTTACCTAAATTTTATTTGCTTAACTGCCTCAATGCTATATGGCAACAGCATTGCAAGTAATACAATGGTTTTTTAAGCCTCAAGACACAACTTTAAATTAGATTTGATAACAATTTTCTATAGGCCTAGTTCATAAAAAAAAATTCTGTTTTATAACAGATTAATAGGACAAATTTAAAAAAAAAAATTTAGTTTTATAAGCCTTTTAATAATCAAATTTTTTTTTAAATTAGACTCATGTTCGCTTAATTACCTCACTGAGGTATTTAAGCGTATTTTCTGAAATGCTGTGTTCTCATAAATACCCAAAAGTATTTGCATATATTTGGAATACTGTAATTCTTAGAGTTGTTTTTCTATATTTTGTGACAATTTGTCGTTGTCATAAACTCCACTTCGAAACCGATAATATTCTTTCTTTGTAGATAAACTGAGCATGAGATAAAATTTCCGATTTGTAATTGATTACCGATTTTGTACGTGTTTAACAAATTTTAATAATTTAAAATATATTCGAAGGGCAACTAAAAGGTGGTGGTTAAGTGGGAAATAGTTTTTGAGTTTTAATAAAAGCCAAGAGAAAAGACACTCACATGAGCGGTAATTTACAGTTACAACCAGCATTGCCGTTTTGCTTATTCTTGACCAAAGTTTCGGCAACGTGTACAGCATAAATGAACTTAACGAACACTCGTAAACGTCGAATTTAGTGTGTAATTGTAAAAGTTGTTCTAACTTTAAAGAAACGAAAGGGAAAGCTGGCATTTGTACTCGTTTTCGGATTAAAATATAATAATTTGTTTGTTCTTCAAAAGTGATAAATTCAACTTAAATACAGTGTTTAATGGTATTTATGTAAGTAAACTTTCGAAAGTTATAAAACATAATTTTTCAGCAGGCACCGTGTGACGTACGCCACCAAAAATGGAAATAGCTTTAAAAATATAAGTATGATTACGTTATTTCTGGCTAATTTTGCCTTATAAAGCACACAAAATTTCTAAAATAACTCATTTAAAAGAAGAGAAAAAAATGTGACGCACGCTACATAACGGACGTTACATTTCCCCCAATTTCTACAATTCTTAGTAAATTCTTCGATTCTATGATTGTATATTAAAATAACAACAGCTCTGTAATACGTTTAAAGAACGTTATGTGGTGTTCTGATATACGCCTTAATTAAATTTATCGCAATTAACAGCATTATTGAGGTCAATCAAAATTTTAATTAGCTAATTGATCAATTAACGCTTAATTGTCCATAAAATTGAGCAAGGTCTAAAATGCAGCACTGTAAAAGTTTGTTTAGTGAGCACCCTAATGCCTACTGAACAAACTTTATGAAATTTGACAACTCATATGTAAACAAATTCACAGAAAAAAAATGGTGAGTCAAGTTGAGGGTAAGTTTTTAAAATAAAATTTTTTAATTAACAATTAAAAAAAATGAAAAATAAAAAATTTATTTCGTACAACAACGGGTCCAAAGGCAAAAAGAAAGCGCATTTTATGGAATGACGCCAGTGAAGCAGCAATGTAAACAACACCTTTTGTCAGCTGCTGTCAAACGCTAATTGAGTTAGCTGTATTGAGTATGTGTGAACACTTTTCAATTAACTTATTATTGACTCAATTAAAAATTAATGTCTGAACACCATATTACTGAACTCTTTCGTCATATTAACGTCAGTATTTCCGTTGCAGCACACTTTCAGATGAAAACTGTATCACTCCAGATTTGGAAAATTTTGTTCATAAAATTTTTTTTGTGGTCCTGGCAACACTGCATACAAACTATCTAGTTGTTGTATTAAATCTATTAATGTTATTAGGAAAAAAGAAAAATACTTGTATAGCATTTGTTTATTCTTAACAATGTGGTCAATTAGGATGACTTAAAAAACGCAATACAAATTATTTGTGCGACAACACAAAACGACAAAAATGATAAATTTGTAGCTTGATTTTAGGACGAAGTGTGTGAGTCGCTTTGGTTGTAAAATATGATATGAATGCGCAGTAAAAAAAAGAAAATGTTGTGGTTTTGGAAAACTTTTTAATTTTGAATAAAATAATTTTTTGTGTATTTAGAGTTTTTTTAAATTTTTTTCCAGCATTTAAAATGGATTAATTTTGTTTGTTAGTCCCCTTTCACACACATCAGGTTTACTTGATCAATTTTTCTTCAATTTTCGTTTGAAACTGTATTTACGTTCACACACGAAACGTCATGCCGAGTTTTTCTTCATTGCTGAACATTCATTTAATATATTGCGGATGATAAAACAAAAGAAAACATAAAAACTGACTAGTACCGTCAAGTCTGTACCCCTTTTCACGCTCTTCACCGCTCTCTCCTAAAAGTTCAAGACTTGACGAGTCCAACCTGATGTGTGTAAAAGGTGTCTTAGTGTTATATATAAACAAGGGAAAATCAACATCAATTTAATTATCGAACTTACGAGTAAAAACAAAACTGTTGACAATTTTATTTTAAAAAAGTTTTTTATTGTGAGCACATCTACAATAAGATACCTTTTAAACTAGATATATTTGAACAATATTGATGAACGATAAGATACCTAAAAGTGTTCCACAAAACAAGTGTGGCGTATTTAAATATACGACCGCCATTTATTATGCTGCAGATTTTATTTATAAAAAATTTATAAGAATATTTCATACGGCAACTGTATCAACACCAAACTGATAAATACCAGTGTTGCCAATTAATTATTTTTTCCGAATTTTTGTGCCATTTTTCCGATTTTTTGTGCTAGAAAATTTCTTTACAAAAAAATATTTTTTTATAACAATACATAAATTTAAACGCTTTTTTAAGGGGCTAAAAACGCTAAATTGACATATTTCTTGATCAGCTAACGCGAAAGATATTTTTAAATCTTTGCCACTACCAAAGAATACAGAACTGTCAAAAAAGCCTACAGGCGATACTCAATTCAAATAGATGTCAGTCAATAAAATTTTGAGAATCTACTTTAAAATAATCAACTGAAATAAATAACGAAAACAAGAAAGAAATTATTGAAATTAAAAAAACACCTCAGAGAGCCCCAAACCCATACAAGTAAAGAAAAAAAACAATAAAATAAATGAATAAAATTAAAACTTGTAGACATGTAAATTTTATCAATTAAAGAGAACATAAACAAAAATACTTAAAATGTTTGCAGCAGAAATAGAATTTATAAATTTATGCCGTGACTTAAGTAAGAATTCTAAGAATTTCTCTTTAGAATAAAACTTAATTTTTTTTTATTGTTATTAGTTTTTATGTATGCAAAAATAAAATAAAAGAAAATTAAAAGTTTCAGCCAAATGCATACACGTATGACTGCACGTATGTGTGTGTGTGTGTGTGTGTGTGTGATAATATTTAACGATTTAAATGATGTTTTATAGTTTCATTAATTGTTTATTTATTTAAATTTGTGAATTGTTTTAAACAAATAATAAATGCAATATGAACACATGATTTGCATAAATTTTTAAAACGTGATTTTTTTTATTTGTTTATTTACTGTACCATAAATTTAGCGTACACTGTATACAAACTTAAAATCAGCCTCTCTAGTTGCTTAGCATATTCTTATTTTTTAAGGATGGCAATAAATATTGCTTAGCATTTTGTTCTCCATTCTATTGACGTATTCATAGAAAATATCATCGTCTAAAATGCAGAAAAAACGCAACATCACTTTTCCTAAGTCTACAGTATTATTTTATACAAATTAATAATTTTATACAAAATAATAATTTTATAGAAAATAATTATAATCTGGGGTACTGAGTTCAAATGTTCAAATCTTGATTTAAATTAAAAGAAAAATTCATTACATTTAAAAGGCTTTTTTTAACTCTTTTATGCAAAGAATTTAGAAAAGTAATTATATTGTGCACATCTACACAAAAATGCCTTTTAAATAAGATATATTTCACCAATAATAGTGCACGCTAAAATGTTCAAAAGTGTACCACAAAAAATATGCCTTGGGTATTTATATAAGATTTGCAGATCAGAAGCTTCGGCAGAAGTTAGTCTGATAGAGAAACCCTTTAGAAAGAAGAATAAAAAAATTTCACATCAGCGCCTAAAAGCAAACTTTCATTGAAATCGATTAAGCGTTTTCAGACAGGTTTATATTTTTGCATATTTTTTTCTTAAATAAATATCTAAAAATATTTTAGCATATTGGGTGCGCAAAGGGTTAACTATATGTTTCAATGATTGCATTAAGAAGTGTATACACACTAAAACAAACACAAACATTCTAGATTATGATGTTAATTACATTGACTTACATTTAAATAATCTTACAGTCTGTCTATAAAAACAATCCAGCGTTATCTCTTAAAAAAAGCACAACGTAAACGGAACACATTTTGAGATTTCTTGACGTTAAATTCTGTTCAAGTAGTTCCCAGAGTATGAATGATACAAGTCAAACATATGAATAATATATTTTCCTGCAAACTATTCTCACTTGTTGCTCAGCCATCAATTGAAGACCCTGAACACTCTTCTGTTCATATATCATGTGTAAAAAAGCAAAGCAATTCGATTCGTCACTCACAATTTGCTTATTTTTATATCGCAAAATTTTGTACCATGAAAATTATAAAAATTATATAGAAAAGATATTATGGATTGTCATTTCTGCGCTAACAAAGTGAATAAGGTTCTTAGGAAAATATTTTAAATGTTAAATTGGATTATATATTTTATTGTTAATTATTTCTTGAGAAAAATATACTCCTGTTATATGCACAACTGTCATATATTTTTATAAAAGCTAAAATACACAAAATAAAAAATAAACAAAATAAATAATAAACGGTGAGGTTGGGCTAAAGTGCGCAGCTCCGGCGAACTTTTGATGCCCTACATACCAAAAAATCATATGAATTGTGATTTAATTGGACGAAATAAATTTCTATTTGTTAATTAATAAAATTAACAAATGAAAAATGAAGATGTAAACGTAAAACAAAAAATGGTCCTTCGAGCTCCTGCATTACTTTTAACAGCTTAAACATGCAAATAAAAGAAGAAATAAAATGAACAATAGCAGGTGAGAATAGGCTGAGTCGAACTTCTGAAACTCAAAAAATTTATATAAATCGAAATTCCATTAACGAAATATGGTCCTTCGAACCCAAAATGAAATAAATCTTATCTTGTTGTAGTACTTTATCAACTGATAATTTAAATACAGTAATTAATACACTAATTTAATTTAAGCAATATGTCGAATAGAAGATTTTAAAAATAAATGCAATAACAAATTTATGAAGTTAAAATAAAAAAAGGTCCTTCGAGCTGAGACGCGCAAGTAAAAACTAAGTAAAATGAACAACAGAAGGTGAGAAAGAACTAAAAAGAGTTGCTCAGTCAAACCATACAATTATATTAATTGTGATTTTTATTCCGCAAAATATGGTCCTTCGAACTGTTCAAGAAATAACTCTAATCTTGTTAATTAGTAAAAGTAGAAACGTATAAATTTATAAATTTGAAACCAAATATGGCCCCCTCGAAATTCTAAAACCTAAAGAATTATATATTTTAATTCGAAATTTTTTTAACAAAATATGGTCCTTCGAACCTAACAAGAAATAATTGTTGTCTTGTTAATTAGCAAAAATAGAAACGTTATATTATTTTAATAGCCGAAATACAGCAATAAAATTATAAATTTGGATAAGAAAATGGTCCTACGAGCTTTTGAATTGCTTCCAAAACCTAAAATAACAAATAAATAAAATGAAGAACAGACGATGAGATTGGCCTACAAAAAGTTGCTTATTCGAACTTTTGAAATCCTGCAAACGAAATAATTATATTAATTGTGAATTATTTTGATGAAATATGGTCCTTCGAAACACTTAAAAATTAAATTTTGTCTTAGTTAGTAAAACAAGAAACGTTATAACATTTTAAAAACTGAAAATATGGACACAAAAATTAATTTATAAATTTGAACTACAAAATGGTCCTTCGAGCCTAGAATTCTACCATTTCACTATAAAATTGAGAAAATTTACACATATTTTGTAAAAAAAAAAGAAATTGGAATATGCAAAATAAATTTTCCATATTGGATTATAATTATTATTACAATCATAATTTTTTTACTTGGATTGGCAGCCGGGGGCATAATGCCATGCCTGGCATTATGCCGCAACTATAGAAAAGAGGGACTACTGTAGACAGAACAGATGGGAAGATAGAGAACTTTGTTGTGTTTATTTTATTATTTTCTTCTCCGGGTTCAGCTATTTTTTTAACATGGAATTTTTTGGTGTTAAAAAAAAAAGAAGTAGTAAAATAGTGGGATTGCACAAGTTTTATTATTTTCCCTTATAAAATTAAGAACTGCTTCACTTAAACATCATTTTATGGACAATGAATTTTTCCTATCATTCTAAGCAAACTATTGACTATGACCTCATTTTCCCTGTAGGGTGTCTATGAAATGAAACACTTGTGGAAAACCCAATCACCCGCACTTTTATCTTTTTTTTGTTTTTTTTACCTATTCAAAGATCTTAACCTTTTTTGGTAGAAAAAATTATTGCTTTTAAATAGCACAATAAAAATATTCCAAAGATAGTCAACAACCAGCCAAAATCTAACACCTTCATATTAAAAAATAATCATATTTATGATTATTCTAGAGACTTGTTTTGCTTCGCTCATCAATTTTTCTAATAATTTTTGCCGGTTGTTTTTTGATGTCACTATCTTGCTGATTATTTACAATAATAAAACTAATTTGGTTAAGTATAATATTTTAAATTTATTTCAATGACTCATAGACTTTTTTGCCTTGTACAAGTTTTGTTAAACCAATAAGAGCGTTAAATGTTTTTTTCTTCTGCTTTCAACAGATACGAATGTGTTTAATTAAACTTGTTAATTTAAATAGTTTGTGTGATTATTTAAAACAAGTAGATTAAGTTGTAAAGTGTCATAAATAAGAAATCTTGCCTATAATTTGAAAAAGACGAGATAACCCATTAAAAAAAATTAATTTGTGGCAGCAGGTATATTGAAGATAAAATAGATATTTAATTTAACTAGAATCGCCGAGTGCCTTAAATTTCAGCTGTTAATATTTATATCTAAAAGATAATTTGATGCACAAATTAGGGCAACTGAAATTTGGAGAAAATTGTATTTTCATATATCCTTTTATTCTACAAGTTAAAAATTAAATTTTATAATAACTTTTAAGCGTTTTTAGTTTTATGGACATGTGTGTTTGCAAAAACCAAACAGATAAGAAATAGCAAAATTTTTTTGGGTTGCTCTTCAAGCAATTTTACAGTGCTTTTTTAACACTGTGAGGCAAAGAATTTTGATATAATAATCATATATTATTATTTTGTGCTAATCTACACATAAATACCTTTCAAATTTTATAAAATTCATCAAAATTGATGGACAATAACTTACTTAAAAAGGTACTACAAAAGTTGATTTCTTTTCTAAAAAAGTATGCTACATATTTTGCACTTTTCAATAAAAACAATGGCAATATTATGGGATTTTGAAATAGTAAATTGATTAGAATATAGTCTAACATCTTTTACGAAAAACTAATTTTATTTTAAAGGAAAACAGTGATAAAATGTTAATACAGTTCTCGGATTCTTTTTCACAATAAAATTTGTGTAAATAGGAACTGTTATCACATTCAACTAAACCACCTAATGAGTGGTGATAAACACAATACACATGAGCACTGATGATGAAGGTGTTGCGGCTTTCGAAAACAGCTGTTCTCCTCTGCTGTGTAAGTTGAATAAAACTGATGTTGACTTTCCTTTGTGACCTGGAATATTTATCATGTCTTTCTGAGATTTAAAAACAAATTTCGAACAATTAGCCTATGAATCTTAATTCAATTTAATATAAAATGTTAGAATTTTTCCAAAAAAGAAATCACTTTAAGATAATAAATTTTGCTTACACAAATTTTTTACTATTGTGTATAAAAATTATTATAATAATGAAAATATTTAAATATTTAAAAAAACTTTTTTTTCTCTTCTGACATGTTCCCTTGTTTTATGGCAAAAACAGTCGCAGTCATTGACCATGCCGCCCATATGCAAGATTACATATTTTCAATGTGGCCTTAAAAGTTTAATAACATTTTTATCATATTTTTGTAGAAGTTTATGAAAATTTTAAAAAAATATTAATCAATGTTTTTTATTATTTATCATTAGATTGATAAGTGGTTTTTCAAACAAGTGAAAATTAAATCAATGAATTGTCAAAGTTCTATAAGAAATCAAACAAAATATCGCTGCTTAATGATTAACTAATTGTTTAAAAATAATTATTTCATAAGCCAGAAAAAAGAGAAAGAAACAAACAATTAAGTAATAAAAATAAAATTGATAAAGTCTTTAACTATAAATCAATGAACTTTTTCGATTGTTTTCAAAGAATTTAAATGTTTTTAACTAATCGAAAGGGTATAGAGGAAAATTAGATTATAGCTGCTTTACGCGAAATTCGCAGGTTGTTTATGGGCTTAAATATTATTTGAATGAACGTGGAAATGTTCTTTATTTAAAGTTACTTCAAAAGAAACTGAAATAAAAACATACACGTAGTTGCCAAAATGGAGATGTGGAATGCTCCGGAAATTTTTTTAATTCTCTTTTAATGTTAATTAATTTTTACTGGAAAATTATATGAAATTCATATAGTCAAGCTGCTAAGTTTTTAAATTCTCGCCATAAAAATTGAAAAATTTCGGGTTTTGCCAACAGCTTTTGGTGTTTCATATTTTTATAACTTTCAGTACCATTAAACATTTCCTTTACAATAATTCATTCTTATGCTTACAAATTCATTAAATATTATTTTATATAAATTTTATTTTCCTAAACTTTAATCATCACACTTCATGGGTATTTTCTGTAGTTATTTGTGGCTACAAATTATTTTTAGATAATTTCAAAAAAAAACCTATTCTGTCTGACGTTTTTAATGCAAATGCACGACAACTTTTATATAAAAAAATATTTGCAATTACTCACATTTTATAATAGATATTATTATTTGATAAAACACATTTTTATTTTATTTAATTAAGACATATTTGAAATATTTCTTCTAACTGTCACAAATAAATGTTTGTTTTGAGATAAAAATTGAAAAGGAATTTTTATGATTGTCTCTGTTTTATAGGAATTTAAGCAAAGAAACACAGAAGCATTAAAAAAAGTATTAGAACACCTTAAAATCATCTAAATTGTAGTTAAAAGGCAAAATTTCTTAAGTAAATGCTCTTATAGTTTTAAAATAGTTAAACATTTACCCCGGTGTTCATAAAATTTAAAATGAGTTTGAAATATATTTTAAAAAATTTTTTTTCATACAAAATTTTCTTAAACCAAATTTCAAATACGTTTTTTTATGAATACCGGGGTTAAATTTTTTTTTTTTTCATTTAAACTTTTTATTTCAAAATTCTGTTAAAGTTTTGTCAAAAAAAATATTATACGAGGTATGCTCAAAAAATTTGGGAAATTTTCAAATTTCGTGGACTGATTTTTTTTTAAATGTAAATGCTCTCATCTAGAACATGTTTAATTGTGTGTTAGTGCCATAAAAGTTAAAAATGTTTTCGCCAATTTTTTACTGTCGATAAAAAGGGATCAATGAATTTCATAAAATTTTGTATAAAAGACGGAATTAAATTATCACAAATACTTCTAATAATGACAATGATTTTAATCTGAGTGAGAAAAACAATTACAAGTGACTTTTCAAAGAAGAGAAAGTTTGAATGTCGTTGTCGCTGTAGCACATAAAGAACCAACGAACATGTTGAGAAAAGAATTCTTTTATTGGACTCAAGTTCAAATCTGCAATCTGCAAATTATTTCTTATCTCATTAATAAGTTTGACAAATAAAATTTACATTCATGTTTAATGTGGAGAAAATTAAAAAAATTATTCTGAAAAATTCTCGAATCAGTATTAAACAAATTGTTGGCATATTGGTTAGCTCATGTTATATAATTTTCTCGAAAATGTGGGGTATGAAACATGTGGCAGCGAAGTTCGTTCGAAATATGCTGAATTTTAACACAAATTTTTTTAATTTTATACATGCTGATTCTTTTCCCAAATTTACAAAAAAGTTCAAAATTGCTTATTGAGGGATTTTAGCTAGTTCCTATGCGAATTTTGCTAGCAAAAAAAATTGTATTTGGCCAAAACCAACACCATGATCACGCCTCAGCTATCGCGTTCACTAGATGTGGCTCGCTGTGATATTATTCTCTTCCCAAGACAAAACTAACTGAAAGCTTGGAAGTTTATTATATCTGAGAGGGAGTGAAGTGAAAAAATATAAATCGATGAATAAATAAAATTTGTTTGAGAAAAATTAAAATTTTCCATATATTTTGAATAGACCTCGTATATAGATATATTAGAAAAAAAATTAATTCCTAAAAAAATTTTAATAAAAATTATTTTGCATAAGCTTTAGCTGTTTTTTATTTTAAACATAACAAATTTAAACTATGGCTTGAGCTACCAATAATAAAACAAAAAAAAAAAAATTCAGAAAAATGGGACATGAAGAAAAATAATCAAACGGTAACACGGGTATTATAACAAAAACATGTTAACGTCAGGTTTACACAGTTCTCGGATTCTTTTTCACAATAAAATTTTTATAAATAGGAACTGTTATCACATTCAACTAAGCCACTTAATAAGTGGTGATAAACACAATACACATGAGCACTAATGATGAAGGTGTTGCGGCTTTCGAAAACAACTGTTCTGCTCTGCTGAGTAAGTTGAATAAAACTGATGTTGACTTTCCTTTGTGACCTGGAATATTTATCATGCCTTTCTGAGATTTAAAGATACTAATTTCGAACAATTAGCCTATGAATCTTTATTGAATGTAATATAACTTTTTTTAGTTGATATTTTCTATATATCGTTCACCATCAGTTAACTTCTACAGGAAATTTTATACCTTTTTCCTAAAGAAGATAAGCGATAATAAATGATATTTGGAAAATATCAGCTAATAAAAAAAATTTATATATAAAATACAAATATCTAAAGCTAGTGCAAAATAATTTAAATATTAAGAAGAAAATTAAAAAATAGACATTTTTATTTTTTAAATTTTTAGCTCTCATATTAAAAATAAAAATGTTGAAAATTGCAATTAATTAATTCATATAATTTTCAGCAATTTGCCATAATTCTAAATTAATTACATGCACAAATAATGATTTAGCAAAAGAAATCAACTCGTAATTATTTAAATCCGTTGGCTTAATTCTCTCTAATGGACGTATGAATAATATTTTCCCCCATACAACTCACACACCACACTCGCATTGAAGATTATTAATCATACGCCGCAACAACAAAAACAAAACAAGAACAAATATAATTTCCCACCTCAAATACTTAGTACAAAATTCCATAGCCTACTTTAGGGCGTCCTTATAACAATTATGAATAAAACAACAATGGATTTGTTATTGTCCATCAACATTTGAATATGTTGCCATATATGTGTCTCTTTCCCCCCTACACACTCACCTGTTGTGATGATGTTTCCTTAACGCTACTGCTTGAACTAGAACTAGTATTTATTTGACGACCCATTGTTGAGGTGGATGCCAGTGAACTCCCCGTAGTTGCTGTTGGTACCGTAATACCACTGCCAATGCCACCACTACAACTACCACCTCCACCATTTATGGATGGTGATGTTGATCCAATAGTGCTGGGTGAACTATTAGCCGATGAGGCAGCTGTGCCATTTTTCTTGTGGAAATTTTCAATGAACGATGTTGCCGGACTGATAACACCGTTCTGTGAACTATCCGAAAATTCAGACATCTGAAAAAGGATGGAAAAGGGAATATTAGATAAATATAAAGAATTAAACATTTTTACGGTATTTTTCAAAGCAACTTCATATTAAAAAGAGTTTTATTTGTTATAGAAAGGAATAGAGAAAATAAAATCAGATTTTTTACTCCACAACACTACATATATTTTTGAAAAGTGGAAACTTAAACATTTTATTTTAACACACTTTATAGGAACTCTTGCGATATTTATAACTTTACGTAGAGATAAAACAACAAATTCACTTTCTCAAAAACGTTTATTTGGCCTTCCTTATTTGCCAACAAAACAAACTACATTTTGAGAAGAAAAAAACATCAACTGTAACAATAACAAAAACAAACATTGTAAATAAATTAAAGATAAAACAAGAAATGCATAAATTTAGTTTTAGTGCAAATGCATTCAAATCAACGTTGTTGTAGATAAGAAGAAAAAAAAATCAATAAAAACCAGCAGTTTACTTTGTATCTTGAATATTATATTTATTTTCTGTTCACATGTCTTTACTTAAATATTTGACACTATTTATAGATGTTGTTGGGAAAAAATATAGAAATAAATGAGCAGCCACGTTAAGCCATTAACTTATTTAATGAATTGTTTAACCAAATTAGCGTAAAATCAGCTATAGAAAATCAACATCATAAAACTGACAACAAACATATTTTTAAAATTATTGAAATTTATTTTACTAGCACAACTTTAGACTAAATTGTTTGAAAGCTTCAAGCATTAAATTTATATTATTATATAAAAAACTAAACGTTTTGTAACAGGTGGTTTTGAAGATGCCGTAAAAGATAACATAATTTTATGCCATAGATTTTTTGTGGTACACTTTTAGCTACCTTCTGACCATCTAAAATTGGTGCAACGTATATGGTTTGAAAGATTTTACTGTGTAGATATGCAAAATCGAAATATTTTTGTGATTTCTAGATATAAACGTGATAAAAAAGTGTGTGAATATCAGTAATTTTTTATCTTTCTATTTCAAATTAAATTTTTTTTGAGTGGAAGCAGCGGTTTGTTTTTAGCTGTAAACGCCACTTTATTATAATATGGTGTGGCCTTTGACTGTTTCTTTATTTGAGTTTCTCAATGGGTTAATTTGTTACCTCCAAACATATTAGCATTTTTTAATATTTGTTTATTTAACTAGACATGTGTAAGTGTGTATTTTTTAAGTCAAAATAACAATCTTAAGAAACGTGTATTAGAATTAATTATACTGTGCAACAAAACCGATGCATTTTTTTCAATAAAAAAAAATGTCCTTAACAAAATCACCTGTAGGGGCGTTTAAAAAGTTTATTGATATTTCAAGTTTTTAAAAATGAAGTCAAATGTTAGAATATGAAAATGAGCGGCAAAAATATTTTTCTCTAAAGGTCTATTATATATCTCTGAATACACAAAACCAAAGTTCCAGTTCAATAATTGAAATAAACATTTAAATTGCGTATAGGCAAAAAATTAACCCATTAAGTTTTAAGTGATCCTGCAGGATTTTAATTCTTACACTTAAACTTATAAGTTGACCTTCACTCTTAGAATTAATGCTTTTTCTGTGCTGCACAGTGTTATTTTTCAGTACAAAAAAAGGAACGAAAATTATATATTTCTGTACCATAAAATAAATATATGCTTTGGCCAAAGTGGGCGTTTTTATTGAACTGGAAATGTACAACTTGTGTTCAACAACCAACAACTATTAATTAAAAATTATAGAAAGTCTTTAAAATAGTCAAGAGTCGCTCTGAAGGTTGAGCTACACCAGCTAAAAATTGCGCACATTTTTAGCAATTTTTAATTTTATTAAAATAATTAAATCAAATGTGTGAAGGAAATTTCTAAAAAAAAATAATAACAAATATTATTACAACTATAGTCTCGAATCCTGCGTGACAAACGCTACATTCGCATGCGATTATGAAAGTTATTAAAACGTTCTAGAACGATTATAGAACACATCAAACTATGTATTGCGTTTAATCATACAAAATTATTTTTCATTGATATTTATTGCAAAAAAATTGTGTGACGCACGCTACGAAAAAAATTTAACTTTAAAAGTTAATGTGTGTTATCGTAACTCCTAAAAGAAATATGCATATAAAAGAATTCTCAAACAACTTGTAACAGTTGTAACGCACGCTACGTGCCACATTTTGAGAAAAATTTTTTGTTTCATACAATTTTATATCATCGCATTTTTTTAAGTAAAATCTGATTAAAAACAATCCCATAATTCTTAAAAAAAATTATAACGTTTTAGTTAAAATTTTGAAAAAGTAAATTTTCCTCGTCTTTTGTAAAAGAAAGTCCGTTGACTATTTCGTACTTCTAATTTTAGTTTTTTATTGCAAAGTTACCTGTTTTTTTTAATTCTAGAGAAAAACTTAACTTCGAAATCTCTTTTTCTCCCTTGAATTTTATTTGTGAAAACGAATAACTCTTTGCATCATTTTTTTATGGAAAACTAAAATCGTTTTCGAAAGAAAATATTCTAGCATTTTTCGTAGTCTGATCCACTGTCATCATGCTAACTTCCGGACATGCCACTATTTTCTGCCCAAAATACCACTATTTTCGTTTTGATGTAAAAAGAATAATTTTATGTGAAATAAATAGTAAGTTTTTTTTTTTAATTTTTGATAGAACAATTGTGTTTTTTTTGTGCTAGATTTTCTTGGCGCACTAATTACGCTTCGAAATCACTATTACACACTGTCTACCTCTAAGTGTATACCATTCATACATTTTAATTGAATATTATAATTTTATTACACTAGATAAGCAAATGCAGCATTGAAGCTTTCAATAAAAGCTGTGCGCACTTAAAATGTCTTAATGCCTATTAATTCCAAAGATAAACTAATAGGTTTTTTTATATTCCCCATACACTGCAAGCGTATAGGAAATTACGTAAAAGAACTTCTAACAAATTATAACCAACAACAGCCACAAGGTCAACCATAAAGATTTTATCATTTTATGTTACACATTAAATATGGTTGAGGTGACCAGCTGAGAATAAACACTTGCATATTGGAATTGTGTGTATATAGGGAAATCATTAATAATATTATTACTTATTATTATTATTTTTATTGTTATTAGAAAATTAATATTTTTTCCGTAGTTTCGGAATTACAATGCAGTTTTAATGAGAATTTTTATCACAATTGCAATGGAAATTTCGATCGATATCGAATCACATAATTAGCCTCCTAATGTTCACTCAATTTCATTTTTGAATAATAGGTTTTTCTCTCTTTTACCAAAATATATAAAATTTTAAATTCTTGGGATAGTTTAAAAAATATATATGTATATTTATATAGGCATTTCCATGATGGCAAACGTGCGTGACTGTGGCACAAATTTATATAAAATGGAAATTTGAAGCTTCTATTCTAAATGTAGGAAAAAATAATCAGGAGGATTAAAATTGAAATAAGTGTGAAACAACAATTGCCGAATATATCAAATAAAATATAAAAGGTTTTTGTGCAACAAAAGTTTGCTTACCGCAACCATACATTCTTTACTATAATCATTAAATAATTAGTGTAATTGTGCTATGTAGACGTATATGTCTTGTACGCAGGCGAGCAAGAAAGAAGTTTTGAGAATTGTTAGTTTTCTTGTTTGGCAATAACAGTTTGGTTGTAGTACAATCATGTAGAACTTGTTCCAGATGAATAATTTTATGACCCATAAAACTTTTTTTTAATATTAATCAACGCTATTTTAAATATGATTAAAATTGATTATAATTTGTTTGCCACAACCATAAATTTTTTGCCACAATCATTAGATAATTGCCGTAACCATGCTATAACCATATATATTTTCTAAATCATGTATGAATTTTTATTAGTCGAACTTTCTTATGTAAATTGTTAATTTTTTCAACGGGCTTAAGTTCGAATCTGCATGACTGCAAATGATTTTTTATTATTTTATTAATAAATGAATTTGTTCAAATTCTGTTTATAATTTTTTATATTAAGATTGGAATATTAAGAATATCAGTACTGATCCGTTCGAAATCAGTACTGATCCGTTCTGCTGGTTTGAAGATTATTGAAAATATTCTTAATATTCCAAAAAAATTAACAACATATATATTTTCTAAATATAGACGCTATTTTGAATATGATTAAAATTGATAATAGTTTGTTTGCCACAACCATACATTTTTTGCCACAATCATTACATAATTGCCGTAACCATGCTACAACCATATATATTTTCCAAATATTTTGAATATTATTAAAATTGATAATAGTTTGTTTGCTACGATCATTTATATTTTGCCACAATCATTACATAATTGCCATAACCATGCTACAACCATATATATTTTCTAAATATAGACGCTATTTTGAATATAATTAAAATCGATAATGGTTTGTTTGCTACAACCATACATTTTTTGCCACAATCATTACATAAATGCTGTAACCGTGCTATAACCATATATATTTTCTAAATATAGACTAACCCCCTTATTCATAAAAATTATGATAGTCTAATAACAGCGTAATAAAACAAAATTTCATATGAAATTTGCTCTATTACACTCTTATAAGTCTCTCATAATTTTTATGAATAAGGGGCTAAGTTTTGAACTCAAAATATGAGCCTAATTCCAATAGAAAGAACATTTTCAAAATAATGAACATTTGAAAAATGGAAGTTTTTTATTCAGCAACATAACTTTGGTGGTTGCCTAACCATATTGCAATTGTTGTGGATAAGTAATTTAATGTCTCACAAACGTTTTCTACGTTGATTAAAACTATTTTGCAAATATTAAAAATTTATAATAGTTTGTTTGCTATAAACACATTTTCCTTGCCACAATCATTATATAATTGTTGTAACCATGCCACAGCCATATATACTCTTTGAATGTAGACAAAACAGTCAGCTACAAATTTCAGAAAAAACATGCGAAAATTTACATTAAATTATGAATTGTTTAAATTCGCCTAAAGACTATCCTTCAGATTCTCGAGCTCTAGAATAAAACACAATTATTTTTTCGTATAAAAAATGCCCAACATTTCCATAAACAATTATAAGGTAAATGATTTATTTCATTCAACTCATTACAGTCATTACTGTCTTTTTCAGCTAAAAATAAAATAAGTAAATTGGCTGGATTTATAAAAATCATTTCGCTGAATAAAACAAAAACCAAATGTGAATTTGTAATTCAAAACAGTCTGTATGAGGAAATCCCACGTTTTAATTTCATTTTGACACACAACACGGTTCAGTCTGTCGACTTGAATATTTATTTATTTATTTAATTTAACGAGTTTAATTTTCTAGTTGCATGCATTGCGTTTTATATTCGTAATTAGCCCGTCAGTTAAGCATTACGAAGTTAATATTACGAATACGAATATCGCTGGGAGCTTCATTAATCACTATGCCAGTCACCAGTCAGTCACACTGTGGTATTGTCTCAGACTTAGTGGAGAAGTGATGGCAGTTTTTGTTTTTAGATGTTGACTTCCCTGTTGTTGGCACGGGAGGGCGCTGAAAACACGATTCCATTAATATCTTTGCAAGTTTTATTGACAGTTACACCCCTTTTTGTAATAAATAATTTTTTGTTCACTCTTGTTGCAAAATTCTAGTTAATTAAGGACAATTGCAGTAGTTAACAGTAGAATGCAGTAATAAAGAACCTATTGTTTTATTTATTTTTTATTCTAAATATTTGTGCATTTGGAAGTATTATATTTTATTCCCACATCTATAATTCTGCAGCCAGTTGGTCTAGAAGCCAACTTATTAGTAAACCGTCAGTCCTCGTGTTGGAATATTTTATACAAAATCTTTTCAAAACGCAATGAGAATTACAAAAATAGTAAAAACTCGAATTTAATCTTGGAAATGCAATAAAAAATACACAATAAGACATCTTCTGCATGTAACGGAAAAATAATGTTAATCAATCGCCTCTATTATGAATGACGGCATCGACGCCGCACAGTGGGATTTTTTGTGCAATAAGTAATTTTTTCGACACATAAAATTTAAAAATGAAATGATGCAGTTTTGTAGAAAATTGATTCAGTATGAAGAATCCATAAATTGTATCCCAAAAAAAAAACGTTTATTTGTCTTTGAAATAATGAAGTAAAGTCACATGTAAATTTTGGCCCAAAATGTTGAAAACTGTTTACGCACTTCTATAGTGTTTGTACGTAAGATAATTTTATTGCTCTGATTTAAATAGTGATTTTTTTTTCAAAAATATAGCCTTTTCTGCGTATTTAAAAAAAATTATAAAGTTCGCTCATATGGTATAAAAGATATGATAGAATAAAATATAAATGTGCTGTGATTGCAAACTTCCTTGAAAAAAAGGGTTGCTCGGTCGTTGTAGTTGCTCCCGCTATAATAAAATGAAAAGTAACACTCCATATTATCAATTGAAAAAAAGTTTAAATAATTAATAATCTTTTATAAAATCATAAAATTTATGATATTCATGAAATTTTTATAAAATAATTAGTTTTGGTAAAGAAACAAGAAGTTGTGGGAACAAATATGATATGGGTTATATGGGCGGTGAGTGCTGGGCGTTAATTGAGCTAATAAAAGGCTCTGTGCCAAATTTCAAAAACTGGGCCAAAAATAAATTTTGGTTTGTATGGGCGGTGGGTAGTGGGCGTGGGAAATTTTGATGAAACTTAATTCAGGTAATAAAAGGCTTTATGCCAACTTTGAAAAACTTTGGGCCAAAAATAAATTTTGGTTTCTATGGGCGGTGGGTAGTGGGCGTGCCCAATTTTGATGAAACTTTATTTTATTCTTAATTGAGGTAATAAAAACCTCTGTGCCAATTTCAAAAACTTTGGCCCAAAAATAAATTTTGGTTTCTATGGGCGGTGGGTAGTGGGCGTGGCCAATTTTGATGAAACTTTATTTTATTCTTAATTGAGGTAATAAAAACCTCTGTGCCAATTTCAAAAACTTTGGGCCAAAAATAAATTTTGGTTTCTATGGGCAGTGGGCGTGGCTAATGTTGATGAAACTTTATTTTATTCTTAATTGAGGTAATAAAAACCTCTGTGCCAAATTTCAAAAACTTTGGCCCAAAAATAAATTTTGGTTTCTATGGGCGGTGGGTAGTGGGCGTGGCCAATTCTGATGAAACTTTATTTTATTCTTAATTGAGGTAATAAAAACCTCTGTGCCAAATTTCAAAAACTTTAGGCCAAAAATAAATTTTGGTTTCTATGGGCGGTGGGTAGTGGGCGTGGCCAATTTTGATGAAACTTTATTTTATTCTTAATTGAGGTAATAAAAGGCTCTGTGCCAAATTTCAAAAACTTTGGCCCAAAAATAAATTTTGTTTTCTATGGGCGGTGGGTAGTGGGCGTGTCCAATTTTAATGAAACTTTATATTTTTCTTAATTGAGCAAAATCTCAACATGCTACGAGCACTCCTTATACTTTTTGCCAAACATTATATGAACAAATCCCACTGTGCGCCGCATCAAGACGACAGAAAAAAATGCTTGTCCACTCTTTCGACAACAAGTGACTACTATTGACATGTTCTATGGATATTATATGCCCTAAGCTAATGCTAAGAGATTGTCAAAAGTAATTAATTGTTATCGACAACGTGCAGACAAGTGCAGATTTTTTACTGTCGAGTTGATGTGACGTCGACGTCGCCATTCATAATAGGGGCGGACATTAAATATTTTTGTTCTTTTTTTTTAATTAAAAAAGTTATTCAAAAACTAAATTGGATGATTGATCTTACGTCAGAGATATTTATATAAAAACTTTTCAAGACTTAATGAGAATTATAAAATTATCAACATCGTTTTTATTGAATCATTCCACTTTTGCCCTTGATAATTGAAAGTTTAGTGATGAATGGCATTTGACAAACAATTTATGAAAAACTTATTTCTCGCAATAGCTAAAAATCATTATAATAAAGTTTGTAACAAAAACTAACTTCACTACGTAATTGCTATCACTGTATCTGTTATATTTATATCGAATAGTTTTTTATTATTGTTAAATAAATAAATTAACATTAATTGAGGAAATACTGTGCATATAATTAAAGTTTACAATTACATATTTAAAATCACAGCGGTGTGTATCCAAACAATCTAATATCTGTTAGTGTTGTTAGGAAGCCTAACGGGGCGATTTTTAGCACCTTTCTTTTTTGGCAACACTGTTTTTGACAGCTCAGCTGTTTTTGTGTAACATGTTACTCTGTTGAACATGTTCAGTTTGGTCTATAATTTAATCATGATTTTTTTTTATATAAGTGCATTGTGTTCATTTCCGGTTGAATGAATATGTGAACAAGTAAAATTGTCATATTTGGTGTGGTGAACAGCCAGAAGAATTGCAAGAAGGGCCAATATATTCCGAAAAATGCACTGTTTGGTGTTTCCAAAATCAGTGCTGCCAAGTTGAGAACCCTGCCTGTTTCATGAGGAAGTTTGATGGAGTTTATTATTGCACGTTTATTTTTTTTTTACCGATCAGAATATGTAAAAGTCTTAAAAAAAATGTTCTCGATTGTAACGCTGCAATATAGAATTTTGAAACTTTTTTAAAAAATGTTGGACCACACAGGAAACAATTGTTTCATTACCATCCAGAATTAAAGCGTTACAGTTGCAGTACTCGTGTTATAAATTGTATGTGCCAACAGTCAAGTTCAGTTATTTCCGTTCCGTTTCACATTAACCCATAGTGTTTGTGCAATTCTTTTTTTTTATAAATACCAGTATTTTGTTGTTTTGCTTATTAGCAGCTACAAGTATCTCGACAATGTTTTACTTATTTACATATTGTTTTTATTTATTAATTGTTTTTCTTGTTGTATAATAGAGCAACCTTTAAAAGCAGCAGAAAGGCTGCCACCAGAGTGTAGGCTGGCTGTTCCTAGAATTTACCTTAAAAAAAGTTTAATTAAAATAAAAATAACTAAAAAAGAAATAATTTCAAATAAATGTTGGTGTTTGTTGATTTCAATATCGCCTCAGACCAAAATAAATGTTTTCTTAACTTTTAATATGATCTTTGTTTTTGTTGTTCTTTTTTTTTTTTTGCTTTCTTGCCTGTTCCTGATGTTGTGTCTGAACCGTGTGGGTTGTAGTGGCTGGTTTTTAGATTTTTTTTGTTTTATTACAATCACTCGCATTAAATTTGTGTGCAATTTTTCAATTGTTAAAGATTTTTATTTTTCTAAATATCGTCAGTGTCATGTAAAAAGGCTGTAATTTGCATTTTCTCTGAAATTGAGTTTTTTATTGAATCCCATATATCTGGCACAAATATATCGCCTTAGAAATGTTTTTGTTAAAGTATCAAAAATAACGGTTTTCTAGCAATTGATGCTGGCAGTCTCTGTAAAGTTAGAATTTTGTGAATTAGTTCTCTTCTCCCTCTGAGACTAACGATATTTCGTAAAAAGTGTTTATTTATTGTGATTTTTTTCAGTATTGAGCCTTGCGCAATCCAAAACGAGTTTTTAGTAGAGGATACAATAAAAAATTACTCCGTTAATTTAGACTACAACAACTAAAATTGCCTGCACAAATTTTGGGATATTTTTAAAGGAAATATATTTTTATTTACTATGCTACACATTTTTGTGGTACTCTTTTAAGTATCTTATTGGCCACCAATCTCGATGAAACATATATTTTTTGAAAGGTATTTTCGTGTACATAAGCACAATATCAATAATTTAATTTAATAATTTTTCTGTGTAATTTTTTTATGGCTGCTAGGAAGGTGACAAATAAGACAAAATATGAAATATGAAAGACCAAAAACAATATGAAGGGTGTCTCAGTACAAATGCAATTTTTTTTCATCTTAATCTTAAATTCATAAAAATTATGAGAGGCTTATAAGAGTGTAATAGAGGAAATTTCATATGAAATTTTGTTTTATTACGCTGTTATTAGACTCTCATAATTTTTATGAATAAGGGGGATATTTTTTTAGATAATTGTATATAAATTTTTTATTTTATTCCTGCCAATTCTTTTCCAAAATTTACAAAAAAATTTCCAAAATTGCTGACTGGTGGAATTGTAAAGAAGACAAATGCCGCCGCGGTTGTGATGGCAATCCATTACTTTTTTCTTTAAAATTTCCACGAATAAAATTTTAAACCAAAAACTCAAGACGTCTGGTAAAATATTATTAATTTTGTATAAACTTCAATACCACTTGTTTGAAAGAGAAAGAGTTTTAAGCAACAACAACAGTTTTTTTTCCACCAAGTGAAATAATATATTCACATACTTAATAAAATTATGTCGCTTCATTCATTATTCCTTAATATTTGCAAAACTTTTAAAATATTTTCAAGATCTTGCTCTTAGTCTTGAATTTTATTGGCAAAAGAAGAACAAACGACTTGTTTAAAATGTTGCAGCAGCACCTTTTGACTCAAATCAATTTAAACAATCTAATGGATTCCTGTCTTGTTTTCATATTTATATGTTTTTATTTCAATTATTAACGTCATTGCAATTAATTTATGCACATAAAATTTATTTATTCAATTTTCATTCTTCACTTGATTATTCAGCAACTCATGCAGTCGCATGCATGTTTATGCTGGTTTGCTATAGAAAAACGAAAATATACGGTAGCCCCCCCAGGACTTATTGGTTCTAAATATATTAAAAATATTTTAAAAAAGTTTTTAAATTATTTCGAAAGAAAAAATATTTTTTAAACATACATTTTGCATTTGGACTTGCTGTTGCTCACTTTCAGCTTTTTAGATCAAGAATTCGCAGTCTTAGATAATAAATTGCTTTATATATTTAAATATTGGTAATATATTTTAAAGGTGTTTCTCGTCTTGTGCAGTTTATTTATTTTTGGGACTGATATGACAAGTTTTTGTTCTGCCATGGGAGTGCCGGAGAAATACATATTGAAAACAATAACAGTATGAATATGTTATTTGTGATAAAAATTGTTAAAGAAAAATATGTTTAAACGGGTTTTTTAAGTGTGCAACAAAAATCAATAACTAAAAAATGTGGCAATTGCAAATAAAAAACTACGTACGTTTAAAATTCATTACAGTAAATATTTAAATCGAATTTCTAAAACAAAAACTTATGTGTTTGGGTTCAAATCACCATAATCCTTCAAAGTACGAAAATAAAAAAATTTAAAAATAAATACTTCCATTACTGGATGGAATCTATGCTTGAACAATTGAACTTAACGTGTCACAAAGTAATTTCCTTTAAATAAGTTTTTTGAAAATTATATTTTTATAAAAACTGCTTCTTAAAAATGCACCCATTGTGACAGGTAGATTTTATAAAAGTACTTTTAGTAAAAGGTACTTCTTGTAAAATTACTTTTTGTGAAAAAGATAATTTTTGTAAAATGTGCTTTCTGGCAAAGGTACTTTTTGTGTAAGATACCTTTTGTAAAAGGTACCTTTTGTAAAATGTACTTTTTGTAAAAGGTATTTTTTGTAACAGGTACTTTTTGCAAAAGGTACTTTTTATAAAAGGCACTTTTCACACACTGGACTTCTTAAAGATACTTTTTGTAAAAAGAATTTTTCGGAAAAGGTACTTTTTGTAAAATGTTCTTTTTGAAGAAGGTATTTTTGTAAAAGGTACTTCAAGAGACTTTTCGTAAACTGTAGTTTTTTCAAATACTGTTTGTAAAAGGTATTTTTTGGAAAAGGCATTTTTCTAAAAGGTATTTTCTGGAGAAGGTACTACTTGCAAAAGGCACTTTTTGTAAAAGGTACTTTTTGAAAAAGGCACTTTTTGAAAAAGGTATTTTTTTGAAAAGGCACTTTTTGTGAAATGTACTTTTTGTAAAACGTTTTTTTTTCTGGAAAAAGTACTTCTTGCAAAAGATACTTTTTTGAAAGGCACTTTTTGTGAAAGCAATTTTTTTTTTGGAAAACATAGTTTTTGTAAAAGGTGCTATTTGTAAAAGGTACTTTTTGTAAAGGGTACTAAAAGCCACTTTTCGCAAAATGTAGCTTCTTTTTAAATATTTTTTGTAATAGGTATTTTTGTAAAAGGTATTTTTTGTAAAAGGTATTTTTTGTAAAAGGTATTGTTTGGAAAAGGCACTTTTTGTGAAAGGAATTTTTTAAAAACTGTAGTTTTCTTAAAAATATTTTTTGCACAAGGTATTTTTTTAAAAAGTATTTTTTAGAAAATTTACTTTTTATAAAAGGTACTTTTTGTGAAAAATAAATACTTTTTGTAAAAAGTATTCTTTAGAAATTTTACTTTTTATAATACGTACTTTTTGTGAAAAATACTTTTTGTAAAAGGTATTTTTTAGAAAATGTACTTTTTATAAAAGGTACTTTTTGTGAAAAATACTTTTTGTAAAAAGTATTTTTTAGAAAATGTACTTTTTATAAAAGGTACTTTTTGTGAAAAATAAATACTTTTTGTAAAAAGTATTCTTTAGAAATTTTACTTTTTATAATACGTACTTTTTGTGAAAAATACTTTTTGTAAAAGGTATTTTTTAGAAAATGTACTTTTTATAAAAGGTACTTTTTGTGAAAAATAAATACTTTTTGTAAAAAGTATTCTTTAGAAAATTTACTTTTTATAAAACGTACTTTTTGTGAAAAATACTTTTTGTAAAAGGTATTTTTTAGAAAATGTACTTTTTATAAAAGGTACTTTTTGTGAAAAATTAATACTTTTTGTAAAAGGTACTTTTTGTAAAAGGTACTTTTTGCAAAAGGCAGTACCTTTTAATACTTTTTGTAAAAAGTTTTTTTTTTTGGCAAAGGTACTTTTTATAAAGGGCAATTTTTCGCGAAAAGTACTTTTAGAAAAATTGACCTTTTGTAAAAGGTACTTTTTGTAAAAGTTTTGTTTTGTCTCAATCATAGCACCTTCGTTGTAGACTAGCATAACTAATTTTGTTGATAATAGCTCTTATGACTAAAATACTCTGATGAAAGTTAAAAATGCTGAATTTAATGCACGCACCAAACTGGAAAAAGAAAATCAATAAATGCGATGAGTCACGCACTTGGGTTTTTGTTTTCTTAAATAAAATCCACAAGTTCACATGCTGACCAAATTTAGGTTAAAAAGTCGTTCAACCAACAAATTATATTGGCAGACATGACTCAACTAAAACGCAGTAAGAAATCTGTAATTTTTTTCTCTGGCGTTTGTAACAGAAAAAGATTTTGCCAAAAAAAAAAGTCATTCAATATTTCATGAGTGGTAAATATTTATTTAAATCTCTCTGCGAAAGTCATTTATAAAGAAAATAAATTCATTGAAAATGAAGAGTTTAGCCGTTTTGGCACAATTGCAATATTTATATGAATTTGTAATTTAAGCTTTTGCGGTATTGAGAACCTGCAGAAAGTTCACTTTCATAAGCCATAAGTGGCTAACGTTGAAAAGTCGTTGCAAGAGAGTTGCCACAGATTTTTTTAATAAGTTGAATAGGATAGGACATTGAGTGTGGGAGTAAAATTTCAAGGCTTATAAAAAGTATAGCGCCAGTAAACCAACCGACCTGTTTATTTTCTTGTTTTCTTAAATTTACAATATTTTATAATATTTTTTATAAAAACAAATTAACTCAATTGGAAAAATTGGATACTGGCTACTGGCATGAGTGCATGAAAATGCCACAACTTCCGCCTCTACACTGACGAAAAGGTGCCCACATATTTTATATACGATAAACAAGTTTGTAAAAAAAATAAAAATGATAATACAGAGTTTTTTTTATGACAATTACATGCATTAAAATCGAAAAGGATAGAACAAAAATTTAGAAGAGTGAACATAAAAAAACAGAAAATGCAGGAAATCTTTTTTAACAAATAAAAAATATATTTTAGACAGATTATTGGTAAAAATATTAACACATAAATTAATTTTTGTTCATCTTGTAAATATTTATTTTTTTAAATTTCTTGATAAATTGATTTATACAGTTGAATTTATTTCTTTTTTTTCAAATAAGTCTGTCTAAAGCTTTTAACGAAAAATGTTTAAAATGTCTAAGAAAACAAATGTTTTACCTGTACACTTTGAAATATGTACAAATTACCATTTGCCAAGTGTGAAAGCAATTTGGGGGGTCTGTTGATAAATTCAAATTGTTTGGTTTTTTAGAAAATATATTTATTTTTGTATTCGTGTGATAAACAATTTTGCCTTCAGGGCCAACTTAATGATAATAAATGTACTATATTCGAAATTGCCAATTGGATTCATTGGATATGAACCCAAGACTTCAATAAAATATACTCTTGTTCACGCTGTTAGTTTACACAATGTGGGCGGCACAGGCGACTATATCCGTTTGTGATCTCTCTAATTTTACAAACTATTTATAAGCCACTTTAGGGAAATTATTGGCCCTTATAACGGTAGTCTACTGGCAAAAATATAGCAAACGTTGTAATATTTTCACGACTACGACACACAGAATTAGGCCGATTAATTTCTAAACTCAATTAGTGACTAATATGCCACTTCAGTAGGTCTAAATATAGTTTTAATCTCAAAAATACAAACTTCTTATAAAAACTTTAGTATACTTTTAGTTGCTATTTATTTAAGCAAAAGTGGGGCATACTTTCAGGTGTAAGCAGAAAAAACTCTGTTTTAACCTCAAAATGCTTTGGAAAATTGACAAACTTCTCGAAATTATTATTATACTTTCATAAAAAGGCGCTGCTGCAAACATTCCAACAATCTGCCTTATTCTGTAACTATTTGTCAACGTCACGTCAAGACAATATTAAAACTAAGACATCTGCATGCTCTTTTTCCTCAGTTCTTTATTAATTTTAGTAGCCTCTTCTTATTTTCTAGGCCTTTGAGAATAGCCGGGGGCTGTCTGCAGTTATCAGTTATTGTCTACAACCAGAATCTAACTGCCCTGTTTTTGATATTGTCTTGACGTGATGTTGACAAATAGTTACAGAATAAGGGAGATTATGTTAAAAACTGTTGCAATGTTTGCAGCAGCGCCTTTTTATAAAAGTTACTATTTTAATGAATTAAATAAACACTTTGCTTTAAACGCCACACATAAAAGGAAAACTATCTAAATAAAATAAAAAACTCTTCCCTTGAAATTGAACTTGACTGCATAAATATTCAATTAAATACATAAAAATAACTACAACAACTGCTAATGAAATAAAAATTAAAGAAAAGAAATGAAAATTAGTTTAGCCAACAATTAGCGGAATCGGATGATTAATTGCAATCTGTTGTCGTTCTAAACAGAAAATCGAATTTTCGGTTTCTACAAAAAAAAACCTTAGAAATTATTTAAAATCCTTTGAACTAAATTAAGCACAATTCTGCAAAACAACAGAAACATTGAAATACTATTACTAATATCACGCTTTAGTATTGAAACTACATATAAACATTTTATATCTTTAGTGTTTTTTGTTATCGCTATTTTTTTCGCAGCCGACAAGCAGCCATTTTGTTGATCATGTGCTCTTTGAAAGAGGCATGACTACATCTCGTGATGATTAACCAGGGAAACTTTTAACCCAAATAAATATACGCTTTACAAGTTGTGACAGGTGTTCAGTTCTGTAAATTTCATAATAGATAAAAATATTCGGCCTTCGGTTGAGGTAGCAGTGATGAAATCGATAAAATCTGGCAACGCTTGTTTAACATTAAGAGTCCTTTTATTTCGACTGCAGATACAACCTCCATAACATTATTTAAAGCGATAAAATCTTTAGGCATTCATTTCTGTGATTTTTTAAAAGTATTTTTGAAAAAATTTAATTTAAAAAAAAAACATTTTTCGTAGAAGTCAGTTTTTACAACTACTTTTTATAAAATTTAAAATTTGCGTAAGAAGTATATTTTGTATAAAGTACTTTTATGAAAGTACTCTTTGTGAAAAACTATTTTTGAACCTTTTGTGAAAAGTAGCTTATGTAAAAAGTACTTTTTCCGAAAAGTACCTTTTGTAAAAAGTACTTTTTCCGAAAAGTACCTTTTGTAAAAAGTATTTTTTCTGAAAAGTACTTTTTGTAAAAAGTACTTTTTCTGAGAAGTACCTCTTGTAAAAAGTACTTTTTATGAATATTATCTTTTGTGAAGGTACTTTTTGTAAAATTCACTTTTTGTAAATGGTAGTATATTTGAAAGCTACTTTTTGTAAGAGTGCTTTTCATAATAGGGTTTTTGTAAACGATACTTTTTGTAAAGGGTACTTTTTGTTAAAAGTGCTTTTCATAAAAGGGACAAAATGGGGTTTTTGTAAACGATACTTTTTGTAAAGGGTACTTTTTGTTAAAAGTGCAGTTTTTGCAAAAGGTACTTTTTTGGGAAAAGTACTTTTTGTAAAAAATACTTTTAGTAAAAGCTACATTTTGTAAGAGATAATTTTTGTGAAAAGTACTTTTTGTGAAAAGTACTTTTTGGGAAAAGTACTTTTTGGGAAAAGTACTTTTTGTGACACGAACTTTTTGTTCAAGGCCCCTTTTGTCAAAGTCCTTTTAAAAGGTACTTTTTGTAAAAATATTTTTTTGTAAAATATGCTTTTTGTAAAAATACTTTTGTAAAAGTGCCTGTTTGGGAAGGGAATTTTTTGTAAAAGAAACCTTTATAAGAGGTAATTTAAAAAAAGTTGTATAAGGTACTTTTTGTAAAATAAAATTTTTGCAAGAAAATCTTTTGTTTAAAGTATTTTTCGTAAAAAGTATATTTTGTAAAAGGTGCTTTCTGCGAAAGACAGTTTTTGTAAAAGGCATTTTTAGTAAAAGGTACCTCTTCCAAAACTTACTTTTTGCAAGAGGAACTTTTTGTAAAAGTTAATTTTTTTAAAAAGTAGTTTTTGTACAAGTTTATTTTGCAAGAAATGCTTTTCGCAAAACGTACAAAAAGTACTTTAATATATACACTTTTTATAAAAGGTACTTTTTTGGGAAAAGTACTTTTTGTAAAAAATACTTTTCCCAAATACAAAAAACAATTTTTTTTTTTATTTTTTTGTTCATGTAATAATATATTAATAAATATATATTTTTTGTAAAATGTACATTTTGTAAAAAGTATTTTCTGCAAAATTTAGGTTTCGTAAAACATAATTTTTATAAAAAGCACTTTTTGTAAACGGCACTTTTTGGAGAAGGTAGTTTTTGAAGAAAGTAAATTTTTGCACAAGGTTCATTTTGAGAAAGGTACATTTTCACAAAAGGTACATTTTGGGAAAGGTACTTCTTGTGAATAAAAAATTTTTTATAATAAAATATTCTTTTTGTGAAAGCTACATTTTATGAATAAAAAAAAAACAACAATAAAAAAATTATTCTTATAAAACGTACTTTCTGTAGAAATTAGTTTTTAATAAACGTACTTTTTATAAAGAGTACTTTTTTCAATAAAACTGTGTAGCTGTTATGATTTCAAGGTTTTCATTTAAAGCTGTGTTCTAGTAGATGTAACAATTACACATTTCCCATCCCTGCAATAAACTCCAAATTCCTTATCTATGCAATTAAATTTGCAACAATTAAAATCAACATTAAAGTTTTAGTGTCCCTTTCGCTCGCGGCTTGATAATTAATTTTTATTTCTCTATGACCTGAAAGTTCAATTAATGATCGGTCTTTGTTAAAAATAACAGCAACTATAAATACAAGATCTGAAAAAAGTAATTAAAAGCAAAAAAAACGTGCTTCCACTAGAAGGCGACAATTAATCAAGTGTTTTTTTATTGCAAAATTTTTTTTTTGTTCCTGTAATCAACAAATAAAGTGTCTTGTTTTTTAAGAAAAAAATCAAATTGAACTTAATTGTTGATTTTCGCAATTTATCATTTAAATGTTCTTGCACATCTATAAAAGCAACCATGAGTATATTCCGCCACTACCCCCTTCCTATCGCCGCGTTGTATTCTAACACGTAACTGCCGATCAAACAAACAATTGCTGTTGGGGTTGCAGTGTAATCTCTCAATAAGATATTTTCTATTCAAATTGATTTAATTCGCCAATATTTTTTTTCAAACTGTGATTAATTGAAATAATTGGCAAAGTGAAAATAAAAAATACATTTGTTAAACATTTAAAAACAAAAAAAAAAAAAAGAAAATAAATTACAAATTTAAATTAACTCGCCCGTACCTGGGTAAACAGATGTCAATGATAATTGCCAAAACGGAAATAACTTTAACGTTGCAAACAAAATAGAAAAAAAGATAATAATAATAACAAAAATAAAAAAACCGCCAGGGGAAAGTTTTAAACATCATAAAGAGATTTTGTCATATTTAGAAAGTGAACAAGAATTTGTTTTTTGATAAAAATTCTAAGAAATTTGGAGAAACTGGCAGCGACTGAAAAATAGTGGAACACTTTTACAAGTGGAAAGTGGATGTGTTTAACACTTAAGGAGTTTAATATGCATTCACTCACATGCGCATATCGTCATCTAAAATCCAAAAGGCCTAACCAACAAAATGCACTTTTTGATTGATTATAACATAAATTAACAAAATAATATCACAATTAATAAAAAAAATCTGTTTTAGATTTTTTTTCAGTTAAGGGGTTTTGGATTTTAGCTAACGACATGTTTCACTATGTCCCATACTTTAAATTATTTCTATTACTGGGCCTTCTTTAGTTGCAAATTACCTGAATTTGCCTAACAAGCCTTGTAATATTCAATAAAAACAATTTTTTTTTAATTATGCTAAGTGATCATTTGTCTTGTACCTCTACGTGAGCATTTACAAATTTTTTTCGCATAAAAATTCATAAACAATTGTCTCACTTGCAGTGCCATTTTAAACACAAAAACGCAGTGTTCAAATAAAACTTGTACATGAAAATTGCTTAACAATATGAATAAATTAAATTTTCTTTTAATAAATATTTTTTGCTGTTGTGTTTTCGTTTGGCTTTCAGCCAAATCAAAGTGAAAAACACAATGTGGTTACATCAGTTACCGACAAGAGACATAATTAACCAACCATGCGAAATTAATGCATGAAGAGGAAAAAGACAATTATTCGCACAAAAAAAATCAAATAAAAATAATTAAATATAAAATAAAAAAAAGTTAAAAAAAATAAATTAAAACAAAAAAATGCAAGTTAAATAAAAATGATCAAACAAATATAAAAAAAATTAAACAAATTTTATTTTATTTAAAATAATATAACAAATTAAGCACAAAAAATTTAAATAAAATTAAAAAATTTGATAAATAAAATAAAATAAAAAAAATTAAACAAAAAAATATAAAAAATTTAAAAAAGCAAATTAAAAATTAAAACAAACAATATTAAGAATTACAAAAAAAAATATTTTAAACACATAAAAAAATAAAAAATATAAAAAAACATATAAAAAAATAAAAAAAAATATAAAAAAATAAAAAAATATATATAAAAAAAAAAATTAAATAAATAAGATAAGAAACTAAATAAAAATTAATTAATTTGTGGGTGCTGTTGGCTGAAGTAGTAGAACACGAGACTATGAAGCGGAGAGTCCTGAGTTCGAGCCCCAGCTGAGTCATGAAATATTGTGTTGAATTCTTCTGATCAGCATTAGTGCGTGGTTGTGTTAGTTGTTGCCAGCCTGTTTTCAGTGATGAAGGCATAGTACTGATCACTGGACAATTACTGGCAGCGACTGACCCAATCATGTACTAAAAGCAGAGTAACAGCACCCACCTTCGTCGGCCCTGTAGCAAAAATTAGCCGGCGAAGTAAAAGGTTGAAATAGCTACAAAAAAAAAAAAAAAAAAAAAAAAAAAAAAACAACTGTCTATCTTCTCATCTTTCCTAATCTGTCCCCTCAATACTATCCCCTCGTTTTCAGTTCCAGCGCAATGCATTGCATATATAGGGGACATCCCCTGAGTGCTGGTCCTACTCCTAAAAAAAAAAAAAAAAAAAAAAAATTAAAAATGAAAATAAAAAATAAAAAAATTATAAAAATTAAAAAAAACCAAATTAAAAATTAAAACAAACAATATTAAAAATTACAAAAAAATAAAAAAAAATATTTTAAATACGTATAAAAATACATAAAAAAATTAAAACAAAAATATAAAAAAATAACAAAAAAAAATAAAAAAATAAAAAAAAATATAAAAAAATAAAAAAATTAAGTAAATAAAATAAGAAATTAAATAAAAATTAATTAAAACATAAAAATAAATAAATAAAAATATATAAGAAATTAAAACAAACAAAGTTAAAAATAATACAAAAAAATAAAAAAAAATTTTTTTATATAAAAAATTAAAAAAATTAAAAATTAAATAAAAATGTAATAAAAAATAAAAAAAGTTAAAAAAACTAAATTAAATGAAACAAAAAAAAAAAAAAATTACCAAACAAATATAAAAAAATTATAATATTTTTTTATTTAAAATAATATAAAAAACTAAAAACAAAAAATTTAAATGAAATAAAAAAATTAAATAAATAAAATAAAAAATTAAATAAAAATTAATCAAAAAATAAATTAAAATGAAAATAAAGAATAAAAAAATAAATAAAAACATATAAGATATTAAAAAAAAACAAATTAAAACAAAAATTATTCTGGTTTCTTGACCTCTTTTTAATTATTATTGTATTCTGATATTTTTAAGCTTAAGGTCTCTTTATTTTGGTTTAATTTTTAATTTCAATATTTCGTCACTCCTTTGTGTGACTTCTTCAGGAAATTAATTATTTTAATAAAATAATTAATTTCCTGAAGAAGTCACACAAAGGAGTGACGAAATATTGAAATTAAAAATTAAACCAAAATAAAGAGACCTTAAGCTTAAAAATATCAGAATACAATAATACAAATTAAAACAAACAATATTAAAAATTACAAAAAAATAATACAAAAAATTGAATTTTTTTTTGTAATATGTATAAGAAATAAAAAAAAATTAAAAACAAAAAATTAAAAATTGAATAAAAATTAAATAAAAAATAAACATTAAATAAAAAATAAAAATTAAATAAAAAATAAAAATTAAATAAAAAATAAAAATTAAATAAAAACTAAAATAAAACATAAAAAATTAAATAAAAAATATAACAAATTTTAAAAACCAAATTCAAAATTAAAACAAAATTAAAAATTAAAAAAAAAATGTATAAAAAAAAATACTTTTAAATATAAAAAATATAATATTAAAAACAATATTGCACGACCGTTATACAAGGTGGGCCAAAAGAAGTCATCCGATGACTCCTCCAGCGTGAACAGCGCACCATACAGTCACTTTGAGCGGGTGTAATGGCTGCTCATGCATCACTCGTGGATTTTCGGTATAACAATTAAATTTGCAACAAAATCGCCAGAAGCGATAGTTTTGCTTGTTCACGTACCCGCTGTGGTGGAAATGACCCTCACCGCTCATTATGATTCTGGTCGAAAAATCGTCCATTTCGTCCTCGATATTGCGGATAGGGAGTGCATCACTCCATGTCCTGTTCACTTGTATTCTACATCTGTCTAATTTACAAATGTCAAAACAGATTTGACATTGGCCACCATTTGCAAAAATAAAAACATCTTCCAATAGGGTGATTTCTTTTTGGTCCACCTTGTACTTTGTGGCTTTACATTAAATAACACATTTACACTCTATTCCCTGCTTTCCCAATGCTTTGCCTGCATAGTGGGCAGTAATAAGATTGCAACGATTGTTGATCACAGTGTGACAAACATGCTGATACTGAAAAACCAGACAAAGCTCTTATTTATAAAGGGTATTTTTTTAACTGCCGGAAAGCTAACGGTATCGTTAACTAAATTAAATTCAATTAAAATTAATAGCATAATGTTCGTAAAGTGTGAAATTCAGAAACACTTCTTACACAGCAGATCACAACAGCTGTTTTCTATAGTTTGACAGCTCAGAATGTCAAACAGTGTTGACATTTCTGTTCAATAAGATTTGGCGAGGCATCATGAATCTCCAAATTGTGGAAATTCACTTTGAAAAAAATAAAATTGTTGGCGCAGTTCATCGAGCTTTACGCGCATTTTGCCGTCAACAATCGGCCTAGTGAGTAAACAATGCCATGAAATTATCTACAAATTTAAAAAAAAAAATCATTCCAAAAATATTGCTTTCTTATTTGTTTAATAATTATACGATCTTTAGATTTGGAATTATATTCTTTGATAATGAGCTTGAGGCTATTTTCTATAAAATAATTTTAAACTCTTTTTGCTGTCAATATTTCGATATCATCATGATTAAATAAATATAAGGTGGCAGCTCTACGGTAACAAATACAACATTACAACAACACAAGGAATTGTTGTTTGTGCAAAGTGTTGGTTGGCTCATATACAGGGTCCGCCAAATAACTTTTTTTTTTTGAAAATGCTATAAAAAAAACTACTGAATATTTTCTCAAATTTCTTTTTTTATTTGAAAGTACAATCCTTCCGGTTAATAATGGGAAATAATTTCATTCAAATGGCTGCCTTGGCTGGCCATGCAGTAGCCTACACGATCGGTCCAATTTTTAAGCACATTATCGATTGTGTGCAGCTGTATTTCACCAATGGCTTCACGAATATTGTCCTTTAAAGCGTCAATTGTCTCTGGCTTGTCGGCGTAACACTTATCTTTGACGGCACCCCACAAATAATAGTCCAACGGTGTAAAAACGCAGCTCCGTGGTGGCCAAACGACATCAGCTCTGCGGCTGATAATGCGATCTTCAAAAACAGGGCGCAAAACATCGAGTGTAGCTTCGGCTGTGTGGCACGTAGCGCCGTCCTGTTGAAACCAAATGTTGCCAATATCCTCCTCTTCAATTTTTGTGAACAAAAATTCGTTCAACATGGCCCGATAACGATCGCCATTGACTGTAACGGCCACTCCTTGCTCATTTTCAATGAAAAATGGCCCAATTATGCCTCTGGACCAAAATCAGCACCAAACAGTGACTCGTTTTGGGTGCGTCGGCTTTTCAATGTATGCGTGCGGGTTTCCTGTGCCCCAAATGCGACAATTTGGCTTGTTTACATATCCGCCAAGATCAAAATGAAACTAATTATCTGTCAAAATAAAACTAATTATCTGTCAAATCAGACATGAACTAAGTGTTACCATTCACGAAATAAGCACTAGTTGAAAAGAAAAGCGTTAGATGGCGGACCCTTTATTTTGTTTGGATATCTTGTGGATATATTCTTCAGGGCATTAATTACATATAATTAAAAATCATTTAAAAAATTATTGTCTATTTTATAAAAATAAGATAATTTAACAAATTGATGTAAATTTAATGAAAACTTAACAAAAATATTGTGTTTTTCGTTCTTGTTTTTTCTGTTTTTATATAAAATTGTAGTATTATTTTAAGTTCCCAGACATCTAAAAAAATACCCGATATTTCATTTACTTCCTTAAAAAGTGCTTAAGTTTAATGAAAAAAGAAGAGGGAAAACCCCCTGCGTGCCACTTATAAAAACAAATCTTTGACTACAAATAAGTACTTTTGCATATTTCTTAAAAAAAAGATAATGTTTTTTTTTTGTTATATAATTTTAGTTTTATTAACAAAAGAAATAAATAAATAAACACTTGAAATTCCAAGATTAAGTTGTTTAAATTTTAAGCTTTTGACTTAAACTTCAAGTCTTGTGTGTTCCAAATTAAAAATTAATGTGAAATATTAATTTTGTTGTTTAAGTAGAAAATCATAAATAAAAACACATTAAAAATCGATTTTATTTACACACAATCACATACAACAACTACTTGTATTGACAAATCGTGATTTAAGTTTTTTTCTTTTTTGTTAAAAATTATTCAAAAATCGTGTGCAATTGTGTTAAAAACTTATAAATAATTAAATTAAATTGTTTTTATTTAATAAAATACTTTGAAATATTCAAATGGCAGACAATAATTGATTTTTCTGGTACATAAATCTTGATCTGCTTTGATAAAGTCAAATGTTTTAAGTAGGTTGAAATAAATATTGAAAACAATTTAATTTTTTTGTATCTAAATGTCATAAACATTTTATTAACGCTGTGTGATCAAAGTACTTTTAAGCAACTTGCTGTAGAACATAGTGTTCGCTGAAGAAGTTGTGAACTTCATTTAAAAGAAATATTGTTATAATGAATCTAACATCAAGTCTAAACACTTGACAATAACAATTCACAATTATCGGATGAGGCTACAGTTTTCGCAAAAGTTGTCTTATATTACAAAAAACCAGAACCGACCGCTCTGTAGAAAATATTGTGGCTTCCGATAACATTGAGAACGAAGATGGCGCGGCGTGCCACCTTTCATATTTAAATTTTAAATCCAGTAAATCGATAAAGTAAAATAATCCAAAAGTGGAAAACAAAAACAAGGAAAAACGTTGTATTCGACCGGGTGGGATCTTAAATACCCTTCAAATATTTAGTAAGTAAAATTAAAATGTTCAAGTGGCTGCGACAGAGTTCCTTTATATAATATCGTATGTCAACGCCCACTGAAGGGGGCGGGGTCCAAAAATACACTACATCATATTTTCCACAGACGAACGTATGGGCATTGCTAGACCGTCTTAGACTTCATCCCTGATCAAGAATCTATATACTTTATGGGGTCCAATTCTCTTTGGAGGGTATTAAAACTGTATTTTTGGGGTCTCTCTGGCAAGGGCCGTGGGGGAGACGTTTCACCTTTGCCATAAGACTTTAAAAATACATATTTGGGATAATTAAATGTAAAATTTATTGTGTGAGTGAAGATAAATATGCCGAGTTAAACATGTTTTGACGTAAGCAGTTACGAAATAACGTATTTAGCTGTGAAGTTAAATATGATATGACGTAACGAAATGGCCAACAGTGAAGTTTTTTTTTATGAAAATCCATATTTAATAAATTGTTCGAGCATTTTGTGAAAATATTTACAGGCCATGAAAGGTCAACTTACAGGCCATGAGAGTGTGAGTGATCTTGGAGGGATTTTGCGCCCAGTGGCCAAAGAAAGAGTTGGCATGCATTGCCAGTATATACAAAATGATGTATGGGATAGAAGACATTCCCATAATTATTTTGTATATAAATATGGATTTTCATACAAAAAAAAAAAATTTCACTGAATTCCATTTCCTTACGTCATAACATATTTAATTTCACTTCGTAACTGCTTACGTCAAAACATATTAAACTCGGCATATTAATCTTCACACACATAAATTTATTTTTACTTTATTATTAACATTTTTTTTAAAGGGTCATTTAGGAGGCTAAGGAGAGGAGGGGATAGGGCAGAGGAGTACCAGGTTACGTCTCAGCTTCGTCATTAAAGCTTAAAAATTTTATTTTCAAGGAATGTAGGCTTAAGTAAAACAAATTTATAAAATTTTTACACTATATTTGCATATAATAACGCCCACTAAAGATGGCGGGGTCCAAAGTTTTCTATTTTTTTTATTTGATGGCTCCAAGTTTAACGCGTCGGACCTGCTTTGACATACAAATATATCATTTGCTTAACAAAATTACGAAAAAAAAACTTTAAAAATTATATTCTTTTTTTAGAGGTTGGTTTAGTTCTTCTTAGGGCAACTTTTTCCCCTCTGGCCCGATCCAGCCCATTTACGATCTCGACCTGTGCTATCCTTCAAGATACTATATTTATACCAAATTTCAAGAGTCTGGCTCTTTTCGTTTGGACTGAACTGTGATTTTCACAAACGGACGGACGGCCGTGGCTAGATCGTCTTGGATTTCATTACTGATCAAGAATATATATACTTATTGGGGTCTAAGAGAGATATTTCGCTGCGTTACACACGAAATCAGAAAGTGAATATACCCTCCAATTCGTTTTGGGAGGGTAAAATATTAAGATAAATCCTCAAATATGGCAACATTGTGTGCAACCATGTAAACAAGTTGCCATCTTTGTTCGATTAACTTTTAATTTTCTCTGCTCTCTCACTCCCACAAAAGAAAACTTTCAAAAAATGATAACTGCGGGAAAGTGAAAGTTTTGGCTGCTACTTTCCGACACGAGTAAAGAATTTTTCAATAACGAGGCCTCAAAATTAAAATCGTTTTAGTTTAACTGATGGCTTCAATGCATCCAACGAATCGCCACATGTTTTTGACACAAACGAGATTGTATGATTTGTTTATTATTTATTTACTTTTAATTGTTATTAAAGATTAAGAAATAAATGAGTATTTTGATTAGAATTTTTGTAGTGAAATATGACAGAGATATATTACAAAAAATCATTGTTGTTTAATTTATAAAAACAAGAAAAAAATGCATTTAAATGAGGGTAAAACCTTCTCGTAATCACTTAATTTTATTGTAATTAAAAACAATATAAAGGAATTTTTTTTATAATCAATTATTTTTGCTATTTATTGAATACATATTCAGTTAAGTTTCATGATTTCTAATTGTTTTCTAATAAGCAATTATTGTAATCAATTTATTTTATTTTTTTTTTCATTCACAGATTGGAAAATTATTTAACAACTGGAATGTGTGGTAAGTCGGATGCTCCTATAATAAATTTTGTGTTCGTTATTTTCAATACAACTTTTCGTTTATTAGCCACTATTTTTGTATAGAGATATTTTTTTTTGTTGTCACATCATTGTTTTTAATTTTTCATAATACCTATTATTTATTTTCAATTACCTTTTTTTTTAATTTTGAGTTTGCTTAATTTAATTCATCTTGAATGTAATTATTTCCTTTTTTTTTTAATCCAAAAAATATTTAAGCGCCTCTAAAATATTACTAAAACTGTGATTTTCTATTTATTTATTATTATTTTTTTTTTACTTGCGGCTTGATTATCAAATTTATTATCTTCACTTTTTAAATCATTTTAAAAATCATAATTTATTTCATTCATTGTTTTGTTTTTCTCACAATATCAATTCACAAATGGCAGCTGCCATATGTAATTATTTTCTTTCTTTTTTTTACTATATACAATTTTATTTTAATAATTATCTTCTTAATTTAATTTCATTCACCGCTCCAAGCGCGTTTCTCGTACTTAAAAAAGTCGTCAACAACTTTACTACTCAAACGCATTCAGCAAACTGAAAAAACAAAAATCTTACACAGAAGAAAAACAAAACTAAATCAAAAGTCAAACAAAAACCAAAGCAACAGCAAACTAAAAAAATAAAAAAAAAAAAAATAATAATAATAATAAAATTGTATCTGCTGCTCTGCTTTGTGCTTGTAGATACTTTTTCTGTGTACAGATTCGTGCACGCTTGTTATTTCAATCCCCAAGGTATTGTTTATATTTCTATATGTTGTTGTTATTGTTTTTGTTATCGTTTTTAAATAATGGTTGGTGTTCATGGCTGCCAGATTTGTCGATTTATCGTCATTTTGCCCCAAAACTACCCAAGTGACCATTTGGTGTTTTTTTTCCGTTAAAGTATGGCAACTTTAAATCTGGTTTGCTCCCCTGTAACTATTTTTTTTTTAATTACGGTAACCAGCACTCAGGGGATGACCCCTATGTATGCAATGCATTGCCCCGGAACTGAAAACGAGGGGATAATATTAAGGGGACAGATTAGGAAAGATGAGACGATAGACAGTTTTTTTGTAGCTATTTCAACGTTTTACTTCACCGACTAATTTTTGCTACAGGGCCGACGAAGGTGGGTGCTATTACTCTGCTTTTAGTACATGATAGTGTCAGTCGCTGCCAATTATGTTCAGTGACCAGTGACTATGCCTTCATAATTGAAAGAGGCTGGCAACAACTAACACAAAGATGCACTAATGCTGATCAGAAGAATTCAACACAATATTTCATGACTCAACGCGGGCTCGAACTCACGACTCTCCCCTGCATAGTCTCCTGTTCTACTACTTCAGCCAACAGCATACTTCGTTAAAGTATGGCAACCTTAAATCTTGTTTGTTCCCCTGTAACTATTTGCCAAGTAATTCACACGGCCATTTCAAATATGGGACTCTAACGTACAAGTTGTGGACAACAAATGACTCCTACATGCAGACCTTGAGGATTCTCTAATGCCTAGGAAATAGCAAGAAGCTATTAAAAACCGTCAGAACAAACTGAAATATATTTGCTACAGTCTTGACCTGACATTGATAAATAGTTATATACCAAAAAGGCCAGATATATAAAATATATATCAGTCGCAAAGCAGCTCAGTCAACATCAAGCCTCGTTGGCAACTATTTCTTAGATGCTACCAGATCACTGATCGTTTGCTCTCGTTCGAGAAGTTTTGCCAGTCACTCAACACGTGAGATAACTGTATAGGTTTACGGTTCTTCTGAAAAATTATTCCGCAATTAACTACGTTACTACTTCTTCCATGACAGCATAAGTCGTGTATAGTCAGTCACAGTAACGAATAAAATATGGAAAAGATCGACGGCATATGGCATCTTTGACTAAAAAATTTCCTTAAGAACTGATCTAGCCCAAGTGGAATGCACACAAAAACTAGCTATTGACCGCTATAATGATCAATTTTATATACGTTATTGTTAATGTGGGAAAAATGGCGGGATTATTAAGCCAAAACCATGTTTTTCCTGGGGAAATCGAAGAGTTCTTTATACATATTTCTGGCAGCTCTATTTGCATATGTGTGAAGGTTTATTGTTATTGTTGTGGCTTTTAAATAATAGTTGGTGTTGCTGGTTTAGTGTTGCTCTCACGTTTAGTTTTATTTGTTTTTCATTTTAATGTGTTAGTTTGCCCCTTTAACAGAACCTTGAAAGAGGCAATTTTAAAAAGATTTGGATATGGCAAAAGTTTAAAAGAAAATAATTTTCAATTGTAATAAAAAACTTCCCATAGAGTGGCAATTTTCTTACTTAGATCGCGAATTCAAAGATAGTAGCTCAAACGATTCATAATATTTTGCGAATGATCTTTAATCTTAATAAAATTTTAATGACTTCCAAAACGCATCTGCTTAAATTTTGTACACATTTTCAGCTGCGGTATTTAGATCGTGTGAATACACAAAGTCGCCATGGATTACATCAATTTTGAAAACGATGCTCTGTTGCTTTCTATTTTTATAAACAAAATATTTAAATTGCTTAAAATATTTCTTTGAGCGCAAATAAATTTGTTTCTAAAAAAACTCACTGATCTTTTACAAATACTTATAAAAAGTTTTTGCTGTCCTGAATCAAGACTTACCTGAAAAGGGAATAAAAAGAGGAGAATATAATTAATAAATTGGATTTAAAAAGCCAACTTAAACATCAAATTAAATTTCTAATCGTACAAAACTTAATTTCATATTTTATATTAAAAGTATTTATTTCACACAACATTTTTTTCAATTTTATTCGTGCAGATTCTTTTCCTAAATTTACCGAAAAAAAGTTCAAAATTGGGGGTATTTATTTCAGATTTTTCGGGGAAATGGAAGCCTACAGTATTATATTAAATTAAAGCGTGTAAATATGTGATGTGGAAAACCAAATAATTAATATTTTTCAATATGTCGAAAAAAAAATTCTAAAAAAATTCGTTTATAGTGGAAAATTTAATAATTTTTTCCAATCTGTTTAAAATTTCATGTGAAATTCTGACAGAACCCATACAAAAAATATTCAATCGAATTATTTGTGGAAAAATGTTGCTAAACTAGTTCTCTGTTTTAATTATCAAAAACATGTGAAATAATATGAATGTTATTTATTTCGACCGATAATTTTTTGAAACTAAAAATTTTCTCATTGAAAATGAAAAACATAATTTCAATTAAAAAGGAAAAAAATTGTAACTGAAATAACTGATGTTGCGCAACATATTCCACAAATTCAAACAGAATAAAAATGGAAATTTGTGATGGAAACTTTTTTTATAGTTATTGTAAAAAACGCTTTATTCCACATATAAAAAAAAATTCCGTCGTCTACTGGTTTTTACTAAACCTCGTTAAAATTGACTCCATTAAAAGGGACATCCGTGAGTCTCTTTGATTTTATATAAAAATACGATGATTAAGAAATTTACTTGAATTAATGTTCACATATAATATAATCAGCAGGAAATATTTAATGTGGATAAATGAAAAAATTATCATAAAATATATTAATTTAATTTTCAGAGAATTCATTCTTTGTGTGCTCTGTATAAATCTGGTTGGTATTGATTTAGTATGATTACGAGTGAATAAGGAAATCGCCCTTTCTGCTTACAATCAACACACACACACACACACATGCACATCCATGTGTGAACGGTTGAAAATAATTTTATTAATTTGTGCTCTTTGTTCTTTGCACTCAATTTTCTGCTTGCTCTTTCCTCTTGCCTGTTATTAATGGCTTTGTTTCTAAGAATGGGAGAAAAAAACCTAGTGGCCTTAACATCTTACCACTAAAAGTTAAAACAAACACAATAAAAAAAATTATCTTAAAGAACAAGAAACTGGTGATATTTTAACATGGAAGGCAGTGATGCACACTCAGAGCTTTCGTTTAACTGATTTTAATTAAAAACATATTAAATACTAAGCCCCAATATTCAAAAAGAAATAAAATATATGTATTTAAAGTCTATTTTAAGACAAATTTTTAGGAAAAATTTTGAATAAAATAAATTTCACATTTATTATAAATTTTATTAGCCTCATTCATTAAAAATATTTCATGCTTTTAACCTTCTTATTTGAAAAATTTTGTGTTAAAATATGTCATATAAGAATGTTATACGCATGAGATATTTTTTATGAATGAATATATGGGTAAGAGTGAAGCAGACAAAATTCTGTTTCTGCTTTTAACAAATTTCTTGGCAATAATTTTTTAAATAAATTGTTGGTCCCTTTTTGTTTGCATATCCAAATGTGTTTCTGTCCTCTTATAAACAAAATATATATATTAATTAATTGTATGCAATATTTTGCAGTTTGTTTTTTATGTGTTCCTCCACGAAGTTGGCACTACTGCAGTGATGTCAGCCTCATACACAATTGTGGAAGCAAAACTCACATGTACGCTTACGCTCTTTTATTTTGAGAGCGTAAAATATAATTGTTTACTGAAAAACACTCTCATTCAGCGGGAAGTATCGCAAGTCCTGTTTTGAGGCCTCTAAACAGAAATAATATATTTATATAAATATATATATACAATACATAGAAGAGGTTTGAAATAAGTTGGATCCACCATATGTAGGTACATCTTTTCGAAAATTTCTTAAAGTAGCTTTTAAATTAATTCATAAGTAAGACTTTTTGTAAAAATTGTTTCTCTTGTATATAAACTAACCAAATGTTCAGCTTAAAAATGGAGAAACATTTTAAAATTAAATATCTGAGCACTTGGCAATTTTCGAAACCTTTTTTACAACTTATAAAATTAGAAGATATTATTGGTAAATAAAAGGATACTCTCAGAAAAGGCCACTAGTTAGGCCTCGCAACCGCACATTTCTCCCGCTGGGAATGTAAGAGATAAGAGTGATCTCACCAACACAATCACATTTGACATCACTGCACTACTGTTGATTACTTGCAATTGTTGTTGTGTTTTTAGTTTCTCTCGAAACCGGTAACGGTTGTAGTGGCTGAATAGTGAGTGTGTTTTAATAGTTTTGCTGCAGAGTAAAATGGGTGATTGTGTTTGTTGTTTTTTTTTTATGTAAATTTTAGCTGGCATTTGGTGGGGGTATTGCCAGACTTTAAAACATGTTTAAATAATTTGTCTGTTACAGCTTGGAGACGAATTAAAAAGTATATATATCGTATATATAGGTTTTTATTCTCAAATTAACCCATTTTCGGAACAAATTCAACTTAAATTAAATTATTTTCAAAACAAATTGACTTTTTTTCAAAGTAATTTGAATTATTTTCAACACGCATTAAACATTTTCCTTTTTAAATTAAATTTTTTTCATTTATAATTCAATGTTTTTCTTTTCAAATTCAAATTATTAAAATAACAAATTCATTTGTTTTTTAATTCAATATTAAAAGCTTAAAAAATAAAGGCCTTGTTTATAAAAAATAATTTATGTGTATTAAGCTCTTATTTAATGTATTTGTATGGGTCGTGGTTTAATTTTTAAACTTTTCGATTAAAATAAATATAAAAATATAAATTAACGTATGAATTTTTATTAGTCGAACTTTCTTATGTAAATTGTTAATTTTATCAACGGGCTTAAGTTCGAATCTGCAAGACTGCAAACCATTTTTTATTATTTTATTAATAAATGAATTTGTTCAAATTCCATTTTTTATTAATTTATATTAAGATTGGAATATTAAGAATATTTTTCAATAATCATCAAACCAGCAGAACGGATCAGTACTGATTTCGAGGCCGCTACGCCATCTCATCAGCGTTCTTTGTTCAATTTTTCCACTTTTGCAAGTGGTGCTAGTTAGTAGGTTCGTAGCGGCCTCGAAATCAGTACTGATCCGTTCTGCTGGTTTGATGATTATTGAAAAATATTCTTAATATAAATTAATAAAAAATAGAATTTGAACAAATTCATTTATTAATAAAATAATAAAAAATGGTTTGCAGTCTTGCAGATTCGAACTTAAGCCCGTTGATAAAATTAACAATATAAATTAACTTAATATTAAAGGTTTCTTCCTTTTTTTAAATTTCATTACATTCGAATGAACTTATTTTCTAGATTTGGTAGTAAATGTAATTCAAAAGTTTTTACTGTGTATAACAGTACAGGATTGGAAGATATTTTTTTTTAACAATATTAAAGAAAACAAAATATATAAAAAATTAAGTTAATTTAAAAAACAAATCAGTTTGAAGTCAATAAAAGCGAGTTCATATTTAAATTTTAAATAAAACAACTTAGTTTTAAACAACAATTAAACAAACTTTAAAAACAATTGAATTTGAAAATGAAAATAATTAAGTGAATTTAATATGAAAAATTTTGAATTTGATATGCAAAAATTTTAATTTATTTTAAAAATTATTTAATATTTTTGAAATAAATGTTAATTTGTTTTGAAAAAAAAAAATGAGTTTGAATTTAAAAAATTTGAATTTGATCTAAAAAATTGTTAATTTGGGAGTAAAAACCTATAAATGAAAAAGATGTAAAAATATTATTATTATTATTTCAAGTCTATTATAATTAAAATTACAATAAACAAAAAGAAGTGAAGGCACTAGCAACTAATGGCTATCGGCCATTAAAAGATGTAAAAATAAAAAATTTAAAAACAATAAGAAAAAACACAATGACTTGCAGCATTAATTAGATTGTGCACAATATTTGAAAATAAATATTAATAAACAAATCAGCTCCTGGTTTTTACAAATCGATTTTGGGTATTCAGATGTTTTTAAATAATTTTGTTCAATTTAATTGTGACAATTATTGTCCCCACATACACACACACACACACACATGGAAAACCTTAATTCCTTTGTCAGTACCTTAGGTTAGGTTTAGCAAAGACATACACCTAGGTCAGTAAAGCAAGACTTGTTATGTATTTCCATACGAATTAAATTGTAGAATTACAAAAATACCACTAAATATCCTTAATTATACGTCTGTCTCCTCAAGCAAAATCATATAATAAACAGAGTAACGTTCGCATTGTTAAACTGACATTATAGATCAATTAATTTAACTCTTCACACTTAAAGCAGACTTTTCACACTTTTTTTTTTTTTGAACATATTTCTTTAGCGACAAGACTTGAAAATTTATGAATGAATTTGCTGTTCATTAAAAGCAACAAATTGTCCTCACAAATTGTTGTCAAAGTCTTAAACTTTTCAAAATGCATTTGCATTACTTGTAATTCTTACTTTGCCTCTCAATAATATCAACGCGCTTTATCTCTGTCAGTCTGCTTGTCTGTCATTTAAATATTAAAATGTGCGGATCAACTGTAAGTGGAAAAAATGCATGGCTGGCAGGCAGGCACTCAGTCAGTTAACGATTTAGTAAATGTCGTTTACGCCCCAAAGTTTTCTATCTCAGATAAAAAAAAAAGTGTGTATGTGCTTTTTGTAGCAAGACTATTAATTAAATTGATATGAACAACTCTTTGGTGAACATAAATGATACACGATCATTTAGACTTCATTTAACTAAGAATTTGAATTTTTTTTATATATTTAATTTTTTGCTTTATTCAATTAAATCGTTATTTTTTATGGGTCTTTAAATTAACATTAAATGTTAGTTGTGTGGACAATTTATTTTTAAAATATAAATGAAAGAAATAAAAATTCTGTGCTAAAAGCGGCAAAATATTTTAAAGAAAAAACATTAAACTGCGTTGTTGAAGTTAAATTCATGTCTTTGAGTGTCGATATTTTTTTTTTTTTTTGCCAATTAAAATTTTTTAAACTTTCTATTTCCGATTTTGTTACAAAGCGGCTAAAATTATTTTTACACATATATATATTTTTTTTATTATGCTACTTCATCAAAATATTTTCCAAAAAAAAACTTAATTTTTACAAAGTGTCTTTTTCCTCGCACAGTGAGAGACTTAGAAAAAAAATGGTAGTAATTCTACACTTTATACAATTTTATAATTCCCATATCTTCTTTGACAGCTTTTTTGTAAGGATAACAATTTGAAAACTCTTCAAACATGCTACTCAAAAATCTTCTAATAATTTTGCATAAGCTTTTTTGAAATTAATAAAAATATTTTTTATTAAATTTTCAATTTAAAATTTAGTACAAAATACCTCTCCTTACGATTTTATTTATTTATGTTTTTTATTATTTTTGTTTATACATTGTCCCCATAACTTGGTGTACACCCTTTATTAGTGTTCGCCTTAACCACACTTATTTATGAACTTTGAAGTATGCAGACACATGTTTAGCTTATTTTTGTCGTTTTTTATTTGTTTCTTTAAATTTTAATCTTTAGTTTCTTAGTTCTGTTTTGTATTCTGGTGTAGTTTTGGTATTTTTGTGTGCTCCAATATGTCATCTAAAAATAAATTCAAAACATTTTTTACTCAATGGAGCCAGAAATATTTTTTGCTTTTTTAGTTAAGATTATTTTAGACACTCATATAATAGACTTTGGCAAGTGGATGTAAAAAGTAATCATGCTTTTCTTAAAAATAAAAACAAAAAATATTTATTACAAAAAACACATATTTTCATCATGCTCTTTTGCATAAATGAATGTACAGTCACAACTCCTCATAAGGCACGCACTACAATTAAATGATTTAATTAAATTTCAGACAGTCCTTTTGGCCTCGGGATGGATTTGAGTCCGGCTACAAATAGATATTTTTGGTATCCTTCGACAGAATCAATCATTGGAAAATTATTATTATTATATGCTGTAATTTGACATTCGACAACATTTGCATGACTCGAAGGACCATAAAGAAGTAAACTTTCAATACGACCATAGAGGTGGATTTTTTTAGTCTCGTTTATCAAAATCAGTCACTGGACAATAAATTATAAGATTATTATACTTTGTAATTAGGCATTAACAAAATTTCTGTGGCTCGAAGGACCATACCGAAGTAAACTTTATAAACGTTCCTACAAGTGAATGTTTTCAGTCCTGTTTATCAGAATCAATCACTGGAAAGTTAATAATATTGCGATTATATAGTGTAATTAAGCAGTAACCAAATTTGTGGGGCTCGAAGGACCATAAAGAACTAAACTTTTAAAACCTTCTTAGTTTTCTGTAAAATGTTTTTGGCTTTCTTTTGCCAAACTTATTCATTGGATAAGTAAATAATAATATTACTATAATATGACATTTACAAATTTTTTGTGGCTCGAAGGACCATAACGTACTAAACTTTTAAAACGTTGCTACAACTGGATGTTTTAGTCTTCTCTACACAAAATCAATTACTGGAATGTTAATAATATTGTTATTATACTGTGTAAGTAAACATTAGTCGAATTTATGTGGTTCGAAGGACTATAAAGAAGTGCGTTTTCAATACGTCCCTACTAGTAGAGGTTTCTAGTCTCCTTTGCCAAAATCAGTCATTGGTTATTATCCAATAATATTATCATACTTTGATTAACCTAAATTTCTGTGGCTCGAAGGACCATAACAAACTAAACTTTAAAAACGTTCCCACATCTGCATGTTTTAGTCTTCTTTACTGGAATTAATTACTGTAAAGTTAATAATATTGTTAGTGTAATTAGACGTTAGTCAAGTTTGTGTTGCTCGAAGGACCATAAAGAAATAAACTTTCATAACATAAGTGAATATTTTAGGTCGTTAAAAAGATAATATGGTTTTTACTATTATTACTTCTATACGATGTAATTCGACATTAGGAAAATATATGCGGCTGGAAGGACCATAAAAAATAAATCGTCTGGAGATCTTGTGAAGAATAAGTTAAATTTGCTGTGACGTTTACACTTCACTATTATTTCACTCTTCAATTTTTTTTTAATTAAATTTATTTTTTGGGAAATGTACAGTGGCCTCCCACTGTACTCATGTCAAGCACTCACTTTACTTGCAAATTTATTGTGCGAGGTCTGTGATATATTTTGATTGTTTCTACATGGCTTTTTTCTTATTTCGTTTTACAAAAATATTTTATTAAAATTGTCTTTCACTCTTAAATGTTTGTTTAATTATTGCTGTTGTGTATTTTATTTAAAAAAGATTCACATAAAATATTTTATTAAATAAAAAAATTCATTTTATTTCGATTCATTGACTAGCTAAATGTTCTTTTTCGCCGTCTGTAGAATTTCTTTTGAAGATTTAAACAAAAAAAAATTTATTATTTAATGATGTATTTATGTTGTTGTTTTGCTTTATATTTTATGATTATTTATTTATTTTTTTGCCTTAAAATTTTGTAGAAATAAACAAAAGAAAAATTGTTTTTTTAAAGCAGATAAATACAAATACCTGGTATAAACAATATTTTTTTAGGGAACAGACACACGTTGCCAATTATGCAAATTTTTTTATTTTTAATATTTTTCTTGTTGCCATTAGGTAGAATACAACGTGCCAAGTTAGAGCAGTTGGTTGCCGGAATATATTTTCACATCCTTTGTGAAATTAAAAAGCTACTCGTATCTCGGAAAAATTTAAATCTCTTGAAATTTTAATAAAATTTATTTGCAAATTTCGATCGATAGCAAATGTCTGAAGTTGCCCACTGGACTTGATTAAAAAAAATGCGAAGAAAAACTAAATTAATTAATTAATTAAGTAGTAGGAGACACACATCTATAATTCACAGTTATGAAAAATTATGAGGTAGAAAGAAAAATATTTTATTAAAAAATCCTTGGCCGAAATAGTGAAAAATAAATTTATAAAACAAAACATAAATAAACATTTATGCGTTTTAATTAATTTTTATAGACATGAACTCGGTTTTTTATACCCTCCAAAAAAAGAAAATGGAGGGTATATTCACTTTGTCATTGCGTTTGTAACGCAGCTAAATATCCATCTGAGACCCCATAGAGTATATATATTCTTGATCAGTGATCAATTCTAAGACGATCTGAGCATGTCCGTCCGTCCGTGTGCGGAAATCACGATTCAGTCCAAACGAAAATAGCTAGGCCCTGGAAATTTGATATAAATATATCTTGAAGGCTAGCACAGGTTAAGTTTGGAGATGGGCTAAATCGGCCAAGAGGGAAAAAGGTTCCCCTAGGAAGAACTAAACCAACCTCTAAGAAACAACATAATTTTTAAAGTTTTTTTTTTAAATTTTGTTAAGCAAATGATATATTTTTATATTAAAGAAGGTCCAACGCGTTAAACTTGGAGCCATAAAATTTAAAAAAATAAAAATTTTTGGACCCCTCTTTTAAGCTTTAATGACGAAGCTGAGACGTAACCTGGTACTACTCTGCCCTACCCCTCCTCTCCTTAGCCTCCTAAATGACCCTTTCAAAAAAAAAAATAATAATAATAAAATAAAAATAAATTTATGTGTGTGAAGATTAATATGCCGAGTTAAATATGTTTTGACGTAAGCAGTTACGAAGTGAAATTAAACATGTTATGACGTAAGGAAATGGAATTCAGTGAATTTTTTTTTTTTGTATGAAAATCCATATTTATATACAAAATGATTATGGGAGTGTCTTCTATCCCATACATCATTTTGTATATACTGGCAATGCATGCCAACTCTTTCTTTGGCCACTGGGCGCAAAATCCCTCCAAGATCACTCACACTCTCATGGCCTGTAAGTTGACCTTTCAGGGCCTGTAAATATTTTCACAAACTCAATTCAGCTATTCCAATTGTTGTGTGTGATAGAAGACACTCCCATAATAATTTTTTATTTACTGGCAATGCATGCCAACCCCTTCTTTGGCCACTGGGCGCAAAATCCCTCCAAGATCACACACACTCTCATGGCCTGTAAGTTGACCTTTCATGGCCTGTTAAAATTTTCACAAAACGCTCGAACAATTTATTAAATATGGATTTTCATAAAAAAAACTTCACTGTTGGCCATTTCGTTACGTCATAATATATTTAACTTCACAGCTAAATACGTTGTTTCGTAACTGCTTACGTCAAAACATGTTTAACTCGGCATATTTATCTTCACTCACACAATAAATTTTACATTTAGTTATCCCAAATATGTATTTTTAGAGTCTTATGACAAAGGTGAAATGTCTCCCCCACAGCCGTTGCCAGAGCGACCCCGCCAAAATACAGTTTTAATACCCTCTAAAGAGAATTGGGCCGCATAAAGTATATAGATTCTTGATCAGGGATGAAGTCTAAGACGGTCTAGCAAATGCCCATACGTTTGCCTGTGGAAAACATGATATTGTCTATTTTTGAACCCCGCCCCCTTTAGTGGGCGTTCTCGTACGATATTATATAAAGGAACTCTGTCCCACCAAGTTAAGCATTTTTAATTTATTTACTAAATATTTGGATAGTATTTAAGATTCCACCCGGTGGAATATAACCTTTTTTTTTTGACAGATCAGTCTTGCACAGTTTTTACTTTTTCCATGCGGGTAGGCCGATTGTGAGAAAATGTTACCTAGCATTTAAAGAGGAGTCTCCTGGCTTTAAGTCTAGAGTTTGAATTTTATGTCATCGAAGAGGGCAGGCAGAGTCATTGAATCCCGATATTATAAAAAAATTCGATTCTATGCCAAACTGTTTTATTCTAATAAAAAACAAATTTTCCGGCAGATGTTCTTAACTGCTATTTACATGGGTAGCCGCTAGCAGCTATGGCGATGTGTGAATATTTTATGCTAATAGGGAAGTCCAATTTTAGCTAAAACTTTTCTTTTGTAGATAAACAACCAAATTTTTAGTATAAAAAAAATATTAAAAAATAAAAAGTTATAAGCAGTTTAACTGCCTATTTCTCATTGTCGAATGAATTCTTTCTTTCGTACAAATATATTTAAAACAAGAACAAAATTTTATAAATTGTTTTTGTTTCAAATGTATTTATACGAAAGAAAGAATTCATTCGGCAATGAGAAATAGGCAGTAAGTTAAAATAGGGTGCGTTTAAATATGATTTTAAGAAAATTATCTGTGTCTGGAAAATAAGCACAATACAGCGAAGTAATTAAAAATCTCCCGTTTTTGGGATTTTAAAAATTTTCTTTGGAAATTGTAGGGATTTTAAACACAAAGTCTAGGGTTTTCTCTCTTTCCTTTAGTTAATTAATTCTTTTTCGAACTAAGAGAACTTTCATTTGAAAATATTTTTTATTTAATAATTTTCTTTTTGCAATCGGACTGCCTCTTAAGAAATTGTAATGGGGATTTACTAACGGCTTAAAGATTGTCTTTTCGCCAAATAGGGCAACTTTGTTTTGCGTTTTCAGTTTCAAATGAGACTAAAATGTCACGCAAACGATAGTCGTTTGGCCTCAATTCTGGTATAAGCGAAAACGATTAATAATCGCTGTCAAGCCACGGTTATCGATATATCGATATGGTTAGTTCTCATAGAGTTAAAAAATTACTTTTAAATTATGTATGCATTTTTATTAGTCGAACTTTCCGGGCTCGAAATCAGTACTGATCCGTTCGGCTGGTTTGATGATTGTTGAAAATATTCTTAATATTCCAATCTTAATATAAAATAATAAATAGAATTTGAACAAATTCATTTATTAATAAAATAATAAAAAATCATTTGCAGTCATGCAGATTCGAACTTAAGCCCGTTGAAAAAATTAACAAGTTAAAAAATTACTCTATCTGCGTTGGATGAAAACTAAGAAAAAAACAGCGAAAATACTTTAAACTCCTGATTTTGCAATTTCAGAAATCTTCTTCTTCCCCGACAATTTTCGGGGGAATCCCCAAAATAAATTTAATTTTTTTTCTTTCTTTTACATTAATTGCATGTTTTACCACTTGAACGTGATCTTTTATTTGATAAATTGTTAAATAAAAAATTTAATAAAATTTTTCTGACTAAAAATTGTTATTACAATCGGACTAGAGGTTAAGAAACTGCTGAAGTATTTCCATTTTCTTTTTCAATATCCCCCACTGTGTGTGTGTGGGGAATTGTAAATATTTTAATCAAAATATGTTTTCATATAAAAACCAGCACCCAAAAAATTTATTAGAATTCTTAATGCTTCAGTTTCTGTAAAACAATTAAAGTTCTATAAGAGTTTTACTGCAATCGTTATAATCGTATGAAATGATTTATGATCATTCCGGCAGCTAATGCTTTCTTTTCATTCATTTTTTTATCTAACTTTTACTAATTGCTATCGTTAAACTGTCATTGAGAATGTTGGGAAAGTCTTTAAATTAACTCAAGTGCATTAAAGGTCAGTTAAGTTCAAATGAAAAAAATGGGGAAAAATACCATAAAAATTAAAATTGTCAAACATAAATTTGTATTAAAAAAGGTGAGTGAGAGAGAGAGAGATTTTTTATTTACCTGATTCACATGGTGTATGGTGGTGCGTGGATAGATCAGTTTCGATCTATAGATTGTCGAGGTTGTGTTATTTGTTACGGGTTGTGGCGTCACTAAATGACTGCGCGTGGAGGTAACCACCATAATGATTGAGTTGTACACAATTTCTTTTTATTTTTTTAAATATGAAATTTATTAAATTTCTTTTTGTGTGTTCTTTTTAATAAAAATTTATTTAAAAAATTTTTCACATTTTATTTTTGCTAAAATTTAAAGAACATTTTATGTTGCGAGTATTAATAAATTTTATAATTTTTTTATATTATTTATTCGCTAGAACGCAAGTTTATTTTTTTTTCACTATATGAATACTTAACCAATTTTATTTTTAAATTTAAACATCTGTGTTGTGTGTGTCTGTCTGGTTATCTGTAGAAGTGTATTTAAAACAAAAATACATGCATAGATTGCGGTTTTACCAAATAATTCTAGGTGAGATACAAATTACATTTTATATTGTGCCAGAGCTGGCAAATGCAATACCAAATATTGCTGATATTCCGCTTTAAAAACAACTTATAAATCAGCAAGCCAAGTAAAAATTTACTTTTTAATGTGTAGCTCAGCTACAATTTCAAAATGCCGTGTTCCATGTCTGCTTTATATCAACATACGCAAACGCTGGTTAGCCTTAAAGCGTGGGTTTTTCTCCTATTAATTTACGAAAAAAAAAATCCATAAAGATCTTGTTTTTCATTTATACTTAAATACTAGTTTATAACGAAAGAAGAAAAAAAAATATTATTTGTATTTACGCCCATGCAGAAACTCATAATATTTATTTAAGAAATAAACTTAAGCCAATTCACTCACCACTCTACTCGTTGTCTTGGCTTTAGCGAATTTTCAATACCCTTTAATCATATTGATTTCCTTGCTTAAGGTAAATTATAGAGTTTTACTGCATGAACAAGTTATGGGATCTAAAGATATTGAAAATAGCTGGAAACCGGAGCAAAAAAGAACGCACCCTAAAAAAGTTTTTCAGGGGCATAAAAAAATTTTTTTTTTAAATTCCCAAACCAAAAAAAAAGCTCAAGTGGCATAATTTCTGCAGTTAGTTTTTTTAAGGAAAATTGACAATTAACAAGCAACAAATTTTGGTCTAAAAATCAATATCGAAACTTATGTGGCTTAAGACTTTTTGGGTGACAAGACACGATGTACATACACACATATGCACTTTCTCTTACAGTGTCTGTTTTCAGTGGAGGAAAATCATCAGCAAGATTTCAGAACGCCTCCATAATTAGTGTGAAACTCTGTGCACTGGATTTTAAGTACTATGAAATTGTTTACTAATTTTCTTTGTAGCCAATTCGTTAGCGAATTAAAATCTTTTTCTTTTTAAATACCCTACACAATTTTTGTGGTGCACTTTTAAATATCTTATCGTATAGCAATATTAATATTATATATATGATTTAAAAGGTATTTTAATGTAGATATGCACAATATAAAATTTATAACATTAAAAAATTTATTTTTGATCTTTTTCGGCGTTAAAAGTTGAAGTGAAAATAGATATTTAAATTATTAAAATTATAAAAAATATTTAAAATTATTTAAAATTATTTAAATTATAAAAAATAGCACAAAAAATTTAATTTTTAAGCCAAAAAACATTTTATTTGAAAAGTCCATGCAAATTTCAAAATTGTTCATGGTTCTTGAAGTAGCGCATTATGAACGTCCAAGTTTGAGACACGTGTTCGATCACATGTTGATTACATGTCACGTACGACAGCCTCGACGATGCTAATTCTTGCTGGTTTATCAGCATAAACCAGTGACAGAAAATAATCGAGAGGTTCCAAATTGCACGACCTTGGGAAAAAATTTGAAATCAACTGATCAACAAATTTTTATTTAAATAAGTTGCGGATTACGATCGCAGTAGGTCACGTAAGACCATCGCCTAGAATAATTTCATCAATATTTTCAAACAACAGATTATTGATTCTATTGATTGTAATACGATTTGCAGCTTTATTTTCAAAGAAATGATTTTCAGTTATGCTACCAGAATTTATACCGAACCATATGATCCATTTTCTTAATGCAACAGAGTCTGTAGGGTGTGTTGCCGTTTGGTTTCACTCCAGATACGGCAATTAATTTTTATTAACAATTCGTGGATTGCTAAACACCATTTCACGATATGTTGTTCTATCAATTACTGTCTTTTTTTTCCAAAATGAATCTGAATAAGTTAGCGGAGTTGTTGAAGCGTCAATCTATTTACGATCGCAAAATATCAAAAAGTGAGTGCAGAGTATTACAGTTTTCAATATAAAAAATTCGCCCTCTATTTTTTACATTAATTACGTTAAAAATCCCAGAAACACTCGCCATTATTAAATTTATAATTGTAGCGTGCGTCACGGAACATAAGGTGTTTGCTATATTGTGAGTAAAATGAATTTGGTTCTTTAACTGTATTTTATATCCTGCTTTTAGCAAATAAAAAACTAAAATTCTACAATAAAAAGTAAATAAAATTTTGCATATTAATTTTTCTGTAGCGCCCGTCACAATTCAAGTTCGCCCAAAAGTTGTTTTAAAGCCTTAAGATGTTTATTTTATTTGTAGTAACTTTTTTTTAAGGCTCTTTAAGCTACTCTTTAGAATATTTTTTCGATCGTGCGAGTCAATAAACTTGTTTTAGCCTAAAGCTTTACTTTAAAAGTCTGGCGCTGAATTTCTGCTGTTTCTTTCCTGTTTACTAAAGAAATTCCCGTCCATTTTGCAGTTTGACAATGTCAGGGAAGACTCATTTCTTTCAGCTACGAGTATTAAACGCAAATGTTGTCACAACCTTCGTGGATATTGTTAAATTCAGTATTTTTATTTTAAAATTATTGTAACTGAATTCCATAAAATTTCTTTTTTAATATTTTCTTTTATAATGAAGCAATTGAATTATTGGTGTTGCATTATTTATGGTGGGTTCTTCTTCTTTTGGCGCTTTATTATGCAAAACGGAAGAGTTACTTTTTTTCTTTTTTTTTTTTGTTTCATTTGTATTGTTTGACTGTCAATATTGAAATAATGACAGACTTGCCTACGTTTACATCATGCGTAATTGTTTAACGGACGTCATTAGGAGTTTCTTTCTTTTCTTGTTGTTTTTGTTGTAAACAATGAAGCATTTTAATAGGAAATTTAACGTAATTGTTTGTAATGAAAGAAAAAGAAATCGTTTGTATAAATAAATTTAATCGCTACTCCCTGTTTATAGTTAAATTAGGTAAAACATGATATTTTTAGCACTCATGAGTCATTGAAAATCTGTGAAAGCAGTCAAGTATTTATTATTGTAATTAACGTTTATTATAAAATGGAATGTGTGACAAAAATTTCTATTATTTGGGCTCAAATTTGTTTGAATTCAGTGCATATTTAAATTATTGCTAATTTTTTAAAAGAAAGAATATATTTAGTATTATAAAGCTTTTATTAAAAAAAAAACCCCAAGAATTTTTCAACCACGGGTACAGTTTAAATAACATCTTAAACTTCAGATGGAGTGTTTGCCATCAGCTCCGAAGATTCTTTGTAACTGCACCACTGTGTCGCTGACAAGAAATAGACAACTGGAAAGCTCTAAAATATTGATCGCTACCATACACAAACATATTTAAACTTTATTTCCATCAGCTGAATGTCATGCGAATAAACGCAATTTTCAGTTGGCAACACTGTGTTTGGCTGCTCAGCTGTTTTTGGCAGCTCAGCAGTTTTTGGCTGCTCAGCTGTTTTTGGCAGCTCAGCTGTTTTTGGCAACTCAGCTGTTTTTGGCAGCTCAGCTGTTTTTGACATCTCAGCTGTTTTTGGCAGCTCAGCAGTTTTTGACATCTCGTCAGTTTTTGACATCTCAGCTGTTTTTGGCAGCTCAGCTGTTTTTGACATCTCAGCTGTTTTTGGCAGCTCAGCTGTTTTTGGCAGCTCAGCAGTTTTTGACAACTCAGCAGTTTTTGGCAGCTCAGCAGTTTTTGACATCTCAGCTGTTTTTGGCAGCTCAGCAGTTTTTGACATCTCAACTGTTTTTGGCAGCTCAGCTGTTTTTGGCAGCTCAGCTGTTTTTGGCAGCTCAGCAGTTTTTGACAGCTCAGCAGTTTTTGACAGCTCAGCAGTTTTTGGCAGCTCAGCTGTTTTCGTGTAACATGTTACTGTTAAACGTGTTCAGTTTGGTATGTAATTTAACCATGAAACGGCTTACAAACAAACAGATTATTGAATTTTGATAACTTTTTTTTTTGTGTTCAGTTACAAAGATCATTTCTGCTTAAATGGATACCTGAACAAGCGAAATTTCAGTATTTACTTTATGGGGTGGCATATTAATATTTTGAAAATTGCACACGGTATGACAGACCTACAAATACCCTTGGCATTTTTTTTGGTGAAGGATATAAAAGTTACTGGTTCTGTTTTATTTTTATTTATAAAGTCCCGGTACACACCATAAAAGTTCCTTTCGGAAATAATCATTTCGCATTAGAGTGGTGAGATAAAAATATATAACATTTCAATTGTTATCTCGCTTTTTTTCGCTACAAATTAAAAATGTCTAAAAAATTTCATAATGTGAACCGAGGCAAAGCTTGCTGGCGGCTTGTTTCACGCCATGCCGTTTGACAAAAGTTATTAAACGAGAGGCACTCGTAAAGTTAGCCGTTTAATGTGTTATTATTTACTTTATAGATCTTTATTTTTATTATTTTTCTCTTAATTTAAACATTTGCCGAATCGAAGTAAATAAATACAAAAAATAAAAAATAAAAAAAAATTAAATGGCCATAAAAACTTCGGAATAACAAAACGCATAAATTTATATGATTTTTACAAGACAAAAAAAAACAAATAAATTGAAGCCAAAAACAAAGAAAAATAAACAAAAACGTGTACAGAAAAATAAACGTCAATAGATCTCAGTGTCTGGGCAAGACATCAAACTTAATGGTAAATGGAAGACGGCACTTTTTTTCTTTCTTGTGTTTGCGTTTAATTATTAAAAGCTTTTTGGGAACACGTGTTAATGGAGGAGGAAACCATTTACTAGACATTAGAAAATCAACATTTCACACACACACACACACACACTGCGTTTATTGAACAAATAGAAATAGTCAAGTTAAAAACTACACGATCTTATGAACTGAAATTAAAATAGATATTCGCATTCAATTTAATTAATTAAACTAGAACTGTTTGTTTATGTGTGTTTGCTGGTGCAAAACAAACACGAAATGCCAAGCTCTCCTTGATGCTATTCAAGCACATTCAAAGTGGTTTTCTATCATTGTGCATTTCTACATACAAATACCTTTCAAAATATGATTATTTTATCGAAATTGGTGGACGAGAACATAATTGAAAGTGTTCCACGAAATAATGCAAGGCGTTTTCATATACATATAAGATCATGCTTAAAGCTTAATTCAATTATTTTTTCGTAAGTAAAATGCATCAAAAATGCATTATTCACTGGCCCTGGATATTCAGGCAGTGATCAGATGCATGCGAAAACGATCGTGTACTCCAAAACTAGTGTTTGAATGTGTTCTAAAACTCAATAGCTGGGCCTCTGTTAATGTATCAGGCAAGGCGAATTCATACCAGGTGGCCCTAGTTCAGAAATTGGTGATCAGTTGTTACCAAGGCAAAATTATTGAACTTCTGGTTTTTCGTTTTTGTGTGCGGCCATTGTTTTTTCCAAAGCATTTCATTTGACAGTTCAATAAATTTTACACAGAGTTGCATAAGTGGGTTCACCTTGTATGAATTCGCCTTGGTATCAGGAATGATGTGAAATACATCGGTGTAACGGAAAACGAAGCAGAAGATAAATTCGCAAAACAGGGATCTGCTGTGACGTTTTACGAACCAGAATCTAGGATCGCACTGAATACGATTAGAGCTGTGGTTTTTTTTTTGAATAGGACCAGCAGTCGTATTCCGTAACTCGCTAACAATCTAAAAAATATTTTAACGTAAATAGTAAATATGCGCATACTTTTGGGGGCTTATTATTTAATTTAACTAAATCGTTGTAAGAAAACTTGTGCATACTTTTGGGGGCTTATTTTTTAATTTAAGCAAATAGTTGTAAGAATATTTCTGCATACTTTTGGGGGCTTATTTTTTAATTTAACTAAACAGTTGTAAGAAAATTTCTGCATACTTTTGGGGGCTTATTTTTTAATTTAAGCAAATAGCTGTAAGAAAACTTGTGCATACTTTTGGGGGCTTATTTTTTAATTTAAGCAAATAGTTGTAAGAAAATTTCTGCATACTTTTGGCGACTTATTTTTTAATCTAACTAAACAGTTGTAAGAAAATTTCTGCATACTTTTGGGGGCTTATTATTTGATTTAAGCAAATAGTTGTAAGAAAACTTGTACATACTTTTGGGGTCTTGTATTTTAATCACCCCTATCGTGAATAACAAGGGGAATTTTTGTTCACAAGAAATTTTTATTCCACTCGAAGGGAAAAATGGTATCGTGAATCTCCCGTGAGAAATTACTCCCGCTATCAGTTCTCAGTGAATGCAAAAAAGGAGAAGAAACCGAAAATAACATGAAAAATCAAAGAATATGTGTTGAAAAATTTAGGTTTAAGCAATAATTTAAAAATAATTAAAAAAGTATGCCTAAATATTTAGTAGTCAAATAATTTGGATGCATTTTGAAAACCAGACAAAACAAATTAAAAATATTCTTAATCTTTAGAATTGGAGCAACAAGTCTTACAAAGACGCAGGGAATTGATTTGTTGCAAATAATATAAGTTTGTGTCTTATTAACGGATCTTGTCCCCAAAATAATATTTGTAAACTCTAATATTCGAATTATAATAGAAAATACTTACATTTTCTACTCTATTCCCCACCAAAAACTGAGTGAATAAATTAAAGGGAAAAGTGAAAAAACTTGCGGGAAAAAATCATTCACGATCAGGGGAATTTAATCATTCACGGGGAATTTTTTCATGGTTGCAATTTTAGGGAAAAGGGAAAAATTATTCATAATAGGGGTGAATATAAACAAATAGTTGTAAGAAAACTTGTGCCTACTTTTGGGAGCATATATTTTATTTACCTAGTTGATTGAGTTTGGCTTTAGCGAATTACAGAATACAGTTGTATTCTGTAATTCGCTAAATTCAAACTTCGATCACTAAAACCCTACGACTTCTTAGAGTAAATAGTTGTAAGACACTATTGTATATTTTTAGGGGTTTTAACAAAGAAATATAAAATTATTTCGGTACTTAAATACAAAATAAGCTCCCAAAAATATGCAGCAGTTTCTTACAACTATTTAGGCTAAAAGTACTTCTTAGAGGACATTTGATTTAAAACTTTTTCATGCTCAAATCACTTACGTTTTAGTAGAAAAAATCTCTCAAACTAAATGAGAAAGTTCTTTCTCGCATGCAAGTAAAACTTTTAAAGCACAAAACTGATGTTAAAAATTTTAATATTCTTTGGAAAATTCTTTACTTAAAACGAACAGATGATTTGTTTTACATCACATATTAAACAAAATGGATTTTATTGCCTGATCTCGAACGATCATAATCATGTAATTTATAATAGAAAGAAATCGTAATAAAAAGATGATAAAAATTAATAGTTTTAGTAGTTTGACATAAAAGGCATTATGACGTCTAGCGTCTTAAACTGAAAGTTAATCAATTTTATGCAAAATATAATAAAACGCACAGCAACGGAAATATTTTTAATTTGAAAAAAAAGAAGAACTTCACTTAAAAGGTGATGGTTTTATAAACCAGTTGATTATATAAAACTCTCCAAAGTTAATTTAGAAAAATTGTGAAATAATTTTTGGTTGATTTCATCATATGAAATTTGCATTGACGCAAATCGATTAATTTTTTTTAAGCTTCTTATTATTTCTCCCCCAACTGCAACAGATCCTTGACTTTAAAATCTCATTAGACTTGTATTGTTTTGATTTTTGAACAAAGGCGTTGTTATTATTATGTTATTATGCTATTAAGTTGTTTATTTCTTACTTTAACAACCTGGCGTTTTTCTATTCAATTTAATTTATCAACGTGTTTTGAAAAACCTCTAATAAACCCACACACGCAGGCAGTGCTGGTAACCTTCTTAGTGTCTTTGTAATTCTTGTATTAAGAGTTTAAAATATTTGTTTGTTGTTGCTTTACGCACCTACATTTATAATGACAGCAGACATGAAAAAAGTGCAACTTCCGTTTTGCATTAGTTTTCTTTATAAATAATTTCAAATGTCTAGTCGTTGTGATGTTACATGAGTTGGTTTGACAGAAGAATAGAAAAACAAACAGCGGGATATTGAATAATTTTTTTTTTTGAGTTGAATTTTTAATAAAGAAATGAAATTTACATGCTGTTTATTATGAGTTGCAAAGTTATTTTGCCTTTACAGAACTGCCCCGCTGGGAGGGTGACATAAAATCATATTTTATTTTCTGTTTTTAAATACATATTTTTTTTTTTTGCTTTCATACAAATTTAGATCTTTTGTTGTGCTTGTGCTAATTAGGCTCTATCATTAATTGTTAAGACAAAAGGAATTTAAGAATAAAGGATTTGTGAAGGGTTTTTTACAAAAGAACATAATTTTAGGAGTATTTTTTGTATCAACAAAAAAATGTTTTTTTAATATATTATATTAAATTGTCAGGACGTAATTGTTAGTAAGTTAACTTACAAAATGAGTGAGAATTCTCGTATTCTATTTCGTTTAAAACTTAGTTCACTATTATCATTTGGAAAGTGGAAAAACTGAATAAAAAAAAATCAATGAGTGTTCGAACTTACGGGCGATGTGTTAACACCTTTTTGTTTATTTATTTTATATTAAACCCACAAAAAACAAAGAGAATGCAAAGCAACAGACAAATGTACATACATACATTGTTATGTTTGTACATAAGCTACATACGTTGCTGTCTTGCTATCTCATTTTTATATATGTACGTATAACCACGTCACTATTCTCTTTGCTATGCATAAGACAAAACCGAAGATCAACATAAAACACTTTTTCAATATTACTCCAAATTAATACTCCGAATTAAAACACTTAAATCTCCGCTCGCCGATATCGGATCGCCTTAATTTTTGGCCTAAACTCTTCGTCGAAACCCGCACTGGCGTTTTAATCCAAAAATTAATAAAATCGGCTATGAATTTCCTAAGAAAATCGCGTAGGAAAATTATATGAAAATCGCCCAATAATCACTTTCAATACCGACTGACAAGCAACAACAACAAACAAACAAACTCTTACACTTACACTTGCGTATGTATTGAAACTGATAGTTTACTGCCCTAGAGGCGCGCGTATAGATGTTAACACATCAAAAACAATCATGATCTGCACTGATCCGTTCTTTTAGTTTAATAACTAAAAGAACGAAAGGGACCTAAAGGTAAAAACCGGTTTTGTTCAGGAGAGCCATTTTAAAGATTTAAATACGTGTATCTTTGGTGTACCATCACTTCAGAAAATGTGCATATCTCTGGGAGGGAACACTTTTGTGGCATGTGATCGGTCTCATTCGATGCTCAGATGTTGTCCACATAAAAAAGTGAAAATTGTTTTTTTTGTACCCTTAGGTCCCTTTCTCTATGCGCTGTCACATATGCCGCTCTTACTGCTGGTCAGCACTAGACATGAAATGTGTTCAGATATCAAGCCGGACATGGGAAAAATCAATGTGGATTAGATCTGGTAAAGGATGGGTAAATTTGAGGTTAGGAAGTAAATCGAGTTAAAAACACACGTTTTTTTAGACGAATAAAATGGAGTTATTGATACGAATGTAAAGTAGAAATATGGGAATTAATAATGGAATATGATGTAGGGCAAATGTTCACTTCAAGTATGTCGGCACATGTCCGCTCTTTTCACAAAAATTTGGAACTGCATTTTGCAACAAAACTTCACTTATCTGGTCAATGCAGCGCCGGATCTCATCTTTCACAGCACCAGTTTTTTGTGGTTTGTTCAGGTAAATCCCGTCTTTAAAATGGCCCCACAGAAAATAATCCAGCGGCGTTAACTCACAAAAACGAGTCGACCAATTGACATCGTTAATGTGAAAAAGTATGCGAGCGGGAAATTTCTCATGCAATAACTGAATTTTTTTTCTTGCCGGTTGTGTGGCTTATGGCGCCGTCTTGCTAAAACCAAAGGTCACTGATGTCAAAATTAGCCAATTATGGTCACAATAAACTGAGTATCATGTTTTTATGGCTCAAAGAATTCAAGCTGACGGCGTTTATTTTCTCATTTTCGAAAAAATAGGGGCCAGTAATGCCACCTGACCACAAACGGCTTCATACGGTCACTTTCTTTGAATATAATGATTTTTCGAGGACTATTTACGGATTTCTTGAGGTCCACATGCTGCGACTTTGTTTGTTTACACAACCGACCAAGTGAAGGGGGGCCTCATCTCTAAAGATGATTTTGTTGAAAAATGCTTTTGTTTCGTTTAGTTTTTGAACCAATAAATTTTCACAATTTAAATTCTTTGTTCAAGAGTGTAGCACGCCATGGTAAAAATTTCCCAACTTTTTACTAAATAAATGTCAGAAGCTGTCAGCTCAATTTTTGACATTTCATCATTTAAAAGCCAATTTACTTCCTAACCTCAAATTTGCCCACCCGCTATATGTTATTTGTTGTCGACTTGTTTCGGTACCGAAGAAATAACACTAGCCGCTGAACATTGTCGACACTGTCAAGTACTAAAGAGCGAATTACAGCACCCTTCTTCGCAAAAATTCGTGGGAAAGGTAAAATAATGAAATTCCTACAATAAATTCCCCAATTTTCCCCTTCTATCTCGTTTCATAGTTCCGGCACAATGACCTGCGTGAGTAGGGTTCACAACCTGGGTGTCGGCTTAGGCCAGTGATGTCAGCCTCATACACAATTGTGGAAGCTAAACTCACATGTACGCTTACGCTCTTTTATTTTGAGAGCGTAAAATATAATTGTTTACTGAAAAACACTCTCAATCAGCGGGAAGTATCGCAAACAGAAATAATATATTTATATAAATATATATATATATACAATACATATAAGAGGTTTGAAATAAGTTGGATCCACTGTACATCTTTTCGAAAATTTCTTAAAGTAGCTTTTAAATTAATTCATAAGTAAGACTTTTTGTAAAAATTGTTTCTCTTGTATATAAACTAACCAAATGTTCAACTTAAAAATGGAGAAATATTTTAAAATTAAATATTTGAGCACTTGGCAATTTTCGAAACCCTTTTTTCCAACTTATATAATTAGAAGATATTATTGGTAAATAAAAGGATACTCTTAGAAAAGGCCACTAGTTAGGCCTCGCAACCGCACATTTCTCCCGCTGGGAATGTAAGAGATAAGAGTGATCTCACCAACACAATCATATTTGACATCACTGGTTTAGGCATAAAAATTGTTTGTCAACACTCTCACTAAAGTTGTAGAGCTCCAAATAAAAATTTCTATCACTGGAATTTTTTTTGTTTTTGTTTAATTTGTTAAAAAAGTTATTTAAAAAAAATTGCTTCATTAATTTTGTATCACCCTGTGCAAGGATTCATTTATATTTATTTATTCTGATACTGTGTTTCGCTTTTTCATAGAATTCATAGAACGGCACACTGTGGGTTCATTGTCCAGTAAAGCGCCTGTTGTGCTTCACCGCAACCGTAAATTATATTAGAATACAATTTGCATCTGACTTTGCCATATTTAAAGCATAAACATATTTCAAAATAAAAAACTTTGCATTCTAGCGAAATATTAAATGTTCGCCAATATTTATTCATTTAAAAAAAAACTATTTAAATGTTTATAGCACGATGCGCACAAGATGTATTTGGCACAGCCGAGTACATTTGTTTCATTAATTTAATTCAATTTAATATTTTTTTTAAGAAATTTTCCACCATAATTTACCCAAATAAATTTTTTTTTATAACAAGTTTTTCGTTTGTTTTACTTTTTTTTAACACATTTTCTGGCATTTGAAATTTTTCTTCACAATTAAATTGGAATTACTTTTTTAATATTATAAAATTGCTCTTGGCTTCTGATGACTTTGCAATGCCCGTACGACTCTTAAAGCTCCACTCTAACTTTAAATCTGTTTTTTGTTTTTTATCAGTTTTTTCTTCTTCTATTTTCCTTTGTTGTATTCCATATATATTTTTTTACATTTATTCTTCTTTTTTAAAATACTTTTTCGATCTCTTTTGTTTGGCTGAAATAAAACAGATTGAATTTCGATCTTTGTTTTCATGTATTTTCCATCTGTTGAACTTTAGTTATTTTAATCTTTTTGCTGTATCCACTGAATACTTGAATTTTCACTGATACCAGGCGGCTGTACAAACTACTTGTGTACTTGTAAATATGGTCACTATTTAAATGGCTTTTGATTTATTTGAAAAACAAAAAAAAAAAACAGAACAAAAAAAATCTTTTTCTTTAATTCTATCGTATGACTTTTACACTTTGCACACGCCGTGTCAAGATCAACGAACCGTTTCGTTAAGTGTTCGATCACAGACTGAATGAATTCTGTTTGGCGTGTGTATCGTTAAGTGCGTCGTCAAGTGCTGCCCCATTATTTCTTATTTGGATAGTTTCAAGTTGTATCTCATACACAGACTTTTCTGTTTTATTTCGTTGGTTTTTCCCATCTGTTGCATGTGCGTGTGTTTTAAAGTGGCTTTTCGTTCAAAAATGTATCTCTTAGATATGATTGTATCTCAATCTTCTTCTATTTAAAATGGCTGGAGATTAATTATTTCCTAGTTTTTTGTTTAAATTTTGCTTCTAGAATGCCCGATTGTTTGTCAGCATTTGGAGTAGGTGTTGCTTAAATTCATGCTTAGCAACATGTTTATATGCATGTGTATAAAATGATGCCAGCAATTTTGCTGCTGTGCGTAGATTTTGTCATAATTTTCCTGAAATGTCTTAAATGTGTCATTTAGAAAATGATTAATTTGAAATAAATTTGTGCATAAACTAAATTTATCTTGAGGAAGGTTTTCAAGGTGCAATGACTTTTAAAATTTAGAAAATTTATACTTTTAAATTTCATGAATATATTTTAAATATATTTAGTAGCTGTAAAAATAATATGAAATTAATTTTGAGTTTCCATGACCTTTTTAAAAAAAATATATATAAATAAATAAAAAATTTACCCCAAAAGCCATTCCTTCAATTTCCAGCGACTTTTCATCGCCAAGTTGTCGCAACAACATTGTGTTGTGCTGTTCTAGGCTTTTAGGCTATTCGAGCCCAAATGTCTGATAAGAAAAATTTTATAAAAAAACTATTACATTAATTTTCAAACTGCTATGACTTTTAATTAAAATTTATTTTGTAGATTAATCCACCGATTCCCATGTGATCAGCGGTAGTTGATGTTCGTGTTCTATAACAGACTCGAGAACCCTAATTGATCATCAGACATATAATTTGGGGAGTTTTTTTACAAAAATATTTTTTTTTTCGAATATTTTCGTTCGATATCGCACGAACCCATCAACTGATTTCGAACCAGTTAATTTGTGAATGAACGGTTTTTTAAATTTCAATAGCTGATTAATCTGTGGAATCGATCAGTAAAACCGTTTAAAAGTTATTAAACAAAAATTTTTTAATATTTTCAACGGGCGGGCTTAAGTTCGAATCTGCATGACTGCAAATGATTTTTATTTTTTTATTATTATATTAATAAATGAATTTGTTCAAATTCTATTTATTATTTTATATTAAGATTGGAACATTAAGAATATTTTCAATAATCATCAAACCAGTACTGATTTCGAGGCCGCTACGCCATCTCATCAGCTTTCTTTTTTAAATTTTTCCACTTATCCGTTTCTTAATGTTCCAATCTTATTATAAAATAATAAATAGAATTGAAACAGATTCATTTATTAATAAAATAATAAAAAAAAATCATTTGCAGTCATGCAGATTCGAACTTAAGCCCGCCCGTTGAAAAAATTAACAATTTACATAAGAAAGTTCGACTAATAAAAATTAATACATAATTTAAAAAAAAATTGGAAAAAATTTTTCTTCAGAATTTTTAAAATTTAGATATCGGTTCCAATACACAGGAAATCTAAGTTTGAGAGAACTCTTTCATTTGGTTCAACTATTTAAAGGTTTACATACATACACACACTCAAACATATAGACACGCACATACAAACATTATGACACCCTCTCAGCGGTAGTCAGGGAAGCTTCCTAGGAACTCAGACCATCGGGATCTGGCTGAAAACTCAATTTTTTGCAAAATTAGGCAAAAATGCTGGAATACAATTTTCCAATAAAATCTGTTTTAGTCTGTGTTCATACGAGTCATGTTTTACTGACATGATTGCTGCTTTATAGGCGAGAGGGGAGAAGGGAAAAGTAACGAGTACTCATGCGCATGTACTGTCAGTACGCACACAACTATATGTACATGAATGCAACTATATGTTGTCGTCAACAAGACATGAATTGTGTGAATACGAATGCAATTTCGAAGAAGAAAAAGTAAGAATCTTGTCAATAAGACATGACTCGTACGAACACAGACTTGCTCTCTAAATCCAAAACCACACATCAATGTGTATGAGACATTTTAATTATTATATATATTTTTTACTAAAAACTTTCATAATTTCGTTTTGAAGTAGCATGTCCCGGCCGAAAACTACATGATGCACACCCTCAAACATCGGGCTTGTAAGCAGCGACAGTTACAATTGAAGCCATAAACAAACACTATATTACCGTTATATTGGCCATGCATGAGCATGATCGTGCGCGTTGTTAAAGCGAATAAATTTCACTTACACGTACTCGACAAGTTAATAAGTTTGGGGTTTTGTTATTGTCTTACTTCTTGCAGCGAATAAAAACAGAAAAAATTTATTACAATCGTTATAAAACAAAATAATTTTTCTTTTTGTTTTGGTTTCCACTTTCTGAGGACGCAAGAGCCCAGCATGATGCAAGCAACATGTTGCATAATGTCTTATAAAGTACAAAGTAGTACAAAACAGAGCACGCGTTGCACACAAATTGAAGAAGGAGGCACATATACATGCGCAAGTACATACATACGTTGGCATGCATGTGCAAGAGCCATGAAACAGTGGGCACTCGCTAAGACAAAGTGGAAGCAACATCGGGATGCTTAAGTTATTGCTGCAATATATAAATCGTTAAAAATAAAAAAAGCGGACAACAACAGCATTAAACTGCTCGTTAAGCGCTTTTTATACCTTCCAAAAAAAAAAAAAAAAAAGAATAGGAGGGTATATTCAGTTTGTCATTCCGTGTGTAACGCAGCGAAATATTCCTCTAAGACCCCATAAAATATATATATATATATATATATATATATATTCTTGATCAGTAATGGAATCTAAGACGATCTAGCCAATGTCCTTCGGTCCGTCTGGTGGAAATCATGATACAGTCCAAACGACAAGAACCAGTCCCGAGAAATTTGGTATAGATAAATTTTGAGTTATAGAACAGGTCAAGTAAATGGGCTGAATTGAACCAGAGGGAAAAAAGTTCCCCTAAGAAGTACTAAATCAACCTCTAAAAAACAAGATAATTTAAAAAATCTATTTTTGAACCCCGCCCCTTTTAGGGGGCGTTGAGCTAACATATAACATTAAAAAATAGTGTAATTATTTAACAAATTGTTTAATTTAAGACTACATTCCTTAAATATTATATTTTAAAGCTTTTAGGAGGAAGCTGAGATGCTCTCTGCTCTTTCTCTGCCCTATTATTTCCCCACTCTTGCCCCTAAATGGCCCTATCAAAACAAATTTATACTTAATAAACCTGAAAATTAATTTTTGTTCTATGGCAAAGGTGAGATGTCTACCCCACGGCCCCTCCCGGGGTGATCCATTCCACCCGGTCACATATAACGTTCTTACTTGTTCTTGGTAATCTCATCGAGTGCGGGATAATTATTAATTAACTCGTTTATTATATTTGAGGCGCATCGATGCGCATCATAATTCTTTCTAATTTAACTCTTATTTATTTAACCTTTAAAATAAAATTAAAATCTGCTCAATTAATAACTTGATGGCCATTTAAACGGAGAAAATAATTTTTTTTGTGGCATTTCCAATTTACATAAATATTGAAACGCAGTCTTGCGCTATTGCCCAATTATGAGACGTGGAATACGTACTCGCATATTATTTTAAATATTTTGGCAGGCACACGATATATAGCAAGGCGAATTCATACCAGGTGGCCTTAGTTCAGAAATTGGCGATCAGCTGTTACCAAGGCAAAATTATTGAACTGTCAAAGTGTTCTTCTGGTTTTTCGTTTTTGTGTGCGGCCATTGTTTTTTCCAAAGCATTTAAGTTGACAGTTCAATAAATTTTACACAGAGTTGCATAAGTGAGTTCACCTTGTATGAATTCGCCTTGATATATAGTATATCGTGTGATTGAACGGATTTATTTAGAGTATGCAATAGAGTAGAAAGTAGAGTAGAGGGGGGAATAGTGTATTGGTTTATAAACTCAAAAGATCAGATTTTGGATTAAAAACTTCATATAAGTATTTTTTGAATATTTTTTTAATTCGGTCCAGCACTCAGGTTCGAAATTTGTTCTAAATTCAGCAAAACCGGATAAATATTCCAAGGCACCAGAAAAAGTCAAAATCAATTTTAATTTATCCAACTTATACAGTGGAGCAGAGCAGCTGTTTTCGAAAGCCGCTGCACTTTCATAATTAGTACTCAGGTGTATTTTTTGTTTGCTACCTTTCATCAAATGGCTCAGTTGAATATGATATGAGCTTTTATTTATAAATTTTTTTTCAAAAAATTCGCATACGAGAATTGTAGCAAACACTTTTATTTGCTGCGTTTGATTATTTTCTACGTGTTCTCTTTTCTTAATTTTTGCACCATTTTTAGAATGATTTTAATTTTTTTCATTTAGATTCTAATAGTGTTTATTTAAAAAAAAATTTGATTTAAATAGAAGTGTTCGTCAGAACGATATCTAGTATCCTCATGGGACAGCCAGGCAGGCAGGCAATTATAAAAATTGCTCTAGATTTATTTGTCTGTAGCTCAAACCCTGTTGTTGCTCTTCCAAATCTTGGTCATGTGACATATTTGCTCTTTACAGGCTTTTTTTTATTGCAATTTAAGTCTGCACTTGTGTTTCGCTTCGCGACTCGCAGCAATGCGACCTTGGTTTTTACTTACGGCTCGAAGATGGACACTGGCACTGGTTCGGGGGTGTATTCCGAGCATCTTGACCTTTCGGTATCGCTCAGGCTACCCGATACCTCGACAGTTTTCCAGGCGGATATTTATGCCATTACCGAGGCGGCATTGGGGATTGATGGGCTCAGTTTGGAGGCAAGAATTATTGGCATTTGTATGGATAGTCTGGCAGTAATTAGGGCCCTAGACTCGGGGACAGTGACGTCGAGATGTGTGCTGGCATGCATCCAATCTTTGGCTCGACTTGAATTACATGACGTCAGGATAGTTTGGGTTCCAGGGCATGAAGGCATTCAAGGGAATGAGATGGCGGACGAATGCGCTAGAGCGGGTTCGGCCTTGGATGAGGCAGCCTCTCGTAGGGATATTGACATTCCCTCAGTTGAGCTGCTGAATAGGATTCAGGAGTGGGCGGAGAGGGAGGTGACAGGCAGGTGGTCAAGTATTATCACCTGTAGGATCTCCAGAACTCGATGGCCTTCGCTTGACAGGGGTAGGACTAGACAGCTTTTGACTTTTGGGAAAAAGTCGTTGGCACTTCTGGTGGGGGTCTTGACGGGGCACTGTGCAATTGGGCACATGTCGGGGCGTTTGGGCTTTCCCCATGATGGTCGCTGCAGAAGCTGTTTAGATGAGGAGGAAGAGGAGTCAGTACAGCATTTTCTTTGCGAATGTCCGGCCCTGCAGGAGCGTTGGCTTAGACATCTGGGCTCACGTTTCCTGCGGGATCTGGACTGCCTCAGGGATGCTCAGCTGACTTCGTGAGAAGTTCTGGGTGGTTCTCAGCAACCAGTACTTCGTTTTGAAAGGATTGTGTAGGGTGTAGTCCTCTGGGCATCACAATGGGCCTTTATGGCCTCCGAGTGTTTTTCTCGCTTATGGCGGGCAGCCCTTCTAACCTAACCTAACCTAACCTGTGTGTCGCTTCACTGCCTCTTACACCAATTCACCAGGTGACTTCAATCTAATTCAGAAAAATTCTAAAAACTCTTTATTTTAACAACCTCTTGGCTAACAAACAATTGCAAAACCCTTAAAACTTAAGCACAAACTTTCAAAAACCAATTGAGAATTATATGAGAAAAAAGCATAGTAGGCTTTGAAAATAAAACAGGTTCATATCAAACAGCAGCTGCTGGTTGTGTTAAAAAAATATAATAATTTTTTCTTATAGGATTTTCTATTGGATTCATCTGGCGATCGTGACACATACTGACAGTGGCCACTGTCAATTTGAAATTCCTGTGTTTTGAAATTGATTTTAGGGCAATCAACTCGCACATTCCAAAGTTGTAAATCATGCTACTCAAGTGCAAGAAAACTGATCTTGTCTAAGAATTTTATAAAAAAGAGACAAAAAAAACCCCCCAGATAAAGTTCATGTCAATTCTTTGTAGTATTTTTTTTTTCTTTACTACCTCTCAGTTATCAATGAACGAACGAGCGAACGAACGCACGAGTCGGAATGTGTTTGTATCTTGTCCATGACTTGATTTTGGCTTTGCTGAGCAAACGCAACTAAATCTAATTGAGAACAGGCCTGGTTGCCTGATGAGATGATTCATGCTGGCTTCTCCCTCTCTCCCTGATATTTAGCCGCTGATTTCTGGACAGTTTTTATGTTCAAGAATGTGCAGCCGAATTCACACGATTAAAAAATTGTTACAAAAAAAGTCTTGTTTTATTTTCTTACGTTTGTGATTTATATCAAGTTTGTTATATGATCACTGGAATTTCTTTTTTTTTTATTATTATTTTCCTTTTCGGTGTGTTACTAATACAACCGGCATGATTCAAGTCTTGCTTTTTTAGCGAGTAACTGAAGCCACTGGCTGTTACGTCTAGCAGCCTAAAATTCATAAAAGAAAACAAACATGATTCATGCCGCAATCACGTTTGTTATGATTTATTTTTTTATTTTGTGCCTTTTTTTTTTTTTGATACCCAGAAATTTGTTCATCAAGTAAATTACAATTAAAATTAGCATGAGAAAGAAAAAAAATACGCAAATAATATTATTTATCACATGGCGAATGCTCAGTGAGTGTTTTGCTGCTAAGCAACAAAAAAAAATATATAATAATAATAATAAATAAATAAAAAGCACATGGTAGACTGGCTGCATCCTCAATTTATATTCATTTGCTTTATTTCGTTTCAAACTTGAGTTGCTGCTCACAGCCAAAAGATTAAAAAGTGTGAACTAAATTTAATACGTCGGCCGTAAAGTGTTAGTTTCATAATGATTCATTGAAAGAAATATTATATATAAGGAAACATTAAATAACTAAACATTTTTAAGTCTGTTGTAATTATTTCGCAATAAAATGCTTAAAAGGAAAATCGTAATTTGAAAAAGTAGAAAATTCAGGAAATAGGTCATGCAGCAAAGAATCAAATAATAACACAGGCCATTGATGGGTGTGTGTGTGTGTGTGTGTGTTAATATAAATTTATTATTGAGCCTATTTTAATATAACATTTTTAAAAATAAATGCTGTCACATTCTGCTAAAGACTAGCCCCGGTATTTATAAAATTTAAAATGAGTTTGAAATGTATTTTAATCAAATTTTTTCATAAAAATTTTTTTTAAAACAGATTTCAAATACGTTTTATTTTTTTATGAATATGGGGGTTAAGATATACAAAAACTACGACAAAAGTACTGATGCTGGGGGTGTAGTGACTTCCTAAAGCAATACTGTGCTGTTTTGGTGTGTGAATTGGATAATTAAATTGATGTTCATTTTCCCGTTCTGCTTGAAATATTTATATTTCTGCTTACATGCTTATAAGTGCATCAATTTTAATTAAATTTAAAAAAAATTTATAAAATTAAACGAAATAAATTTCTATATTAAAAATTATTTTAGCAAAATATTGTAATTAAAAAATTTTCTATAATCATTATGTTCGATCGATCTTTATTTCGTAAATTATTAAGCAATGAGGTCAGTTGTTTTGTAAACATATTTAATTTCCCATATTTCGTCACACTCGGTGTAACTTTTTCATAGAAATAATTTAAATTATTTAAATTTAAAAAAAAAAAAAAAAATTTTTTTCTAAAAATTTTATCACTTAATTTATTTAAAATTACATACATTATAAAGAAATATTGGAAATGAAGTATTTTTACAAAAAAAAAAACAGATCATTGAAAAAACAGGAATTCCCAAAAGTAAAATGTAGGTTGCAAAAAAATTTAAGGTTAGGAAGTAAATTGGCTGTCAAATAATGAGATGTCAAAAATTGAGCTGGCAACCTTTGACCTTTATTTAGTAAAGAGTTGTCAAATTTTAACCAGGGCAAGCTACACTTTTGAACAAAGAATTTAAATTGTGAAAATTAACTGCCAGTTCGCCGATGTCGAAAGCTATCGTTCGATCGACACATTTAAAACAAAAACAAACTTAAAAAATTGTTGTTGTTTTAAATATTATTTATTCGATCGAACGATAGTTTTCGACATCGGCGAACAGGCAGTAATTGTTTCAAAAACTGACCGAAACCAAAGCATTTTTCAGCCAAATCATCTATAGAGATGAGGCCCCCCCTTCATTTGGACGGTTGTGTAAACGAACAAAATTGCAGCATGTGGGGCTCACGAAATCCGTAAACAGTCCTCGAAAAATTATTACATCCAAACAAAGTGGCCGTATAGTGCTGTTTGCGGTCAGGTGGCATCATGGGCCCGTATTTTTTCGAAAATGAGCAAGGAAACGCCATCACCGTGAATTCTCTGAGCTACCCGATCATGTTAAGCCATTTATGTAGCCGCAATTGGCTAATTTTGATATCAGTGACCTTTGGTTTTAGCCACACAGTCGGCCAAAAACTCAGTTATTGCATAAGAAATTTTCCGGTTGCACAATATCTCGATTTGTCGATATTAATTGGTCGCCTCGTTCTTGAGATTTAATGCCGCTGGATTATTTTCTCTGAGGCCATTTTAAAGACGGGATTTACCTGAACAAACCACAAACAACTGATGCTGTGAAAGATGAAATTCGGCGCTGCATTGACCAGATAAGCGAAGTTTTGTTGCAAAATGCAGTTCCAAATTTTGTGAAAAGAGCGGACATGTGCCGACTTACTAGAAGTAAACATTTGCCCTGCATCATATTCCATTAATAAATCCCATATTTCTACTTTACATTCGTATCAATAAAGCTGAGTTTGTTAAAAAAACCAGCATTTTCAACTTAATTTACTTCCTAACCTCAAATTTGCCCACCCTTTATAAAATAATTTAAAAGCCAAAAGCTCAGTTATTGCATAAGAAATTTTCCGGTTGCACAATATCTCGATTTGGCGCTATTAATTGGTCGCCTCGTTCTTGAGATTTAATGCCGCTGGATTATTTTCTCTGAGGCTATTTTAAAGACGGGATTTACCTGAACAAACCACAAACAACTGATGCTGTGAAAGATGAAATTCGGCGCTGCATTGACCAGATAAGTGAAGTTTTGTTGCAAAATGCAGTTCCAAATTTTGTGAAAAGAGCGGACATGTGCCGACTTACTAGAAGTAAACATTTGCCCTGCATCATATTCCATTAATAAATCCCATATTTCTACTTTACATTCGTATCAATAAAGCTGAGTTTGTTAAAAAAACCAGCATTTTCAACTTAATTTACTTCCTAACCTCAAATTTGCCCACCCTTTATAAAATAATTTAAAAACAAAAAGCCGTTTTTTTTAAGATCCAGAGCGTCCGAAAACACGAAACTTGGTATATATGCGTGACTTGCCTTAAAAGAACTATTTCTTTCAACCACAATAAATTGTATAATTCTGCATGTTGTGTTTATATATTATTTATCTATTAAAAAAAAACAACAACAAAAAGAAAACCACCAACATAAATATTATTGTTTGTCTAATAAAAATGAGAAATTATTTAAACTTTTGATTTTGGCAAATAAATTTAAGAATTTTTGGCTGTAAAATAATTTACATCTGGATGTGTTTTTCTAAGAACACAAACAGCAGAAAAAACAAAAATACGAGTGGCAGCGAAAATCATCATGTGCGATTCAAATTTAAAATGTTCAACTCAATTTTATTGCACATGAGGATTTTATAATTTTATTTTTATTAAATTTCCGTTTTTCCTTTTAATTTCGTTGGCAAAAAAAAAAAAAACTATTAACAGAAAGAACATGAAATAGAAATTTAAATAATATGTAAAAAAATTGTTTACTGTACAGATATTTTCGTGTTGAACGAGCCATTTCAGTTGTATGGAAGACACGAAACTTTGAGAAAAATATTTCTTTTTAAGAAAAATGAATTTATTCTGTTTGACATGCAAAATTTGTAATAAAAATATATGTAACTTGCAATAAAAATATATACAGTGAAAGCTCCCATAACCGGACACTCACTATCGCAGTATTTTTGTCCGCCTATGAGAGCTGTCCGCTTATGAGAGAGGTATTTTTTTTAAACCCAGAAAACTTTACCTTTTAGCAATCTCACGCACCGAATATTTTTCTTTCTCAAACTCATTTATTATTTCCACTTTTTCTTTTAGTGATAACATATTTTTTTTCCGTGTGACACACGCTAATCAAACTTCTTTTTCAACTAAACATTATTTTTTCCCCGTTCTCAATACATGAGTATGAACACTTATGTTAATAGGGGAATCACCAATTTCGTTTGTATTAACACAAGTATAAGTTAGAGTTGGAAAAACAAAAAACTACTAATTTAATACAACTCTTGTTGGTGTGTTTAAACGCTTCTGTCCGTTTATGAGAGATATTTTAAACAATTTTTTCTTAAATTAAGTGTCCGCGACCGGTTATTGGAGTGTCCGGTTATGGGAATGCATTTTGTATGGAAAACCTATTGAACGGATTGGGTCTTCAAAATTTGTCCGGTTATGGGAGTTGTCCGCTTATCGGAGGTGTCCGTTATGAGAGCTTTCACTGTATGTATATGTATATGAATTTCCATTTAAAAATACTGTGTGAATAAAACACTTTGGGAAACTCTGCTCTTTGACTTTGATCTAATTTTTAGTCATATTTCGAATATATAATAACATTTTGCCAAAACTGTTTGTTGTATGAAGTATAAAATTCAAATATTAAAAAAAAAAATTTTTTTCATCAGTTTTTGATCTCATCTCCATTGTAACAAAATTTAGGTCTTTTATATAAATTTTTATGACTAATTTTTTATCAATATTTCTTTAACCATCGGTTGAGCTTTTCGGTAATTTTTTTCATATATTTGTCTATTTTTCTTTCAATCAAATTTGTTGGACACGATTTTTTATTTAAAAAAAAAAAAATTTTTTTTGAACAGTACAAATTGTTGTCCAGTGTTATTTAAATTGTTCACTTGTTTGAACAGGAAAAGTGCTCATTACGGCTGCAATTCTTTACTTCTATTTAAAATATCTAATAAAATTTGCCAACAGTTATTTTTGTGTTAAATTTAATAAAATTTATCAGTATAGCATTTTTCATTATTCCATTTTGTACTACAGTGTTTGTACCGTGTGACCTTGCCTTAAGAAACACTCAAATTAAAAACTCAATTTATGGCACGATCATAGAATTATTTATATTCTTTAGTTATTATTTTTTTAAAGAAATGCTTGTTAAGTCATTGAATTAAATAATAGAGACAAAGAAATCTGTTCATAAAGAAAAATACATAAAGGGTGGTTTTTTAAGAGCTTTCAGAATTAATTTTAAAAGAGGCATAAATATTTGGAAAAAAAAGCATGCAATTATCTTTATAATCTTTATGATTCAATGTTTAAACATGATTTCGTGTAAATGTTGACAGCGTCTACGAACCTAATGGTTCATACGCCGGTTCCAACTTTACCACACTCTCGCCAACATATAGGCCGGTATATCACGAACAAATTTTTCGTTATTGGCTTCCAGTGCATCAGCCGTTGCGGCCTTGCAACTAACGACATGAACCTTAACTTAGTCTAAAGGCATTAAATTGCAAGATTTAGGCGGCCAATTATGCGGCCCTAAACGTGGAATAAACGGTTCACCGAACTCGCTTCTTAATTCAGGCATTGTTTCGCGTGCTGAGTGGCATGTGGCACCGTTTTTTTTTTTTTTGGAAATCACATGTCAGCCAAGCCCAGCGCTTCCATTTTTGCGAAAAGAAAAAACTAAAATTTTTAATCATCGCACAATGGCACTCGCCATTCACAGTAACGTTCGTGCATTCGCCGTAGTTAAAAAAGTAACGACCAATAATGCCACCGGCCCATAATCCACACCAAACAGTGCATTTTTCGGCATGAATTGGTAGTTCTTGCAATTCCTCTGGCTGCTCTTCACAATAAAGACAACCACAAATGAACTTCGTCGGTGAACACAAGAAGTGCACGACGCACTTTCTTAACTGAACATGAATTTTTTATAATAAAACTCAATAATCTGCAAACGGTGCTCGTTTGTAAGTCGATTCATGGGTTAAATTATAAACCAAACTGAACATGCTTAACAGCAACATGTTACACGAAAACAGCTGAGCTGACAAAAACAGAGTTGCTAAAAAAATCACTCAATTGTCTGTTTTTAGGTCACTTTTTTACAAAAGAAATTGAAATTTTTTATTAACCAATATTTCGATATCCTCTGGATATCTTCTTCAGGGCAATAATTATAATTAAAATTAATATAAAAAATTTTTTTAAAAATTTTAACAGAAAAAATTTAATTAAAAAAAATTTTTTTTCTGTTCAAAATTTATAAAAAAAATATTATTATATAAATTTTAATTATAATTTTTACACTGAAGCAGATATCCAGACAATATCGAAACCATTTAAAATTTCTTTAAAAAAAAAATGACCTGAAGCTTGATAAAAAAAACTGATAATTAAAAATCTAAAGGTCAAAGAATCCGCAATCAAGTAATTTTAAAATCACTCTTTATATTTTGTTATTTTTTTTAAACATTAACAGATAACGTTTTTGTAAATTTACGTTTTTAAAATTATGATTTTCTATGTCGGGATATTTTATTGCGCTTCACTTAAATTTTGAAAACATAAACATGCTGTTGCCAGTATCTCAAATAAAATAACAATAACTTACAAATGCCAGTGTGCACGCTAAGTTATTTTTTATCGATTAGTTCATGATGAGTTTTGATCAAATCTAGGAAATATTGATCGCAATTCATCGATTAATTAAATTATGCAGCAAATATTGTTTTCTTTTTTTTTATTACCTTGGCAAATTATGGCCCCCCGAAATTTCTATATAAATTGTATTGAAATTTCGATCGATATCGAATGCGTTAATTTGGCCCCTGGCATAAAACTTGGAGAGGAGTGTCTCCTCCAACTCGCCACCTTTGTCTACTATTTTGGTGTGTGTTTGGCGTCATTGTCAATAAAGCGTCTACACTTTTACAAGTGTCCTTAATGAGAAAAAAGATCATGGCGACGGCAGATGACTGATAAAAAATTCATATCATTTTATCATAAAAAAAACTTAAAAATTAGAGTCCTTTAATTTACTTTTTTAACCGGCGAAGTAAAAGGGTTGAAATAGCTACAAAAAAAAAACTGTCTATCTTCTCATCTTTCCCCTCGTTTTCAGTTCCAGCGCAATGCATTGCATATATAGCGGTCACAGCCTGAGTAATGGTCCAAGATAAAAAAAAAGTTCCAAAAGTTAACTATTCATTTTCACTATTGACATCTATTTCAAAAAATGCACTAGTAAATCACTAGTACCAATAGAAGTAGTGGTTTCTCAAAGACACCTACTTGGTAAATGTGTGTAGTAAACGGAATTGTTTGGGTTATTAAAAGTCACTAGTACTGGTGACTGTGTCTACAGTAAGTCACTACATATTCGTTATAGACATTTCCTGTTGGGAAATTACTTAAATGTTTAGTAAAGTTGCTTATTAAATACCAGCCCTATTCACCATCTGGTGCAAATGATCTTGCATTAATGCATTTGCAAATAGAAAGAGTATTTGAGAGCATTTTTAAGGGAGGTGCTCAGCCTTCGATGCTAACGGTCTTGCATAAGTGCAAATGCAAAATATTTGTATTGAACACATAAACAAAATACACTGAAAATTCTTTCAATTACTCTCCCAATTTGCACCGAACACTGAATACCGCCATTGAAAATGCTCTCAAATACTCGCTCTCTCTCTCTCTATTTACAAAAGCAATAATGCAAGACTATTTGCATATGACTGTGAATAGGGCTATTGTTTTATTAAATTTACTTGTATTATACACTATCTAAAAATTGGGTTCTATAGGGTGTTCCAAAAACAGGTGTTATTTTAGCAGGTAAAAAAAGTAATATTTTTAAGCAAAAAAAAATGGCAAATAATATCAATCGTATTCTGGTCCTAAAATTTTCCAATCACCAATTTGTTCTCACTTGCACGGATTTGATGTTTGAATCGGTGTTAAATCGTCTAATCTTTCAAATAGTAGTTCCAAGGATAAGAAAAAATGCCTAGAGCGCTAACCCACAAAAACCAGAAATTTTTTTTTAAATCATTAACTTATCACAAAAATCTTAGAAAATAAAATTCGTATTTTCAAAAGTCTAATCACCAACTTTTAGTTTAAATATTAATTCAGAACAAAACAATAGACGATTAAAACAACGTAAAAACAGCTTTTTGTTTCTATTACTACAATTTTATTTTTTTTTTTTTGTTACTCCACAATAAATTTATTCTTTGTTTATATTTTTCTATTTAATCAAAATGTAAACAAAGCAAGTAAGACAGCAACAACAACAACAAAAGCCAACAAATGAATCTTACCTTGACAGTGGCTAAATCCGAATTGAATTTCATGGTGGCAGTTTTCAAAGAGGAAACGCTGCTTGTTGTACACGTCAATTTCTGGCTTGTTAAAATGTCTTGGGTTCTTGTTGTTGCCAGCACACGAACGGGCGTATCTATAAGATTTATGGTGGCGGCGGGGGAGCCACTTGAAGGTGGTGCTGACAATAACGAGATGGGAGTTGAGGAATTTAAACCAGATTTCTGTTGCTTGACACTAAAGTAATTATTTAAATTTGAGTTATTAAATGAATTTGTGTGAGAAACCGGTTTCTGGTCTTCCTTGTCGGGGGGCGGGTGGTGTGGTTTTTCAGATTCTTTAGTTAAATTATTATTTATTCTCAGAGATTCTTCTTTAATTTCGTTTGTTGCTGCTGTTGCTAAAGATTCTTTTTGTTGTTGATGTGTCGCATTTAGGCCCTCTGTTAGTTGTGGCCTTGTTGTGTTGGGTTCCCTTTCAGGTGTGGTAAGTTTGCTATTGCGCGGTAAACTAGACGAGGGTTTGTGCACGAGCACAGGTTCTGGGCGTAACTTATCGCTGGGTTCACGTGTGATGCAATTCAAAGACAGGCGTCGTTGTTTATGTCGACGCTTTGATGCACGTGTCGTTTCCGTATTCTCCCTTAACTCTTTATCTTTTATGGCCAAATTTGTTTTTTTACACCACAAATTGCTAGCACGATTGCCCATAATAAACTGCTGCCTACTGCTATTGATTTAAAGCTTTCGAATATTTTCTTTTCAAAAAAAAAAAAAAAATTTTTTTCTTTTCAAATCACATAAAGGATTTAGGTTTTATATAAAATATATTTAACATATTTGAAATATTTTTGCTCTTTTTTAAATATTTCAATACTTTTTTCACCTTAGCAATTTTTGCTTTAAATTTTTGTTATTTTGTGAGCCAGTCACGCACGTTTATTCTTAATTTAATTTTTTTTTTTCTTAAAGAAATAAATAAGCGTTTCTGTCGCTTGGAACCCTTAACTGTTTAGTTTATTAAATAACTGAGTATTTACACAAGTGACCAACAAACTAACCCGGCACGATTCTCAATTCGTTATAAACTGACTGCCAGGTTCTTTCAAAACTAAAAAATAACTCAACTCTCAAACACGCTGGCATTTAGCGCCCAACGAACAAACAAACAAACAAATACAAAAAAAAAAAAATGTGACGAAACACAACAAAAAATATTGCCACTTTATAATATAAAACAACAAATAAAATTTATACTTTTTGTACAACTTATAAATGAAAAAAGTAAAAACAAAAAATAATAATTATAAGTTCTAACTGCACACACATGTATTTTATGGATGTGCATTAGGGTGGAGCAGATTTTTCTAAAAAAAAAAGTTTTTAAAAAAAATTTTATCAAACTTTATTAAATTTTTATATAAAAAACGAGAAAAAAATTCATTTTTCTGTTACAAAAATTTTGTTATATTAATCTTAATTATAATTATTGTCCTGAAGAAGGTATCCAGAGGTTACCGAAATATCGAATAATAATAAATTTCAATGTTTCTTATAAAAAAAAGTGACCTGAAGCTTAACAAAAAAAAGTTAGACATATTTTTTTAATAATTCTTGAAAACCCCTAATAGCAAAACACAACTTGTTTGATCATGAAAAATCGTGTTTTTGATGTATATATTAATATTTTATAATAATGGCTGATTTTTAACAGCTTTTGGACTTAATTTAAGCAAAAAAAAAATGATTAAAAATTGTATTTATTATATTTGGTAAATTAATCGAATCAGAACGATGTGAGCAAACTATTAACGAAATATTGAATTTTATTTAATAAATAAAATTTTTAATAACTTTATAAAGAGACCTCGAACTTAATAAATGTACTAAAATAAATAAAATAAAGATCAATAAAACTCAACGGAAATTAAAAAAAAAACTGCATATAAAATCTTTATTTGAGTCGATAGAACGATCTAAATAAGTCGAAATTTAAAGATGATTTCATGTATATAAATGTTGCCGTGGTTCACTCTCCGCAATATATCGGCCGATATCGCACGAATAAATTCTTCAATATTATCTGCCGTTGCATCAAAAGTTGCGGGTTCGCCTCTATGTAACATGTGCCGTAACATGGTCCCACCGGCCTCAAATGCGAAATAAAGTGTTCACCGTACGCGCCGCCCAATTGGGCCATTTGTTTTTCAGTGTTGTGTGGCATGTGGCAACGTCTTGCTGAAACCACATGTCAGCCAAGTCCATTTTGTGTGAAAAGAAAAATTATGTATGAATTTATATTCCATTAGTCGAACTTTTTTTTTGCCTACAGGATGTTAATTTTTCAACGGGCTTAAGTTCAAATCTGCTAAGCTGCAGTCTATATCAGTACTGATCCACTCGGCTGGTTTGATGATTGTAGAAAATATTCTTAATATTCCACTCTTAATAAAAATAAATAGAATTTGAACAAATTCATTTAATAAATAAAAATAGAGACTGCAGCTTAGCAGATTTGAACTTAAGCCCGTTGAAAAATTAACATCCTGAAAAGAAAAATGTAATAATTACGCGGTAGCGCTCTCCACTCACAGTAACACGTTCCTGCCCTCGTCGCCTTTGAAAAAGTACGGACCAATGATGCCACCGGCCCATATATACACACCAAACGGGGCATTTTTCGGAATGCATATGCAGATATTGCAGTTTTTCTGCTGACAATAAATTCAATCAGAAATGAACTCCGTCACTGAACACAAGAAGTACACGATGCACTTTCTTAACCGAATATGCATTTTTTGATAATAAAATTCAATACTTTACAAGCGTTGTTCGCTTGTAAGGCTATTAATGGGTTAAATTATAGACCAAACGGAACATGTTTAACAGCAACATGTTACACAAAAACAGCTGAGCTGCCAAAAACAGTGTTGCCAAAAAGAAAGTTGCTGAAATAAACACTCCTTATATTAAAATGTTGTGTGTAAAATGACAGACAGAGTTCTCTTTGAGTTTAACATATTGCATCATTCAATTACAACACTGTACATCACAGAAATAATTAAGGATGCGCTTTTGACTGATTCATTACGAGTAAACTCCACAAAAATGCAAGGACCTAAAGGCCTTTATTAAGGTTTCCGTATGATAATTTCACCGTTAAACGTATGCCAAGCGTTGCCACATTTTATCGATTTCGTGTAGGCTACGACAACCAGATGAAAATTGAATTTAGTAATATTTTATATGCTTCATTAAAGAGTCAATCAAGAATAATAAAATAATTCCGAAGAAGGTTGTGGAGTCGCTTGCACTGGAATAAATGTTAAATGAAGAGTTTGATTATGATTTGTTTTTTCGAAAATTTAAATTGCCAATCTTACAGGACATTTACATCAGCATGACGCTATTTACAGTTTCTAAATATGTGTGTACCGGGAAATAATTCTGTCATTTTTAAAGGATTCGAATGTGGCAACAACACAAAAAAAAATAACTACTCTCTAAAACGAAGAACCAACACAAGCAGGAGAGTGGATGTATTCCAGGGAAATTGATCTGTTGAACTTCCAGACTTTCTTTGTATCCACGTTTCCCATTAGAAACCACAATATTTTATTTAGATGAAAATTTTCCAAAAATTAACAAAAAGTTTTTATGTTCAGATATGAAAAATGTTTACTTCAAAGAAATTGTACCACCCTAATGTGAAAAGTACACAATAATCATGTATAAATACAGTGTCAGATACTCTGCCACCACGCCAAATACAACAAACAGACTAAAGTCAACCCAACACTAACACTGACACAATTCTTCAGCCATTTACTCGCGCTGGCATGTTTTCAGCGAAAATGTCTCTGTCAGAATTGTTAAAGTATTAAAACTTCGGTTGTGGGAGGGCAAGTCTAAAGTGATTCTAGTCCAATACTATTTGAGAATTTATCTGAATTCTTTTGATAAACAGCGAACTGAAAATATTTCGCCTGACAACTTAATCACATAAAACTATTTTCAGATAATCTGCTGCCAATGATTTGTTAGCTTTTCTCTCTCTAAATACGAGCATCTAGCAAACGTGCGAATTATTTGTGGTGGCAATTTTTCATTGTCATTTCATTGCCAAGTCATGTATGGCCTTATCCAATATTATTAATCAGCCGTATTGTGTTTGGCGTTTTTCGCCTTCAGATTCGACATTTTGTAATAGATTAATGAAAATTTTAACTTTTTGTCTTTAAGGTATTACAATTTGACGAGTTTGAAGGCGTAAAACGCCGAACACAATAAGGGTGAATGTTTGACTGAGCAGATTTTAATATTAAAAATTTGCTTGGGCTTAAGTTGAAATTTTCAAAGTTTATGAGTACGATAAGCGATTTTATAATTTTGTGGAATTAAGTTGAAGTCTACTGATGATTTGGTGTACGAACCAATCAAATGCAGACATTAACACAGCAATTCAATTTTTATTTACATTTTTATTTAGGAAATTATATTAAATTCCAATTTTTAGTGGGAAAGGAGCTGTTAGAATATTTTTTATAATCATCAAACTAACGGAACGGATCAGTACTGATTTTGAGGCAACTACACCATCTTCACTCTTCACGGTGCTACTAGTCAGTAGTAGTTAATTACCTATTAACAAACATATTTTTTACAACTTTTTTCCGTTGAAGTTTAAAAAAAAAAAATTCAGTCACGCGTGACTAATATGTCACTCACGCGTGACTAATATGTAACTCACGCGTTCCTAGCCCGTGACTCACGGGTAAAAAATTATAAAATTTTTGCGTCTCTAATAAAAAGCTACAAAGCAATAACAGCAACAACAGCGATAAAAATAACACTAGATGTTGGCAAACTCAACGCGTGACACTGTCATTATTTCGTACATAATTTTTGAAGCGCTCCGATGCGCAACATAATTTTTTCTAAATTAATGCTCATTTATTGCAGCTTTACAATAAATTAAAAATTACTGCTTAATTGAGCTGAATTAATAATTATTTATGCTCACTTAAACTCAAATTATAATTGTTTTTTTTTTTCATTTCCGTTAAAAAACAAAACACTACTTTTTCTCGCAATAATTAATTTCAATGCGTTGCTGCAACAGCTTTTGAATTTTCTTTTTATTTTTCATTATTTAATTTTATATTTGTTTGCTACTTGAAAAGACCATCTACGACCCCAGTGTGCACGACATGATTGCTATAGTTGCTCCTCAAATATATTTCCTTAAATTAGTTTTTAATACAAGGCTAGTAAATAGCTTTAAACAGTCCACTCTTTTAAGTGGCCTGCAATAATTTGTATGAAAATTTATTTGTTTACAGTTTTAGTGTTGACTGTATTAACAACAAAAAAAAAAAAAAAGAAATTACATATGAATTAACGACAAATGGTGGGAGATTTCCTGAAGAAAATAAAAATACAAAATCGTTGCGCTCATGTTATTCGCTTATATTATATTGGCCATCAAATCATACAATTTTCGGAATTATTCATAATTTTTGAAATAAGAAAATGTTTATTTTTAAAAACTCGCAATTGTCGTTAAATCGATTAATTTCTATTTGTTGAAAAATCAAAATCAAAAATCATTTTCTATCGCAAACTTGCGATGAAAAACGAAACTTATGATGAGGGCAACCGCACACACCCAAAAGTAAGTAAACATGTATGTGCATGTGTATATGTGTGTGCATAAGTGTAATATGTACATATATAGGATTTTTGTTTTGGGCTGCTTAATTTTCCATTGATTAATTTTCAACACAATATTTATTTAAAGTTATTAAATTATTTATACATACGAAGCAACATTTTAATAAAGCCGTAAATCCCAACCATGAAGTAATCACCCTGTACATCAATAAATCTGAGAGAGAAAAAACAACTACAACAACCAAATACACACATATTATTATTTGATTTTTAAAACTTTTTGAAAATATTTTTATGTCTGTCTGGGCATTTAGTTATGACAGCATTAAACTAGCAACAACAACAACAACAACAATAGCAACTAATTTAAATATTTATTTTGTTGTTAAAGCAAGCAAGTATTCCCAGCTGTCGGCAGCAGGCCCAACAGCAATCAGTAAATATTTAAATTCATCAATTTTGAATTCGAATTTTAATTCATAAAATATTTCTTGTTGAAATGCCTAGAAACCAGGGACCGGAAATAAGAGTTATTTTTCAATTTTTAAAGAAATAAATCATACATAAATGAACATCGTAGAAAACTTTTAATTACATCATTATGATTTTTAGCCGAAATGCATCCAACTTATTGCATGATTTTTAAATTTTTGATTTTTATTTTAACAATCAAAAATAAGAGTTATTTTTGATATTTATTTTTTTAAATGAAAAATAAGAGTAATTTCTGATTTTTATTTTTTTAAATAAAAAATAAAAGTTATATTTGATTTTTATATTTTTAATTGAAAAATAAAAGTTATTTTTGATTTTTATATTTTTATATCAATAATAAAAATCAATAAAAAACTCTTATTTATTTGTTGATGCCGTATGTATTATAAAATGCTGCTTCATTCAAATTTCTATATGAATATAATATGTGACTTATGTGACTTATCCATTATCAGCTATAAAAACATGAATGCATAGAAATAGCTTATAAGTTTTGGCTGCCATTCAAGTCAGTGTTAAGAGGTCGTTTTCAGGTGTTCAATTTTACCATCATAATTGATTTTGAATGTTCCTCAGATAAATTATATCTCAACTCTCCCAATATTAATCTGAGTGCTGAAAATGACCTTTCTACACTGACTTGAGTGGCAGGTACAGAATGAACAATTAAAGCTAATTATCGAAGCCATGGAAACACAAACATATTACCTATGCCACGAATTTTGAATTGATTTTTATTATTGATATAAAAATATAAAAATCAAAAATAACTTTTATTATTAATATAAAAATATAAAAATCGAAAATAACTTTAATTTTTCATTTAAAAATATAAAAATCAAAAATAACTTTTATTTTTCAATTAAAAATATAGTATAATAACTCTTATTTTCTATCTAAAAATCAAAAATAACTCTTATTTCTCGATTTTTTTGATAAAAGTCATAACAGTTACGGTCCCTGCTAGAAACGATCGTATCGTTACTCTACGCTGTAACTTAGACCTGCTGGGCAAATTCGTGAGAACTGGAGATTTTCAAACAAAAAAAATATGTTCAGACATTTTTTCAAGTATTTAAATGGATTTTTGGGAGAAGTTATTTAGAATTTGTTTAACCTGAGTTGTGTAAACAAGTGTTCTTTTAAGGCCTGCCACACGCTATTCTTTTTACATCTGTCATGCCAAATTTCCCACCACAAAGTATGGCCATGTTGAGTAGAGGTGAATAATTATCGGTGGCGCTATCGATATTTATATTTGTGTGACTATGGATGGTTTTATTTTGCACTCGATTAATATTTAAAAATAATCGATATTTTTTAATCACTATCGATAACTACAAGGAAATCGCCAGCAAAATCGTTAAATTTATTTAAAAATATTCATTAAAACTGTAGAAATAGTTGACACTTGCGATATAGATGAAAATTTAGATACAAATTTCAATCGATACCGAATGCCTTGATTTGCCGTGATCTGTTTTGTTTTTGGCAAAAATATTATTAAAAAAAATCAATCTATGGGAGGGAAAATATATCGATAGTTTTACTATGCTTTAATCGTCTAGAATCGATATATCCATATATATTTTTTAAACTATCGAAATATTTCAGCAGTAACACTATCGATATTTTGCCATCTCTAATGTTGAGTACGTAAAAATTGGATACAAAGATGTCTCAGAATTTCAATGTGGGTGCTGTTGGCTGAAATCGTAGAACACGAGACTATGAAGCGGAGGGTCCTGAGTTCAATCCCGCGCTGAGTCATGAAATATTGTGTTGAATTCTTCTGATCAGCATTAGGGCATGGTCGTGTTAGTTGTTGCCAGCCTGTTTTCAATGGTGAAGGCATTGCACTGGTCACTGAACATAATTGGCAGCGACTGACACTATCATGTACAAAAAAGCAGCGTAACAGCACCCTCCTTCGTCGGTCCTGTAGCAAAAAAGGTTGGAATAGCTACAAAAAAAATCTCCAACTTGTCATCTTTCTTCATCCTCTTAATACTATCCCCTCCTTTCTAGTTCTGACACAATGCACTGCATATGTAGGGGTCATCCCCTGAGTGCTGGTGCAAGATAAAAAAAATACGAGGAAAAATTCAGATATTTCCATGCTGGAGTATCGCATGTACCACTCCTAGTTTGGCGTATGGGATACCTTCTCTCGGCGTATGTCGAGCTTTCTCAGGAATGCCTCTGTACGACTTCACGGCTCTATACGAATTCAATGCCTTTATACGAGTTCACGGCTTCGTTTTTTCCCCTACCCCACTTCTCATTTACCTTAAAGCGGCTTTCACACTATAAGATTGAGTATTAAGATTTGTCAAAAATTCGAAATAATATGAAAAGTCTCATAGTGTGAAAGCGATCTTAAGCAAAATCTCATCGAATGAGAAGTAAAATATGACACACCGATGGCTCTCTTCATTTTTTGAAAATTTTCTAAGAGCTGAGACTTTTCATATTATCAGGGTTGTTTTGTTTGCAACAGCAAACGATGATAGTTAAACAAAGAACCATTTTTCATAGACCGAAACCGATTGATTCATAATCATGCTTTTTCTTATATCATGAATTTTATAAGTGTGATAGTGTGAAAGCGTTTTATAATGATACGTTAGATTTTTCTGCATCTCAGGCATTCTCAAAAGAGAAATTCGAATGAAAATCATACGACTCAGTCTTATAGTGTGAAAGCGGCTTTAACGATGTCAAATTTCCAATCCTGTCTGCTCTCCGCCAGATGACAGCAGTTTTTTTTATCTTGGACCAGCACTCAGGGGATGACCCTTATATATGCAATGCATTGCGCCGGAACTGAAAACGAGGGGATAGTATTGAGGTGACAGATAAGGAAAGATGAGAAGCTAGACAGTTTTTTTTTTTTGTTATTTCAAAATTTTTTTACTTCGCCGGCTAATTTTTGCTACAGGGCCTAGACGAAGGTGGGTGCTGTTACTCTGCTTTTAGTACATGATCGCGTGAGTCGCTGCCAATTATGTTAAGTGACCACTGACTATGCCTTCATCATTGAAACAGGCTGGCAACAACTAACACAACCGCGCACTAATGCTAATCAGAAGAATTCAACACTATATTTTATGACTCAGCGCGGGCTCGAACTCAGGACCCTCCGCTTCATAGTCTCGTGTTTTACTTCGTCAGCCAACAGCACCCACAGTTTATCTCATTCATATTCAATTAACTATAGGCACTTAATGTGCAGGATAGCGACCATGAAATAGAACAGAAATGATTTACTAAATTTTGGTCATTTAAAAATGTCTGGTTAAGCGAGTAAGATCGCTTGTAATCGGCTTAAAATGCAGTGTTGTATGTTTACGCACCGAATTATGTACAATCATCTGCGTATATGGAGGGATTTCGGGGATTGCTACCAAGTTTTTGGGAATATATATCATATTATGTTTTGTGTAGACGGGGTTGGTGATTTCTCCAAATGATGTGTGCCTGAGCCAGCTATCGCATATTTTGAACAACTGATAGTTAGGTACTCACCTCTATGGTGAATAATATTTTCCCCCTTTCGTATAGTCGCACCCATGACAAAAACCATCAACAAAAATTTTTTTGTGTAATTTATGATTTTTGCCTCCCAATTTCTTTGTAGCTTTACCCTTTGGTATCATCATCATGAAAGTCGTTAAAATCCTGAACAGAATGCAAAATGGCAGACCTATTGCTAGTGACTTTGAGAAGGTTTCCAAAGAAATAATAAAATCATTTTCGATTGAGGTATTTTTGTGGACTTGTGCCGGATTTCATAAGTTAAATATTTTTTTCCACCTAAATCGTTTATTTTGCCTAGTGTGGGGTCGTTTTGACAGTTTACTTCAGAATTTCATTTTAGCGGGAGTTGAAACCATAGGAAACCATGCAACACTTAGGCCGTGTTTTTGAGATGTGGATTAAGTTTAAACTTATGTTTAATGTAGTCTGAAACTCAGATTTTTCTTTCGAAATGTGATTTTTTTACATAAAATAACAGAATTTTAAGCAAAATTACACTGTTTTGTAAAATTTTGTATACAATCTTGGTACTGGGGGCACTAATCTGTTTTCAGGTTAACTAAACCTAGATTAACTGAGATATCAAAAACGCAGCCTTATAGTTTATGAGGAACAATTGCGTGCAACATTTTAACCCTTCACTGTTTGGGGTCTGTTTTTGTCTCTTTTACTTTTCACTCGCGCAAAACTTGTCGTACATCATGCCGCTGTTTGTCTTTTTAATTTAGTGATTATGATTAAAAACCCATTAAATATGGCTTTAACTCTATTCTACTTTACTTTTGGCCACCGTTTTTTTTTTCTTTTTATATATTTTAATGAATTTTCAACAGCAACAAACCTAATCGGCCACACCATGAAAATATGTGTGCTGAAGAGTGCGTGTATAAATAAATTCATTGTAAATTTAGGGCGTGCCATATATTTAAGGACACGAAGAAAAGTGTTCACATATTTCTAATGTCCCTCTCTCCCGTTCTCTCTCATTCGCTTGAAATAAGTAGCCGTTTGTTCGTAAATAGCTACATGTCGCTTCTTGAGGGATTGTGTTTGACCTCTCTGTGTTCTGGGTGATTTTATAAGAACAAAGTTCTATAGCGCACTGCACCTGAACGCGATCTTCAATCAATTAATTCGATATCGATTGAAATTTCCACAGAATTTAAATGGAAATTTCTATCGATATTGAATGGCGTCGTTCGTCCCTTTAATTTCAGAACTGATGTTCTTCGGTCCATCAATACTTTCAATAAATTCTCGCAATACCTGGTCGCGATCAATGTATATGTATTTCAATGTGTAGAAGTCCCGTTATAAATTTGGGCTATAAACAAAAATAAATACTACGTATGAATTATATTTCCTAGCAGGATGGTGTGTGTCTGTGCTAACTGAGTATTTTTTGACTAGTAGCTCTAACACGCAATTTATAGTGTGGATTTTCTGGTTGGCATTTTAATATTTTCTTTTTAAATAACTTGCAAAAGATAACAATCAATAATTAGAAAAGGTTGGATGCTATAAAATTCGAAATCTCAGCGATCGAAATGGTGCGATCGGTTAATTTGTCATTTTTCTTGTGGTGGTATTATTTATTTATTTATTTTTTTTTTTATTAAAAATAAGTTAGAATATTTGAACAAAACAGTATTTTGAAACGATACCATTGAAAGAAAATTTGTGTGAAATTGAAGCAAAGAAACTGTGTTTTCTCCAAGAGATCTTTTTTCAATATCTTTTTTTAATCTTGGACCAGCACTCAGGGGATGACCCCTACATATGCAGTGCATTGTGCCGGAACTAGAAAAGAGGGGATAGTATTAAAGGGACAGATGAAGAAAGTTGAGAAGATGGAAAATTTTTTGTAGCTATTTCAACCTTTTTTCTTCGCTGGCAAATTCTTTTGCTGCAGGACCGACGAATTAGGGTGCTGCTGTTACTCAGCTTTTAGTACATGATCGTGTTAGTCGCCGCCAATTATGTTCAGTGACCAGTGACTATGCCTTCATCATTGGAACAGGCTGGCAACAACTAACAGAACCACGCACTAATGCTGTTTAGAAATATTCAACACAATATTTCATGACTCAGCGCGGGCTCGAACTCATGACCCTCCGCTTCATAGTCTCGTGTTCTACTACTTCAGCCAACAGCACCCACTTGGGGAATTATTTGAGGGATGAGCATTTAAACTGAAGTAATTTGTGAATAGTTTTCCCCGATAATCTATATATATAAAAGAAAGTCGTGTTAGTTACACTATTTATAACTCAATACTAATTTGGTTGCAAATTAGTGGGAATTTAGCTAAAAGTCAGCAGATGGACTTAGGATACCAAAATGGCTGATACCCCAAAGATGTGGGCCATTCCTTTTCATACACGCCCATGATATGGGTATCAAATGAGTGCGATTTTTGAAAAGGAGATATAAAACATAATAAAATTATTTAAAAAAAAATATGGTGGACGCTTCAAAATAGCGGAGCACTACTTTTTTCCATCCACGTGATATGGGTATAAAATGAAAGGGATTTTTGAGAGCGAAACATAAAATATAATAAAACCTCTTACAAACAAAAGGGCGCACCACTCCCATGACATGGGTACCAAATTTAAGAAGTTTTGGAAGTGGGAACACAAAATATAATTAAACATTTAGAAACACATTTTGAGACACGCCCCAAAATGGTCATACGACTTCTTTTTATACACCACTCGATATGGGTATCAAATTAAAAGGATCATTGAGAAGGAAACTGAGACTAAAGTATAGTAACTCCTAAAAAAATCTAACAGAGAGATTTATTCTGACTTTATCGACCTGAAAAAACCAAAAAAAAAATCGATTTTGTATATTTTTTCATTTCGCATTTTCTGTGACGATATATGACTTTCTATATATACACTTGAGCAGTCGGATCTTAAGCATTGATTTTATAGTAAATTTTCATTTCAAATATTTTTATAATTAAGATATTTGCCTTTTTCTTTAAAGCAAAAAAAATTATTTAACAGCAAAGTAACCATATATTACCAAAAGGTATAAACGAAATTGAATTAATTTCCACCAATTAATTCACCGAGCAATGCCTGGTGGGCCTGCTAGTTCCTTATAAAAAAAGTCGCATTAAAAAAAGTAATAATGATGCTTTTGCTAATCGTCAAGTTTACTTTGTTATACAGTGTTCAGTCATACGCATTAATTGAGGTTATCGCAATTAATGTCGTTATTGAGCTCAATTAACCATATAAAATTTTAATTATGCCATTACTCAATTAACACTTAATTGTTACAAAAGCACTGCTAAAAGTGTGTTTAGTGAGCAAAACACAACTCAAAGTTAGTCGAGACTTAGCACCTGAATGGTGGAAAAAGTAAAAAAATCACCATGCTGCTGTTAATTTACCGATATTAAACCTAGTTTTAATCAGAAACTTAAAAAAAGGAAAATACCAGATTTGAACTTGAAGTCCTCATGAATATAAATTTTGTGTGCCTTGAACCCTGTTCCAAGAAAACAAAAGTATGCTGATTGTAGGGTACAAGGCGTGATATAAATTTTTCTCGTTGCTTAAATAATTCGCTATTAATTTAGTAATGAAGTGTACAACGAGCCAGTCCAACCAACTACGTAATCATATTGTACATACCGACCCGTCTACAAACTAATAAAACTTGACATTTTAAAAGCTGTAATAATTTTTCTGACGATCAAACTTTTATGAATATATTTTCATATATTATTATACCCTCCAAAAAAGAATATGGAGGGTATATTCACTTTGTCATTCCGTTTGTAACGCTGCGAAATATCCATCTGAGACCCCATGAAGTATATATATTCTTGATCAGTGCTGAAATCTGAGACGAACTGAGTATGTCCGTCCGCCCGTCCGTCTGTGGAAATCACGATACGGTTCAAACGAAAACAGCTAGACTCTTCAAATTTGATACAAAAATATTTTGAAGGATAGCACAGGTTAAGTTCGTAAATGGGCTGAATCGGGCAAGAGGGAAAAAAGTTCCCCTAAGAAGAACTAAACCAACCCATCAAAAACAACATAATTTTTAAAGTTTTTTGGTTATTTTGCTAAATGACATATATTTACGTCAAATACGGTCCAACGCGTTAACCTTGGGGCCATAAAATAAAAAATAATAATAATTTTTGGACCCCGCCCCCTTTAGTGGGCGTTATTATATGCAAACATTTAACAAATTGTTTTACTTAAGCCTACGTTCCTTAAAAATAAAATTTTTAAGCTTTAGTGACAAAGCTGAGAGATAACCTGGTACTACTCTGCCCTACCCCCTCCCCCCTCCCCCCATTCGCCCTCTAACTGACCCTATAAAAAATACATATATATTAAATTTTTTATAAAATTATCCCAAGCATTTAGTTTTAGTTTTATGATTGCGTGTTTCTGCCCTACCCCCTCCTCCCCCTTTGGCCCTAAATGACCCTATGAAAAAAAAGAAAAATTTTAAATTTCGTATAAAATTATCCCAAGCGTTTATTTTTGGTTTTATGACTGCGTGTTTCTGCCCTACCAGCTCCTCCCCCTTTGGCCTTAAATGACCCCATCAAAAAAGAGAAAAATTTTAAATTTTGTATAAAATTATCCCAAGCGTTTATTTTTGGTTTTATGACTGCGTGTTTCTGCCCTAACCGCTCCTCCGCCTTTGGCCCTAAATGACCCTATCAAAAAAAAGAAAAATTTTAAATTTTGTATAAAATTATCCCAAGCGTTTATTTTTGGTTTTATGACTGCGTGTTTCTGCCCTACCCCCTCCTCCCCCTTTGGCCCTAAATGACCCTATCAAAAAAAAATAAAAATTTTAAATTTCGTATAAAATTATCCCAAGCATTTATTTTTAGTTTTATGACTGCGTGTTTCTGCCCTACCCGCTCCTCCCCCTTTGGCCCTAAATGACCCTATCAAAAAAAAGAAAAATTTTAAATTTCGTGTAAAATTATCCCAAGCGTTTATTTTTAGTTTTATGACTGCGTGTTTCTGCCCTACCCGCTCCTCCCCCTTTGGCCCTAAATGACCCTATCAAAAAAAAGAAAAACATTAAATTTGGTATAAAATTATCCCAAGCATTTATTTTTAGTTTTATGACTGCGTGTTTCTGCCCTACCCGCTCCTCCCCCTTTGGCCCTAAATGACCCTATCAAAAAAAAGAAAAATTTTAAATTTCGTATAAAATTATCCCAAGCGTTTATTTTTGGTTTTATGACTGCGTGTTTCTGCCCTACCCGCTCCTCCCCCTTTGGCCCTAAATGACCCTATGAAAAAAAAGAAAAATTTTAAATTTCGTATAAAATTATCCCAAGCGTTTATTTTTAGAGTTTTATGAATGCGTGTTTCTTCCCTACCCACTCCTCCCCCTTTGGCCCTAAATGACCCTATCAAAAAAAAGAAAAATCTTAAATTTTGTATGAAATTATCCCAAGCATTTATTTTTAGTTTTATGACTGCGTGTTTCTTCCCTACCCCCTCCTCCCCCTTTGGCCCTAAATGACCCTATCAAAAAAAAGAAAAATTTTAAATTTCGTATAAAATTATCCCAAGCGTTTATTTTTAGTTTTATGACTGCGTGTTTCTGCCCTACCCGCTCCTCCCCCTTTGGCCCTAAATGACCCTATCAAAAAAAAGAAAAATCTTAAATTTGGTATAAAATTATCCCAAGCGTTTATTTTTAGAGTTTTATGAATGCGTGTTTCTTCCCTACCCCCTCCTCCCCCTTTGGCCCTAAATGACCCTCTCAAAAATGGCCCCAAGGCATTGCCATTTCCGAATGTCAGTTCCAGTTAAACAAATCTTTATGACAAGTTGAACTCGAAAATAATGCTTGTCTAAGTTTTTGTTTTGGCGGCTACCGCGACCGATTGGCTGTTGAGCCATAAAGGACAAATCCTCTTAATTACTGGCTTGACTTCGGGTTGCCCCCACCCAAAAACTGTCGCTTTGTTTTCGTATCTGCTATTTATGCAAAGACTTTACGAGTAAAACACAATATTTTGAGTTGAATGTTTGTAGGACAGTGATTTATTTTTACACATGCATTTTCTTAAATACTAACATTTTGTAATTCTTAAACAATAGGTTTCAAATTACATAGGAGCAATTAACTCAGCCTTACTAGCACTTACTATAGCCTGGTTACAGTTAAAGAAACCGTAATAAACACAAGATTCCGCGAACAATTAGCAGGCACAAGCGGAAAACCCATATAAACTACACAATACAAATACAATTCAAGGACACATTAATTTTGTGATACCTGGAATGGCCGCTGACTTAAATCTAAAACGAGATATTCATAAGCATTTGGGTTTTTCCAATTCACTATTAACGGACTTTTTTAGTTCATGCTCCAACATTTCACACCACACGGAGCCATGGAATTTGTTGTAAAAAATATTATTCGAATTATTGAATGTTTATTGCGCATGGCGGTTCTAAAATCTGCATCCAACATCCGGTTTGCGCGGAATTTGTAAATGTATACAGTAAAGCTTTAAATTAGAGTAAATTTAAGTCAATTTTAATTTGATTATCGCGATCTTGTTGTAATGTGTATATGTATGTGTATATCGATGGCCACAAGTAGGAAGGCCTTAACTCCAATTTTTAAGAAATTGGCGTTTTCAGTGATGCCAAGACGTTTCACAGAAATACACGTTCTCACAAAATTGTAGTGCGATAGTATCGAAAATAAAAAGCTTACAAGCACATGATAGTGACAGTTTCTATTGTGCTGCATACACGTTCAGTTATATGGACCTTTTCCTGTAAAATTGCAATTATTTGAGTTTCTACGTGTGACCATAATTTACTTTTAGGCTCCTTTTTTTGTGCACGTGGAACTGTCCTACTTTTCAACTCTTATTTCAGTCTCAGCAATGGGCCACAACCGGAAGTAGAAACAGTAAGTTTAGGGTTTAATAAAAAATCTTGAATAAAACTTATCACATCAGTTAATTTTTGTATCTCTTTAGGATTCTTTATGTAGTTCTCATACGACTGGAGAATATATGGGTCAAATTTGTTCACAACAATACTGGCAACAATTGGGTCATCTTCTATCTGAACGTCAATTGCCTTCAAAGCTGGAATAGTTTTATTTAAAACATCAAGCACATTTTTTGTATTATTTAACATAAGAAAATACTCATTTCCAATACAATATAAGTTCACAAGTGGTAAATTTAATATTTTATTCACTAGTTGTTGGTACAATATTCTTTTATTATCATATCGTTCGTTTAAAGTGTTCCAAGCCGCTTCATAATTGTCGAGACCTATAATCAAGTTGAAGGCTTCCCCTTCTAAATGATCTTTTAGCCTGTTTAATTTTTCTGTAGCCGGAAGTGTACTCACATGTACAAATTCGCCGAACATGTATTTAAATGAAGCCCATTTTTCGATATTACCATTAAACGTTTGTATGCCTACAGACATTTTCATGCATATGCTATTAAGGGTTTCTTCATATTTGCTGTTAATCAGTTTTAATTCTTCATCAACATCTTCCTCAACGTTGTAAGTGATTTCCAGCTCATGGTAAATGTGTCTAATGTTCGCCATTTTTTTGTCCCAAAAATTTTTTATATGTCCTAATACTGCAATATTTTCTAACTTGAGGTCTGCCAAAAAATCTTTTTGTGTTTGTATTTCTTTTCGCAACTGTTTGAGCAAGTTATTTTTTATTTCTTCTTCTTCTCGAATTTGTGCAATTTGAGTTGCATCCTTTTTCAGCCCGCCTGAATTTTCTATGGCGCCCGCATTTGCCTTTGCAGTATCTTCAATTTCAAGAAACTGTTGGGCCTGTTCTGTCATTATTTCTGCGATATCCTTGTGTGTTATTGGTTCTGTCAATTGACTTGAGTTTTTCTCCAACTCATTTGAATTCGGGAAAGAGCTCTTTTTTTGCTCTTGATTGTTTTGTATTTCAAGAAATTGTTGCAACTGTTCTTTCACAATTTCTGCTACCTCCTCGCGTGTTACCGGTTTTGTTAATTGACTTGCATGTTTTTCCAACTCATTTGAATTCTGGAAGGAGTCTTTATTTTCTATTATCGTTTGCGTTGCTTCTGTAGGAGTTTGTATATCAGTTTGTATTGCTCTTTTGCAACGATCAATCATTTCTATTACCAGTTTGTAAAGTCTGTCGTTATTATGCTTAAATTTGGCTTCCAGGTCGATTAGTATTTTGTATTGCTCAATTGAGGAATTTTTTAATGAGCCGTTCTCTAATTTTCTTAGAATTGTAGCGATCTCCTCGCTAATTTTCTTCTGAGATTCATATAACTGCTGCTGTTGCTCCATTCTTGATTTTAGTTAGATAATAAATTTCTTTTTTTAATTAGTCGTTTGTTTTTAGCCACGTCTTACGCTTTTCGAAATATTATCGTAGAAATGTCAGAAGTAAAACACAACCTTTACAGCCGAATGTTCGTGAGACAGTGATTTTCTTTCTTGCTACACTACATTTCCTTGAATGCTAAAACTATTTTGAAACAAAAGTGAAATCTTTTATCTTCATGGGATTAAAATTCCAGGAACTAGTCCTTACAAGCGCTTAGTCTGCTTTTACACACATCAGTTTTTCTTGAAGCAAGTCTGAGTTTATGGGAGAGAGAGAGAGGAAAGAAGCAAGAAGAGGGGTACATACTTGATTGTACCGGAAAGTTACTTCAATTCTCTTTTGTTATTTTATTCTCATTAATGGCGTCATATTAAGAAATTGAAGACAGACTGTCTGTGTGTAAACAAACGGGCAGTTTTAAAAGAGAACTGTAGAGAACTGCTTCAAGAAAAACTGATGTGTGTAAAAGCAGACTTCCACATGCCTGCCTGCCGTAATGAGCACAAAGGAAAAACATATTCATTTGATAATTTTTACTAGTGTTGTGCGAATATTTGTATTCGTGTCGTTAGGCGATTATTAGTTGTAAAAATTAAAACAGTGTGACTTTATTTAAATTGAAAGTGCAAATAGTGCTAAATGGCTAGAACACTGAACGGTCAATATGTCTAAAAAGTTAAATGCCGTTTAACCACTTTGGCCATATCAAGACTTCGATGAAACTCCTTCATTCATTCGTTCGTTGTAGGCCAAAGTGTAGGAGGATGAAAATTATTAAATAACATTTCAGAGATTATAAGATTTTGTGTTAAATAAGCGAAGGAAGGAGTTTGACACAAATTTTCTGACTACAATTTGTGTGGACTTTTTGTAAAATCTGACTATGCTGCAAAAAAAAAAGAATAAAATTAAAAAATAAATTACTAAATTTTGGCATTTATTGCAGAGCATTGAGTTTTTATGGTCGAAAATTTTGGCAACTTATTATTAACTTTAATGTGCACGAACAGGGTTACGAAAATCTTTTGTTAAATAAAATGTTCCATAGCTCATTTAAATGTCTTTTTAAAGTTGTACATGTAATATTTGTAAGCAAATATTCGTATTCGTACTCGCGATTATCACAAAAATATATTCGGCATATCACTATTATGTGCATGCAGACCAGTGTTGTCAGATTAGGGGTTTTCCCCCTAGATTTAGGGGGTTTTTTTCTATTTAGGGGCAGATTTAGAGGTTAATATCAGAGCTCAGATTCACTCGATTTTACTCGCGAGTGAAAAATACTCGCGAAGAAGAGTACTCGAAGATTACGAGTGTTACAAAAAGTTTACTCTCCACTCGTTTGTTTTAGGTGGGAGTACTCGCGAGTACTCATTTTTAAAAAATAAGAGTGGGAGTAAAAATCTTCGAAATAGAGTGAGAGTTTACTCTTAAGAGTAAAATCGAGTGGGAAAATAGAAACTGTTTGTCTTTGCTGACTTGTGTGTGCGTGTGGTTTCTGTGTACTCTTTCCATACAGTGCGCGTGTGCGGAGCAATTAGTTGGTTTTATAAAAAAAATTTTATTATATTTTTAAAAGTTTACTTATATTTTCTATATTATAATGAACAATAAAGACATAAATAATGAAACTCGAAAATATTTTCGTTATGACTTTGAAGGAAACAACACAATTTGTGGAATTAACAATTGTGGAAAAAAATTTAATGGAAAATTTTTTTTTTGTATGAGAAAGACTGAAAGAGTACTCTGCAAGAGTATAATCTGCTCGATTTCGAGCGTATTTTAGTCGCACTCGAAATCGAGCAAAGCATATGCGCTCTTATTCGAGTGGCATAGAAAAATAGAGTACACTCGATATTTTTTTTCACTCGCAGGAGTACTCGCGCTCGAATTCGAGCGAGTTGCACTCTCTACTCGAATTCGAGCGAAGATTTCGGAGCTCTGGTTAATATTCTTTAGGGGGTAATTTGGGGGTAAACAAATTTTATTTAGGGGATTTTTGGGGGATTTTCGAATAGTACATAATTTAACCACTGATCATGTCGAAGATATGCCGATTTAGAAATTAATCACACAAATACAAACATTAAAACATTTTTCTCGTTAAATCAATTTTGATGGTTTTCCTTGAACTGCAAAATATAAATTTTAAAAAGTTGTTCATCTTTACAATTTATTATCAATATGCACAAAAAAGGATAACATATATAAACAAAAATATAAAAAGGAGTGGGAAGCAGATCAGCAGTTTAAATACCTTTAAATAAAATTTTAAACGCAATAAATGCAAAATTAAATTTCAGTTTGGTTAGCCCCTGTCCAGGGAGACAACTACAAAACTTTATGCAAATATTGTAAAAAGCATTATGGTGGCTAACAGGAGACCTTATTGCACAACAAAATACGAAAAAAACATATTGGATTTGCATCCCAAACAAAAGAAGTACATGTACCCCTCAAGCCATCTCTTACAAAAGAAAGACAGATTGCAGATATATTTTTTTGGGGGCTTTTTATAAAAAAAAATAATATAAAAATTTTGGGTGTTTTCGTGCTTTTCGCGTAAGAATGATAATACCTCAATTCAAATTTAATAGAGATAAGAATGATGAAACCAAATTACTACTTAAACTTTTCTGCTTTAGGGGTTTTTTTAAGAAAAAGTGTAGAATCTAGGGGGTTTCTAAATTTTTTTGGGGGGAAGAAAAGAAATTATCTGACAACACTGCTATAGAGAGTCTACGTATCCAGGAAAAAATACACTAGACGATGAACTATAAAGAAGACAAGGATAACACAAAGCTCCAGTCAGGGCGAATTCATACAAGTTGGACTCATTTATGCAACTCTGTGTAAAATTTATTGAACTGTCAAATAAAATGCTTTGGAAAAAACAATGGCCGCACACAAAAACAGTTCAATTTGACAGTTCAATAATTTTGCCTTGGTAACAGCTGATCACCAATTTCTGAACTAAGGCCACCTGCTATGATTTCGCCTTGGCTCCAGTACTCAATAGCAATAACTTAAATTAGTTAAAGATCTGTGATAGTAGTGGATTAAGTGGACCATTGATTTTTGTTTGTGATGTACCAAATTATTTATTGTTAATTTTTTTTTTTTAATATTTTTTTTGTTTTTAATTAATTTCCAAATTATTTATTTAATTACATATATATTTATTATGCACATCTGTGTCGTGTAGTCCAGTTTTATGATGATAAATTTTAAGAATAAATAATTTGACAATAACATAAATCGTAAGTTAATGATCTGTGATATACCATAACATTTAAACTATTTTACAATATTTTATATATATATATATATATATATATATATATATATATATATATGTATATATATATATATATATATATATATATATATATATATATATATATATATATGTATATATATATATATATATATATATATATTTTTTTTTTTTTTTTGTGCTAGATAGAAGAAGTTTGCAAAAAACAAACGAAACGTTGGGTAAAAAATAAATATATATGATATAGTTTTTATTCATATTTGATGATAAATATTGTTGACCACAGAAAGCCCGTAGGGTTTACCCCTAATTAAAATAAGTAATAAACAATACAGATTGGCCATTAAAACAAAACTTAACCTCATCTAAAATTTCGTGCTAATTTTTTTTTTTTTTTATAATTAAATTTTATTAAGTTTTATTTTCTGAAGATTTTAACAAGCTGTTAACAAAATATTGATTAAAAATTAGACAAAATAGCATATTATAAAACACGACCACAAGCTCGATTAATATTACAATAGTAATAATAATATTATTAATTCAAATAGTTTTCTGCTTGATTTTTAATACCAATTTAATTCAAAATTAAGTACATTTAACTAGCAAACAAAAAATAATAATTTTTATATAAGTTAAATTTTCCAGCTCTGGAACGATGTTGGGCTAATTTTCAATAGCAATCTATTTAAAACTATTTCCAATACATCAATTCAAAACTTCTAGCTTTAAGGGGGTCTTCAGATGAGCCGAAATATTTGTATGCACTTCATAGATTAATACTGTGGACATTACTCGCGAAATGCCGAACCTTTCATATCGCTGCACCATTTTTGATTGATAATAAGGGCCATCTAAAGTTAAACCATATAAGAAGTATTAGCCGTGTTGCTCGTGCATCCTAGCTCTTCTCTTTTAGAAGTGGAGGGCATATTCACTTGTCATTCTGTATGAAACGAAGCGAAATATCCCTCTACCCCATAAAGTATATACACCTTTGATCAGTAATGAAATCGAAGGCGATCTAGTCATGTCCGTTTGTCTGTGCAAATCGCTATGCAGTCCAAACGAAAAGAACCAGACCCTTTAAAATTTGGCATAGATAAATTTTTAAAGATAGCAGAAGTAAGTTCATAAACGGGCTAAATCGGACTAGGGATTCTGAGATCCAGCTACCCATCGCCATTGTTTCACCTCTGAATGTTTTAAAATCTCTGCTATCCGGTGAAATACAAATTGTTTATATATTCGGCAATCAGATTGAATCTGTTCTTGAGTCTGACCAAAATATTATTCTCATCGCCTGAATGTTGTGGCTTAAAGCGACAGCCTCCTTTGATCTCACTCCAAGCACGGCAGCTTTTAGTTCCAGCCTTGGTATGGAAAGAGGCTTTAACGGGGCACACTTGGATTTGCTAGCAACAAACATTATCTCAGTAGTATATTTTAAACGCACTCTCCAATACCCTCCAGCAGCTAACGCCACCTCACTTGCGTCCACAAATACCTGTAGTTAGAAGAGCAACCTCTAAAAAATTATATAATTTTTAGAAGTTTTTGTGTAATTCTTCTAAGCAAAGGATATATTTTTAGGCCAAAGAAAACGCAAGAGGTCGAACTTGGAGCCCGAAAAGCAGAAAAATCTATTTTGGGAACCCGCCTCCTGTAGAGGGCGCTGAAGTAACATGTTACATGGAAAAATAAAGTGAATATTTAACAAATTGTTTTAATTAAGCCTGAGAGACTCCTCTGACCCTAACAAAAAAATTTTCTTGTACACTTAATTACCCAAAAAAAATTAAGAGATGCCTCCCCCACTGCCCCTCCCGGAGTGACCCTGTCAAATTATAGTTTTCAAATGAGCAACAGAAGTGTCTTAAAGGAGCTCTGATCCAGCAGGTTAAACATTTTAAATTTATTTACTAAATATTTGCAGGGTATTTAAGATTCGACCCGGTCGAATATAACGTTTTTACTTGTTTTCCTTTTCTTTTTATCAATATTTCTATTAACATTTTGTAATGTATTCATTTAATGATCATTAGCTGCTTTCATGCTTCTCATTCATTTGCTTTTGTATTTAATACTCAGCTGCAACAGAATAGTGGGTCTATTTGTTAATAGATGGCGTTTGCAACACAATAGGATATCAATTATATAAAAATTAACTGCTGTATTTATAAAAAATAAATATATATTTGAATTGTTGTGCAAAACATAATTTTCGTACAGAATTTATCTTAAAGCACAGACCTGAACCACAAGAAATTTTATGGAAATGCGTATTTCCTATTGCAGAACAAAGGAGGCAGGCTGTGCGTGGAAAATATCTCTGTTATTCTTAAGTTTGTTAATGCCTGTCGAAATATTGCTTTCTACTCAAATAGCTGGGGGCAAATTACGGCATTCGACATCGATCGAAATTTGTATTTAAATTGCATTAAAATTTCAATCGATTTCGAATGCGATAATTTCGCCCCTGGACAATTTTTTGAACCAACAAAAATTATTTGGCGTCCCTGTAGCGAAGTGAAAGGTTAAAATTGCTAGAAAATGAGTTCTCTATCTTCTCATCTGTCCTCTCAATACGATACCCCTCCTTTCTAGTTCCAGCACAATGCAGTGCATATTTAGGGGGTTTCCCTTAAGCGCTGGTCCTACTAAAACAAGAAAAATAAAACAAAAAATTACCTCTAAGAGAGCGTTCTTTGTAGGGCCTTTAATATTTCTTAAAGTTTCATTTTTTTTTTTTGTTTATTTACATGTAAAAGCCAACATGTATCGATGTTAGCTTTTGTCTCTATTTTTATTAATCAAGTTAGTGAGGTGTTAACTGTATTGAAGCTATTTAAAGCTATTCTTTTTTGCTTTTCTTTGTCGTTCTTTTCCTTAATTTGGTAGTTAATATTCTTCACAAATAGTGAGTTTAGATAGATTTTTTCCACTCATTTTATTTTAACTACACACGTGTTTACACATAATAATCAAATCCATCTATACAACGAACACATTTTTATATCGTTTATTTAATTTACTTTAAAGTTTATGAGTCTTTTTCATGTGGCTTTTATTTCCTTTATTTTAAGCTTGTGTGCTGTTGGCTTAAAGCAAAACTGTTGGCTGTTTTTATATTGAGTTCTTTAATGATTTGTTGTGATTAATTATGCTGCGTATTTAAAGATTATATACAACCTTTGCTTTGGCATAAATTGTTTAGAAATACAATACAATTTTGTATATTAAAAACAAATTTACTAATCCTACTGGGAATTATAAATTAACTTGAAGAGTGATTAATTTAAATTAAAATTAATTTCACTAATTTAAACTAAAATAAAGAGAGAAAAAAATGGAAAGAAAAATAATCCAATGGCAATACACAGATATAATTTGTGCTAATATTAGGTTAGCATTGAAAGATATAATTCTCGTATATAAATTTCTCATTAAAAAAAAATTTAAACAGGAGATGCTCCTTCTATAAAATTTTTATATATCAATAATTTCAGCTCAAAATTCTCAGTTAGTGCTAAGAAAAAGAAATGAGTCACTTATTTGAGATCCCGAAAATTCCCAAAGAAATTTTGAAAATCATCCTATGGGGATTTTTCGGTATTATCGCTTTGCCTCTGTAATATATTTTATTTCTTTCATTATTATTATTTATTTTTTATAAATTTTATTTTATTTCATTTTATTTTTATTTATTTTTTATAAATTTTATTTTATTTCATTTTATTTTTATTTATTTTATTTTATTTGCTATGGTGAATATATCCCATACGTTTTTGGGAGCAAATTCACAAACTTAATAAATATGGCATCACTAATGTTTGGTATACGTGGCTGCCCGCTACACGCAAGCATTCAAGTAGGATCTCTGAGATCCCGTTTTGAAATCACTAATGTTTATTCCCGTGAATTATTTTACTAAACGGATTCCCAATAAATGGCGATTGGAACGAGAAGGGAATATAATTTTTATTCAACATAACAGTCTATTGAATTACATTTTTATTTTGGAAAAGAGTTAGAAAATATCTGACCTAAAACTAACTGCCTATTTCTCATTGTCGAATGAATTCTTTCTTTCGTACAATTATATTCAAAACAAAAACAAAATTTTGTAAATTATTTTTGTTTCAAATGTATTTATACGAAAGAAAGAATTCATTCGACAATGAGAAATAGGCAGTAAGAAAATAAATTGAAATTTAAATCGCTCATCAATTTATAAAATACAATTTTATACGGCATTTTTACAGCATAAAACTATTCTTATTTGAGAAATGTGTACTTTTTTATACCCTCCAAAAAAGAATTGGAGGTTATATTCACTTTATCATTCCGTTTTTAACGCAGCGAAATATCCATCTGAGACCCCATGAAATATATATATTCTTGATCAGTGATGAAATCTAAGACGATCTGAATACGTTCGTCCGTCCGTCCGTCTGTGCAAATCACGATTCAGTTCAAACGAAAAGAGCTAGACTCTTGAAATTTGGTATAAATATATCTTGAAGTATAGCACAGGTCGAGATCGTAAATGGGCTGAATAGGGCCAGATGGGAAAAAGTTCCCCTAAGAAGAACTAAACCAACCTCTAAAAAGCAACATAATTTTTAACGTTTTTTTTTTTTGGAGTTTTGTTAAGCAAAAGATATATTTGTATATCAAAGCAGGTCCAACGCGTTAAACTTGGAGTCATAAAATAAAAAAAAAAATAGAAAACTTTGGACCCCGTCCCCTTTAGTGTGCGTTATTATATGCAAAAACAGTGTAAAACTTTAACAAATTGTTTTACTTAAGCCTACATTCCTTAAAAATAACATTTTTAAGCTTTAATGACGAAGCTGAGACGTAACCTGGTACTTCTCTGGGCTACCCCCTCCTCTCCTTTGCCTCCTAAAAGACCTTTTCAAAAAAAAAAAAATATATTAAAAATAAATTTATGTGTGTGAAGTTAAATATGTTTTGACGTAAGCAGTTACGAAGTGTTATGACGTAACGAAATGGCAATCAATGAAATTTTGTTTTTTGTATGAAAATCCATATTTATATACAAAATGATTATGGTAGTGTCTTCTATCCCATATATCATTTTGTATATAATGGCAATGCATGTCAACTCCTTCTTTGGCCACTGGGGGCAAAATCCCTCTAAGATCACACACACTCTCATGGCCTGTAATTATTTTCACAAAATGCTCAAAAAATTTATTAAATATGGATTTTCATTAAAAAAAATTCGTTACGTCATAACATATTTAACTTCACAGCTAAATACGTTGTTTCGTAACTGCTTACGTCAAAACATGTTTAACCCGGCATAGTTATCTCCACTCACATAATAAATTTTACATTTAATTATCCCAAATATTTAGTTATCCCAAATATTTAGAGTCTTATGGCAAAGGTGAAATGTCTCCCCTACGGCCCTTGCCAGAGAGACCCCAAAAAACGCAGTTTTAATGCCCTCCTTGGACATCATAAAGTATACATACATATTCTTGTTCAGTGATGAAGTCTAAGACGGTCTAGAAATGCCCATACGTTGGTCTGTGGAAAACATGATATTGTCTATTTTTTAATCCCTCCTCCTTTAGTGGGCATAGACGGAAGATATTTTATAAAAGAACTCTGTCCCACCCAGTTAATCGTTTTAAATTCACTTACTAAATATTTGGCGGTTCGACCCGGTCGAATATATCGTTTTTACTTGTTATCTTTATACAAAATCTGTATTTTTCTACTAATAAAAATGAATTGTAAGCACTAACAAATATATAGATCACAATAGAATCTATTACTACCAGCAATTCACAATAGCACTTTAACTCCCAAAACATTCACGATACCGATTTATTGGAAATGTGATTAGAGATTTACCCCCAAGCAACTGATTTCCATAATATTCGCAATAGAGGGCGATTAAAAGTTATTGTGGTATTTCCGCCTCATTTATATTTGTTTTTTGAAAAAAAAAACTGAAGTTTAAGTGTTGAAAAATATCTTTATGAAAAGTTTTTAATTTGCCCTTTATTGAAGGGACTTTTATTCACTACTCCACTATTTTCTGAATCCTTTCTAGAAACCAGAAGCTTACACTCTTATATATTTATATATATTATCTAAAGAACTATAATTAATGAATACTTACATTTCCATAATTCCTCAAAGCCGAAGGACTCAAATTAAACAAACGACTCAAATGATTTGTGGGTGAGCCCGAGCTGGCCGTAGACGGTGATATTGAAGAAGCCAGTTCCGCAAATATTGGAGAATGATCTGGGAATACAATTATGTGATTTGAATTAAAAATAAAAATAAAAAAATACTTGTTCGACAAGACGTACCTCCGCCGGGTGCGGCAGGTGAGGAAAACTCCTTGGCGAATGCAAACAAATCGTTGTTGTTGTTGCTGCAGACGTCGGCAGTGCTTAAAGTGATGCTGGGATTACGGACTCTTAAATATCTGTTGCTGCTGCCACCAGTCGCCGGCGAGGCTGTACATATCGGCGTATTCGAATGATGCAAAACATTTGGCAAATTGTGTGACTCCAAGGGAGAGGAGGCTGATTTTGGTATGTGGGAATTAAATGATGAGGCTGTGGGTGTAGCAATAAAATTCGGCGTATTTATGGGAGTTCTTTTCAAGATCGGTGCTGGTGGCAGTTGTGAGGGGGAGGCGTGTTTAAATTGTGCTGGCACACTATTGCCGGCAGTGACTGGTGCCGTTGTGTTTAGTTGGGAATATTGTGAGTCACCCGGTTGTTTTGGTATGGCCAAACGTAAAGTTTGCCTGGCAGCTAGTCTACGTGCAGGCGCAAATTTATATGATGTTGTTGACGACGATGGCGATGGCGATGGCGTCGATGATGCTGTCGACGCTGGCAAAAGACCAGCCCCCACATTAATTAAGGTTTTTGTTGTTGCTGTTGCTGCTGCTGCCGCTTGTGTATTTGTGTTGGAAATATTCGATTTGTTCAGTGTATTGGTATTGGAGCCAGAGAGACCGGCATAATATTGTTGTTCATTTGTATTGTAATTGTGGATCGTATTATTGTTGAGATTATTCTTGGGCATTGTTGTCATTTTTGTTGTAAACGTTGTAGTTGTTGTCGCCGCATGTGGCTGGTGAGAATTGTGAGGATGTGGATGTGAATTTATTGGGGTGACCAAATGTGATGAATTCATGGCTGCGCTGGTGGGTTGCTTCGTTTTTAATATCAAGAGAACTTTTCTCTTTTATTTTTATTCACATAAAAGAAAATTATTTCTCGGTTGTTAAGAAATTATGAATGAATTTATTTGTTGTATGCGTGTGTCTATTAAAATATTTAAATTTGTTTATTTATTATTTTTATTAAATATTTTTGCTTGGATTTAAAACGATTTACATGTCACGTATTTGTTATTCGAAATGTGAGTTACTTTCAGCATCTAAAGAATTTAAAGAATTTTTTAATTAATTTAGTGAATATGCTTTGTGATAATTTTTTTTTAATGTTTAATTTATTTATTAATTTTTTGATTTTTTATTATATTTTTTTTTGTTGTTTTAGATGAAACATTCCTTATATGTGTAATAACATTCAAATGCTTTTAACTATAATTTATTGAATAAATTTGTACGTGTTTATGTTATTGATATTTTTTGCGGTGAAAAAAAATATAATTCTTATTAGAGAATATGAAATTTAATTACAAACATGAAAATGACTTGGTGTCAAATTAAGAACAAAGGGTTTGGGCCAATAGAACTTTTCACAATTTCATAAAATGCCATATTTAAAAAAATTTTATTCAAAAAAAATAGTCGTATATATAAAAAATACAAGGAACTTGTAGGTTACTTTAAAACATGATTTTCATATAAAATTTATTTTAAAGAACTTTTGGAAGTCCACATTGTTTTTGTTTTAATGCAGCAATAAATCAGGGCTGTGGAGTCGTGAAAAAATAGTTGCGACTCCGACTCCGACTCCAGCCGCCGAAATTTTTAAAGTACGACTCCGACTCCGACTTCAACTCCAATGCTAAATGTATATGGACCTTAGGGTATCCCGATAATTGAATCAAGAAATGTTTAACAACTTTTTTTGAGGGTGCTTATGGACCTCTAAGCGCGATTGAAGTTTGGGATTTCGCGAAAAAACATAAAAATAAATATAACAAAATAAAGCTGAATCAAAAGTTTTGTTTGGTAAAATAGTGGTCATTAAAAGAAAATTTACAAACAAATTTTAGTGCACCGATTTTGAATCATAATTGCATTTTTAAAAAAGAATTTTCACAAAAACATATTTTTCATTGATTTTTTTTTGCCGTTTTAAGCAAATTTAAAAACTTTCTCATAAAATATAATCAAACTATAATATTTTGCAACTTTTTGCAAAAATTTTATTTTTTTGTGGAAAAAAGGAGTTTTTGTGAATAAATATTAATATGTATTAAAAATGCAATTATGGATCAAAATCGGTGCACTAACTACTTTTATATTTGAAAATAGAAAATATTTAAAAAAAAAAATTCCCAGAATTTTTATTATGAAAAATATTTAAAAAATTCTTTGTCGGAGTCGGAGTCGCGACTTTTTTTAGCGACTCCGACTCCGGCAAAAACAGTGCAACTCCGACTCTTCGACTCCGACTCCACAGCCCTGCAATAAATGTTTGACTGAAAATCTTGTATCATCATATAGATGAATCAAAACGTTAAAGTCTCTAGCAGATAAACTGCAATTCATGTTTAGCTGTACAAACGACTTGTTTGCAAATTTACTATATCCCGTATTGTCTAGTGGTTAGGATATCCGGCTCTCACCCGGAAGGCCCGGGTTCGATTCCCGGTACGGGAAATCTTGTTTTACTCTCTATTAACGGTACATTAATATTAGCCAGTGATGTCAAATGTGATTCTGTTGGTGAGATCACTCTTATCTCTTACATTCCCAGCGGGAGAAATGCGCGGTTGCGAGGCCTAACTAGTGGCCTTTTCTGAGAGTATCCTTTTATTTACCAATAATATCTTCTAATTTTATAAGTTGTAAAAAAGGGTTTCGAAAATTGCCAAGTGCTCAGATATTTAATTTTAAAATATTTCTCCATTTTTAAGCTGAACATTTGGTTAGTTTATATACAAGAGAGACAATTTTTACAAAAAGTCTTACTTATGAATTGATTTAAAAGCTACTTTAAGAAATTTTCGAAAAGATGTACCTACATACAGTGGATCCAACTTATATCAAACCTCTTATATGTATTGTATATATATTTATATAAATATATTATTTCTGTTTAGAGGCCTCAAAACAGGACTTGCGATACTTCCCGCTGAATGAGAGTGTTTTTCAGTAAACAATTATATTTTACGCTTCCACAATTGTGTATGAGGCTGACATCACTGATATTAACTTATCATACGAATCCACAAGTGTTAGGAAAGAGCACGAGAATTATTGATGAATCCCAATATACATACGAGGTCTGTTCAAAATGTTAGTTAAATTTTCTTCACTAAATTTTAATATAATTGAGCGATTTTTTTCAATTAAATTTAAAATTTAAAAAAAATTAAATAAATTAAATAGCTATTTATGTTTACCGTCGACATATCCGCAAATTTTTTTGGACTTTATGAATATGAAGCGTGTGGTGATGAAGATTCTTCCAAAGTTTGCTAAATTAAAAAAATATTATATGTGACCTTCACCGCCTAAACGGACCTAGTGTGTCAAAAAACGGGTTTGGACTTAAGAGTGGATTCTGGCACCTAAAAGGGTGAAGAATAAGATGAAATGAGTTAGAGGTCTGATAAAAATTTATTTACCCCATAAAAACGTACAAAACGAACTTGGGACCTTCTATGAGTCTCATAATGCGTTATGAAAGTTTAAATGTGTTTTTCTCAAAACTTTATTTTCACACACTAGGAGAAGGTCACATACATATATGTAATTTTATGGCCAAAAATAATGTTGTTATCATTTATCAGGCAGCGTATTCATCAGATTAAGCCCTCTTTTTCTTGTTTCCAACATTGAAGGGCCTCTTGAAGGAAACCCAAAGGAACGGAATTCCTTTGGGCGAATTGACCGGCCTCAAACTTAAAATAAACTCTTCAGCGAACTTGGCTCCCAATGGGGTCATTGTTTCGCGTGCTGTGTAGCATATGGCATCCTCTTGTTGAAACCACAAGTTGTTTGATTGTAAGCCGATTCATGGTTAAATTACAGACCAAACTGAATATGTTTAACAGTAACATGTTACCGTTACGAAAACAGCTGAGCTGCCAAAAAAAAGTGTTGCCAACAAGAAAGTTGCTAAAAAATCGCTATTTATTTCATTCAATATAATGATTAGACCAAACTGAACATGTTACATTTACGAAAACAGCTGAGCTGCCAAAAAACAGTGTTGCCAAAAATAAAGTTGCTAAAAAATCGCCATTTATTTCATTCAATATAACGATTAGACCAAACTGAACATGTTAGAGTTACGAAAACAGCTGACCTGTCAAAAAAAGTGTTGCCAACAAGAAAGTTGCTAAAAAATCGCTATTTATTTCATTAAATACACTGAACTACTTCTTGATTTAAAATGTCTCGTGTGAGCATATTTTATTTAGGAAAATTAATCTGAAACCAAGAACAGCTCATATCTACTGGATTCTAGTGTCAATTATTGCTTTTCCAAACTTTTCAAAATACTGAATTAGATGAAACGCAACAGGTGGAATATATTCGCATAAGCGGAACAAAGTGTGTGTTATTTTCCATGTTCCCGTAACCAAATTCGACTTTAGAAAATATTTCCTTTTTTGCCACAATCAAGGCCGGTCCCTTATAAATCAATGGCTTTAGAAAGAAATTGCACTTGTGCTCAGTGCAATATGAAGGATTTTTTTTTAACAATGATTTCTTTTGTTTAAATTTTGCAATCTTTTGTAGTTTATGCAGTTGTTCATTTCACACAAATCGATTTTTTTTATTTCTTTGTACACTTTTAACGCCTTCAAACTGCACAAAACACATTTTGCAGTTTTGACCCACTTTTGTTGTCTATAGTTTTTGTTTTTTTTTTTTTTTTGTATATTTCAGTTTAATATTATTTTCATTTATTTTTTTTTATTTTAATTTCATTTGGCACTCTTTTTTGTATTTGCGGTTAATAAAAACGATTAAACGTTCATAAGGTTCATTTTGTTAACAAGAGATTATATCATCTGTTATCAAGATAAACGCTCAATGACTACCCCGGCCGCCAGCGAGACATCATTGGAGAGTACGAATGAATACAATAACAGCGACTGTTCAACAATTTTAGCTGACCAATTGCGACTTTCGTTCGAGTTATTAAGACAAGAGTACGAATTCATGAATGAATGACTGACTGTCTGAGTGACTGACTGATGGAATGACTGAATTTTTATGTTGTTGGCGCACTGCATAAATGCGCTTTTCACCTTTTGTTTGCCGCTAGTAATTTATTGAGCTTAAAATAAATTTTAAATTGTATTTTTTATTTGATGAAAAGATGAAAACAGAAATCACCGGCTGGCATTTAAATATTTATTTCTTTTTTTAATGATTTTATTTTATTACTCATGCACACAATGAACTTGGCTGGCAAGAATACAGTTTTTCTTTTATTTTTTTTATTTTATTTTAATTTTTGTTGCTTAAATGATTTTAGTATTTAACACGATACAGCGACACAAATTGCAGCACATACAAATGGAACATTATTTTTTAAAATCTTTTTTTTTTTTTTTTGTTATTCCTCGCGTGGGCTTTTGATTGTACGTTAATAAATTGAGTATTTTCCACTGACTTATAATAAATGCATTTCATGATTTACCTTTTATGTCGGTTTTCATTGCATATTGTTTGCTCGTATATTTTTTAAACAATTTCAAGATCATTAGCCTTTGGCTGCTGTAGACAAACAAACGGCTCACTGCAATGAAAAATAATATATAATAAATAAATGAAATGCAATTATTAAATCATTAGCAAATGGTTATAGTTCTAACAGTCAAGGTTTATTAATTGTATGTTAATTTTTTTTTGTTTGTTTATGTTCTATTGTAAAATTATGTATATGCCCACGGAAAAGTTGCACTTTTTAACGAAGTTTTTGTTATTCGTTTCCAATAATCCCGTATTGTCTAGTGGTTAGGATATCCGGCTCTCACCCGGAAGGCCCGGGTTCGATTCCCGGTACGGGAAAATTTTTTAAAATCACATTTTCTTAATAGAAAAAAAACGAAATAAGTGGGAAAAAATGTGCCCCAAAAGTACATTAGAAATACACCTATACCTCGATTTACACGATAGATACGTTCCTGAGTCGTGTAAATCGAAATTTTAAATTTTTGTATGAAAAATCGTATAAATCGAAAATAAAGGCAGAATGGCGTAAAAAATTTATTGTATTAATATATATGTACATATATGTATTTCAACTTGGTTTTTAAAATATCAGAAGCGTTTACTGGCAACACATAAAAAAATCGTATATATCGATCGTATTTCATAAATCTCTCAAAACCAAAATAATCCTGTAAAAGTGTAATCGTGTAAAAAAAAGTATCGTTCGATGGATGACTGTCATCATATGGTTTATAATATCACTTTTTGGTGCAGAGTGAAACATTCAAAATTAGATTTTAAAATTTAAAAAAAAAACGTAAAATCTATATCAAAAAATATTACTTAATAAATCAAATGATTGCCTATCCTGCCCAATCAAGCGTTCTGCCAAATGTGACATGTTTGCTAAAAAAAAATAAGTATGGTAGCATGTGCTTTTAATATAAAAGTATGGCAACTAATCTCTTTCGGCAAGTGTTAAGATTTTGAAAAATATGTGAAAGTTTCCATGCAATTCTGATCTTTTTGTTTCTAAAAAAAATCATTATAATACAACAGCCGATTGATAACTCCCAGACTTTTTGAATGTTTATACTGAATGATGCGATACTTCCCAAACGTTTTTTATTAAAATTAATGATGATATTAATTTCATCGCATTCCAAGAAGCGGGAATAAATAAATTTTGTTACCACTTGAATTTTGACCATTTTGCAAATTAGATAAAGATGCCGTTATTCAGATAGTAAATATATTCACCATTTTTGTATCCCGTATTGTCTAGTGGTTAGGATATCCGGCTCTCACCCGGAAGGCCCGGGTTCGATTCCCGGTACGGGAAACTGTATTTTTGTATATAAATTTAAATATTTTTACACAATTTTTCTAATTTGATTGTAACACTCAATAAAACTTTCTTCTTTTATTTTATTTCAGGTAAGTTCATTAACTCCGAGGCCAAAATTCTAACAACAATTTTAAAGCGTGAGTTCTAATAAGAAAAAAAATCATCATTATTTATAAATAAAATCATTCGTTATTATAATTTTGGGGGAAACCATATCCCGCTATTACGAGTTTGTAAGAAGCAATTGTCTCAAGACCGCTTCAGCAAATATTTTATATGACTGACCAAGAAAATTAAACATTTTTTCAAGCAACTATTGTAAATTTCATAGAGAATTCTGAAAAATATTCCTGTTTTCCATATTTTTATTGGGAATCTTGTATTTCCTAATTGGAAATTCCTGTAGCTCTCAAAATTATATGGAGTAAATTCCGTTTCCTATCGGAATTTTGCTCTCTGAAATGGTTGTTTATTTTAAAGGTTTGTGGCTCTGCTAAAAATTGTTACTATAAAAACGTGTGTATGTGCAAAATTTTATCATTCTGACTAAAACAGAAGTGAAAAATTTCCAAAACAAACAAAATTCGTTTTTATAAATTTCTACAGTTCAAAAGTTGCATAAAAAAAAATCAGTTGCATTTATAATTAAAATATTTATGCGAATTTAAATACTTGAAAAACGTTTTAATTACCACTTCTATTGATTAAAACGCCATGTAATTTGCCATTTTTGTAAAGTTGACTTTTTGCGTGCCGTTTCTTTGGAACTGGTCGTGATTTGCAATAATCAAATTGTTAATTTACAAAAATTACTTATCAAAACAAATGGCTGCAGCAGCCAGCACATGTGCAAAATAAAAGCAAATAAAGTTGATATGAATGAGCGTTTGTGCAGTTTACGGGTGCGTTTTAAGAAATCTGCATTAGAGAAGTTCAGTGGCAATAAAAGTTATTCGAATAATTTTATTTTATAGTTTCATACCAACAAACAATATTTTTAATTATATAAATGACATACATACATATTTTTCGAATATTCAATGTTTGTCATAATTCTTAAAAAATAATTATGGGAGTAAAAATTTTTAATATTTTTTTTTGCGTTAACAAAAAAATTTGTCAACAAAAATTTAAAATATATAGGAACGGTGTTTGCGGAATATTGGATGGCTACAACAATTTTTAAATAATAATACTGTCAAATCCGCTTTAGCGCAACACGCTTTACTGAAAAACATCTGATTACTGAAAGCGATACAAATCCGCGCACTGATTTTAAACGCAGCGAGTCTTATTCACTTCGCTTTAGTGAAACATCGCTTTACTGAAAATACCGTATTACTGAAAACCAAAAGTAAGCCCACAACTACTTTTTGCATGAAACTAACTTCGCTTTAGAGAAAAAATAAACAATGACAAATTTATTTTTTAGAAATCGATTGCATAACCTAAGGCTGAAAAAATTTTGCAAAATGTATTTGTCCCTTTCGCTCTTACGTACTTTGTTGTTTTTTTCTGTTATATTGTCAATGTAAGTGGCTGGATAAAAAATATTGTTTAACTGATTTTAAGCAGTACGCTTAATTGTAACAAAGTTCAGTACTCCGAACTACGTTTTAGAGAAAAAAATCGGATAACTGAAAAAATTGGGTTTTGGTTACTTCCAGTAAAGCGGAGTCGACTGTAGCAGTTAAAAATTTTTGAAAAAGAAAAATTTCATTTATTACGTTTGTCATTTTAATTAAAATAAATTGAGGTACTTTATCGTGCATCAATATTGATGGCATTTAGTACATGGCTTCAAAGGTTTTTTATGCATATATGCACTATATATTTCCGCTTGCAATTTTTTGTGGCACACATTTGTAAGAGAACTTTCTGAACAAGTGAATTATATTCTGATTTATTCCTTGCAATTGTCATCTGTAAACAAAATAAAGATTTACCGATATTTATTATCTTCTTATATAAGAATACGCCAATCATATTTTTTATTTATTTATTACTATTAATTTTTTTTTTTTGTGGTACACTTTTCGTAAATTATCGTCCACCAAATTTTGATCAAACATACATGATTTAAAAGGTATTTTTGTGCAGATATGCACTATATAAATATATTTTACAAAATTCGTGGATTAAAAGTTTTAAAAGCTAGCGCACAGTGGGGAGTTTGGTAGCACAAAAAAAAAACGTTGATATAATTGGACAGTTTTTAAACGGTTAAGTTAATTGTAATAAAATTTCATATACGATTTAAAGACATATTGCTAGTCTTAAACTTTGGATTTTATATATTTAAAGGAGACCGGATATACAAAAGTGATTCATCACGAAGTTATGACAAATTTAAATCTTAAACAAACTGATAGTAAATTTGTTGCAAGCCAGTTTTCTTGTTGCAGAACTAGTAAAATATTGAAAAAAAAATGGTACTTTTTAGAACGGTTAGTTCTAAAAAGTAAAATTTAAAAGATTAAGCCATTAATGCTTGCTTAAAATTTCATTCGTAAAATAATAATTGGTTTGATAAAACAATAAGAAATTAATATTAATGGTGCAATTTATTTATACGAATATGATATTATTATTCGAATAATTTTAAATTCAAAAAATTTCCCAACTCTAATGTGTAGAGGTAAATTTTGCTTAAAAAATTTATACTCGTATTTGCAAATACCGCCAGCCTAAATGCATATTATAATGACATGAACAAAAATATTGCGCTTACGTTTTTGTTTTCGCCGATTTTTATTTTATTTTTCTTAAATAATTTCAAATGATATTTTATTTATTGTATTTTTTTAATTTCAATTAAATGCTAATGAATATGCGATTAAATACTTGAGATATTCAGTTGAAGATTGTTTCCATTAGTCATTATTAAAAGGTCACATGCGGTATATGTTTATGAATATATTTTCTTTAAGCCGCTTAAAAACTTGCACTACCTTTTTTAGTCATTCGGTATCGTTTTATCGCCGGTTAGATTGCACAGGTTGCCAGTATTAATAAACAAAAACAAACCACTTGGGTGCTAGCAGGTCCCATTGTGTTATATATAAAAATGTCACGTTATTTATAGAATGTCACGTTATATATAAAACGTCACAGACACCCAAGATCTCTGACGGGAATCGATCCCACGACCTCTGTACTAAAACAAATTATAAAATTGCATTTTTGTTTTAAGAGTATTTCTTCAGACAGAACCATGCCGGCTGACATTGTGGACCAGGCAGAACATCTTCACCAGGGATCGACTTGAACATGGACGGCAGTCTGCATGAATATATCCATGTTCTTGTGTGTATCGACTACGTGTTCAGCCTGTTCAAATAATCTTGAAAACAAATAAAATCTAATATATTCTGCCTCTTTTACTCCCCTTTGAAATTATATGTTCGATCATTGATGGCCAGACATAGACGTGACATGGACAATTGCGGAGCAAATTGACAGTTTAGATGTCCGATAATGATATTTATAACAATTTGATGTCTAGTGGGGACGCGTAGTTAAGGCTTTTTTTCTGTTAAAATGTTTAAATACACTAATTTTACTTTTAATAAATTTTAAAGGCAGTTGGCAAGGCGAATTCATACCAGGTGGCCTTAGTTCAGAAATTGGTGATCAGCTGTTACCAAATTTAATGAACTGTCAAAGTGTTCTTCTGGTTTTTCGTTTTTGTGTGCGGCCATTGTTTTTTCCAAAGCATTTCATTTGACAGTTCAATAAATTTTTCACAGGGTTGCATAAGTGAGTTCACCTTGTATGAATTCGCCTTGGCAGTTGGGCTCTGAATATATTGTGAGGCCCTGTTCAGACAGTAGTCAGATCTTACAATATTGTCAGGTATTTCAATACGCTGACAATAAACAGACAATTAACGTTGCCACTATAAGACAGAAATTGCATGTGGTAAGACATTTTTACCTCAGAAATTAAATTGTTTAATTAAGAGCCCATATATTTTTTGCCGAAGTGAAATCACAATCAGTTTTTTCAATACAAGATTATCTTTCGCTCTCTTTTACCGATTATTCCCAATAACAAAAATAATCAGATTTCCCGTACCGGGAATCGAACCCGGGCCTTCCGGGTGAGAGCCGGATATCCTAACCACTAGACAATACGGGATATTTGCTTTTAATAGCAAAAATGTTAATATCAACACATGCACTTCACTGTAAATAAAATATTTAAAACATTTTGTTTTGTTTTTATTATTATGAAAAAATATTTTCTTTATTACTTATTTTAAAAAAAATTTTAAATTATAAATAAAATGTTTCGTGTTGGATTTGTTGAACGAAACTATTATTACAGAATTGTCATTGAGCGTCCAACAGTCAGGATGGCCGAGTGGTCTAAGGCGCTGCGTTCAGGTCGCAGTCTACTCTGTAGGCGTGGGTTCGAATCCCACTTCTGACAAACAATTTCTTTTTATTATTTTACACAAATAATTTTTTTTTCTAATTTAAAATAATCGGCTTGATGAATGTTATCAGCTTGTTTGGTGCTATTGAAATTGTTGTTGTTTCTCGATTGTTATTATTTAGAATAGGAGCAATTCCAGGGCTGAAACAAGTGTGACCTAATATAATTTTGCACTTTTTTCTATTTACTGCTTAGCGGAAAATGTGTGTGAGATGGAAATGATTTGTTTTTATTGTCAAGTTTGTTATATTTTTCTATCAACTCGAAATAAATTTGTCATTGAATTGCAAGATGTTTATAAAAATAATTAATTTAAAAATGACTGCTTATTTGGGTTTTAATATTTCCCTCGATTTTTGTCAATCTGTAATAGATATAAATTGACATTTTGAAAAAAACATTTTCTATTAAGAATTTAACAGTAAATGATGTTTTTGAAAGAAATTCGTTGGTTATAGAAGGATATATAATTTTCGCCACAGACGGTTATAGCATTTTGACTTCTTCACTGTCTTGTCCATTAATTTCATTTGTTTTCCCCATTTTCCTTAATTAATTGTATAGTTTTATATCAACAATTTTCCCATGTTTACACTCAGTACTAGTGTTATGCATTTAATTGGATGGTGTCCACATCTATATAACAAATGCATACAGTGAGTGACAAAAAATAATGCACCTCTATATCTTCATAATATGAATTGCTTAATATACCTGGAATATTAATAAATTTTTTTTATTTAAGCAAGAGGTCAATTATTTATTAATAATTACCCTTATTCTCTAAGTATTTGTCAATGTCGCCTCAAGACAATATGAAAAGTAGACCAGTTAAATACTGATTTTGGACAACCACTGATTACCGCTGACAGTCTTTGGCTTTTCTCTAAAGTCTAGAAAATAACAAGAGGCTGTTAAAATTAATTAAATGCCGGGGACACAGATTATTCAGATGGCTTAGTTTTGATGTTGTCTTGACGTTTTGTCGACAAATAGTTACAGAATAAGAGGGAATTAATAATAATTCATTAATAATAAAAAGAAGGTCCAAAAAATTTGGGAAATAAATATCATAAATTATCCTATAATATACAGAGGCCGCCATCTAACGTTTTTTTTTTAAACTAGTGATTATTTCGTGAATGGTAACGCTTAGCTCTTGTCTGATTTGACAGATAATTAGTTTTATCCTTCCGCTGAACGAATATGGTTGACCATCCAATGCGTTTTCGCTTCGCTAAGTGGACCTGCGATCGACTTACAGAAGATGCCGATTTTGCCACAAAAAAAAAATCATCTTTTCAGATGAAGCTCATTTTGATCTTGGCGGGTATGTAAACAAGCAAAATTGTCGCATTTGGGGCACTGAAAACCCGCACGCATACATTGAAAAGCCGACGCACCCAAAACGAGTCACTGTTTGGTGCGGATTTTGGTCCAGAGGCATAATTGGGCCATTTTTCTTCGAAAGTGAGCAAGGAGTGGCCGTTTCAACAGGACGGCGCTACATGCCACACAGCCGAAGCTACACTCGTGTTTTGCGCCCTGTTTTTAAAGATCGCATTATCAGTCGCAGAGCTGATGTCGTTTGGCCACCTCGGAGCTGCGATTTGACACCGTTGGACTATTATTTGTGGGGTGCCGTCAAAGATAAGTGTTACGCCGACAAGCCAGAGACAATTGACGCTTTAAAGGACAATATTCGTGAAGCCATTGGTGAAATACAGCTGCACACAATCGATAATGTGCTTAAAAATTGGACCGGTCGTGTAGGCTATTGCGCATGGCCAGCCGAGGCAGCCATTTGAATGAAATTATTTTCCATTATTAACCGCAAGGATTGTACTTTCAAATAAAAAAAGAAATTTGAGAAAATATTCAGTAGTTTTTTTATAACGTTTAAAAAGAAAAGTTATTTGGCGGACCCTTTATGTATATATATATATATATATATATATATATATATATATATATATATATATATATATGTATATATATATATATATATATATATATATATATATGTATATATATATCTATATATATATATATATATATATATATATATATATATATACATATATAAAAATGAATGTCTGTCTGTTTGTTTGCTTGTTAGACTTGTGTCCAACTAGCTCATTCGCTCAGTTTTGACAAGAACCTCTGATCAAACCCATTTAAATTACATAGGTTTGAGCAGAGGTTCTTGTCAAAACTGAGCGAATGAGCTAGTTGGACAAAAGTCTATTGCTTGTGCTTTATAGGAGGCCAAATCTTCTTAAAATTTTCAGAGCATGTTACTATGACTCTGGAAAGAATAACAGAGCTATATCAAGCTTTGACTGGACAAAGGGGCGTGGCACCGCCCATATAACCCAAAAATTTAAATCGCCATATATTGGGCATTTTTTACCTACGTCGATGATATTTGGTACATATTGTATTGGCATAATTGGGAATACGTGCCAGGAGAAAAGTGGTTGGGACCACGCCCCTTTTTAGGAAAATTAAAAATCGTAATATAGTCTTAACTACTGGACCGATCGTCATTAAATTTTCAAAATAGGATATTCTTACGAAATAATAAATTATTGACTATATAAAGTTGTGAGTGTATAAAGGGGCGTGGCCTCGCCCATATAACGCAAAACTTAAAATCGTCATATCTTGGGTATATTCCATGTTTCTCGCATGGACAGCTTTATGTTGCACGCTCGCGTGTAAGAAAACCCACCGATTTATGTATATGTGTATGCTGCTGATGGGCAAACTAAAAATATTAGCCCAATTCACAATCCTGTGCAAATGGTCTTGCATTATTGCACTTGCAAATTGAGAGAGTATTTGAGGGTATGTTCAATGTATTTTGTTGGTGTAGAGTACAATTATTTTGCAAATGCAATGATGCACGACCATTTGCACAAGATTGTGAATAGGGCTATTGTGTATCCTAAAGCATTGCAATAATTAAATTAAAATTAAATAAATAAGTTTTTGTAAATATATAAATACTTTTAATTTTATTTTATAACGATGGGGGTAGCGAAGCACACCGGGTTCAGCTAGTATATTATAAAAATTATTTCATCACTTTTTGTGTAACTCTTTCAGGGAAAAAATTTTATTATGAATTAATTGATACAATTTTGTCACAAACGAAAAATTATTTAAAATAAGAAAATAATTTTTTTCAATACATTTTTCCACGAAAATATTGGAATACAAATATTAAAAAAAGGCGGACCTCCGTACTTTATATATAAAATTTAATAAAAAAAAATTTTTATCCAATTATTTTTTTTTGCGACAGCAGAAAATCACCGTACGCGTAAAACTCTTCTAATTTTTATGATTCTCACACACAAACAAAACATTATAAATAGCTGAATCTGTGAAGATTTGAAACGAGTGTGTCACCATAACAAAAAGGATAATCGCTTGTATGTGGTCTGCAAAATTAGAAAATTTACCTTATTTTTTGAACATACCTCGTACGTATGTATTATCGATCCTTTTCTGGTCACAAAAATTATGGATTTATTTTGCTAACGGCCAGTAAAGAAATAACACAGACTTCTTCGAACGTTTACATTTCTGCGTCTACGCGTGTGTGGTCGTCGTAATTACAAAACAAAAACAAAATATATTTTTGCGCTAAAAATTTGGAAAGATATTTATGTTGTGCATATCTGCACAAAAATACCTTTTAAAACGTACACGTTTTTTCGATATTGCTGCATGCTAAAATATCTAAAAGTGTACCACCATAAAATATGTGGCACATTTTTATGTACCCAGACGGCGCACATCTGCACTTTCACTTTTAATACACTTTTTCAAACTCAATACAGATTGTCGTTTGTAAATCAGCTATTATGACAAACCCCGTGCTTTATGACTACGTTATTGGCAATAAATTGAAATATTTACCCCGGTATTCATAAAATTTAAAATGAGTTTGAAATGTATTTTAATAAAATTTTTTCATATAAAATTTTTTTGAAACAGATTTCAAATACGTTTTATTTTTTTATGAATAAAGGGTTTAAAGTATGTTCATTAAATAAAAACACACGGAAATACATAGATACTACAAAGTATGTTATTGACTTTAAGGGCCCACTGTACGACAGCAAACTGGCAAATTTATTGCGGTTTATTTCGCACACTTTTTAATAAAATTTTCCTAATATTTTCATTTGTTGTTGTTGGTATTTAAAACTTTTTAATAATTTTTATTATAACAACAATGTAGAAATTAAGTCATATGCACAGCACATTTGCTTATTAGCTGTTGTTGTTGTTGTTTTTATTTGTGCTCCAACTTAAATGACTGTGCGACTGATTGCCTTTACAAGCATGAGTGCAAATAGAATTCCGCATGTGGGTTAAAATTTAGGGCAGTGGTTCAATGCCATTTTAAACAGGTTTTTAGGTTTGCTACGGTTTCGATTATCGTTCATATTTGAAAATAAAAAAATTTAAAAAATAAATCACGTTATTACGCTATTTAAATCATGTTATTGCATTGCAGTTGAATGTGCACTTTTTATGGGCGTTTGTTTATTTATTTAAGGAAAAGAACATTAAAAAAATTCTCCGAAATTCGATTTAACAAGTATAACTAACACGTGTGAAGTAATTGTTATTATTGCATTAGCAATATTCGTTCAATCATTAAATATTGCGAATGCAATATTTGTTTGAACGAATATTTCACAGAATTATGCCTATTTCTTGTACGTCGCTCCTTTCAATAAAAGAGCTGAACGTGTGAACTTTTAAATAATTTATAACTGATCTTATTGAAATATATACATATATAAGTATATGACCTTGTAAATTTGGGAATAAAATTATAATCTTATCATTCCTACAAAAATTATTTAGTATTACACGAACAGACTTGTTACGCAAATATTGACGCTACCAAATTTAAAGAAATATTAATTTATTGCTGTTTAGTTTTCAGCTGAGAATTTTCAACGTTTAATAGGGAACTTTTATTTGTGTTCTAAGATTACGGGTCATAATCTTCATAATAATTTTATATCGATGGCCATTCTGTCAACACAAAATTACTCGTTATTTCTTCAGTGAGTAGAAATTTGCTGTACAAAGAGTATTCAAAAAACCGTATCGCTTTCCATCTAAACGATTATGCATTTCTCTAAATAAAAAATTCTCTGTCACAGATTCTCTGCTAAAAAAAACAATCAATCTCGTGACTTTTAATGCGACGACCTTATGAAATCGGTGATACTTATTCTTTATCAAAGCGTGCATTCCATCCGAGGTGAAATTTAAAAAAGTCCTCAACTTAAAAGTGAACTTCCGAGAAAGGTAATTTGTAGTAAAAATTCATTGCCACCTACATGCCGTATTTTAGCTTAATTTTTAATTGATTTTCTAAACTTAAAAAATATATCCTTAATAGGGAAATTTTTTAAGCACTTGTAAAAAATACAATTCCACTTATACTGACATATTTTTGGATAATATTTTATTAATTTTCTAAATTTCAACAAATTTCCCTAATAAGGAAATTTTCATATTCTTATGTAGTAGTAAAAGAAAATTCCATCTATTTATTTAACTTCTAATTAATTTTCTAAACTTTTAATTAATTTTTGATTAATTTTCTCAAATCTAAAAAATATCCCTAATAAGGAAATTTCCATTTTTATCGCTAGTAGTAAAAATTCATATTTCTTGTACGTCACGCCATTACTGACGTATTTTGGGATAATATTTTATTAATTTTCTAGATTTCAAAAAATATCCCTAATAAGGATATTTTTATTTTCATATATAGAAGTAATAACTGTTCAATACCAACTGCGCAGGCATATTTTTGTAACATTTTAAATTAATTTTCTCAAATCTAAAAAATATCCCTAATAAGGAAATTTCCATTTTTTTCGGTAGTAGTAAAAATGCATATGTCTTGTACGTCGCGCTTTTACTGACGTATTTTTGAATAATATTTTATTAATTTTTTAGATTTCAAAAAATATCCCTAAAAAGGATATTTTTATTTTTATATATAGAAGTAACAACAGTTCAATGCCAACCGCGCAGACGTATTTTTGTGGCATTTTAAATAATTTTTTTCAAATCTAAGAAATATCACTAATAAGGAAATTTTAATTTTTATGGGTATTAGTGAAAAAAATTTAATACCACAGGCGCACACTTATTTTTGGTTATTTTTTAATTCATTTTCTAGAGTCTAAAAAATTTCCCTAACTAGGAAATTTTCATTTTCAAAGATAACAGTAAAATAAATTCAATACTATTTGCACCGACGTATTTGATTAATTATTAAATGGTTTTCCAAACTCCAAAAAATATCCCAATAGCTAGTAAATTTTCGTATCTAGTGGTAAAAAAAACTTTAATACCACCTGGACTTTTAAATTAATTAAAAACCCCAAAAATATCCCTAATACGGAAATAAAATTTTTATGCATTTAGACATCCAAACTATCTTTTAAATTTATAAGAAAAAGCTTTTTTTTAAATCTTCTCAACATCAAAAAGTCCCTAACAGGGATATATGTACTTATAAAAATTTTGCTAAAGTTTAAAATAATCTCAAGTGGTAAAATTTTATTTTTTTCGTACATTATCATTTTTTATAATGCAATTTTAAATGACCATAACAAATATACTTAAAATTTCCCTAAAAAGACCCTAGTAGGGAAATTTTCTTTTACATAATTTTCTTTATCAAAATTTTTTATAATATTCCATACGTGAAATATAACTAAAATTTTGCATATGATATTTTTTTAAAATTCCTTGTAATTTAAACAACTATTATGAGGGAAATTTTTATTTTGCTTAACTTATGCTAAAAAAACATGTTATACTAAAATTATAATCTTCAATAGGGAGACCTTTATTCATTTTCCAAAATTTCCCTGAAGCTTAAAAAATCCCTAGTAAGGAAATTTTACTTTATTAAGTATTTTTTTACCAACCTTGTTATAATATAATTTTAAATGACCCTAATACAATTTTAAAACATGTTGGGAAACTTTTTTAAGCCAAAAAAACTTCTTAACTGGGAAATATTTATAATTAAATCAATGCATTAAATTTAAAAGTATTTATTTTGTAAATGTTTTCGACAAACTATAATACTCTTTAAACATCATTAATAAAATTTGAAACCATTTTTCAATATCTCAAGGAAAAAAAAAAAAATGGTAACTTCTTAAAATAGGAAATGTTTTTGTTGTAGAATCTCATACTGATTTATAATATTATTGTAAATGCCAATAACAAAATTTTTGTATAAATCCATTGCAAACTCTACTTTCCAATTTCTGTATACAAACTTATTTTTGTTTGATATCGTACTTAAATACAAAAAAAATATTATCTTAGTCTGCATGTAAAGATAAGAAAAGTACTCGTCCAGCAAAATAACAACACATCAAAATATTTTTAGTGCGCCATACGTTGAGTTAATTCTAAAATTGGAAAAAAAGATTTTCTGTTTCTTGTTGATATTTTTGGCTGTGCGGGCTATTTTAGGCAAATGTTAATGAACGCATTTGACATAGTAAATAAAAAACAATAATGAAAATACGTAGAGGATAAACGCACATGGAGACAAATTTTAGCCGTATACAGTCACGTACATACGTATGCAATTGGTTCCAAAGGTGAAAGGATCAAGAATACAAAATATTGTGAATTGAATTTTTATGGGAATTTAAAGATTTGAAACGTATAGATCAAGACAAAAAAATTTAATAACTTCAAAAATAAAATTTTTCCTGCAAGGAATGGTATTTTTATATTTTGCATTGAGGATATTTAAGAAGTGTATTTACAGTTCATTTCAACATAATAAGGAAATTTTTCGAAATTAGTTTAAAATTTTTCACTGAGAGCGTGGTAAGCCATATAACAAAAAAAAAACAACGTCGGCGAAGTAAATTGTTTATTGCGTGGTGTGTGGCACGTGCGCCAAACTGCTGTAACCACATGTCGGCCAAACAAAAAATTTCCATCACAAGAGATTTGTCACATTAGTTTCTATAAATCAAATAAAGTTAATAAATTTAATTCATGCGCCAACGTCTTTCGTTTTGCCGAACAAAAATTACCCCAAAAGAATTTTGAACTATATAAGAAAATATTGTTGATTTAAAAATAAACGCCTTCTAAAAAAAATTTCTGTATAAATTAAAAAATTTTTAGCAATTCATTATAGCGACAGCTTTTTGTCGTCCCTAAAAAAATATTCGCAATTGTCGTTGAACCAATTTATTCGTGTTCAATTTCTTTTAATGCCCGAGATTTAAATAAAAATCTTAATCTCTTTTAAAAGATACGAAATGATTTTGCTCAAAAAGAAACAGAAATAAAAAACGATACAAGACATATTAAATTGTTTGTTGTTTATTTAAATGATTAATGGCTTTTTCTTGTTCAGCGACTTTAATGTCTTTTCTGATGACGCTTTTCTAAAATATTCATAAATGGGAAATATCTTCGTCAGCAATTGAGCCTTAAAAATAGCTTAAGTTTTTTTTTTCCAAAATTTAAATTTAAAAATTATGTTTTACTAAAAACTACTACTCCAAAAAGGCTATCTCAATAAACGGTGAGTTTGAGGAAATCAAATTATTCTATTTACTGCAAAGAATACCGGAGAGTTATTCGATTTTAATTTTTTGTTCCAAAAACACATTTATTTTTGAAAATGGAAAAATGAAACATATTCGAGTTATGCGAATAAAAGCTGTTCGAAAAGAATTATGGAATTTAAAACTGTACTTTAATGAAATTACATATTTGCAAAATAGGAAGAAGAATTAAAATAATTTATGAAAAATTTAAAAACAGTATGTAAAATAAAAAGAAAAATATTACGAACTTATTCGAATAAAAGTTAGCAGAATTATCGTAAATTTGAATAAATAAAATATATTCGAATAAAATGTATTAGAAGAAAAATATTACGATTAATATCATATCTTAACAAAATTTTTCAAAAATATGTATGCATTAATCGATTAAAATTAATCGACAAAAAACTTTTCCAAAAAATTTAATTCAGAAAAAACTAAATAAATATGGTTAATAATCGTTAATCGATTAAAAAATATTCGAATAAAATTTATTAGAAGAAAACTCTTGAAATTATTTCAAAAATATGATATAAAATCGATTTTATTCGATTAATTTTAATCGATTAAAATTAATCGTACAAAAAATTTTCCAAAAAATGAATTTAAAAAAAAACTAAATAAATATGGCTAATAATCGTAGGATAAAAATTGGATTTAAGAATTAAAATTATCAAACAAAAAATAGTTTTAATCACATCGTTTCGGAAAAATTTAATCGATTGATAATTTAATCGAATTAAACTTAACAGCATTAAAAAAAGCTTAAGAAAAAATTGTGTGCCATAAACACCGGGAATAAATAAAATATATTCGAAAAAACTATTCGATTAAATAATATTCGAATAAAATTTATTGGAAGTAAACTATTTTGAAATTGTTTCAAAAATATGATATAAAATCGATTTTGTTCGATTAATTGTAATCGATTAAAATAAATCGTATAAAAAATTTTCCAAAAAAATAATTAAAGAAAACTAAATAAATATAAATAAATATTTATTTATTTATTTATTTATTTACTTAGTTTATGGATTAATTCCTTACAAACTATATTATTACAATAAACCAGAAATCTGGTATTAAAATTTAGTTATTTAAAAATAGTATTATATTCATTTTAATAGTATATATATCTAATGAAAAATCGATAAAATTATACATTTCATTAAAGCAACAACATAATCTTCTTAGTGGATCAGACATAGCAAAGTTGGTACGAAAAGTTCTAACAAATAATGGTTGAAATGATCGTAATGAGCGTTGTGGAATGTTAAACGTGACATTGCTCAATAAAAACTCGGAGCAGATTCTACCATTTATTAAGTTATAAGAAAAAGCTACATTGAGCATTATTCTCCGGCTTCTTAATGTAGGCAGGTTAATTACAGCTAATCTTGTTGAATACGGCGGAAGTTGAGTTAGGTCATGGTAAATGTTTCTTAAGCAGAAAATAAGAAACTGTTTTTGAACAGACTCAATGCGATCAATATGTATTTGGTAGTAAGGATCCCAAATGATGGAACCATACTCTAGAATTGGCCTTACGAGTGTTATGTATAGTTGTCTTGTTATGAAAGTATCGTTGAATTCCTTCGACCATCGTTTCACAAAAGCTAAAATGCTACGCGCTTTGTTCACAGACATCGTTATATGTTGCACAAAACTTAGTTTTGAGTCTAACAATATGCCCAAATCCATAAATGTTTCAACAGTGTCTAAGCAGTACAAATCGAACTTGTAAGCAAATACAGAACCACGAACTCTTGAAAAATTTAGATGTTTACATTTTTTTAAATTTAACTCCATTAAATTAATTTTACACCATTTGTAAAAATTATCCAGGTCATTCTGTAGAAGAAGATGATCAGCTGGCTGTTTAATACTTAAAAATATCTTAACGTCGTCAGCATACATCAATACGTTGCAGTGTTTAATTGCCTCCGGTAGATCATTTATAAAAAGTAAAAATAGAATTGGGCCAAGGTGACTACCTTGTGGCACGCCAGATTTAACTTGAATACTTCTTGAGACTGCATTATTAAATTTAACAGATTGCGTTCTGCATACAAGATATGACTTTATCCACGAGATGAAAATATTACTAAAACCCAATAAATCCAATTTTTTTAATAAAAGAATATGATTTACTTTGTCAAAAGCTTTACTAAAATCGGTGTATATTGCGTCAGTATGGTAGCCATTATTGAAAGCTTGGTTTACTAATGTTGTAAGCTGGAGAATATTGGTTGCAGTGGAACATCCTTTACGAAAACCATGTTGTAATGGGGATAAAATAGGATAAACTTGATGGGTTATACAATCAATCATACATTTTTCGAACAGCTTGGGTAAATCACTCAGTTTTGCAATACCTCTGTAATTGCTGATATCAGACTTGTTTCCAGACTTAAACAAGGGAATAATAAACGATTTTTTCCATATTTTAGGAAAGTAACCGCATTTTAATGATGTATTAAAAATTATGGACAAAGGCATTGCTAGAGCTGAAGCGCAGTTTTTTAGAACACAACTAGGAATCCCGTCGGGGCCGCTAATCTTGGATGACTTAGTTTTATTTAAACAATTAAAGATGTGACTGGTAGTTATTACAGGTGGCGAAATAGTAAAATTATCAACGATTTTGTATGGGTAGATAGTGTTCTTTTCATACGTAACAGTGGAGTATGTTGAAGCAAAATATTTCGCAAACATGTTGCTAACTGTAGGCTCATCACTGGACTCGGAACGTAAATATTTCATTACTTTTGGAAAGCCCGAAGCTCTTCTTTTACAGTTTACAAAGTTGAAAAACGATTTAGGGTTATGGGCAAAGTTAAGTTTGGTGACATGAAGATACTTTTTATACATCTGTACATTTAGTAAATTATATTTCGCACGTAGAACTGAATATTTACTAAAATAAAACGAGGATCCAGTGCTTTTGTACTTCTTGTAGTATTTATTCTTTTTGTTTTTTAACGCTGAAAGTTGTCTAGAATTCCACGGTGGACCGCCATTTAAATGAGGTATATACTTAGGAATACATTCCTCCATATAGCCAAACATAATTTTATAAAAAATGTTAACCATAGTGTCTACTGAATCCCACATACTATTCGGTGTAGACAACAGCTGAAGCCAATTGGTATTACAAATTAGATTATTCAATTCATTGTAGTTACAACGATTAAAACAGAAAATCTTTTCATTTTTACTAGAATTTTTAGTTTGATTAGTATAATGTAAATTGCAACTAATTTCAATCGTTGGATGATAACGATCTTCCGGCAATACAAGAGGATCTGTACGGTTTAAAGTAAATTCAGCTGGCTCATTCACAAATACCAAATCTAGGAGTTTACCCAAATAGTTCTGTATTCCATTGATTTGGTGAAGCCCCACGCCGGATAAATTATTAAAAATGTCATTTTCATTTTCATCAAGTATTACGGGTAAATAACAGTAGCATTCATTGGAGAACTCCCAGCTAATGTGAGGTAAATTAAAGTCACCAAATACAAGTATTAAATCTGCAGCATTTATTGTAGAAGACACCATTTTAATAGCATCAGTATGGTATTTGTATAGAATTGGATCAGATTGAGGTGGGATATAAGAACATGTTATGAATATGCTAATCTTGTTAACTTTAAGAACCACAGCGATAAACTCTAAATCAACAGGTAAGCTAATTCTTATTTCTTCCGCTGGAAAATGATTTGCGACGGCAATTAGTACTCCACCACCTGTAGTAGTTGTAATTCTATCGCGACGAAATATATTAAATTTATCACAAAGTATCTCTGTGTTTAAAAAGGTATTATTCAGCCAAGTTTCGGTAAATACAATAACATGATGATTGATGCAGAAACTTTGTAAGAAAAGTTTAGTGAGTTTAGTTTTTAATCCACGGACATTCTGATATAATAGGTGCAGCTGATTATCGGAACAAAATATTAGTTTTTTGGAACATCTGATTCTTTAGGAGAAATACGAGCAATATTTCTTTTCTGTTGGTATGAAGTGTGCTCATATTCTCGAACTAATGCGTGTTGAGGCCAAAAAGATTGCTCAATAACTTTATTAAAATGCTCAAACGGAATTGTAACTTTAAAAGATGTTATACTTCTTTCTTGCGCATATCTAAATTTATGGACAAAGATATCGACATTTATATTAAGTTTAGACTTAATGAAATACTCAATATCCTCAGACGTTGTATCAGCAGCAAATCGGGATATAAATATATGCTTGTTGGGAGGAATTACGTGCAATTCCCTGTGAGAAGCGGGCACAATGCTATTACTATTAACCCTCCCGGCAGATAGACGTTGATTGTTGTTACAATTTGGGGCAAAAACCTGGTCAACAGCTTGCACAGGGGTTGAAATATTATCAGGAACGCATTGTGACGATACACCAGGTTTTTCAATATGCAAGTTTGTGTTTGACGAATAATCCATAACATGAGCGGCAGCTTTATCAGAAGTAACACTGATACTATTTAAAGTATTTTTCGGTGTATGCGTAGCATTATTTTCATTTTGATTTTGAATATGTATTACATCTTTATTTTTATTGTTGTTGTTTTTCCTAGCCGACTTTCTACGCTTAGGTGAAGATTGGATAGGAGATTTCAAATTTTCCAATGACTTGTAGTCATCAAAAAGTTTGCCATAGTTCGAAATACTATCCGAAAGCTTGATTGCTTCATTCTGGAGCTCAACAAATTTTGTTTTAGTTCCTTCAAAGAATCTGTAAAAACGAACATCAATCTTTTTACACCCATTGCAACACCAACGTAGAGACTCGCTCTTAGATACAGCATCAGCTACAATTACTGATAGTCCACTACATATAAAATGGCATAGGTTGTGGCACAGCCAGCAGCAAATCATATTATCATAATCCGTATCAAGAGTACAAGCTTTATTTATGCAAGACATATTATGAGTATTTATTATAATAAAAAAAAAATCGTAGAGTAAATGTTCGCTGGGTTCAGCAAAATAATATATTAGTCAACAGATGGCGACACAGAAACAAATCAGATTCACAAACCAGTTAAGGTTGATATAAAATGTATCACAGCACAGCAGAAACAGCTGATCACACAGGTGGCAAAAAATTGTCACTTGCTAAAAACGAAGTACGTATGTATAAACGTAATGTGTATGTATGTTCGTATATTTGTGATAATATGTATGTATGGATACTTAGCACCAATGATGATGTTAAATTAATTTCTCCTTTTAACAATACCAACAGTTCAGCTTAGTAACCAATCGTATATCTCATTCAGCAACAAATCACAGGTCCAAATAAGCACAGTTCCAAATTTATTGATATAAAATTAAGCACTTTTTATAAATTTTTTACGGAGCTAAATTTATAGACGACTTGAAGTATATGCAGAGTTGCCAGTATTGTAAATAATCGTAGGATAAAAATTGAATTTAAGAACTAAAATTATCAAACAAAAAATAGTTTTAATCACATCGTTTCGAAAAAACTATTGCAATAAAATTCCTTTGACCAGAAACCATTCGAATAAAAATTAACCGTACCAAATGAGGCGAATATAAAATGTATTTTATGAAACTAATCGCAAATGCAATGCAAATGTTAAGCAAAATTTTGTAAATAAAATTATATGAAATCTGATTTAGAAAGGAGCCGTCAGGAGAGGTAGCGGTTCTTAACATATTTAAAAATGTCGATTTCTCTTCATACATTCTATTATAAGACCCAATACACAAGGTGGTCTGACTCTGTAGTAAAATAGTGCCATCTGACTCCTAAACATCAAATACGACTAATTTGAGTTGATGTATGACGACAGAAGTCAAAATAGATGAAGATTTTCGAATTGTGTATTTTGATATTTTAAATCAGCCGCCGCATAGGTGACTGTCTGTTGTCCCATCACCTGCCATAGCGTACAAATATTCACATTAATTTAACGAATAAACCGAAAAAAGAAAAAAAAAGCAACAAAACCTGCAGCAGACGTGTCAAATTTAAATAATTTCATTGCATTTTCTGAGAAATATGTAGTTTGTATTTTTATCATCAATATAAACAAATAAATCATGTAAAACACTAAATAAATTCAGCGTTTCAACACTCACGTACTAAATGGTGTCGTGTTTTTGGGGTTAAATGCACACACACACACGAGGACTCAATTACACACATGCAATAATATTTTTACAATTATTATTTTTCATTGTAATTGTTTATGTAATTTGGCGAACTGTGCACTCATACTTAAGTGCATACGTAGAATGTACTTTAGCCCGGCTCTTTTGAATACTGTGATTTTATCTGTCACAAAAAAAAAGAAAACATGCGTTGGCATGAAAGTACGAGGCTTTATTATCAGGAATTAGTTTTGTGAGTTTTTTATTTGCAAATAAGAAACTGATATGCCACTTATGCGATAAAATTCACAATGGGCGTATATGGCGTGTGTAAAAATGTTGTAAATGACTATGATCATAATCCAATGCATGTAATGATCACCGATCGCTACCATCTCTAGCAGCTTTCTAATGGCCTTTCTAAGTTGAAATTCCCGCAGTAAATAATTTGATGCACAAAAGAACTCTCCCGTTGGTTCCATTCAATGTGAACCATTTTAAAATTTTATACAAACTACAGCCAGCCACCTTGAAATTTTACTGTGAATTCATTTTAATGCCTCTGAAGTATCGATTAAATTTATTTATTTTTAAAGACACAATTAAATTTATTACTTTGCATTTAATTCACGACCACAAACAAATAAATACATTAAAATATTGTCTGGTAATTACGTGAGTGTTTTTGCCAAAATTTACTCTTTTGTGTTTTATTTTATTCATTTTGGTCAAGTAATTAATTAATTTAATGTGTTCCCAGCGGAACAAAAAAACAAACGTTATTTATCAATTAATATATCGCATAGTGGTATGAATATAAAAATAATAAATCCGACTCTATAAATTTAAATTGTAATAAACGGTGAAACTGACTTTTTTTTAGCACAGTAGCTCACCATGAAGTGGCTTTAAAGTTAACGCTAATGTTGTTAATAATATATTAAATTCGATTAAGATTAATATGCTAATTGTTCGAAAATTTGTTTTAAATTCAGAAAGACATGATAAATATTCCAAGGCACAAAGGAAAGTCAACATCAGCTTTAATTGTCTTACTTAAGCAAGAACATCTGTTTTCGAAGGCCGCTACACTTTCATCATCAGTACTCATGTGTATTTTTGTTTGTTACCACTTATTATTAGATGGCTCAATAAAAATATAAAATGACAAATATTTCCCTAGTTTGGAAATTTTCATTTTTATGAATTAAAATCGCTTAACTGACTTCTCATTGAAATTTTTTAGAAAATTCCCTCAAGAAAAAATAATTTCCCTTAGAGGGAAATTTTTATTTTTTGATTTTTCTTTGACATACTTTCTTGCAACATTAAACCTATAATCACAAGATTGCGTACAGTACACACAGATTTCTTCAATGCGAAAATTTCTTAAAGGGAAATTTTGTAAAATTTGTTAACAAAACTCTTTCATCTTATGTGTGTGCTATTTTATACTTGGTTTTGATTTTATTTGTTTACTTTTACACTTTTTTTGGGGAACAATAGCAAAGTAAAAGAAAATCCCACAATAAAGCGCATTGTAGATATAAACGAATGCCAGAAGTAAGTTAAAACTTGTATATCTTATTGATCATGCTCTAAGTTTTGCATTTTTAAAGCGCAAGATGTTTCCCAACTTTGACATTAAAATTTTTATGAATTTAGATCGCCAAACTGGCTTTTTTGACATTTTTTTCGAAAATTCCCTCAAGAAAAAAAATATCCCTAAAAGGGAAATTTTTATTTTTTATATAATTTCCGACCGAAGTTTGCAGCAACATTATTTTTACTCATAATCACTCGATTTTGTACAGTACACACAAATTTCCTTAAGGCCAAAATTTCTTAAAGGGAAATTTTGGATTTTTTTTAAAGAAACTCTCTCATATCATGTATGTGCTATTTTATACGTACATATATTTGATTTTATTTATTTACGCTTATGCTTTTTATGGTAACAGTGAAGGAATATAACATTAGGGAAATTTTTTTTTTAGAATTTTGTTAAGTTCTTTATTGCACTTTTTTAAATATGTATATGCAAAAGATTGTAACACAGTTTCAAAATTATTCTATAGGAAAAATTCCCAAATTGGGAAATTTTTGTTTTTTATAATTTTTTTTTCAGTAAAATTTATTTTAATACTATTTAAAACGTAAACAAAAAGGTAGGAATCATTTATTATTAATTTCCTCAAAATTAAGCTAAATGTAGTGATTAAGATAAGAATGGTGTAGCGACCTCGCAATTGGTACTGGTCCGTTCTGCTAGTTTAATGATTATAAAAAATACAAATTCTTAAATAAAAATATAATTTGTAGATTGGCGGATTTGAAACTTGTTCCTGAAAAATAATTCGTAACCTAATAATTAAATTGATCCTTAAGTTCGCATTATGAAGTATACATTCAAATGTAAATAAATATTAAAGGGGAAATTTTCATGTTTTTGTGTCTTGGGATGCATGAAAACTCATGTATTGGCTCATTTTCGAATTCTTCGAATTTTATAATTTTGCCTTGCAGCCAGCCCAGTCTGAGCTCGAGTGACTTAAAAGTTGGAATATCCTAGAAACGAGCTTTATGATTGTTACATTTCGACATAAATCTTTTTCGAATATTTTCTCAGATTTAGCCGATTGTTTTTATTTCCTTGCTATTTGGTTTTTCTTTTTCTGGAAATTTATCGCATTGCAGCGATTTCTTCTAAAATATTTTTATTAACTCTTTACGTGATTCCAAACGTACACGACCATTTATTCATATATTACTTCAGAAATATGCATTGAATAAATTAAATTACCCACAAAATGACACCTGAGCTGAAGTTTTAATTAAATATTTTTTTTATATATTAAACATTTTAATTAAATGCTTTGAAATTGTTGCACACCGTTAATTAAAAACAAATTATTTACTAATTATAATACTTTTAATTTCGTATTGCTGCGAGCAGTTTGTTTCAGTCACTCAAAACAAATTTTTTTGTTTAAACATTTTATAACGTTTTTCTTGAAAAAAAAAAAACAATCAAAATTAATTAAAAAATCACAGCTTGTCGCGTGTATTAAATGCTAAATTTTGTAAAAACTTTGCGAAATCAATTTTAAAAACTCAATTAAAAAATGGAAAAAGAATTCTTCAACTCCGCTTTTTTTGTTCGGCCGGTGGCGCAAAATCCGGCAAATTTCGCAACGGAAGTGGAAATACTAAAAACCAAGTTTTGCATGATAATCAAATAAAAATGAAATACGAGTCTAATTGATCAAATTGATTCCGGCTAAAATTAGAAAACAGCTGAATTCTCACACACCCTTTGCAATCTAAAGAAAACTGGTAAAATGGGGAAAAAAGTGGCCGCAATTGAAGAAACACAAAATTTAAATAAACAATTCTTCAATAGATAAAGACGAAGCAACTAATGAATCGAATTATTATAAAAAGAATACTCTGGTACACACAGCCACACACACGCACAAATCTTTAAAGAACAATTTAATAGATTTTTTTTTATCTTAAATAATCTTTAAAAGGCTTGGCTGATTGGTTGTTTGGTTGGTCGGTCGGCCAGTTGATCGTTTAGTTGGCTGCTTTGGCAAAAGCAATATTTTATTTTGGCCATATGTTTAAATTACGTTTGTTGTGTATAATTTTAATTTAACTTTTGTTGTTGTTTTGTTGTTTTTTTTTTGTCTATTTCGAACTCAAATTTGGAAGAAATTCATTAATAAAGACAACATTATTGCTTAAATATCTGGTTTGTATTATAGTTGCTATTTTGGCAAGAAACAACAAAAAAAGAACATTTTACGTTGTTTCAAATTGTGCTGTTTTCAAACCTTTTCAAAAGCTGGGAATGGAATTTTTATGTGATTTAAATATTTTCAACTTTAAGTCTGTATTTTTAAATGTTTGTGAAAAAAAAAATATTAAGGCGGCAGTTTTAGCAGCTACAATTCATCTAATGGTTTTAGTTCAAGTCAAGTTTAATCATTAGTAACTTGACTTTCAAATTTTTGGCTATAAACGAGGGTGGTAGCAAAATTACACGATTATGGGAACCAGGAAACAAATGTAAGAAACATATTATCCAAAGTATTTTATTACAATAAAAGCTTTTTTGCAATTAAATACACTCTCGATCAGATGATTAGAACCATTAGGTTCTCTAAATTTTGTTAGCGATATCTATTGAACTAATTAGCCGATATCGGCGGAATTCGCAGGCGCACCCTGAAATATTTTCTATACAAAAATACTATGAGGAAATTTTAATAATAATAATTCTCAAATTAATTACTTAATTAACAGGTACGATTTTCAGCGTTTTAGGTGATTCTTCAGGTGGAACAAATACAACTTTACGTATTTTATATGTGTACACGCATATTTGTGGTACACTTTTAAGTCCTTTGTCATACACCAATATTGATGAAGCATATAAAGTTTTAAAGGTATTTTTGTGTAGATAAGCACAATATAAATATGTTTTTTTTTAAATTGTTAAAACAGTGATTAAAACAGTGATTAAAATTAGCAGGAAATTTTTTATTGTCTCATTTGGTATTTGAAAAATCACATATAAATAAATACATAAAAATTTACGATCTCTGGCTTAAAATTGGGTGAATTTAAACCCCAAAAACTTTTTATTCTACCCCCTTCCAAGTAGATCCTCTAAAAACTAACACGCCCAGTAATCCCTTTCAAAAATGATGCCACAGTTTTTTCCCAATTCTCGAAGCAGTTCCAGTATGCACTTTTTATTGAGCTCTTTTTATCTCCTTATTCGCTTTAAAACGTAGTGCTCTCTCTCTCTCTCTCATGGGTCCCTTCAATGTAAATGACAGGAAAATTTGGCAGAGGGCCAAAACTGATGGTGGCAGTGGCTGAGGCATGATACCGATGTCCTGTTTTAATTTTTTTTTATTATTTTTATTTTTTTTGTAAAAACTCATGCATTTTGCAATGAACTTCTCTGCTGGACTCTTACTGCTGTATTCACAAAAATTAATGCGTACTTCAAGTGTGCTTTAAAGTAAAAATTTCATTGAGAATTTATATTAAAGTGTTGATCAAGTCTACTTTATGTTTTTGTGAATACTGCTGTTAATACCTAGTGTTTACGAAAACAATTCCATGGCATGAGCCAAACGATATGCCGAAATTTTAGGCAACTTCTCTAGTAGCGATTCAACGATTGTTGTTGTTGTTTCTTTTTTTTTTTACTCGGACCAGCACTCAGGGGATGGATGACCCCTACATATTCAGTGCATTGCGCTGGAACTATAAAAGGTGGGAATAGTATTTAGAGAACAGATGAAGAACGATGAGAGGATGCTGAGGCATCCAGAGGCGGGCGTCCTCATTCACATCTTCTCGACTTCCTGCGGAAAGTTTGTTTGAAAATACTTGTAAATATTTTACTAACTCAAACTGCATACATTGTCAGCATTTTAAGAACTTTTCGGTGCTTAATTCCATTTTCTACACACAATTTTTCAACATATTCTTTTAATAACAAATAAATTGCCCAACACACAAAACACTTCGAACTTTTATGACCCCCAGTGTGAATAAACGAAAATACGTAGACCGCGAAATTTTTAAATTGAATTTATTTTTGAACAAACCTCGTTTTTTGTTGATATGTAAAAAACTCTTTTTATGTAAAAAAAAAATTTGTAAAAAAAAATTAATAAAAAATTTTTTTTTTTAATAAAAAATAAAAAAAAATTTTTTAGTAAAAATATAAAAAAAAATTTTCTACAACACTGTGTGTAGCGCATAAACAGAAATATGAAAATGATTTTTTTTTATTTAATTTCAATATACCTAACTTTTAAAAACCATAGCATCTGTATAAGAAATATTTCTTTTAACTACTTCAAGTAATCAAATTTTAGCGCCTGACGAAATTTAAAAATCACACCTACAACAAAAAAATATTTAAAAAATTCCAAAGAATTTTAGTTAATGGTCTTAGTTTTTGAGTTTAAGAAGTGCTTAGATTTTATAAACAATCATTTCAATAATCAATTCCTAAAAGTTTGTCATCAATAACTCCCCAGATTTCGAAAATTATAACAGAAATATGGGAAAAAGCAACACATTCAAGACTTCGTACTCCCTACAATAAAATAAACCACCAAAAATAAATAATTTAGTAACGGCCCTCGTAAAATACATAAAAATAAAAATACATACCCAAAAATGTTTATGAAAACAAAAGAACAAAAATTAAATAAAATCTAATTATTTCATTTCACACAAATTCACACTCGCATACGAGTTCCTATCAAAAAAAAAATTATTAAATTACTTGTATTATTTAACTTTTGCTTTTAAATTATAAACATTTAAAAAATTGTAATAACGATGTTTCCTTTCCAAATTCTCGTCGTATAGCAAAATTGCATTCACTTTTTTTTTAACAAATTTAGTTGGGATTTCACTGTGACCGCGTTACAAGAACAAAGTAAAAATAATTGTAAACATTTGATATTTTTAATACATTTTTTTATAATTTTTCTACAATTCAATTTGGTGGTGGCTGTAATATTTTTTGAATTTGTTTCGCCTTCATGGCTGTTGGCTTTTCAGATTTTGTTTTATTATTTATTTTCGTTAAAAAAATCACTTCATTTTGTTTAAGTTTCGTATCGTTTCTGCCGTCGAACGAACCTTTTCGCTGCGCTTTAAATTGTTTACTGGCCCCAACGCACGAAATGTACACACGAGTAAATTAATTGCGAACGGCTCCATCAGTCAGTCAGTGAGCCACAGCTGTTTATTGTTGTGCTTCTGTTTTTACACTTTTATGTTGCTTTTGGGTGAGTGTGTTTTTGTGTGTGTGTGTTTTAATTATTTATATTTTATTTCACTGACGTCGTGCCTCCGCCGTGTTGTGGTAGTAATTTGACAGTGGTCAGTGTTATTAAATGCTGTTTTAGCTGCCGAATTCGTTTTATTTTTTTTTTGCAGCTTTAGCGTTGCCATTGTGTTTTTGTTTGCTTGTGTCAGTGAAAATGAAAGACATTTTATGGCCGCTGGATAAGTTCGACTACATGTTGACCTACTTAATATTTGGGCAAGCATGTACTCGTACTTTGAATGCACTTTCTTGTTAAAGAGCACATTATCTGTTTATTAAGAAATTATCAGCTCTGCACAGTGGGGATCATAGGAAAATGATTAAGACAAATATCGAAATGTATAGTTTCTTTGGGTCAAAATTATTTAAAACAACTAAGAAGGTTATATTCGACCGGGTCGAATCTTAAATACCCTCCAAATAATTTATTTTATTATTTGTTAAGCACGAGGCCGCTTTTTTATATGAAATTGTAATAATTTTATATAAAAAGACGACCTCGAGCTTAGCAAATAATAAAATAAATTACCAAAAAAAAAAGGTCAAACAGTTAATAACAATTACCCTCCAAATATCTAGTAAATAAAAACTTTATTTTGTCGGAGTCGGTCCGAGAGGGGCCGTGGAGGAGACATCTCACCTTTACCATAAAACACTAAAAAGTAAATTTTTTGGAGTTATTAAAAGTGTAAAAAACAATTTTTTATTATAGGGTCACTTACTAGTTTTGAACAGAAACTTTGCTGTTCTCATTCCTGAAAGGAGTCAATGGCTTAACCACACACTTCATGGCACAAAGATGCTGACCAGGTCTGGTTCACTGACGGCTCCAAATAGGAAAATGGGGATACGGGGGCAGGGATATATGGCCCTAACTTTCAAAGGGCAATTCCCATGGGTAAATACCCTACGATCTTCCAAGCGGAGGTCTATGCCATATTCATATGTTCTAGGGAATGCTTAAGGAGAAAATATAAGAATATTCGTATCTATTTGATGTCTGATAGCCAGGCAGCGCTCAAGGACATAACCTCGTATGAGATCATGTCAGGGGTTGTTATGGACTGTGTTACATGGCTCAGAACAGGCTAACGTTATGCTGGGTGCCTGGCCATAGGGGCCATGCTGGAAACGAACGGGCTGATTGTCTAGCAAATAGAGGAGCCCATCGTAGATTCATAGTCCGGTCCCTTCTTTGGCATAACAGGAGGATTTGTCAAAGAACAGAATGGCTCCTGCGGCTCGAATGGAGTTTAATCGCCACTGGAAAGCCCTTCACGGCCTACAAACAGGCAAAACGTTTCATTACGTTATCTCAAAACAAATCCCAAAAATTAATGCTGATGGACAAGAATGACTTCAGATTATTAACGGGTTGGTTTACCGGATACTGCGGTCTCAGACGACACCAGTTTATTATGGGCAATTCTGAGACCAAAGTGTGTAGACTCTGCGGAACAGAGGAGGAGACACCGGAGCACGTTCTCTGTGACTGTCCGGCAGTGGCGTCGTGCAGGAGGAGGTTCCTTGGAGGCAATTTTATGACTCCAGGAGAGGTGTACGATATCTCACCGGGTAGAGTAATTGGCTTTATTCGCAGCCTCAATCTACATCAGTGGACACTTGGGCTGCACAAAAGATCCTTTGGGTCGCGGTACATAAGGCCTCATATAATAATAATAATAATAATATAGGGTCACTTTAGGGACAAAGATGGTGGAGAGGAGTGGGAGGGTGGCTGCAGGGCAGAGAAATATCAGAGAACATCTCAGCTTCGTCATAAATCCTTAATATTTAATTGAAGGAATACAAACTGTTAAATATTTACACTATTTTTCCATTAATATGTTACTTCAACGCCCACTTAAGAGGTGGGGCCCAAAAATGGATTCTTCTGACTGCAAGTTCAATGCCTTAGATCTTCTTTGACATAAAAATATATTATTTGCTTAACAAAATTATAAAAAAAATAATATCGTTTTTCATAGGTTGTTTTAGTTCTTCTTAGGGAAACTTTTTTCTCTCTGGCCCGATTCAGCCCATTTACGAACTTGACCCGTGCTATCGCTTAGACTTTATCTGTATTAAATTTCAAGGGTCTGGCTGTTTTCGTTTGGACTGTATAGTGATTTCCATACACGGACATATGGACGAATATTCCTAGATCGTCTTAGATTTCATCACTGATCAAGGATATATATGCCTTATGGGGCCTTGGAGGGATATTTCGCTGCGTTACACACGGAGTGATAAACAGAATATAGCCTCCAATATTTTATTTTGCTGGTTATTAAAATGCAAAGACTTTAGGAAAGCAGTTTTGATTTATTATCTAAGAAAATTTATTTTTACAAAAAAGCCAAGTTATTTAATGTGACATCCAAGTCTGTCTTGTTTTCCCAAATCCTACAAAATATTTGCTCAAATAGATAATTTCTTTTCCTATTCAAGATTTTCATAATAAAATACAGAAAATAACAACATTTTAACGTTAAACAAACCAAATGCTTTTGTTAAGTTTATTATTGTTGTTACAATTTAGTAATTTATTTTTTTTTCAATTGTTCAGCGTATCTATTCTCACACTTTAAGTGTGTGATATTGAAACTCCTCTGTTTTGTAAATGATTTAAATCGAACCCATGATGGCACGCAGTGGGATATACAAAATCTAAACAAATATATAAATAAATACAAAATTTCGATAATAATTCCTTTATTGGACTCAAGTTCAAATCTGCAATCAGCAAATTATTTCTTATGGATGTTTATTAAATTCAAATTATTTTTATTAAGAGTGGAATATTAGAATATTTTATAATCATCAAAATAGCAGAACGGATCAGTACTGATTTCGAGGCCGCTACGCCATATCATCAGCGTTCTTTGTTCTTATCTCATTAATAAGTTAGACAAGTAAAATGTATATCCATGTTTAAATTAAAAATTAATAAAAATAGTTTATTAAAAAAAAAAACACTAGACATCGAAAGAACACAAGAATTTGTATCAAATTATGAAATTTCCCATTTTTTTTTTAATTTCACTACCCACTAGAACTTTAGACTCGATTTCACAAATTATAAAGAAATTTTATAAGGGAATTTCCTAAGGGAAATTTTGGTTTATAAAACAGATTTCCATGCAAAATTTGTAAAAAAAAATCAATGAGTGTTCGAACTCACGGGCGATGTGTTAACACCTTTTTGTTTATTTATTTTATATTAAACCCACAAAAAACAAAGAGAATGCAAAGCAACAGACAAATGTACATACATACATTGTTATGTTTGTACATAAGCTACATACGTTGCTGTCTTGCTATCTCATTTTTATATATGTACGTATAACCACGTCACTATGCTCTTTGCTATGCATAAGACAAAACCGAAGATCAACATAAAACACTTTTTTAATATTACTCCAAATTAATACTCCGAATTAAAACACTTAAATCTCCGCTCGCCGATATCGGATCGCCTTAATTTTTGGCCTAAACTCTTCGTCGAAACCCGCACTAGCGTTTTAATCCAAAAATTAATAAAATCGGCTATGAATTCCCGGAGAAAATCGAGTGGGAAAAATTATATGAAAATCGCCCAATAATCACTTTCAATACCGACTGCCAAGCAACGAACAAACAAACTCTTACATCTTACACCTTACACTTGCGTATGTATTGAAACTGATAGTTTACTGTCCTAGAGGCGCGCCTATAGATGTTAACACATCAATAATTTTGTTTTATAAAACAGATCTTATAAACAAATCTGTTTTATAATTTTTAAATATCCCAGAATATAAATTTGCGTTAATATTTAATTGATCTCACTCCTCTTGCAAGTGGTTAGGGCATGTGAAAGAATTATTACGAGTAACACATGCACACACACGCACACAATATTATTGTTTGTTTTAGTCTTCGAATGTGTTTTTCATTTTTATTTGCCGTTTGCAAATGCAATTGTATCTCTTGGATACTTATTTTTTGGCTTTTGTTATTAACATTTATTTATTTTGTTGTTGTTGTTGTTTGTGTGGTGTACTCGCATTGTAAATCTGTTGGAATATAAACAAACAATATTATTTCCATTGTAAATAAGTATTCTTGTTGTTGTTGGTGTTGTTCTTTTTCCTCTTCTTCTTGTTCATATTGTTTAAGTATGGGCGAGTATTTAAAATAGTGTTTTTGTTTATTTATTTTTAATGATTAACATTAATTTAGCAAATATTTTTGCTTCTTTGTTATCTGCCAAATGCTGCTGATGTTTTTTGTATGTGGCAAGAATGTCGATTTTGACGTTGTTTTAGATTTTTATAGCCGCTGCTTCATGCTTTACCATTTTGAAGGAAGGCACACCGATGTTGTTGTTGCTACTTGACATATTTTTAATAGTTGCTGCCGCTCGACCTAGACAGCTGGAAATACAAAGTTGTAAAGTTTTTATTACAATTTTTTTTTGTTCTGTCTGATTGTAAGGTCGCTTGGTGTTAATGATTTTCTGTTCCAGAGATTTTTATAGAGGTGAGAAATAAGGGTTTATGGTTTTTTCGTGTTGCCGAAGAAGTTTTTTTTCGGTTTTGAGAAAGAAACATTAAAGAGAAGTTGTATATATATTTACTTTTATGTTGAATTTATTTGTACTTTTCTATTAATTAATAAATGGTTTATTATATAGGAATAGACCTCAAGAAAAGTTTACCAATTGTCTCCAAATGCAAATATGCTGTTGCATGTTTTTGCTTGTACATGCTATGGAGGTAGAAACAATATTTTCATACGTTTTACAGTTTTCCGAGAATTTTGGCATCAATTTTGTGTGTGCATATTTTTGCATATTTTTGCATATATTTGCATATGTTAACCTTTTCATTAGATTTTAATGAAATGAGCATTTTTACAGCTCCTTTGAAATTTGTAGCGTATATTCGGCCTTTTTCAAGCATATTATGATACTTTCTAAAATATTTTTAAATGGCAGCGGAACACTTTTTTTAATTCGGTCTTTTTAATTTTCAATTTTAAATATCTATCTGTATATATTGCCGCATATTTATACTACAACGTTAATTAATAAATGTTTTAGTATTTTCACACATTTTTATTTTATTTTTAATATTAAACCTAGGATTTGCGAAAGATTCTATAAGACGCTAAGCAAATATTTGACGTTTATAAGACCCATAATTTATTAAATTACCGTTATCCCATAGTGCAAGAAATCACAACAAACAAAAGCTGTAGTTAAATGAATCAAGTACCAAAATAAAAATGGAATTTTTTTTCAGGAACAAAAAAAAAACATATACACCCACTTGTCGTACTTATCCGTGTTAATCAACAAAAGAAATGTGTGTTTTTTATTTTTGGTGTGAAATTTTAAATAAAAATTAATTAACACCTTTGAATTGAAAGACATTTTTCACAACGATTATTGTGTCGTTTTTAAGCCTCATTATTCTTATTAAATTCCATGCACAGTGGAGCCGAATTGTGTTGTCATTAAACAAATTATTTGGTAGGATTTTTCCAAACTTGCAGTACAAGTGAAAATTCTAAAATTAAAATTAAAGCGATCGATACTCAGTAGCCGGGATCTTTGATGTTCTGAAAACATCAGTAACTATAACTTAAACACAATTATATGTGGAAAATGCTAAGCGAATGAAAGATGATGTTTTATATTATAAGAATAAAAAAATATATTAGAATAAAAAATATAAGGATATAAAAGAAAATTTATTTAAAATATGCATAGAGCACTTGAAACATTAACCTTACTTTTCGTGACGCACGCTACAGATTGGACAATTTGTTTGCTCACGCACCCATTCATCCAGCAATGGGCCTCTTCGCTGAAGATGATTTTTTTTCATGAAAATTAGGGCCACTTGCTCTAGAGCACCCATTTTGATAAAAAAAAAAATTATTTCCGTACATGGCGATTTGGCAAAACAGAGCGAATAAATTACAACTAATTTGACAGCTTCACGATGGCGAGTTCGGAAGTGCCTGTTGCAAGACCCTTTACAACACAGAAAAATGGTCGGCATTAATTATTTTTATTAATAAATTTTTTATGTGCCATAAAAGGTTTATTTTGTTACTCATTCCCACCCACTGTGTTCTGGTTATAATTTCAATTTTTTATTCTTTTTTTTTGTGCTTATTGCCAATATGTATTTATTATTTACACAATTCCACCCACATTTTCTTGAAAAAATTTATTTTAGAATTATATTTGGACAGACAAAAAACGCACGTAAAAGCTTTTCTTAACAGCAAATATTTTCGGTATCGAAAAGTACGGCAATTTTTGCCTTAAAAATCATTGATAAATTATTATTATAATTTTTTTTACTTGTTTTTAAATTGAGTCAAACGAAAATTTTTTTATTTATGCACGAACTTACTTTCGAAAGTTTATTGGAAGTTAATACACCTACAGACGACTGAAATGAAGTAATTAAGCTCTACAAATTAAAAGAAGTTTAGTTTTACTTACAGTGCTTGGAATAAATAATAAGAACTAAAAAAAAATAAAATTTTTCAGAAATCTAGTAGCCCTGCTAAACTCCTAAACTGCTCGTTTTGCAAATTTTATAACTGAGTTCTGTTCTCTAGATCAGCCGCATAAAGTATCCTATTGTTCGCCTTGTGTTTAGGTTTTCGTAGTACTCGTATCCGTTAAAAAAATGTTCTTCAAAGTCGAAGACTTGGAACCATTAATTTCTCTTTTATTTCCACTTGTTTTTATCACTCAAACATCTAGATCACTCACTGATTATTATGATCATTAACAAAGAGAAGGTCTTAATTAGATGTAAGTGAGCTGCTAGAACTTTTAATTACGAGTAGTTTTTTGTCGCTATTTTTAAATTTATTTTTCATGGCATTTTTTTAGTTTTTTTCCTTGTAAATTTTTATGATTTACATAATTAAAAAAACAGCAATAAAATTTAAATGAATTGTTATGTCCCTCTCGTTCGTTTTGCCAATTCCCGTTTGACTAGAAAAAGCTGTATCAATTTAGAAATTTTCGAAAATTGGAATGATTTCAAAAATAGAATTTTTAATTGTGGTTTGTTTGTAAGCTGTATTACATTAAATATTTATTTTTAGTTTTGTTTATATAATTAAATAAATATGGCGGAATCTTTTTATATGGGCGTTTCCATAATGTCAAACGTGACCGTCTGGCATTTAAAGTCTAACAAAAATTAAAATAAAACGAATTTTGGTTCTAAATTAGTTGCAGAATTGGTGTGGAGTTTTATTTTGCTCAAACTTTCGTTCTCTTGATTATTAAAAAAACCCCACGACAAATGCTTGCGACAAAAACAGATCTATGCCAAATTTCATCTTAATCTGTGCAGCGGCTTGAGCATGAAAAGATAACAGACAGACAGACAGAGTTATATACATATTTATTATATTAGTAAGGAAAAAAGTGCAAGTCTTCATAAAAAATGCAAGTCATAATAAAAAGTGGAAATCATCCTAAAAAATGCAAGTCATCATAAAAAGTGCAAATCATTATAAAAAGTGCAAGTCGTTATAAAAAGTGCAAGTAATTTTAGAAAATGCAAGTCAACATATAAAGTGGAAGTCAACATAAAAAGTGCAAGTCATCATAAAAAATGCAAGTCATTATTAAAATTGCAAGTCATCATAAATAGTTCAAGTCATCGCAAAAAGTGCGAGTCATCATAAAAAGTGCAAGTCATCATAAAAAATGCAGGACATCATTAAAAATGCAAGTCATTATTAAAAGTGCAAGTCATCATAAATAGTGCAAGTCATCATAAAAAGTGCGAGTCATCATAAAAAGTGCAAGTCACCATTAAAAGTGCAAGTCATTATGAAAAGTGCAAGTCATCATAAAAAGTGCAACTAATCATAAAATATGCAAGTCATCATAAAAAGTGCAAGTCATCATAAAAAGTGCAAGTCATCATAAAAAAGCAAGTCATTATTAAAAGTGCAAGACATCATAAACAGTGCAAGTCAGCATAAAAAGTGCGAGTCATCATAAAAAGTGCAAGTCATCATTAAAAGTGCAAGTCATTATGAAAAGTGCAAGTCATCATAAAAAATGCAAGTCAGCATAAAAAGTGCGAGTCATCATAAAAAGTGCAAGTCATCATTAAAAGTGCAAGTCATCATAAAATATGCAAGTCATCATAAAAAGTGCAAGTCATCATAAAAAATGCAAGTCATCATAAAAAGTGCAAGTCAATATGAAAAGTGCAAGTCAACATAAAAAGTGAAAGTCATCATAAAAAGTGCAAGTCATCATAAAAAGTGCAAGTCATCATTAAAAGTGCATGTCATTATAGAAAGTGCAAGTCATTATGAAAAGTGCAAGTCATCATAATAATCGCAAGTCAATATGAAAAGTGCAAGTCATTATAAAAGGTGTAACTCATCATATTGTTAAGTCAACTGCGTTGAACTTTAAAATGTTCATAGTTATCAGTTTAATAATTTCATATTTTCTACTACTATTTCGCACGTGACGTTTTATATGGTTACCAATATTAAAAATTTTTATATATTCATCACGTGTTTTTTTATCCGGGTTCTTATTTTACTATAATAATTTCATATGAGAATTATTTTTTTTAGACTTTCAGAATGACCACAAAAACAAAGTGAAAAAAAGTAAAAAACTTAAATTTTGTTGTTGTAGATAGATTATTCTATAGAAATACCCATATCCTACTTATACCGAGGTTTTAATTGTCGCTGCTCTGTTAGAAGTACTATCCATGAATATCACTTTATTTTGAAGCGTGTTTCCTTTATTACCACGCACACTGTTACTTTTATCATAACAATAACTTTTAATATGCTAATAGTTCGACTCAGCATTTCAATATTTTAAACAATTGAAAACTAAAATTTAAAAAATGACAAACAAAATTTAAAACTAACCAAAAATTCAAATCATTTATCACTTGTGGCTGGGATGACTTTGAACTTGAACACAGATTTACAGAAGATGCAGGTCGTTCACATCGACTGTGAGGAAAGCAAACGAGCAGAAGCAAAAAACAAAAACAAAAAATTACAAATGAATTTAAATAAACGAGTTGTCCCAAAAATCTCAGCAGCAGCAGTAACAATTGCTACAAAAATAAAAGTCAGTCATGACCACTTAAAATCAAAAGTCGTACAGCCAGAGTAGTCCAACATCTGTCCATTTCCAGCATACATACGCACGATTACATACACATATAAATAAATATGCCCGCTGCCTTCATTTTCTTGAATATTTTTCGCAACAACAACAACCAACTCATCAACTTCCTTTCCTGTTTCATGTCTGTAACGCTGAGTTTCTTTGTTATTCAAATACGCAATTATTGCGTTAATTAACATTTTTATAGTGTTTTTGTTAATTATAAAATAAAAACCTTTTTAAAATGTTAGAAAACCGACATTCTCGCACAATTTTTACTGGCTTCCGTCTAATTTATGAGTTTTTATGTTTAACAAAACTGTTTATTTCTCTTTAATTAATTTTTTTATAGTTTCAATTAATTCATTTTTATTAAGTTTTAAAATTTAAATAACGTATTAAATTAATTGCCTGTAAAATAGAACGCATAAAAAAAAAGTTCTGCGATCCTGCCAGGAGTCGAACCTGGAATCTTCTGATCCGTAGTCAGACGCGTTATCCATTGCGCCACAGGACCGTTGAAGTCTTTATTGTAATAAATGTGTTATAAGTCTCAGTCTATTAAAAAATAATTTAAGGCAAATTACGATTGTCGTAGTCGTGACGAAATTAGTCAAATACAACGTTTGCTATATTACGAGTAGCATATACTAAGTAAGACCTTTTAGTAACAAAGTAATTTAAAAAAATCTACGTTGTCTTGAAAAGAAAAAAAATGTCAGCCTTATATAATTTTCCTTGCTTCTTGCTCTTCAACTAAACAATAAAGCTATTGTGTAAAATTTATGAAGTCAGACTGAGAAAACGCCTCCGCCAGGAATTTATTTAAGCGATTACAAACGAAAATTCCCACGTTTTACTTGATGTGGAAATAAATATAAACATTATGCTGATTATTTACTTCTTCCACGTAGATTTCTGTGCCAAAATTTTTCCTTGTTAAATATAATTTGTTGAATTCGTAAAAAGAAGTTTTAAAAAATATATTGTTTGAGCGATCCTGCCAGGAGTCGAACCTGGAATCTTCTGATCCGTAGTCAGACGCGTTATCCATTGCGCCACAGGACCGTTATCTCCCATGGCGAAAGCGCTTGTGTTGATTACAGTAAATTTATTATAATTCTCGTTTTGTTATTAAATTAAAAGCTATATGGTACAATGCGAGTATAAAAATTCAGTATAAAAGTTTTATACTAAATTTTTAATAGAAACTTAATTGAATAACAACAAATAAAATATTTTTTCACACTGTTGTCTTTTACATTTCTGCTTACAAAAATGTTTCTTAAATATGTATTAATTTTTTTAGTGATTTATTTAATTTTTAATAAATTTAATTATGTCGTTTTTTTATTTTTCTTTATCACTGTTAAATGCTTTCCGCCGTATTCATAAAAAAATTTTTTAGGTTTATTACAGATTTATTTGACAAATTTCCCATAGAAATAAGCGCTTAATAAACATAAAATATTTTTTATGAATACGGCAGTTTATCTACTGTTTTATAAATCAATAAAAAAAAATAGTATATTTTATATTGTGCGCGATCCTGCCAGGAGTCGAACCTGGAATCTTCTGATCCGTAGTCAGACGCGTTATCCATTGCGCCACAGGACCGTTGTGAAGCATGCTCCAGAGTCTATTTATTACGAATCCTTCTGCTTATAATTCTTGTTTAGTTAAAATATTTTCTTATATTAATATGATTGCATACAACTGAGAAGTTTTGTGTTTATATATTTTCATAATAAAAATGTCTGTTTACAAAATGGAAATAATCCGTTTGCAAACGATTTTGAATAGTTTTCTTACAAAATTTAATTTACTGTTGAACTATGGTTAAAAGAAGCTAAATAAATTTTTAATAAAAAGAGGTTGAGAATTAAATTGGATGCTAAGCCCAGAAAAATTAAGTTAAAGTTTAGCTCCAAAAGACCTAATATGGTCACACAGCCGGGGAGTGAGGCAACAAGCTCGGTAAGATTATGTCCACACGGTGAAACATTTGTTGCAGAAACATTGTGTTTGTTGATGAGAGGGGAAAGACGAGTGGCAAGGGGTACATGAAACATTTGTTGAGCACGCCATTCTCCGCTTCTGCTTATAATATAACATATGTATGCTGCAAAACAAATGTTTCAACCGTGTGGACACGAATGCAGCTTCAAAAGGGAATTAATGAATGTTTCTGCAGCAAATGTTTCATCGTGTGGTCATAGTCTAACCGACTTTATTTATAAAGGTTGTTTTTTATAGAGTGATACAACTTTGAGTTGGCATCACTGCTTTATTTGACCACCCATTTAACAGCTGATTGTTGCTTTTTGCTAAGTTTGCTTTGACATTTCATTATGAATCGACTTATACCAGAGCAACGAGTGCAAATTGTGGAAATTTTTAATCAAAATAATGGTTCTATTCGTCGAACTCATCGTGCACTTCTTCCATTTTATGGCGTACATAATCGTCCTTCGAAGAACAATCGAGCGTTTTCGGACCAAATTTACTGTTACTGATAATGTGCATCACGTGAGACGTCAAACAGTGCTCACTGAAGAAGCTGTAGCCTCTCTACAGGAAAGCATTGAAGATAATCCTCATCAATCAATTCGTCACCGTCCTCAGCAACTGGGATTGTGTCCTTCCACTTTATGGACGATTTTTTTAGTTGTTGGAAATTGGTGTTCCAGATTGCGCCTTGTATGCGCCAGCCGTGGCGGCCACATGGCCTAAATCATATTTAAACATTAATGTTATAAAATTTTCTATCCAATAAAGACCGTTTCATTGATATCAAAAACATATTACTATGTTTCATTATGATTTAAACTTGTATCACTCTATAAAAAAAACACCCTTTATGATACAAACTTCAACAGCCATATTCGGAGCCAGGTCACAAATACAATATCTGGGGCTTATTATTGCCCCCTCTTACTTTAAACTTAACATGCTGGTCTGAACGATAATTAGCGATTTTTCCCATTAATCTAAAAAGTTTCGTTGCGATCCTGCCAGGAGTCGAACCTGGAATCTTCTGATCCGTAGTCAGACGCGTTATCCATTGCGCCACAGGACCGTTATCTAGAACGACGACAAAGCTGGTGTTGCTTAAAATTAATTTATAATAATTCTCGTTTTGTTTGTAAATTAAAACGTATACCATACGAGTATAAAAGAGTTTTATACTGCATTTTTAATTCAAACGCTATGTAATAACAGCAAATAATATATTTTTTCATTCCGTCTTGCATATATTTTTCTTATACATATACATATGTTTTTTTTAATAAATATAAGTATTTCGTTTAAATGTGCTTTATAATTGTCAAATAATTTATTTAGTGGTACTCGTATATAAAACAATAAATAAAAATAATGAATTTTACATTGTCCGCGATCCTGCCAGGAGTCGAACCTGGAATCTTCTGATCCGTAGTCAGACGCGTTATCCATTGCGCCACAGGACCGTTAATATAGCAGCGCCAATTACCTTCTGTCAGTTTCCAGTTCCTAGGCCGTTCTTTGAATATTATTCCATGGAGTCCATTTATGATCATTCCTCACTAGACCTATTTTGCGCAAACTTGTATTTGTACAGCCATATTCATATTTCCCCCTTTAAAATCTTTCGCATAAGGTACCCAAAGCATTGATAAATATGAGCTTAATATGAATAACTTAATATTTAAACAGCACAAGGAAGTAGTCTAGCAACAGCTAATAACTAAATAGGCAAGAGTGCATTAAACACTCGATATACAAAAAACATGACGGAATCATAAAATTTCCCTCCAACTTTGAAACAACAGCTATTATTATTGTAAACTTTTGCTATTAAAAATCCGACAAAACATTAAAATTCATATAAATTTTATTGCCACTTTTTAATTGAAGCACTACAATTTAAACATAAAAAGTGTAAAGGAGCTATAAAACTGAAGTAAGAAATCTAATTTAAATTCTACTTGCTTACATTGTATGTAAAACTATTCTTTGTTAATAATATAATCAGCAATATTCAGTAATATATTTTTATTATTTTTAACCTTGACGAAATGTTGTCGGAACGATAGTTATTGTTTGGAAATTATATCATATTTTTCTTATTATTTTAGTATTAATTGCATTGCAAACTAAAAAAAAATCACTAAAATTAAGCTGATGTTACAGTGGTTACGAAAAAATGTAGCCATTTTTTTTAAGTAACACAGGCTTTTTTAAACTGTTGCTGTGTTCTTTTCTAAAAAAATTTACACTTTTTGCACTTTTCAGTGAAAAAGGGCATATTATGGCATTTTTCTAAAAAAAATTACACTTTTCAGTGAAAAAGGCCATATTATGGCATTTGGATATAGTGATTAGAAATTAATTTACATCTCTTATGAAAAATGTATTGCAGTTATTTTTTTTTTTATAAAAAAAGTTGGAACAAATTTTGCATGTTTTCTAGCAAATAAATCGCCTTATGGTTTTATCTAGCTGAAGAAAGTTTTATTCGAAAAATTGGCGTGTTTCTGTACAATCAATTAGGATATTTACCGGCCTTAATTGTAGCATGAGTTGAATTTTATTTGGTTGGACATGCGAATCTAAATGCAAAATATGATTTAATAGTTCCAATTGCTGAGAATTTTTTATTGCCCTTTTTTACAAATAATGCCAGATCGTAATTTAGTAAAAAAAAATACCACTGACGAAAATAAAATGTTGCACGAACGAAAATAGCGATTTTATTTTTACGAGTATCATTATTATAAGAGAAAATTTCTGTCAACTTTTTAATTTTATAACATGTTTTTTTCTATTTTTAAAATTGACTAGATAGAGCATTTTGCGTTGCCGACAACGATATAATAATTGAAAATGTTTTAGGTTTTGAGATAAAAATAAACATAATATAGGCTAATCTACTTTGAAAAAATTTATTTTTTATACAGGGGGAATATATGACGATTTCTCAAAAGTATTTAGACGATTTTGACGATTTTTCTGTCCGATTTTCCATCTGGCAACTATGTTCCCGCTTTAAATTTAAATCTCTATGGTGACAACTACAACAATTATTTTAACACAATGTGCCGATTAGGGTGTTTGTTTAATCGGCATATATACGAGGTCTGTTCAAAAAATATAAGGTAAATTCTAAATTTTCTCTAAATTTTTTTTCAATTTCATTGTTGTTTACTGCAAAGTGGGTCCTCTCAGATATAGTGCACTCGTGCCGCTAGCACACTTTTTGGTGTATCGGTAATTTTTATCTCCTCAATGGCGTACTTTCGTGGCTTTTTTCAATCTCAAGAACAGGAAAAGTCTGGTGAATAGGAAAGCTGAGGTATTATGATTACGATGTTATTTTCGGGCAGAAAATGTACTCACCTGCAACCTTTTTCATTTTGTCGAAGATTCAGCATTTTTTAATCAACTTTATTGCCACACATTTCGTGGCCATAATTTTTAAAGAAAAAATTCAATGCCGACATCCTCAGCATCTTCTCTAATAGTGATTCGATGATTCTCCATAAAAAGATTCTTCACTTTTTTGATAATTTCTTTGGCTTTGGATGTGCTGTGGCGTCCAGGACCAACCTCGTTTCCATCTTCTCGGCCTTTTTAAAAAAAAACTTTTACCACTTATAAACATTTTACTGAATCAAAGTAAAATCACAGTACGCCTCCTTTGATATTTCAAGTGCTTTTGAGTATTCAAATCCATTTTTTATTAAAAATTGTATGGCAAATCTTTCCATACAAAACTCTTCTTATGACTCGCAAACGAACTAAACAGCTAAAACTCGAATAAAACTCATTAGATCGAGTAAAAATAATTCTTATAAAATTTTTTAATAAAAATTATTCGAATAAAATATTCGATTAAATTATTCGATTAAAAATTACTCGAATAAAAGTCATTGGAGCAACACAGCTCGAATAAACATTATTCTTATAAAATTTTTTTAATAAAAATTATTCGATTAATCTTATGACTCGCAAACGAACTAAACAGCTAAAATTGTGAACGCACTCGTGTCTTCGGGACGAATGTACATTCAGCGGGATATTTGAAATTTCAGCTCATTTTTTAGACGGACCTCGTATATACAAATATGTAAATACACTAAATTTATTTCGAAAAGTTTATTCTTATCACCAGAAATATATATTTAAAGGTTTAACACACAACTCAACTAAATAAACATTTTTTTATGGGCTGAAGAAAACCAATTGAACATTTGATAGCGCCTCTTGGCAACAAATTTTTAAAGGGAATTCTTAAAAATGTATGCAATCAATTCTGGCAAATCGAAGAAAAAAATCTTCGATCCTGCCAGGAGTCGAACCTGGAATCTTCTGATCCGTAGTCAGACGCGTTATCCATTGCGCCACAGGACCGTTGAGACCTTGTAAACAATTACTTAAGCTTAAAATAAAACTCTAGAACTAAAATGAAAAATACATGAAGAACTTTCATAAAATGTTCTACCCACCCAATTGGAAATTTACATACAATTAACACGCATGAGCTGCCGAAGCCAAAGAAAAGGCACATAAATTAAGAAAGAAGGGTGTTGCTAGTCGGATGATTATGGAATTTGTAATTTATTTCGATTTCGATATGTTTATTACTAAAATGTGTTTTATGTTTTACGTTTTGTTGTTATTGTTGTTGTGTGTTTTTGGACGTGAACAAATGCCGCAGCATGATAATATGCAAAATAAAAAATATACTCTTGACTTTAAATGCAACAAATAAAGAACTTGTTGATTGTTAAACAAATCAGGTCACACACATTAATCATTTTATGCAATTTTCGAAATATTTTATGCACTGCCTCAACAATTATTGACTGCATGATCATTCATTTGAATTTATTTATGTACTTACGAGTGTGTGTGTGTGTTTTTAACTCGAGTCTAATTTGTATTTTTGCATTAGTTTAACCAACAAATGATTATTATTTAGTTTGGGATTTGCGCTTGTAAAACATTCATATTGTTTATATAATTTATGACAAACAATTAAATTTTATGTACTCTTTTGAAATGCACAATAACTAATTCGAATGCTCGTTTGAAATAACAAAAGAAACAACAAGTCAATATGACAACTATTTACACGGGCAACGAATCAAAAACATGTCAAGAAAGAACGTCAAAGTATTTTGTTAATTTTTTTATACATATTTTAATTAATCTCCTACATTTTAATAAAAGTTTGTGGCAATTTATTGCTTTGGGGCTTTTTGTCGCATACAGATCTCATTTAGAAATAAATTGTGTGAATCATGTTTAAATTTTATATTATTATAATTAAATTATTCGAATCGAAATGAAAAGGTCAAAATTATTGTAATAAAATATTTTAATATCCAGCGTTTGGAGTAAAATTAGTAAAGATAAAATTAGTTGAACAAAAATTTTGGATTTTTATTTTTATAAAATTCTTCAAATAAAATTATTCGTGAAAAAATTATTGGGATTGTAATTATTTCAATCAAAATTAATTAAAATTATTAAGACAAAATTCTGTAAATAAAAATTACTGAAAATATTTTTGTATAAAATGTATTACAGGATCTTAATTTTTTCAACGGGCTTAAGTTCAAATCTGCAAAACTACAAATCAATTCGTTGAAAAAATTAACATCCTGTAATACAATGTACATAAGAAAGTTCGACTAATAAAATAGAAATTCATAGATAATTGTTATAAAATGTTCAAATAAAATTATTCGAATAATTTAAATAATTAATTAAAATAATTGAGACAAAATCATTCAAATAAATATTAATGAGAGTAAATTGTTTTCCAAAAATTATTCAAATAAACTTTTCGATTCAAAATTACTAGAATACAAATTATAAAAATTATACTGTTCGAGTAAAAATAAAATTTTTGTATAAAAATTGTTGGAATAAATTATCCGATTAAAAATTAATAAAACAAAAATTGTTAGAAATATCCTGCTCTATAAATAATTATAAAGTTGCTACTCGAATAAAAGTTATGAAGAAATATAAAGTTTTCGAATTAAAATTAAAAATTTCTAAAATAAAAACCATTAGAAATAATCAACAGCAAGAAGCTATAAAATAAAATTATTATTATAAAATTTTTGTATAAAAATTGTTCGAAAAAATTAATCGATTAAAAATTTCTAAAAAATCATTAGGAATATACTGCTAGATAAATAGTTATGAAATAAAAATTGAGAAGTTAAATAATTCTTAAAAAATTTTTTGTATAAAGCTTAAGAATAAACTATAAGATTAAAATTTTTTTAAATTAGCACCATTAGAAATAATCAATTCAGGAAAAATATGAATTAAAATTATTATTACAAATAAAATTTGTGTATAAAAATTGTTCGAATAAATTATTCGATTAAAAATTACTCGAATAAAACTCATTGGAACAGCACTGATCGAATAAACATTATTCTTATAAATTTTTTTTTATAAAAGTTATTCGAATAGAATATTCGATTAAATTATTCGATTAAAAATTACTCGAATAAAACTCATTGCAACAGCACTGCTCGAATAAACATTATTCTTATAAAATTTTTTTAATAAAAATTATTCGATTAAATCATTCGATTAAATTATTCGATTAAAAATTTCTCAAATAAAACTCATTGGAACAGCACTGCTCGAATAAACATTATTCTTATAAAATTTTTTTAATAAAAATTATTCGATTAAATCATTCGATTAAATTATTCGATTAAAAATTACTTAAATAAAACTCATTGGAACAGCACTGGTCGAATAAACATTATTCTTATAAAATTTTTTTTTATAAAAATTTTTCGAATAGAATATTCGATTAAATTATTCGATTAAAAATTACTCGCTAAAAATCATTACAACAGCACTGCTCGAATAAAAATTATTTTTATAAATTTTTTTTAATAAAAATTATTCGAATAATCCATTCGATTAAAATGTGTATATGTAATTTCATTCCAGCAATGTTATTTTGTTATTAAGCTACTTTTAATAATCTTTTTATATATTTTTTTTAAACCTATTAAAATTAACATAAAATAATATGGTCAATTTTTTAAATATAAATCGAACATGACATAAATTGCTGTGTGTCGAATTTTGTTAAATCTTTTTTTTTTTTTGTTGTCGATAAATGCTTGCCACCAGCTTTTGAAACAAATTTTTGAAACATGTAACGGCTGTGAGTGACAGTGCATTTATCATTTATTAGAATTAATTAAACACTTTATTTGAAAAATCAAACGACAATTTTAGATACCAAAGAGCACTTGTTGCTTGAAAGGTTGATTTCTGTGCTGCACTTGTTGTCACTTGAATTTTCGAATTACTTTTAATAAGAAAATAAAAGTACGTAAAATATGTATGTACTCGTATATTTAAATGTATTTAAATGTAACAAGAATTTTACGCATAAATCGAAGGCAGCAATTGTTTGGAATGAGAAATTAGAAACCGAACTGGTTTTAATAAAAATAAAAAAAATTTAACGTACTTGACGATTTTTTGTTTCAGTTTAAAGGCTAAATTCGCTTCTACACTTTTGCGCCAACAATTTGTTGCGCTTATTTTGATTTAAAAGAAGAAAAAAAATGGAATAAATAATAAAAATTGTGTTTTAAATGCTCCACTTTGACTGTAATAGTTTCATGTTGATGGCAGTCAAGATAGTCACGTTAATTTAAACACAATTTATATGCAACTTGTATATCTTGTAATGAAAAATATGGTTTTAATGGGCAACTAAAGATAGTATTTTTTTAAATATTGTTCTCTTTTAAATATTAGTAGACGAATATGCTAAAGTAACACAAAAAGAAAACTTCGATCCTGCCAGGAGTCGAACCTGGAATCTTCTGATCCGTAGTCAGACGCGTTATCCATTGCGCCACAGGACCTCCTATCGTACACGTGGCCGAATTGCAATAGATTACTGGCAGAAGGGAAGTAATCCGTATTACAAATTAAATATATTTTTAACTACAGTGTTGCCAGACTGTCAAGAAGATAAAGTGCGTGATCAGTGCCCATGTGTAATTTGCATTTTTAATATGTTTTCACTTCAAATACTTTACTCTACGGCTATTTCAAAACATATATATTTTTTTATTGGAAATCATATGGGTCCCAAGCGGCTTTTTTGGAATTAATTTTAGGGCTAGTGGCAGATTTAGTATGTGCCAAAGAAGGGGCGGTAAAAGTGCTTTTATAGAGCAACGGTCACACTCATTAAGACTAATATTTCTAATCTTCTCCTTTTTGCTGATGAAGTAATAATATCTCGTGAAATTATTAAAATAAATAGACAACGAGAAGAAAAAAAACAATAATCGCTCTTTTATTAATATTAATTTGACAATTTTGTTTTTTTTTAACATACCAAAGTTAAAAGCTCTTTTTTTATGATTACAAATAAATTATACAATAATTGGAAGCAAATCAGGTCACAATCATTTATCATTTTTATTTTATTTTTTGCTGCACTGTGTTTCTTGTCACTGAACGTAGTGTTTTGTTTTGTTGGTGTAAAATTTGCATTTTAATGAAAAAAAAACGAATGCATTTAATATAATAAAATTATAAAAAATTACAAGAACAAAACAATGTACACATTTTACAACAAATAAAATAAAATATATGAAAGAACTATTGTTAAACATACATTGTTGAACTGTCGTCCTCTTTGCCTCAAAACATATTGATGTTATATGGTGTGCCCTACGCAAACGAGGAAAAGCCATTAGGTTGAGGTTGCTTATGCGACATGTTGATATGTTTGGCGCAAGAAGGGACCTAGTTTCTGAAAATTAAAAAAAAAATTAGAAAAGAATAAAAAATCAAAAACAAACAATAACCATCATTGCATTAGCAAAATAATTGTGCTCTACACGAACAAAATACATTAAATGCTCTCTCAATTTGCAAATGCAATAATGCAAGACTATTTGCACAACATTGTGAATAGGACTATTAAAAATTGAAATATGCACAAAAATTCTTGTGTATATGTGAATTTCTTTATTTAACTAAATTTATTTAGAATGAGGTAAAAATTAATTTTTTTTACAATATTTGTTCTTCTTTTTGTTACTAAACATAATTTTCTCTTCTCACTGAACATGCTCCGTTTGGATTCTATGTGGAATTTGTTGCAATTATTGCTAAGTCCGGGCTTACACTATGCAACTTTTGTTGCAGCAATTCTTATTTTGTGTGAGAGTCCTGAAATAGGAATATATACCATTTGTATTCCTTTCTCGCTCTTCCTCACTAAATATCAAGAACTGCTGCGACAGAAATTGCATAGTGTAAACCGGGACTTAGTTCTTGTTTACACTTGCAATTTTGTAGCAGCAATTCTTGAGTATTTAGTGAGGAAGAGCGAGAAAGGAATACAAGTTGTATATATTTCTATTTCAGCACTCTCACACAAAATAAGAATTGCTGCAACAAAAGTTTCATAGTGTAAACCGGTACTAATTGTTCAATTTATTGATTGAGTTGTTTTATTTAGCTCAATTAAATCTTTAATTAACCGAATTTTCTAATTATAAAATTAAAATTCATGTCTGGGCATGATATTAGATATAATTGTGAAAATTCGCAATAAAACGGATTTTTTTTTGCTTAAATTGTAAACGAAAATTACATTAATAGGAATGTCCCTTTTTTTATATGTGAAATATTTTCGTGTCTTATATGATTTACGCCTAAATCACGTGAACCGTGATTAACACTAGAACAATTTTAGTGTGTGCGTACACGATTTTGCAAAAATGTTGCCATCGTGGATGATTAAATATAATTTGTTCTTGAGCGTGCCTGATCATGAGCGGCTTAAATCTTGCCATGCTTGAGCGAGCGTGAAAATAATTAGAGTTTCGTGATCGTGAGCTTAATTTTACTCACGCGTACATCTTTAGTTTAGACCAAAAGACATTTTTCAAAAGTCTGCATTTATTATCAATAAATCTGTTCCAGTTCCAGTATTTAAAAGTAACCCAAAATCCTGTAAAACTTTAACCCCTCAAAATGTTTATCATTTGCGGAAGGGTTTTGTGTGATCGTACAGGCTTGAACACATTTCCTTAATTGCGTTAGACATGTTCGCAATTGTTGCTGTCCATTCATTTGTCTCTGCCCAATTGATCTATTTGACACAACGCGTGAAGCAAACCACCAACAGCGTTTTGTCATGTTGTTGTTGATTTTTTAATTGTTAATGCGATATTTTATTACGTGTGTTTATGTGTTTAGATGTGTGTGCTTGCGTGTTCACAAAATTCTAGATGTGATCTAAAAACTGTAGTGCAAACTATTTCATTAATATGCTAAAATTGTTTATGCCTTTAAAGAAAGTGCGTTATTGTGCATAATAATCGAGTCTGTTTGTACGCTGCTGGGCTAAAAGTTATTAACGATCGTCGTTTATTACTCCTCTATAAATTGTTTTAACTCAATGGACTTTATTTATTTGTGTTTTCGTTTTTTGGCGGCAAACAAGCAGCAGATAACAGAACAGCGTTCAGAAATATTTGTAAGTATAAATACGATCGATCAAATGCTTGTTGTGTGCAATTGACTAAGAATTATCAGCAAACATTATTCTGTTCGTTAGTATAGAAGTACTTTAGTGATCTTACTTATGCCTATAACTTCAGTTTTCCACGATCAGTTATAAACTTTTTTGCATTCGTAGGGGCGGCATTGTATTATTACGTATTCCTCTTTGAAACTGCCTCCGGTGCAATTATTTTAAAATCTACCACTTGCTAGAAAATAATTTGTAAAAGAATTATTGCTGCGATCCTGCCAGGAGTCGAACCTGGAATCTTCTGATCCGTAGTCAGACGCGTTATCCATTGCGCCACAGGACCCTTGTGTCGCTCTCATATAGAATTTTATCCTTAGCGAGTTCTTATCATATCGCAACATATTCTAGACAGCAGTTAGCAGGAGCATTACAAGAATATATTAATAAAATAAATCTTTCTTTGGCCGAGGGCAGTTCTCGAAGTGCAATTGGATGCTAAAAGGTGTGCTGGCAGCATCATTGAACTATACCGTGTAAAATGAAAGCTTTGCAGTTGGTTGATATATTTATATGGCCTCAAACAAGACATGTCGCGACACGCTATATCATGAATCTATTAAAATCGATGCAACCAATTTATCGCCAACATCATGTGATTTAACTACACAAATTTTTAATGTGGGGATATGTGAGGTATTTCGCATGCAGACACAAGCCAGCCGTAATTCTAGAGTTGAAAGACGACATTACAGCTGTCATGGGTGAGATAGTGGTTTAAATGTTTGAAAAGTGTATTAAATTTAGAGGTTATGGACGCAGCAGTTGCGGCACACAAACGGTTAACAGTTGTTTGAAATAATTTTTAAAAAGTGAATGGCTGCTATTCCTAATAAATATTTCAAACACTTTTGCAAATTTTCTGTGTTTTGTTTTCTTCATTTTCAAAACTCTAACGGTCAAAAAGTCATTCAATAGATTAGATTTTGAGATAAAAATTTCGGCATTTTTTCCCAGCAAAATCGTATTTGTTCAAAATCAGAAAATTTTTTTAATCTGTCACACATGTATTTTTTAAAATTTCAAATACTTTCCAACAAATACTTGTTTGTTTTTTTTTTTTTGTTTTAAAATTGGCTGGTATTAGAAAATTTTATATTATTGTTTGTTGTGTGAGCACTCAGACTGGTTGGCAAGAACTCCACCCCAAGACGGCGAGCTTCAGCCGAAGCAAATGCCAGAATACCAGCGCCGCCAACAGTCTGGTAACACCTTCGCTCATTAATTTGTATGGTAACATGGTGATCAAAAATAAACAATGCAATAATAATAATTACTAATTTAAATAAGTATCGGACGTATTAAGTTAATTTTATTCCCGGCAAATACAGCCCTTTACGTTGCATATTAATTTCAAGCACTGATGAGTCGCCCACCATATACATATGTACAATAATAAAGCCACTTTTATTTTTTACAATTTAAATTTGTTTTTCTAAATATTATAGGGTAGCAAATTCTTAAAAGTAATTTTCTACGATCCTGCCAGGAGTCGAACCTGGAATCTTCTGATCCGTAGTCAGACGCGTTATCCATTGCGCCACAGGACCACTGTGCTTGTATTGGAATTTCGCGAAATTTTCGGAAACTTTCTCGATTAGTTTTAGGAAAGCCTTTTTATAATTATATACATATATTTTTTTTCTATTCGAATTCCAAAATTATTTCAGATATAAGACGTTTTCTGCAATATAAAGGCCTTCCTGGGCCACCATTTTTGGTTAGTGGGATGTGTGCACCCATCCTCATTTTTTTATAATCTGCCTTATTACCGTTCTCGAATCAACTCGAGTGTTTGTAATAGATTAAAGAAAAATCGTGTATATTTCTTTAGTCTATTACATTCTCTCGAGTCGAATCGAGAACCGTAATAAGGCCCATTGACCAGTAATCCTACACCAATAATCCTCAAGCAGTATTGTTTTTATTTTATTATTTTCTTTCAACAAAATCGGTATGTTATTAATGAAATCGGTGTAATTTTTTATAAACCTTAACGAGTAAAATTTTTAAAAAGAACTATTTTTGCGATCCTGCCAGGAGTCGAACCTGGAATCTTCTGATCCGTAGTCAGACGCGTTATCCATTGCGCCACAGGACCCATTGTATTATTCTTGGTGATACTTCGTGGAATTTTCCAATAACTTCTCGATTATTTTTAGAAGAAAACAAATATATACATATGTACATATTATAGTGTTCAGACATGCATTTAAAAAACTCGAAAATTATATATCCAAAGGCATAGTTCGTGATACCAGAAGTCGACTTTGTATTTATTCCATTACGTTTCCAAATTGCGCCATAAAATTTTACTCCTAAGTGGTTTCCATTCGACTAATATAAATTTTAATTAACACTTTACAGAAAACAAATCTTAATTAAAACTTAAATTGACCATAAAATACTTAAATAAAGTACTTTGTAACTAACCATGCATTAAACACAAAAACTTATTATTGACAAAATATACAAAGTAAAAACAATAGCCCGACAGCATTATAAACATTGATTTACAAATGTTTTAACACAAACAAATATCTTTACGATCACAGTATCAAATTGCAACATTATATTTATTTCTTTTATCATCGATAAGATCCAAAGACAGCTGTCACACTCGTAGTTTGCAAAAAAAAAAAAGAAAAAAAGCAAATAGCAACGTTAAAAAATCCATAAAATGTGTGATTAAATCTAAGAAGGCTTTGAAATGACAAAAGTATTAAATTGAAAAAAAAGAAAGAATTACAAAAGAATAATAATAATGCTACTAAACAAACGGCGCCAATTTTATTGTGCAAAAATGTTATTAATTTAATACGCATTAATTTTTATTTGGCGATTAAAAAATATTAAAAAGAGATCAGTGTTGCCACTACATGTCTCGAAAAACTACCCATACATGCTAAAAAAACCCATCTTTCCCTACACGTTGAAAAAATTTCCCCTACAAAAAAGACAACAACGCGCCTTCGACCAGGTCGATCGACCGAAAATGTCGCAGCTGTACGTGATGATGTCGCTCAAACTCCATCCACCTCAATTCGACACCGAGCTCAGCAAATTGGTGTCTCCAAATCCACTATGCAGCGAATTTTGACGAAAGATTTGCATCTTCATGCATACAAAGTTCAATCGACTCAGGAACTGAAGCCAGCTGACCATGGACGGCGAAGGGAGTTCGTTAATTGGGTATTGGAGAGACAACATGAAAATGCTGATTTTGCCGATAAAATCATTTTCAGTGACGGGGCCCATTTCCATCTTGATGGCTTCGTCAATAGGCAAAATTGTCGCATTTGGGGTGAGGAAAATCCTCGAGTGAGTGATTGCTCGAGGAAGCAAATGCATCCTCAACGTGTCACTGTGTGGTGTGGATTTTGGGCTGCAGGAATCATTGGACCTTTTTTTTATGAAAATGAGGCAGGTCAAGCGCAAACAGTCAATGGTGTTCGGTATCGTGAAATGATAACCCGTTTTTTTCGTGCCTAGAATTTAAGAAATGAATGTGAAGGGCATGTGGTTTCAACAAGATGGCGCCACATGTCATACAGCCAGAGAAACAATTCAATTGCTGCATCAGTCACTTTCCGCTCGTGTTATTTCGCGTTTTGGAGACCAGAATTGGTCGCCTAGATCGTGTGATTTAACACCATTCGACTTTTTTCTTTGGGGGTTTTTTGAAGTCGATGGTTTACGCGAATAAGCCGACGACGACTTAAGCCTCAAAAGGGTAAATTGGACGCTGCATTAATGAAATATCGCAGCGTTTATGCAAAACGGTCATTGAAAATTTCATTAAAAGAACGCGTGTGTGCCAGCAAAGCCGCGGCGGCCATCTGCCCGATATGTTGTTCCATACATAACCTCATTCTGTCTACTTTACGATATAATAAAGTTTCACGATTTTTTTTTTTTAAATATCTGTGTTTTATTTAAAATTTAAATCTTGCTTTCTTGTTGGGACACCCTTTACTTACACAATTATTAGTGTTGCCAACTTTTAAAAAAAAAACCTTATATATGCATTTATTTCATAAATAATGCGACATGACGAAAAAATCCCTACATTTTGGAGAATATAAAAAATCTGTCTGATTTTCCCTATGCTTCCATTTTAATATCAAAAATACCTAGATGTAAGGATTTTCCCTTACATCTGGCAACACTGTGGGAGATACACTGCAAATCGCAACTGAAATAAATTTATAAAAAATTTGTTTATAACGATTTTAATAAAGCAATAATAGTTTATTTAAGAGAATTATGGAATTATAAACACAAAAGAATACAAAATCCTACTGAAAATAATAATTTTTATGTTATTTGAATCTAAAAAAAATTAATCTGTTTATAAAAAATAGTGAACACTTTCAATTCTGGAAAAATTATTTCAGGGATAATTTTATGAGAAGTCGTAAATACAAACACTGACATTGAGTTTTTGCTGTCAACTTTATAGTACGTTTCCATATACGTGATTTCAACCAAATTAAGTAATTTGCGACATGATTTCTCAAATGAATTAATTTGTTTCAAATTAAGTCGAAATTTGTCTGTGCAACACTGCGCGGCTGTTATTCCACCCGTGAGGCATCCATTATTGGTGAATTACAAATCCGAACAAGAGACATTTAAGTACAAAAATATGTCGCTGGTTTTATTTGTTGAATATTATTTACGAAAAACTCAATTTTATTTTTTTAAGTATTTTCCTTTTATTTTGCCACTTTAAGTTCACATTAAATAAAATTTTTGCTTTTTTCTTATATTATAAATTAAGTAAACAATACAAATGTCAAATTGATTTCGAAAATTCGAACACAAAATGACTTACAACATAATGGGAACACTTCGACATATTTTCCTCTCAAATCAACTTAATTTGCTTAAATGTACTATTCGAATATTTGAAATCTTAATAAAAACAAAATTCGAATTTAAATTAAGTCATTTCATTTTGGCTTAACTAAAGTGTCGTAGTAAATTTGCTCACATGCCATTGAAACTTTAGCAAAAAGAAATATCAATTTAATAATGCAATATTTCATAATTGCTAAAAGAAAAATTATATTGATAGACTACTGACAGCAATAAAATGCCAAGAGAATGAAACAAAACGACAATATAAAACAATTTGTTAATAACTCAAAACCGAAGATGATGATTGATGAGCTTTTCATTAACAAAAACAAAAAAAAAACCGTCAAAGAATTGAAAATTGCAAAAACCTCAAATAAATTGGGACAAGATGTCATGCTGTTAGAAGTGCCTAATTTAAAAAATAAATGCAACTATTTATTTAAGTAAATTGATACTCGTTAATCTCTTAAACTGTTTATGTGTGTGAGTGTGTGTGTGTGGACTTGTTAATCTAATAAGTTTTAATGAAATCCGCCAGACACGCCGATCATTAATCATTCGGAGTTTAAGTGCAGCGTTCTGGATTTCAAGGTACGAGCATAAAACTTCGCAACTTATCAACTCGTAGACGGTTTTAAGAACATGAATTAGTATTTTTCAATTAATTTTTTATTTTTGCACTTGCTTTTGAAACTCGTATGGGATTTTCAAAACGCACACCTTCGAAAAGTGTGATTTTTTTTACAAATTTGATTAACACATCATTTAAATGCAACAAGACTTCATAAATTAATATTGGTTTTTTCAATTTGCAAGTAATTATTTTTTTGTACTTGTAAAAAACATTAACAACAAGTTTAACAGAAAAAATCAACTTCAAACACTTTGTATTAATTAATTGAAATTTATAATTAAAGTTAATGGTTCGGCATAAGTTAATGGTGGCAATTACAAGTAAAATAATTTATGCCAAATGCCCCTTCTGACAGTAATTATATATTCGCTTAAAACTACTAGAGAAAAAATTTATTTAAAAAAAAAACCGCAAAAAAGTGAATGCCCCGGGTGAGGCTCGAACTCACGACCTTAAGATTATGAGACTTACGCGCTGCCTACTGCGCCACCGAGGCTATATTTGCTTAGTGAAACAATTGTTTTAAGTGTATGTCCGTAGCCATAAACTATTTAAAAGTTCTTTTCAGAACTTTATCATTACTGTTTCATGACAGCGAGCTTTTATGCACAGTGGTTTGGTTAGTGTTGGAAAATATACATTTTTGGTGTTGAAGATATAAAGAAAAACAAAATTAGCGAAAAATTCTTATAATTAAGATAAGAATTTTTTATTCAAATCAGTACTGAACCGTTCTGCTAGTTTGATGTTTATAAAAATATTGGGAATATTCCACTCTTAGTAAAATAGCTTGAATGTTATAACAATTCTTTAAAATAATTTGGAGAGGGTAGATATGAACTTGAGTCTGAATAAAAAAACTTTTATCTCCATAATAAGTTATTAAGTTATTTAAACAATTTTCAATCTAATTCAACTGTGGTATTTTTCCCTAGCTAAAATTTTTTTCTTTTATTTTTGAAACCAACTTTTTATGATGACTTGCACTTTGCATAAGGACTTGCACTTTTTATGATGACTTGCACTTTTTATGACTACTTTTTATAATAATTTATGTGTTTTATGATGACTTGCACTTTTTATAATGACTTGCATTTTTTATGATGGCTTGCATTTTTTATGACGACTTGCACTTTTTATGATGACTTGCACTTTTTATGATGACTTGCACTTTTTATGATGACTTGCACTTTTTATGACTACTTTTTATAATAACTTATGTGTTTTATGATGACTTGCACTTTTTATAATGACTTGCATTTTTTATGATGGCTTGCATTTTTTATGACGACTTGCACTTTTTATGATGACTTGCACTTTTTATGATGACTTGCACTTTTTATGATGACTTGCACTTTTTATGATGACTTGCACTTTTTATGATGACTTGCACTTTTTATGATGACTTGCACTTTTTATGACTACTTTTTATAATAACTTATGTGTTTTATGATGACTTGCACTTTTTATGATGACTTGCACTTTTTATGATGACTTGCACTTTTTATAATGACTTGCATTTTTTATGATGACTTGCATTTTTTATGACGAGTTGCACTTTTTATGATGACTTGCACTTTTCATAATGACTTGCTCTATTTATGATGACTTGCACTTTTTCTAATGACTTGCACTCTTCATAATGACTTGCACTTTTTATGATGACTTGCACTTTTTATAATGAATTGCATATTTTATGATGACTTGGATTTTTTATGATGACTTGCATTTTTATGATGAGTTGCACTTTTTAACATGACTTGAATTTTTTATGATGACTTGCATTTTTTATGAAATGTATAATTTTTGTTAATGAAATATTATAGATTTTTATTACCATTATCTCTTCAAAAGTGAAAGAAGGGTTGTAAAATATTGCCGATGTGATTTTGCAGGTTTTATAGGAAACTAAGAATTAGAAGGCGATTGAATATAAAAGTTATTTCAATAAAAATTTTATCTAAACGCAGGCGTGAGCTATTCAATTTCTTGTAAAAAAAAATAACGAACCCAATACAATTATTGTAAACATCATTCGTTAAATCAGTCGCAAAGCAGCTATCAGTCAGTCAACAATTGGTCTGAAAACTGTTAATGTATTAAATTTTTATGGCAATTCATGGTTACCAAGTGAAATTATACATTTTCTCCCATGACATGTAATAAATAATACAAGTTCTGATGCTGACATTAACATTTTGTCAGAATGTGCCAATACAAACAACGCGCGGGGGATTTTGGTGGTGTTTAACAAAAAAAATAGTACGTAACGAAATACAAATTTACTGGATATTCCACCCCTGAAATGTTTATAAATAAATAAAGAAAAAAAACATTTAAGAGCTTGAGTAAGTAAAAATAAGATGAACATATTAAAAAGAGCTTTCAGAAAGAACAAGCGAAAGCGAAGTGTAACAAAAATATGAAAAGAACTTTTTTGGCAGTTTTTAAAAACAGTTTAGCCGGTGAAGGTTGTTTTTTTCGATGGTGAAATTGTGAATGAAAAGTAGAATAAGAAAATACAAAAAAAAAACACATATGTACTAAAAAAGTGTTTATAAAAAATTGTAGTATTAAATACGATAAACAAATTGGCAAATAAAAAAAGGGAAGGAGACAAACAACTCTTTGAAAGTAAGTATTGAAAAATTAGTTTTGGGTTTATTGAAGTGTGCAATTGGCTGGCCGGCTGGCTGGCTGGCTGTCTGTGTACAGGCACAAACAAACAACGTAACACATGTCTAACGGCATATCCAGTGAATTAAGCTGCTTATAACTGTAAATAAATACGGCAATCAAACGTGAGAATTTTTGCGAAAATTAAAATTTCTTTGCAAATAATACAGAAATAAATAAATAAATAAATACCTATTCAAGAAACAAATCTGAAATTTATTAATGGAAGTGGCTTTAACTATTTCTTACAGTAGAAATAATAAAAAAAACAAAAATAATTGAAGTGTTTTTATAATCACAATTATTTTGCAAAAGCTTCTCTTCGTTGTCATATTATGGAAGTTATGAAATACAAAATACATACATACATACGCACATGTATACCGTGCATATACATATGGATTTATATACTTGCATACATACATGCACACGGACGATTAAACCAATTGCAAAATTTTTCATAATAAATTGTGTAAAATGAATATAAAAGTTTATTGAACTTTTAGAAAAGAAAAGCGGCAGGCGACTGACAACCTCACACAGAAGCTTACAATCGTATTGATGACGTACCTATCTACCCACATGCATAGCTACATGTGTAAATATATATGTAAACATGTATGTATGTGCACATGTATGGCAAAGTGAAACACGCCAAATACAAAAAACGTGTCTTTTTATCCATTTTCTAAGAACTTTTGTTTTGTTGTTGTGTTTTTTTTTTATCATGAACACATTTCCTTTGTCCACACCTCAATGCCTCAATCGTGTAGTTCATGTAAAATATAATTCGTTACTATGGACCGTGAAAGAGGGGAGTGAATTGAATTAATTAATAACATTTTAATTTCAATTGTTGGGCTTAAAATTTCAACGCCATAAATCACTAAATAAACTAAAAGTACAAAAAAAAGCAACAACAAGTCAAGTGCTACAACAATTGTAAAAGAGCTTTAATATTTGCAGACGCCTTAAAATAAACAAAACGATAAAAACGCGTCATTTCCTTGTTTCATATTCCTTCAGCAAAACACAAAAAAATATATTAAAAAACAACCAGCAAACAACTAAAAACAAAAAAACTGCATTACAGCTTTTTAGCTCAAGACCCCAAACATAAGAACAACAACAAACTCAACAGTGTGCTTTGAATAAAAGCTTTTTAACGTCTTGCTTGTACATTCACAAATACTCGCATAAATAAATACAACTGTGAATGGCTCTGTATGCATGTGTGTTTGACTGAAGTTGATGATGCTTCACAAAACGAATGAATGCAACATCTGCCTGCCAGTATTTTACTCATGCGCCAGAGCTGGCAGTAGGTGTCAGGAAAAATATGTTTTGTAATTAATTGTGGACAATTTTACCAAATTCAAATGGTGTTTTGAATTTGGGCTAGAGGCTGTGACGCACAATCGTTCGATCTGCCAAATATGAAATCTGTGCTAAAAAAGTATCTTCGCATGAGCTAAAAATGTAACCGTGTGACTGATTTTGTTGGCAAACCGTGCGATTTGAAAAATTTTATGAACAGTTTCATAAAATGGTAGTTTCCACGACATCAGAGTCGTATTTATTGTCAGTGTGTCATCTACAGCGTCCATTTTGTAGCGATTTTTTATAATCCGTCAGACTTCTGCATTATTTCCCTGTGAATGATTGTGTGGGATAGTGACTCCATGGTCTTGATTTATTATTGTTAAAATATAAAGAATTTATATATTTTCTTTAGTGAGTATTTCCTACACATAGTATGTGAGTTGTACTGATCAAGAATAGCTTTCCTTGCGTTCATGTCGAAGACAAAAATTTCGTTCAAGCGTAATACCAGAGACTATAATATAAAGCGTGTTTATTTCAGCTAGGTCAGGTTAGGTTAGGTTGAAAAGAGGGGCATAAGCATCCCAATCCGTCCTGGATTACACTTAGGCCTCATAGGCCTGTTGTGCACGCTATAATAAGGAGTTCCCATTCTACTGTAGGTAGCCTCCACCGATACCATGGAAACCTCTGAGTTTGATTACATCAAGAACCTGGTTTCTTCAATGTACTTCCTTAAGTCTCTCCAATTAGAGTCCCTAAGAAATTCCATCCCCTATATAATCTCCTGATTAAATGTTTGTCTTCTGACTTGGCTAAAAGCTGGACAGTAGCACAAGTAGTGCTTCAATGTCTCGTCCTCTTGCTGGCAGGCCCTGCATGTTATATCGCCAACGATACCCATTCGTGCCAGGTGATTCCTCGACTCTGTATGTCCTGTTATTAAATAAACCAATCTCCGTAGTGCTGGCCTACTCAATGTTAGGACCTCCTTTGTCCTACTACCATCTGGGTCCCCCCATAGAATTCAAGTCACCCTACCTACGGTAGGTAGGCTGCCAATCTCTTGTATGCAATTCTATAGACCATCGCTTCAGCTCATTCTTAAAAACCTGAAATTTTAGTGCAACATGTGGAAATTGTTGAAATTTTGAATCAAAATAATTGTTTTCAAACTCATCGTGCACTTTTTCCATTTTATGGCATACATAATCGTCCTTCAGATCGGCTAATGCGAAGAACAATAGATCGTTTTCGAACCACATTTACTGTTACTAATAATGTGGATCCCGTGAGTCGCTGTACAGGAAAGTATTGAAGATCAATGCTAATCAATCAATTCGTCGCCGTTCTCAGCGACTGGGGCTGTGTCCTTCCACTTTTTGGAAGATTTTTTTTAGTTGTTGAAAATTAGTGTTTCAGATTGCGCCTTCTACGCGCCAGCCGTGGCGGGTACATTAATTTTATAAAATTTTCTTTCCAATAAAGCCCGTTTCATTGATACTAAAAATATTATTCCTTGTTTTATTATAATATAAACTTGTGTCACTCTATAAAAATCACCCTATATTATAGTCTTTGGTAATATATTTATCTGGAACGTGCATGATCGTGAGTGAATTAATATTCATCCCTATCATGAATAATTTTTCCCTCGAAATTTTTCCCTTTTCCTAAAATTGGAATTATGAAAAAATTCCCCGTGAATGATTTCACGCTAAAATTAAATTCCCCTTATCGGATATGATTTTTTTCCCGCGAGTTTTTTCAGTTTTCCCTTGAATTTATTCACTCAGTTTTTGATGGGGAATACGAGTAGAGTACAAAATATAATTATTTTCTATTATAATTTGAATATTAAAGTTTACAAATTTTATTTTGGGTACCAGATCCATTAATAAGATACAAAATGATATTTTTTGCAACAAATCAATTGCCTGCGTCTTTGTAAAACTTGTTGCTCCAATTCTAAAGATTAAGAATATTTTTAATTTGTTTTGTCCGGTTTCCAAAATGTATCGAAATTGTTTGCCTTTTAAATATTTAGTTATACTTTTTTTTTAATTTTTTAAATTATTGCATAAACGTAAATTTTCAACACAAATTCTTTGATTTTTCATGTTGTTTTCGGCTTCTTCTCTTTTTTTACATTCACTGAGAACTGATAGCGGGAATAATTTCTGACGGGAAATTTACGATACCACTTTTCCCTTCGAGTGGAATAAGAATTTCACGTGAACAAAAATTCCCCTTGTTATTCACGATAGAGCTGATTATTTATGCAATTTTAATATCATTTAAATAAATAGTGAATTAACAAATAACTAAAAATATACGGGTATATAACTGGAGGAAATTTCCATCTCTGTTGTTCCACAACCTCAATGTGGTAAAACTTAAACCACCCCATATTTAGTAAAATTGTCAAACTATGAAAAAATACACAAATATATGCTTGCATGTATGGACATACATACATACGTATGCATATGTACATATGTACTCTTATATGCTATATACTTCTCTATACGAAATCCGTTGCTATTAATAATTTAAATCTTTAATTTTAAGTTATAGAAGCAAGCACTTGGTTGCACGTATAAATTAGCAGCACGTGATTTCTGTTGCAATATAATCACTCTTACATATTTGCAACAAAATGTATAAGTAAATCTTATTTATGCAATTACATATTGGATTTTGTGTGGATACCTATAGAAATTGAAATTTAATACAAAATGGTGCATGTGACAGTTCTTGCAGACAGGTCTTGATTATATGCACAGGACTGTGTATAAATGTAATGTTTATGAGAATTTAAATATTCATTTCTTGGCTGAAGGAGTTGCTTTTAGCGACATATACATATATAAATGTTTGCACTGAACTAAAGTCAAGAGTCAAGAAAGCGTAATGTTGTTTATGTAAAGAATAAACAAAATTGACACAAAGCGTCGAAAGTAATTATTACACAAGGTAAACATTTCTGGTTCAATATTTCACCATCTTATATGGAAAAATTAAGAGTCTTTGAAAGAAAATGTCTTGTGTATATAAATTTAGATCTTCAGAAAGCATTTATGCAAAACTTATTTCTAACAATACTTTGTACAATTTATCAAATATAATAAGAATCGACAATTTTATAATCCATCTAATAAGAAATCACATTACAAGATGTATAGCATGTTCAAGTAATAACCTAATATTGGCTCCATATTATACAAATAAAAGAGTATATTATTGATACATTAGAAAAGGGGTTTGTACCTCCAGAAGCCTTTTCGAATTTAGATAAAATTAATATCATACATAATGAAAACTTAGTCCCGATATTTTATCATAACTATAGACGGGCTAACGTGAAACGTGTTTGTTATAATTCAACGACAAACGATTTCAGATATAGTACAGGTATAGGTAATAACGTATCTCGTATTACTCGAGGACTAAAAAATAAAAAATTTTGGTGGCTAAATCTATAATTTTTATATTATTTACCTTTTATTCTTTTGACAAACTTAAATCAACTCAAAAACAATGTTATGTTTTTAAATTTTTCATTGCAAATAGATAAATAATATATTCTTCATTTGAAGAACATGAAACGTAATATATACCCACAAAAGTAATTATTATGTATAAATACTGTTTATACTAGAGAGCTCTTGTATGGGACATTGTATAATTTCAATTTATATTGTTAACTATTGTTTATGTAGTTTAATGTTTATCAAAAATGTAAAAAAAGGTAAACATTTCAGTGAGAGGCAAGGCAGATTTACCAGGTACTCTCAGTAGCCCAGCTGTCTATTAGATTTTCCTTGGTGCGTATCGAACAACTGTCAAAAGTTTATATACAAGCCACATAAAATGTTTTTTTTTTTTGCAATATAACTGTGCAATTTTTCGTATTGTACAATCATATCGCCAATGTGTATGTCATATTCAAAGGGTGGCACAATATATTGGCTGAAATCAAAAGACTTTTGATTTTTATTGTACAAACCTAGGGTTGCCATTTCCAATTTTAGAAAAGGAGGATAACGACCTTAAAAAAGGAGGACATATGACTCAAAAAAAGAGGACCCTTTTTTTGCCTAAAATTCATATATAAAAATCAAAAAACTCAATAAAATATATAAAATTACTTATTTTTATTTAAAAAATTTATATTCATTTCAATGCATGTCTGTCACATTTTTCAAATATTCATAAAGTGCTTGACAATTCATACAGTGATGCCAACGCAGTCCCTAACGCATCACATATAGCCCTTTTTTTCAAAATAGTGATTTTTCCTGGCTGTTTCACAATTTCGAACGAAAATTGATTCGTACGAAATCTGTGTTATTTGTAAATTATTTTGGGTGTTTTGTTTTTAAAAATTTAGCTTGGCTAGTTATGAGCGAAAATGTAGCAGTTTTGATATTTTGAAAATGTAAAAGCAGCAAAAAGTAGGACAACCCCAGACACTTGTTAAAAAAGTAGTAGGTGTTCGAACTCACGGGCAATGTGTTAACACCTTTTTGTTTATTTATTTTATATTAAACCCACAAAAAACAAAGAGAATGCAAAGCAACAGACAAATGTACATACATACATTGTTATGTTTGTACATAAGCTACATACGTTGCTGTCTTGCTATCTCATTTTTATATATGTACGTATAACCACGTCACTATTCTCTTTGCTATGCATAAGACAAAACTAAAGATCAACATAAAACACTTTTGTAATATTACTCCAAATTAAAACACTTAAATCTCCGCTCGCCGATATCGGATCGCCTAAACTCTTCGTCGAAACCCGCACTAGCGTTTTAATCCAAAAATTAATAACATCGGCTATGAATTTCCGGAGAAAATCGCGTGGGAAAATTATATGAAAATCGCCCAATAATCACTTTCAATACCGACTGCCAAGCAACAACAACAAACAAACAAACTCTTACACTTGCGTATGTATTGAAACTGATAGTTTACTGCCCTAGAGACGCGCGTATAGATGTTAACACATCAAAAAGAGGACGGTGCAATATACTGTGATATGTGTTGGCAACATTGTACAATAAAATAAAAAAGGTTTTCATCACTCATGTCGCTCAACATTTTTATTTATAATTAATTAGTATAAAATATTGTTATTTTAAATTGAACCAAAACTTTTAATAAATGCAACTTCGCAATTTACTAGTCCATATGCTTTTGTTTTGCTTATAGGTTATGTATGCTCAGTTTTTATTGTAAGAAAATTGCGACATATTTTTTTTGAAAATATTGTGCCACTTATTGCATAATGTAGGGCATAATGGAAATAATATCACGATTAGTATATACAATTATATTGTATAATGGATGGGCCGCTTTAATTTTGCCTAGTTAATGATGCTTCTTCTTTCTTGATTTTGACATTAGCTCGTAATTTTCTACCAACAAAATACGTGTGGTTTTTGGTGTTGTTAATTGTTGTCTAGTGAGAGTACCTGGTAAATTTGCTTTGGTGAGAGGCGAAAAATTGGGCTGATTCAAGGCAGATTTGCCAGGTAGTCTCACTAGCACAACAATTAACAACACCAAAAACCACACGTATTTTGTTGGTAGAATTAGTAGAGCTAATGTCAAAATTACGATAGAAGAAGCATCATTAACAAGGCATGTTTAAGAAAAAAAAAACATTTGATGTAGCTTGTAAATAAACTTTTGACAGTAGTTCGACACGTACCAAGGAAAATTGAGTAGACAGCTGCTCTACTGAGAGTACCTGGTAAATCTGCCTTGGGCTGATCTTATTGCAAGGTGACAGGTAAGTACAGACACATATGTACATAAATGCACGTAGGTACATTTATGTATGTACATATACATATATGTACATATGTGTCTTAACAGGCTCCAAATTTTAAACCTTGTTTTTTTAAAGATCATTGTATTTTTGATTTCTGATCGATTAGGTATTTTCAGTCAAAAATAAAGTTAAAATTTTGTTGATATTCCAATATGTAACAGAAAGAACACAATATCTGTGACTCTCTTTTGCAATTAAATGAATGTGGCATGAGCAGACATGTATGAAGTGCATGAACGAATTTGATGGAAAAGAGCTTTTGATGGAATGCTTACAGTTGGATGTGCTTACAATTACAGGGAATAAAAGTTGTCTTTAAGTGAGTTCTCAGCGCGATATGTACATCCATATTTATGTTTGCAAATTCATCGCAATGTATATATGTATTTATATACAGATCCATTGTATGGATGTGTTTGCAAAAGTTGAGCTTATTTTTAAGAATGCCGTCTCTTGTTTTCTGTTGCTGCTAAAGAATTATGGGAGGAAAATGCATACGAAAATTCTCGTAAAAACTTTTAGACTGCTTGCTTCGAAATATGTATGTATGTATGTAGGTATTGCTGTTGTTGTTGTTTGTAGTTTTGCCTTAGTATTAGTCATGCTTTATTTTGCCTTTTGTTATTGTAGTCTGTCAAAGTCAAAGGTTGTTGAACTTGATTAGTGTGATGGGCATAGAACTTCAAATGCAAAATAAGAACAACAAAACAGAAAAACACAACAATAAATGAAAAAGCACAAACAAAAATACAATTTTCAATGCCAGGGGGAGACGACGACTTGTTCTGCAACATTTTTCTTCTCCATCTTTAACGAATGTGTACAGCATAAAATTAGCGAGTGTGTGTGTGTGTTTGTATGGACGAGTGTACATAAATGCATACAAGGGGAAGTCAGCGTATGCCGCAAACAAGCATTTTTGGTGTATATATTTTTATTGTTGTTCTTTTAAATAATGCAAGCAAAATAAAGCCATGCACATTATCCGATTATAATTGTTTTTATGTTGTCATATCTAATTGTCAAGATATTAATCGCTTTTCGAAGTAATTTTCCTTTATTTTTTGAAATACAATATGTACTATTAGGCACATACATATGGGAAATATGCCGTTTAAAAAAAACCAACTAGACAATAAATCGAGCTGTTGATAGCGTGCAAATCTGGCAGCGGTTTTCACAAGTGTAGACTTAGGGTTGCCATCCGTCCTCTTCTCCCCGGACACCGTCCTCTTTTTTAGATCGTTGGGATCCTTCCTCCTACATTTTTAACAAGTGTCTGGGGTTGTCCTACTTTTTGCTGCTTTTACATTTTCAAAATATCAAAACTGCTACATTTTCGCTCATAACTAGCCAAGCTAAGTTTAAAAAAACGCCCAAAATAATTTACAAATAACACAGATTTCGTACGAATCAATTTTCGTTTGAAATTGTGAAACAGCCAGTAAAAATCACGATTTTGAAAAAAGGGCTATATGTGATGCGTTAGGGACTGCGTTGGCATCACTGTATGAATTGTCAAGCACTTTATGAATATTTGAAAAAATATGATAGACATGTATTATATAAATGAAATTTATTTGTTGGTGGTTAAGCTTAACCACCAACAAATAAATTTCATTTATATATTAGTATTGTGACAACAATGTGTTAAATAGAAAAACTTCATAATAGACATGTATTGAAATCAATATAAATTTTTTAAATAAAAATAAGTAATTTTGTATATTTAATTGATTTTTTTTGATTTTTTTATTTGACTCAAAAAAGGAGTACTCTTTTTTGAGTCAAATGTCCTCCTTTTTAAGGTCGTTGTCCTCCTTTTCTAAAATTGGAAATGGCAACCCTATGTAGACTAGAACCACTAAAATGAAATGAAATTACGACCTTAGATATCGATCAAAATTTTGGAATGCGGTAATTTGGCTCCTGCTGGTTCCTATATCTCTATGTGGTGTCAAAAACTGCTTGGTTTGTAGTTCTTAAGTCTCTAACTCCTCTCCTGCCTTTCGCTTATGCGCACTTTTTACTTATGACATTTTCTTTTCTCAACAAAAAATGTTACTTGCGATTGGGCAGCATTTTTAAATGCTTACTCGCATTTAAAAAAATTTTGCACGATATTAATTAATAAAATACAATTACAATAACAAAAACATAATTAATAATATAATGCTGCACTCATGCCCTCTAATCAAAATGAGTGTTAAATATGTAACCTTTTTTTTACTTCTGAAGGGCAACACCATTAGAAAAAAACGTCTTATGTTGATTTCTTTTCTGGAAAAGAATGTTACATTTTTTACACTTTTTAATGAAAAACACTTTTTAAAAAAAATGCCATTACGAAATAGTAAATCTATTACAAATTAATCTACCATTGCTTAGGCAAATATATTATTGTTTTAAAAATCCGCTTCAATGCAAATTTTTGGATTAGAAGTGCAAAAATGTTACATGTTTTCTAGAAAAGAAAACGCCTTTAAAGTGTTACAATAATACATACATATATTTCAGAAAAGAACATTAAGAAATGTAAAAGGCCAAATAAATGCAGCATTTTACTTAGAAAAGCAAATTGTATTAATTTCAAGAAATTATTAATTTGTGTCGCTAGTGTTTAAAATCCCTCAAATACCTCAAACATAAAATTCCTAAAAAATATAAAATATAAAAAATTTTGAAGTGGTTATAACAAATCAATAAAATTCCTTCATTTTTGCCTTTTTGAAATAATTTTCGCAATAAAAATTTGTTTAACAGCACATTCACTTAATTCCACAAAATATTTTTTTTATAAAATTATTTTTCAAACTCCTTATTTAAGTGCGCCATGTATACCTGCCCATTCGTGATATTTTTTTTTTTCAATTTTAAATTATGCTACAAGTACAAAATACATTATAATATTATATAGTACTCTGAAGTACTATAATAAATCTCTTTGCTTTTTTGTTATATATTTACATGTAAATAATGAACGATTTTTAAATTTAAAATAAACATAAAATTATTTGTGTGATTAAAAAAAATGTTCATTAAACATTTTAGCACTTGGCTTTAGCTGCACTCTTAGGCAAACACAATTGGGCAGTTAAAATCATTTAATATAGCAGCATTTTTGAGTTACAGACTTAAGGCACCGTTACTGTAATTAATCGCATCAGTGGAACTGCTGACAAAGTCAATAGTGGTGCAATATAGTTTTAATATTGGTGTTTCCTATAGGGTATGCAGGGAATTGATCATGTATGTGTATGTGAATGCATGTATGATTATACATACATACGATTATGTACATTGTGAATGTACGCATTATTTAATTGTCAATGGTAGTTGGGTTTAATATGCAGGTTAAGGGTTCTGTACAATTAAATTGGAACTTTCCCCCTTTTTGGCTGCCTTGTCTCTCTTTACGGGCCTTCTTCTTAATACCCTTTTGTATAATATTTTGTTTTAGTTTTTACGCCTATTGCTTCTTTTTGCATCAAAAAAGCAATATGATCCTTTTTGAGTAAATTAATATTAAGAAATTGCCATAAAGTTCAAAAACAGCTCATAAAAAAATTTAATAACGAATAAATAAAAAATAAAAACTGCGAGATTTAAAAAAATTTTTTAAGCTTTGGGACTATATTTTGTATATGTATTGTATATACTTTTCTTTTCTAAATTTCAATATATTTTTAATAAAAAAAGAAGAAGTTAATGAAATTTAGAAAATAAAAGTTAATGCAATAACTACATAAAATATGGACCTAAAGCTTACAACAAATTTTTAATTACTGATAAATGAGGTTGTAAAATTTTTTTATTTTTTATTCTTGGACCAGCACTTACGGGCTGACCCCTATATATGCAATATATTGCACCGGAACTGAAAACGAGGGGATAGTATTGAGGGACAGATTTATTTTTTTACTTCGCCGGGTAATGAACATGGGTGTTGTTACTCTGCTTTTAGTACAATTATGTTATGCTGCCAATTATGTTCAGTGACCAGTGACTATGCCTTCATCATTGAAACAGGCTGGCAAGAACTAACACAACCATGCACTAATGCTGTTTAGAAGAATTCAACACAATATTTCATGACTCAGCGCGGGCTCGAACTCAGGACCCTCTTCTTCACAGTCTCGTGTTCTACTACTTCAGCCAACAGCACCCACAGAACAACGAATACCCCAAAGAGAGCGTAGGCTTGATAAAACACTATTATAATTTTCCAATTGCTATTACACAGCGTCTATACCTGATATAATATCAAATATATTTCTATCAGCAAACGTCAAATTTCATAGCAGAGAGAATCATATTATGTGTGGACTGCAATATTAGTATTATATTGATATTATATCAAATATTATAATATTGTTTTCATAATATATATTTAGATAACAATATCATGATATGAACTGTCAGAAAACGTACACATACACACATTTAGACACAAGAAAAGAATTTTATGTATTAAAATAGATGCCAAAGGTAATTTTTAAACAATCTCATTAAGCAAATATATATAAATAATAATAAACTATATATAAATAATATAAAACACGCTGTATTATTAAAGTAAACGAAGTAAACGATTGCATGATAATTATGAAATATTATGATATTAACAATAGTACATAGATATTAATATTTATACAAATATATTTTTCTCTTTATTCTGCCGACGTTCTTTCTCATATTCTATCAGAATTAATATCAGGTATAGACGCTATGTTACTTTTGGATGAATCAGCCGTTTCCCATGTGATTAGTGTTGATTGATGTAGTTTTTCGAGTCCTATAAAAGAATCGAATATTAATCGAATATGTATGTATATAATTTCGAAGTTTAAAAAAATATACTTTTTTCGATTTTTTTCCTTCCGGAACGATTTTGATCTGATTAGTGGCGATCGAATTGATTTTTCAAAGTTAAGAGTTGATTAGTTTGTGGAATTAATAGTTAAAATTGCTTAAGAGTTATTCCAAAAAAATGTGTTCTTAGTTTTTAGAGATGCCTAGAAATCTACAGATCCGAAAGAGTTGCACTTCACAGGAAATCTAAGTTAGAAAGAGCTCTATGATAGAACTCTTTGGTTCGATTCGGTCACCTCATTCAAAAGTATAAGTAGTTCACATACTTGGTTACGCACACACACATTCGCAGGAGTAGCCAGAAAAGCTTTTTAGGAACTCAAAATATCGAGATCAGGGGCCAAATTGCCGCATTCTATATCGATCGAAATTACAATACAACTTCAATTCAAATTTCGATCGATACCGATTGCCTTAATTTGCCCCCAGATGGAAAATCACATTTTTTTAAAATTAATAACTTTCCAATCATGTTTTTTGTCACCAGGTGTATACGGTAGTCCTCTTTATTCCTTTTAAATAGTTCTAAATTTTACTTTCTAAATCGATACAAAATATAAAGTATGGCAAATTTTTCTTAAAAAATGTATTTCTTTTGTCAAATTGTGATTTTGTACTGAAAGCTTCTGGCAATGCTGCGTCCTATCTAATGTTTACATGCATGCACGTACATGCACATACCTATATAAATGTTTGGAATATGTATGTATGTATGCACGTAAAAACAGAAATCAAAGAAAAATTAAAAATAAACACGCCAATAATTAATGCCAACATGTAAAAGAGTGTGTTTATAGAAGTTCACTTCCGATAAGTGACAACCGCAAAAACCGGGGTGGTAAAAATAAAGAAAAAAAATAATAATCGTTTGCCCACACACACACACGCACACACAATACGAGTATATGACGCCTCTAAGATGAGAACCATAAAATAAAACGACCGGCTGTTGTGAAAATTTTGCAAAACAACTAAAAAAAGTGTGCAAATATTGCAACCACACACACACACACACATACACACGCATTTTTATAACAAAAACAATTTTGTTTGTATCCCCTTTGCAACCGTTGAATATGATAAAGTTTTTATGGTTTTTGTTTTTACTTTTTATTTCTTAAGGCAAAAAGGGCTTTCTGCTAAGAACAACAGACAATAAAGGCCAAATAAACTTGCAAAAAGTAAATAATGAAATAAGACTGAACTTTTGGGAATAACAGGGAATTAAGAACTTTTCAAAGAGTGCGAGAGGCAGAGAGCGAGAGCGTGTATAGAGAGTGAACGAAAGTAGGGAAACAAAATAAAAAGAGACAACTTTTGCAGTGTGTTGTTGCATATTGCACTTAAGCGAAATAAAGAAGGAATTGAGCAAATAAATGTCTGGTTACGGGATCTAATTTAAAGTTTTAAATTGCAGTCAGTTGCTTGTAGTTGTGCTGTTTGTATACTAAAAATCATGAAAGAACTAAAAATTTCGCAAAAGTAGCCAAAGTGAGTCAGTAAACAAAGAACAAGTAAGAAGATCGGTTGGCTTGGCGAACGAGTTGCTTGAGACTAAGAAACAAAAAATTGCTTTCTAAGTAGGCATACATACATAAATATTATTTATAAAACCCTGATAACTGATGGAAACTTAAAAAAAAAGTACCTACAACCAGTATAATTTCCATGAAATTATAATGATAAAATAAAAGAAAGTGCAAAAGTGTGTTTTTAGAAACAAAAAAAAAAAGGCAACAGTAAGTAAAAATAGTTATTTTATGTAAAAAAATATTTTGTGCCTGGCACCGGATAAAGAACAAAATTGTTTGGCTTTGTGGCATCTTTTTTGCAGAATAATTATTTTTTGCCATAAACTTGACCTTAAACTTGTTCGACAAGTTCTTGTAGAAAAATCTACAATAAGATTTTATTTTTGTGCAACAACGCGGCAGGCACTTTATAACAAACAAATAAAAAGCTAGACTAGCGCACACACACACACTCGCACACACACTGGCTACACACATTATCATTGCCGCAAGCAATAACACAATGCACACAGTCAAAGTCACAACGGCAAGCAACAACAACAATTTAACCTCATGTATAGACAAGTTGTAGATAAATAGACAGACAATTGAGCACTCAAATACACAAATAAAAATTGAAACGATGTTACGCACCTACAATACAAATCAAATGCAATTCCAAACAAAAAGGGAGGAACAGCATTCAGAACCTGAAAAGCAGCCAAACAATGACAGAGAAGTATTTTTAGACAACAAAGATGTGCTGAAGACAAAGCAATCAAACTAAACCAAATCACTATAATATTCTTGGGCTCCGTTTTATTTTCATTTTTCCAAGTTAAATTTCATCTAATGAAAGACTACAGCCACAAAGAGGAGAGGAAGATGATATGAAAAAAATGCAAAAAAGTTGCATTTAAAATTTGTGAACTTGATTTTGATAAAAAAAGTGAGCTTAGTTCCCCTTAAAAAAAAATCTCCCTTTTATAGTGAACTTGATTTATTAAAATGAAACTTTATGCTCAGTTTAAATTTCTCTGTGTGATTGAACTAAAATAAAGCTTTTACGAGTACATGTGGGAAGCTTATTGCCAGTGCGGCCAAACTAATTTAATACCCTTGGTGTTTTTATAGTAAAAATAACTGGCTGTTTTTGCGCAAACTTTCTTACAGTTTGAAAATTGAAAGTGAAAAATATTATGTATATGTATTATATTTTGAACTTTTTTTTTTGTAAATTTGGGAAAGAATTAGCATGAATAAAATTAAAAAATTTTAAATATTTGGGTATTTGTTGTTTTTCACAAAATTTTTTAAAGTGATTATTGAGTTCTTGTTTTTTTTTATTATTGAGTTCTTGTTATAGCTTTGATATTTACTTAAACTTCTGATTCAATTGAGTCGAAGTTTAAAATAATATCTTTAGTTATTCTAAGAAATGTTGGATAAAGGTTCCCTGATGATCTGCATTAGCCCCAGTGAAATGCGCATAGGAACTATCTAAAACCCCTCAATAATCAATTTTGAACTTTTTTTTTTTGTAAATTTGGGAAAAGAATCAGCACAAATAATATAAAAAAATTTTGTGGAAAATTAAAAAAATTTTTGTAAAATGTTATCGTTCTACGATGTTTTTCACTATAAAAAAAGATGTAAAAAATACGGAAAATGGTTGACCCTGAAGGGAATCTCTGTAACTTGCTGCTAATATTAACCGCCAAAGCATCGTAGCGTATGCTGCTCCTTGAGGTAAAAAATCTAATAAGAGTTGGATAAAAAAACACTATTATTTTAATTTTCAAATCGCTATAACTTTTGAATGAAACAAACAATATTTTCGTGATTAGGATGATTGATGTAGTTTTTGAAGACAAGAACAGTAATTGATCACTTATCGGATTTAACCATTTATCCCAAAAATTACTTCATTTGCTCCAAATTATTTCGAAATTTGTCTGTGCAACCTTGGGGCATCCATTATTGGTGACTTACAAATGCAAAAAAATTACATTTAAGTATGAAAGAAATGGCGCCGATTTTTTTTTGTATATAATTTTCGAAAAACGAAATTTTATTTTGCAATTTTATAGCTCTTCTTTATATTTTACCACTGCAAGTTAACATAAAAAAAATGTTTGTTATTTTCTTATGTTAATAATAAGTAAACAATTCAAATGTCAATTTGATTTCGAAAATTCGAACATAAAATTACTTATAATATAATGGAAACTCTTCGGCATAATTTCCACAAATCAACTTAATTTGCTCATAGTGAAAACGTACTATTATTAAAAAAAAAATGTGGATGTATAGCAAATTGAAAGAGTGAAAGGCTTGCCGGTGAATTTGAATAAGATCACATAAAAGTATATAAAATAAATGTGAATTTTATTTAATTCTGCTTCTGCAATTTAATGTATATGTTTCAAAATATTTTAATATCACAGAATCATACGAGCCGGCTGAACCGAAAACATCATGTATGGCAACACTATTTAACTGTTATTGTTACAATATTAACTGACCATGTTCAATTGAGAGCTTGAAAAGCTTTCATCTCTTTCATGTTTGTTTTTTTTATGGATTCAATTTTAAATTAAGTCTGTATGTTTGTTTTTACTTTGTGTTCTATAATGATTGTCCCCCTTTTTTACTAAAATTTAATTTCTTTATTATCTCTTCTTCTTTCAGATATATTTTTTGTTCAAACGGCTTTAGATTGTGGTAGTCTCAAATAAATTTAATTGCATTGGACTGTAATCTTTAAAGAGAATTGTTTTTTTTTAATATTTTTTTTGGAAACTGTGTGTCATTTTTGCTAATAGACAAAAGAAATAGGAAAACGGCTATTCAACATTCAGCGGCAAATGGCTAAAACACGGATAAAAACAACACCAACACGCATGCAAAAGGAGGCATTAATGGCGTCTGCAGCTGTAACTACCACCACAAATATTGCCACAGAACATGTTTTCAAGGTATGCGAATTTATGATTATATTTTTTTATTTATTTGCGCACATGCACATGCATGCATTTATTTATGTATGTATGTACGTTCACATATTGCTATTTTCATGCGTGTGTATACGCACAAACTTATTTTAAAGTGTCCATTTACTGCACTTGCTGACTGTAAATATTAGGCGCGGATTCGGGGGAGGAAAAATACTAAATGTTTCATAATAATAATATGTTCGTGAGAAATTACGTCAGTATGATTTTACTACATCTAGCAATCGGCATTTAGAAAAAAAAATAAAATTGGATAGATCGTCAAATTGGGTATAAGTGTGGTACATGCATGTGTGTATGCGCCTGTACGAAAGCTAGTAACTGCCTAAATTACAACCTGACTCGGTGAAAATATCCATTGATCGTTTAATTGTATCCGTTTGTTAGTGTAGCCGTATAATTTAAACAATCGCCCCAATAAAAATAAAAATCTCCTTGTGTGAAGGTAATCAATTGGCTTTTTAAGGCCCACATCTCAATTATTCCGAGCACCAATCATTCAAAAATTTCAACAGTTCCTTAATAACCGGTCAAATATATGAAATTAAATTAACATCTAGAAAAAAATAACACAGAAACGAATAGGGAACAATAGATCGGAAATACAAAAAATAATAACTTCAATTAGGATCCAAAGTCTGCCAGCAGTGAAACCCGTTTCACTTTCATCTTTATGTTCATTTAACAATTTTTTTTCATTAAATTCATAAATTACGTTTACTAAAGTCACTATATTTCCAGAAACGTATTAGTGTCTTAAAGAACTCCATCACTGCCAAGGAGAAAACAGTGTCCATGCAACCGACAATAATTGTCCAACCACCGAAACGTACAAATTCCATATCATCTACAACATCCACCATCTCACACACAAGTGAGGGAACCTATTCATGTGCCGACTCACCACCACCGCCACCAAATATCTCAAATGCAGCCACGGAAAGCAACGGACCAACAATGGACGAATTAACGGAGAGTGCTATAAAGACGTTAAATGCTGGCCTGCTGGCCAAATCCAATGCCTTGGCGTTGAAAAATCGCAAAGTCTACATGATCACCGAGAAATGCGATGATGCACCTAGTGCAGCTCAAACTAAAGTTAATGGAGGTAGTGGAGCCGCCGGTATGGCTACAGGACAAAAACGTAAAATGTACTTAATTATGGAGGAAAAGGAGGGCGCTAAATATCACGGCGATCAGGCTGAGAAACTGATGAAGGCAGAAAATATAAACGGATCCAAAAAACTGACGCTATTTACAGATACAACGAATGGCCAATTGCCACAAAAATTCGAACAAATCTTGCCCGAAATACTCAACTGTATACAAGCTAAAAAAGGTGGCAATGCTGCAGCATCAGCTGTTCTAAATGGCAAAGCCGAAATTTTAACACCCGAACTAAATATGCAGAATATTAGGACATCAGCAATAACCCGAAACAGTAATTCCAAATTCCACTTGAAAACCGAAACCGAAAACACAGAAAGACTGCCTTTAACACTGCCGCCAAAAAAGAATCGTACCAAAATAATCACCACACAAATAATACCAGTCAATCCCACCCAACATGTCATATGCCAGGCCAATGGAATTGATAATTGGCCAGCCGCAACTGCTGCTGTAGTTGCACCCAACGTAACAACTGCGGGACTTGTAGCCACCACCAACAACAACAACAATAATGGCTTTTGCAAAGCAGAAAAGGCTAGTGCTGCTACTCCCGTCATTGTGAATGCGTCTTCTCTCCTGGCAAAAAATGTCAACGGAATTGCCCCAACTAACGGCCTCCTTAAATGCAAAGAGAACGGCAACAACAGCAAGGCCGCTGTCAATCAGTTGCATAAAAATATAAATCTTTCGACTGACTTTCTATTCCTTATGAAAATGCTGCCCAAATTGGAAAGTATTGAGGAGCCCCATAAGAATTATGTAAAGACCCGTATCGAAGATATTATCAACCAATACGCCCCCCAACAAATCGACGAACAATGAACAATTATCATCAAGAACTTTTCAATTAGTTGTTAATCTCTTCTTACTTTTATGGAATATTATTAGTATTTATTTGAGTTCAATGGTAAATCTTTAAGTTGTCACACAAAAATTCCTTTACATTTTATTTTTCTTTGTAAAGGTAACTCCCTCTTTGTAAGGGACTTTAAGCAATTAATTCAAGCAATTTCTTTCAATTACTCACTCAATCACTTGCGCATTTATTAATAATAATTAAAAAGAAACAACAAAATAATAAGAATAAGACAAACTCAAATTTATTTATAAGCCTCATTAATAAATGCATTTAAGTACACACACATGCAAACATACACACATACATACATCCACACTTATAACATCATTCAAATTTACATATGCAATTCATATTCATTTCATTTGGAAAATGAAGACTGACAGTTTCAGAACTGCACAACTAGAATTTATGTTTAACATTTATATTTTATATACAATAATAATAATAACTTTTGTAAAAACAACCTTAAAAATATTCAAGTTTGAATTGAAAATTTAAAAACTTTTCTTACATCCCGAAATGTAAAAAAAACGAATACAATAAGAATTTAAATAATTAAACTATATTTTCGTAAAATTTAATATACAACTTTTGGCGTTTGAATGCAACGTTTGTAAAATACATAAAAGTAAGTTCTTGGTCTTCATTACGGTTGTCGTATTCGTAGTCGAAATAAAACGACTCCAATGTTAAACAGATGGAAAGCGTTGCCACTTTTCGAGGATTTCATCACGGCTACGACAACCATAATAATACTCAAGCATAACAGGAAGAATTTTCTTGGTCGAACCGATTTAACCCTAAAGAGGCGAAATTATATGGGAAATCAAAATGTTCGAAAATCTTCGTCGATATTTTCAGAAACGAAAATTTTTCCTTAAATCAAGTGATCTCGCAATCGACTGGGTCGATTTTGGTGAAACTAATGGTATTTTCATTTTAAAATAATGGCCCTTATTATGGTTGACGTATTTGAAGTCGAAATAAAACGACTAATATTTTAAACATGATGCAAGCGTTGCAAAATTTTGTCGATTTTACCACGGCAATCGTAATAAGATTGAATAATTGAAATGGAAAAACTGGAATTTCGGAATTTATTTGTAATATTTTTTTTATCTTGGACCAGCACTCAGGGGATAACCCCTACATATGCACTGTGTTGTGCCGGAACTGAAAACGAGGGGATAGTATTAAGGGGACGTATGAGTAAAGATGAGAAGATAGACAATAGCCCAATTCACAATCCTGTGCAAATGGTCTTGCATTATAGCATTTGCAAATTCAGAGAGTATTTGAGAACATTTTCAATGTATTTTGTTGGTGTAGAGTACAATTATTTTGCAAATGCAATGATGCACGACCATTTGCACAAGATTGTGAATAGGGCTATTGTTTTGCAAAAACTTGTGTAAAAAGTGGAGGCAAAGAGGGTAAAAATTTTTGAAATTTGGTTTTTGTTTTGTTGTTAAATCTCACTAACGCAAAGTATATCACTTAGGGCCTTAATATAAATCAAAGAAGTTAAAAACGTTTTATATTATTCTACGAATTTAGTAACACAAATTGAAATATTTAATAGAAAATGGAAATTAACTGAATTTTATTTATCAAGTTCCATATAAAAAGCAACGTGAGTGAACAAGCAGTGAAACCCCGCTTTGAAAAAGTAACTCACATTACGGCGAAATTTTGAAGAGGAATATAGGTGTGCGGGTATTCCCCATTGAATTAAATGCCGAAAAAGGGCATAATTGTTCACATTTTTGGGAAAAGGGAAATACTGTAAATGATAGGGTGCACATTCACCCTTTTATAGTCTTTTCATACTTGTCTCATTATCTCATTTAGTTTCATACCGCCCCTTATTCTGTAACGTTGAAGTCACCTTAAGACAATATCCAAAATATAACATGTTTAAACTCATTTTGTTCAGCAACTAACAGTTTCCAAAATCCTCTTGCTGTATGCAAGACCTAGAAGAGCAGCCGCAGTCTCCCTTACTTAATTGTTGTCCACAAGGATCCATTTTTTTGTTATCGGCTTGACGTGGCATTATCAAATAGTTACATTGAAAAAATACACACTCTTAGAGACAGAACAAATAAATTAACTGCCGATTCCACAATTTCGACAGAGTTCTTTCTTTCGTATAAACACATATGAAATAACAATTTAAAAATTTGGTTTTGTTTTCAATATATTTGTATACAAGAAGGAATTCATTCGACATTGTAAAATGGGCAGTAAGCTTGTGGCATACCCCTCATCTGGCAATACCGGCAGTTGTGTGAAAACTGTACAAGTGCCATCTGCCTTTCAAATTTTTGCCACGAACGTCGATAAAACTGATCCAAGTGGGGATAATAGTGTTTCCCATAGTGTAACTAAACAACTGCTTGCTATGATAAATAATGGAAGATGTTACTTACTTTTCTATTAAAATCTAACTGTAGTTTTCCATTAAAAAACTTTTTATATTAATTATAATTGTAGTATTTTTTTATTAATTGTTTTTTACATATTTTTCGTCAAGAATCTTTATTTAAATTGGAAAGCATTCTTTATCATTTGTGTTTCAGTATAGTGAATGCGTGTGTGGTTGTGTTTTATATATATATTTATTAAGATATTTTCATGAATTTTTACAGTTATTTATATCTAAATACACATACATATATAATATAGTTTAAATTGGAATTAATTGCAGTTTTTGTCTTTCAATATATAATATTGTAATGATTACTGGTATGTCTGTAAAATTATTATTATTATATGCGTTGCAATATCAATTATTTTTTATAAGTATGTTTTAAATATGTATTTATAGTTTTATTATTATTATTTGCTTGTTTGTAAATTGTTTCATTTTATATAATTGGCAAAATTAAATTTATAAGAAAATCTACCATTTGGAATTAATTTACAAAAATTATTTTACTGTTATATGTATGTATGTACATGTGTATATGCAAAAGAAGGAAAATCAAAATATGTTCATTTGTTTGTTTGTTTTTTGTTTTTGTAGGAGCGAATAGTTTTTTTAATTGAATTTTTATTACTAAATACTGTTTTGCAGTTTAACAGTTGCAAAAGGGTAGTGGCTTTAATAGTTGCTGGTGATTTTGTTTGTTCTAAATCATGAAATATTTAATGTGGCATTTGCTTTGTTTGAAATTTAATTTTAATTCAGCTTTTGCATGATTTCAAATCATTTTAACAGCAAGCATAAGCTACACAAACACGGCCATATTGGAACACAGTGTTATCCATTAGTTTCACACTGTTCTATCTGTAAAGAAATTCTTTAATTATGGTAACACCATAATAATAGATGATAGTGCCATTCGCCATAACCTTGGGGTAACAATGTTTTCAATTTTGTACCCCAATAAAAACATTCTATATTCAAAATCAAAATTACTTAAAATATTTAAAAATATTTCAATTTTACATAAAATCGTTTCGTGTATAAATGCCATCATACCGTTATGGATTTTTTCCAAGTTTTTTTTCTTTCGGTCGTGCCATGTTTTATCTCGAGAAGCGCAGTCATTGCAAACAACATACATTCATTATAAGCTTTAGAATTCTGTAAACACGATTGAATAATAAATTCTTTATAATGCAACAAAAAATTCAGTGCTCACCGGAATAATTTTAGCCATATTTAAGTTTAAATAATTGTATGTTTGAAAGACGTCTAATCAAACGTAATATTATTTTATCAGTTTCTTTTATAATTCTAAGACATGCATGTATAAATGCTACCATATTATTTTAATTACTTATAATTATTATTATTAGTTGTTATTGTTTAAAAAAAATTACAACATTTATTAATTAAGCAATCACAAAGTTTTGGTTGTTGTTTTTTTTTCTTCAATATTACATAATTTATTTTTACTGCTGCCACACTGAAATTAATAGTTTTTGTGAATACAAGTTGTTTTTTTTTAAATAAAAAAAGTTCCTTATCATTTATTGTAAAGGATAACTTTTAATTCGAATTTCTTTTCTGCATATTCTTTAATTTGTTTTTGCAAGTGGTGATATTATTTTTTAACATGACAATTTTCTTAATATTTTTTTTTGTTAATTTTTTTTTTTTTGGACAAAAAAAGAACTTTAATGACTAAAATTACTTTTTTTTTCATTACTACTACAAACAGCCTTTATGTTAAACATGTTTATTAAATTATTAATATTGTTTTCTTTTTGTATATAAATTTAAACACATACTCGTACTTGCTACATTTTGTTGCATTTTGTTTATATTGTGGAGTGTAAAAATTATATATTAAAGTTTTTATTTTATGTTTTTAGTTTGTCTTTTCATATAAATCAAGTTGTACTTCATTGTAAATTTCGCCCGCAGAAATATGTTTGCCCGAAATTTATAATGAAATGCCTCTTTTAAGGAGCTGCCTTTTTGTATTGTTTATTTACATTTAATTATTATTTGGATTATTTAAGGGGGTTTTCTTTAATATTTCTATTTCATAAGTCCTGAGCACAATTTTGTTTCTTTTTTTTTTATTTAAAATTTTCACCAAATAAAACTTTGTTTTATTCTTGTTCAAGCCAAATTTATTTTTTCAATTTGTGTTGTTTTCTTAGAAAATATTATTTGAATTTATTGTTAATAATTTAATATAATTTATTGTTTTTTTTATACATTAATATTTAAAGTTGAGTTGCTAATTCCTTGTAATATAAGTTGATTATTTGAGTTTTATTTATTTATTTCTGGTTTTACATTTTAAATCTATAATTTATTTGCTTTATTTTGGATATTAAAATTGCAAAAGAAACGAACCATTTTTCAACAATATCTTAAACAAAGATATTTATTATTTTTTTAGTTTAAAATTTGTTGTAACTGGAAATATTCGTGCTGACAAAAATCTCATATGTTTAATATGTCTTGATCTATTTTTTTTTTCATTGGAACTTGAGAATCCCCTGAATCAGCTTATACCATTTGTTCTGGGCGTCACATTCGAAAATGAAATGAATTTTAACATGAGGAGCCTGTTGCCAAATTACCGCATTCAATATCGATCGAAATTTCAATACATTTTAAATACGAATTTTGATCGATATCGAGTGCCATAATTTGGCCCCTGCTTTATTTTTTGGTTTTTTTTTTAAAAATTCAAATAAAAATTAAAGAATTTTTTAATAGAAAAATTTTTATTGAAAAATATTAAAAATATTTTTATTGAAAAATATTGAAAAGCTTTTTTATAGGAAAATCAAGAATTTTTTTTTTATAAAAAAATATAGAAAATTTTTTTCATTGAAGATAAAAATATTTGAAAATTTTTTTATTGAAAAAAAAATTTTTTTTTAATTTTTTTTATTGAAAATGATTACAACTTTGTTATAGAAAAAATTAGAAATATGGAAGGATTCGAACAATTTATTAAAAAATATTAAAAATTTATATACAAAAAAATCTAAAAATGTTTTAAGTAAAATATTAGAAAATATTTTATAGAAAAATTAGAAATTTTTTTTTATTATTGTATTCTGATATTTTTAAGCTTAAGGTCTCTTTATTTTAGTTTAATTTTTAATTTCAATATTTCGTCACTCATTTGTTTGACTTCTTCAGGAAATTAAAAATTAAACTAAAATAAATAGACCTTAAGCTTAAAAATATCAGAATACAATAATAATTAAAAAGAGGTCAAGAAACCAGAAGAATTTAAACATGTTTTTTTATTTAATAAAACACTAAACAATTTTTTTAATAAAAAACAAAAAGAACAAAATTATAGAAAAATTTGGGAACTTTATATTAAAGCATTAAAACTTTGATTAAAGCAGAGAAAATATATTAAACATTTCTTTACAAAAAAGTTACAAAATTTTTTTGTTAAAAAAAAATACAAAAACTTTTTATGGAAAATTATTAGAAATATTTTTTATAGAAAAAAAATTTGTTTATAGAAAAAAAAATTTTTTTTTCTATAAAAGAAAAAAAATTTTGAAAATTAAAAGTATTAAAACTTTTTTAAGAAACATTTATTTTATTTTTTTTATAGAAACAGTTAAAAAATTTTTTATAGAAACAATTAAAAAAATTTTTCATAGAAAACACGTATAAAATTTTTTATAGAAAATAGTTAGAAATTTTTAATTTTTTTTAGAAAAAAGTGGAAAATGTTTAAAGGAAATTATTATAAAAATTTTTTACAAAAAAAAAATTGGCACATTTTTTTATAGAAACAACAACACAAGAAAATTTTTTTATAGAAAAAGAAATTAAAAATATTGAAACTTTTTTAAGAAAAATATTAGAATTTTTTTTTATAGAAACAGTTAAAATTTTTTTTATAAAAACAATTAAAAAATGTTTCATAGAAAACACGTATAAAATTTTTTATAGAAAATAGTTAGAAATTTTTAATTTTTTTTAGAAAAAAGTAAAAAATTTTTTAAAGGAAAAAATTATAAAATTTTTTTACAAAAAAAAAAATTGCACATTTTTTATAGGAACAACAACACAAGAAAATTTTTTTATAGAAAAAGATTAGAAAATTGTTGAGTAGAGAAAAGTTAAGCAGTCAAAAATTGTTGTCACGAAATAAGTTTTGTATAGAAAATAAAAAATGCATGACTTTTTTGGTAAGAAAATATAAAAAAAAATTACAATAAACTATAAAAAGAAGATTGCAATTGTTAAAAATTAGAGAAGGCAAGCGATATTTATGGAAATTGCTTTTCCTTAATCTTTTCTATCAGCCTATTAAATAAATTGCAGGCAGTCAAGCCAAAATAGAAACAATTTGTTTTGGCTTCTTAAGCAAATTAATGTGCTTTTTGATCAGTTATTCTTTAAGAATTTATGGAAGATATTTATATTGTGTATATCTACATAAAAATATCTTTCAATCATGTGTGTTTTATTATTAAATAGTGGGCAATAAAATTTATAAAAGTGTACCACAAAAAAGTTGTATGGAATATTTATATTCTATGTAAATGTTCATCATTGTAGCTGCCTGTTTCTACTGGAGCTTGAATTGTTAACCACGTTCTAAAAAAGCAATTATTTTTTTAAATTTATGAAAGCAAAAAAGTCAAATTGGAAATTTGTTTGGGTTACTCTGTAAAGCTAAGATCACACTATCGGCGCAATGTACCGATTTTCGTCGGCGCACTGCAATAAAGTCATAAGTACTAAACCAAAATTGCATTATTTCTCAATTAATTCTGGAATAAGTCTAAATGGCTTTATTACCAATGCAGTGTGGTGCAATTATTTCCTTATGTTTCAATTAGTTTTACTTATAACTTTATTTCAGTGAGCCGACGAAAATCGGTACACTGCGCCGATAGTGTGCTCTTAGATTAATGCGATGCGAAAGGAATTGCTTTCGCATGTCAATGTAAGTATCATACAAATGCGATCAGTTTTCCATTCGAAACTCATTGTCAGGGCTGTGGAGTCGGAGTCGGAGTCGAAGAGTCGGAGTTGCACTGTTTTTGCCGGAGTCGGAGTTGGAGTCGCTAAAAAAAGTCGCGACTCCGACTCCGACAAAGAATTTTTTAAATATTTTTCATAATAAAAATTCTGCGAATTTTTTTTTTAAATATTTTCTATTTTCAAATATTTGCCTTTTTACAGAAATTGACTTAATCTTTTTAATGAATTATTATTTAGTTTATTTAATTTGAATTATTAATTTTGTTGATTTTTTGTTGTGTGTTGGAATAATGAAAACGTAAAAATGTGAGACTTTTCGTTTAAAAAAAAAACGACTATTTTGCTCCTTTTTCAAAAACTTCAACATTAACCCTATTTGTCACTCATAAACTTGTGCTTTTATATTCTCATGATTGAGAAGAAACCGAAGCAAACAAAAGCATTAACGTTCTCTCCCAAGTAAAAGCAATTTTGAAAAGCCACGGTTCACACAGTGAAATTTCATTACAAAAATTTCAGTGTGCAGACACGGATGAAAGTATAGAAGAGAATAAAAAAAAAATTCATAAGAAATATTTCACTATGTAAACCCAGACTAAAATCTAAAAAATTTAGCAACTTTACAATTTCAAATTATGGCAACACTGAATGCAATTACTGTTTGCATATATTCTCTATCGTGTAAATACTCTCTTTCGTTAGAATTATGTATTGATAAAGCATTGCATTCAGTCGGAGTCGGAGTTGGAGTCGGAGTCGTACTTTAAAAATTTCGGCGGCTGGAGTCGGAGTCGGAGTCGCAACTATTTTTTCACGACTCCACAGCCCTGCTCATTGCGAAGTAGCCCCACTGTGTTTTCGTGTTCGAAATAAAAGTGAAACAAAAATTTGATTTCAACAGTAAGAAATATTTAGTGAAAATAGTGGTTTCCTTGCAGATTTCCCACTCCAGTTGATTGTTCGGATTTCATAGCCAAAATTTTTTTAAATATATTTTGGTAATAATCTTTTTGTTGTATATAATAAATCGAGTGATTGGACAATTTTATAATAAAAGAAAATCACGTATTGAGTGTTTTGGAAATCAAACAATTTAAAGAGCCATAATTGAAATAAAGTTTCAATTAAAGCAAAAAACCAAAAATTTGAGGGGAAAAAAATAAATGAAATAATAAAAACAAGTTTTGTAATATCTTGTATTAAATATTTTTTTTATTTATCTTTTTCTTTAATTTCTTTCTTAAATAATAGTGAAAGTGTTTTAAGAAATTGGAAATACTTAAACAAATCAGTACTTAATTAATTAATTACTTCTGCAGGGATAAATTGAATTAATGACAGAAATGTATCTACAAACTTATTTCATGGATGCTTTAAAATAATGAACTTAAAACTACGGAACATAATAAAATGGTGACTTATGCAGATATTTTCAAAATTAAAATACAAATTAAAAAGTAGAAAAAATAAAAAAGAGAAAAATTGAACTATTTACAAGTAAAACTTAATTCGTAATTTATATATTTAAGAAATAAAAGTTAAGTTTCTTAATAAAATAATTTTATTTTTTTATTAAAATAACTAAGTTTTTTAAAAATAATAATCAATGGAGATTGTAAAATGCGTGAACTGATTCATTTGTAGATGCCGGACGATTGCTGTTGTTTGCTTGGAAATTATTGCATCAATTAAATTCAATGGCTCTTCTAAGTAATTAAGAAAATATTACAAATTCCTCGAAATCGGGCAAAAGGCGAGCATCAGATATAGAATATTTTTATAATTTGAAAATAAGGAGTGACAGCACAGAGAAACTCCATGCATTATGTGTGTTGGGATATTGCAGCACTAGTGTTTTTGTGCTATTCTGGCAGCCGTTATATATTCTGATATTGATTTTGCAGACGGACTCAATTATGCGACTGGCAGTCAGTCGTCTGTCAGAAATCACCAAAATCTAGTCAATCTTAAAGTGCATAAATTTTCAAGTTTTATAAATTTTAGCCCAAAACTTTAAATTCTCGTAGCACGAAGGCTTTTCATTTTCTGTTTTTAAATAATTTTTGTAAAATGAACTTTTTTATTGATAATTATTTGCCGTGTGATGTTCGTATTTATTTGAATATATTTTAGGACAATTTTTTTTAAAGGATGTCTAGAGTAGCAGGTAAAATATTAATAAAGAGGGGTGTGTTTTTTTACACAATTTACAATGTTTTTACATAAAAAAAATATAATAGTTTTATATTTCATTTCGCGTGTTAATTTATTTATTTATACACAATTTGCAGGAGAGTTTTTTTTATTACAATAATTTTTTTTAAAATAAAATCGCAAAGTGTAATATTGACAGCTGAGTTGATTTTTTTTTGTTAAGAGAAAAATTTATACACCGACAGCGTAAAGAATATTTTATATACTTTTTAAATATTGTGCGTAAAATATTTAAACATTGACATCAATATTAATAATTCTAGCAGATACAATAATTTTATGTGATTATTATTTATTTACTCGTATAAGAATTGATTTTTGTGTGTGAGAAAAGGACCCATCATTTTTTATTATATGGAACAAAAAAAAAAAAGTATAATTAAAAGCAGCATTTTAGTGAAACTAGCTTGTGGCCTCATTATCGTGAATTTCTTTTAAAAAACATCTCTCTAATTCTACTCGGCTTTATAAGAAAAAGAGATTCATTTGGAGGTTTCCTTAACCCTATTGCACTCTTTTGGGTCAAATAAATATGAATAACAAGTGGAATTCTTGTTCACGTGAAATTTTTATACCACTCGAGGGGGAAAATTTGTATTGTGAATCTGCCGTGAGAAATTATTCCCGCTATCAGTTCTCAGTGAATGTAAAACAAGAGAAGAAGCTGAAAACTACCTGAAAAATAAAAGAAATTTGTGCTGAAAAATTTACATTTAAGTAATTTATAATTTTAAAAAAAGTATAGCTAAATATTTAGCAGTAAAATAATTTGGCTACATTTTGGAAACCCAACAAAACAAATTAAAAATATTCTTAATCTTCAGAACTGAAGCAACAAGTTTTACAAAGACGCCGCCAATTGATTTGTTGCCAAAAATATCATTTTGTATCTTATTAATGGATCTGGTACCCAAAATAAAATTTGTAAACTTTAATATTCGAATTATAATAGAAAATACTTGCACCTTAAAACTAAGTGAATAAATTAAAGGTACAAGTAAAAAAAACTCGCGGGAAAAAATCATTCACAATAAGGGGAATTTAATTTTAGCATGAAATTATTCATGGGGAATTTTTTCATGATTGCAAATTTTAGACCGAAGTGATTGTTTCCGAAGAACATCAAACACCATTATTTTATATAAAAAGAAAAAACTGAAAAATTAGTTACCATATACATACATATCGTCAGCTAATATGCAAAAGGCCGACACTGGTAACAAAAAAAATCAAATTTGGGATGATGACATGGATGTTCTCTGCTCCTTCTATTACATCAATTTGCAATAAGCAGATTTCTGATCTGAGGCCAAATTACGGTATTCATACAATTACGGTTTACGGTTTCAATACAATTTAAATGGAAATTTCGATCGATATCGAATGCCGTAATTTGCCCCCTGATCTGGTAATATGACCCAAAAGTGTGCCAGACAGGGCCCTACAGCAGCGTTAAATTGGCAGGTCAGGAAACTTGCCTGGTCTATTGGAGGTGCGCAGTTTTCAATGCAAATATTGTGATGTACCTTAAGCATTTATTTATTTATTTATTATAAATTTCAAATTTACCCCCTTATTCATAAAAATTATGAGAGGCTTATAAGAGTGTAATAGAGCAAATTTCATATGAAATTTGATTTTATTACTCCCACAATTTTTATGCATAAGGGGCGTTGGAGTTTTCATTATTCGGCTTATTTAAAGTGTGTCTATTCTTTTACTCAATTTGTTTATGTCTGTTTAATTACTTCTTTGAAAATTTCTTCATTTAAACACAACATGTCAGTCTTAACTTATTTTGAAAACTAAAACTTAAAAGAGAAAATTAAAACAATTATCTAGTTAGAAAAAGCTTAAGTTTAATTAACTTGACTCAAAAGTGTCTACTCCCTACAGCGCACTAAAAATTTGTTGTAAATTGGCATAAACACTTTTTGCAAATTAAAATCCTGTCTTATTTTCTATAAATTAACTTTAGAATAAGCAAATATGTAATTAATTTTATAACTAAAATGAAAATATAATTTTTCAATAACTTAAAAATTGTTTCTTTTTTCAAGTTGAAAAATTACTTTTTCACTGGGGGCAGTGTGTCGTCCACATAATGGGTGTGTTTGTGTTTTAGGGTTAAAAAACAAAATGAGTTTTTATTTTTAAGAAAAACACAAAAATATACAAACTTATCAATAAAGTAAAAAAAAAAAAATTTAACTAGCTACAAATACAAAAATATATAATTAAACAAAAGCATTTACGAAAACGTTCAGCATCAGCTTCAAAAACTAGTCAATTCTAAAAGCATGTCAAAATGTTGTATCCTTACGGACTACAGAGTGCAATTTTTTTTGTCAAAGGGGTACCTCTTGCTAAAATCAGTGATTTTCGAAATGCATATTTTTTTCGAAAAAATTGCCTTTTCTAACAAAATCATGTTAGAAGGAGTTTCTGGAGAATAGAAACCGCGTTTGCTTTTTAAAAATTGATAATACGCATCGATTTAGAGAAAAAAATATTTTTTCACTTTTTTTGGCAAAGGGGTAACTCTTGCTAAAATCAGTGATTTTCGAAATGTATATTTTTTTCGAAAAAATTGCCATTTCTAACAAAATCATGTTAGAAGGAGTTTCTGGAGAATGGAAACCGCGTTTGCTTTTTAAAAATTAATAATTCGCATCGATTTAGAGAAAAAAATATTTTTTCACTTTTTTTGGCAAAGGGGTAACTCTTGCTAAAATCAGTGATTTTCGAAATGCATATTTTTTTCGAAAAAATTGCCATTTCTAACAAAATCATGTTAGAAGGAGTTTCTGGAGAATGGAAACCGCGTTTGCTTTTTAAAAATTAATAATTCGCATCGATTTAGAGAAAAAAATATTTTTTCACTTTTTTTGGCAAAGGGGTAACTCTTGCTAAAATCAGTGATTTTCGAAATGCATATTTTTTTCGAAAAAATTGCCATTTCTAACAAAATCATGTTAGAAGGAGATTCTGGAGAATGGAAACCGCGTTTGCTTTTTAAAAATTGATAATACGCATCCATTTAGAGAAAAAAATATTTTTTCACTTTTTTTGGCAAAGGGGTAACTCTTGCTAAAATCAGTGATTTTCGAAATGCATATTTTTTTCGAAAAAATTGCCATTTCTAACAAAATCATGTTAGAAGGAGTTTCTGGAGAATGGAAACCGCGTTTGCTTTTTAAAAATTAATAATTCGCATCGATTTAGAGAAAAAAATATTTTTTCACTTTTTTTGGCAAAGGGGTAACTCTTGCTAAAATCAGTGATTTTCGAAATGCATATTTTTTTCGAAAAAATTGCCATTTCTAACAAAATCATGTTAGAAGGAGTTTCTGGAGAATGGAAACCGCGTTTGCTTTTTAAAAATTGATAATACGCATCCATTTAGAGAAAAAAATATTTTTTCACTTTTTTTGGCAAAGGGGTAACTCTTGCTAAAATCAGTGATTTTCGAAATGCATATTTTTTTTCGAAAAAATTGTTATTTCTAACAAAATCATGTTGCGAGGAGTTTCTGAAGAATAGAAACCGCGTTTGCTCTTTAAAAATTAATAATCCGCATCGATTTAGAGAAAAAAATATTTTTTCACTTTTTTTGGCAAAGGGGTAACTCTTGCTAAAATCAGTGATTTTCGAAATGCATATTTTTTTCGAAAAAATTGCCATTTCTAACAAAATCATGTTAGAAGGAGTTTCTGGAGAATAGAAACCGCATTTGCTTTTTAAAAATTGATAATTCGCATCGATTTAGAGAAAAAAATATTTTTTCACTTTTTTTGGCAAAGGGGTAACTCTTGCTAAAATCAGTGATTTTCGAAATGCATATTTTTTTCGAAAAAATTGCCATTTCTAACAAAATCATGTTAGAAGGAGTTTCTGGAGAATAGAAACCGCGTTTGCTTTTTAAAAATTGATAATACCCATCGATTTAGAGAAAAAAATATTTGTTCACTTTTTTTGGCAAAGGGGTAACTCTTGCTAAAATCAGTGATTTTCGAAATGCATATTTTTTTCGAAAAAATTGCCATTTCTAACAAAATCATGTTAGAAGGAGTTTCTGGAGAATAGAAACCGCGTTTGCTTTTTAAAAATTGATAATACGCATCGATTTGGAGAAAAAAATATTTTTTCACTTTTTTTGGCAAAGGGGTAACTCTTGCTAAAATCAGTGATTTTCGAAATGCATATTTTTTTCGAAAAAATTGCCATTTCTAACAAAATCATGTTATATGGAGTTTCTGGAGAATAGAAACCGCGTTTGCTTTTTAAAAATTGATAATACGCATCGATTTGGAGAAAAAAATATTTTTTCACTTTTTTTGGCAAAGGGGTAACTCTTGCTAAAATCAGTGATTTTCGAAATGCATATTTTTTTCGAAAAAATTGCCATTTCTAACAAAATCATGTTAGAAGGAGTGTCTGGAGAATAGAAACCGCGTTTACTTTTTAAAAATTGATAATACGCATCGATTTAGAGAAAAAAATATTTTTTCACTTTTTTTGGCAAAGGGGTAACTCTTGCTAAAATCAGTGATTTTCGAAATGCATATTTTTTTCGAAAAAATTGCCATTTCTAACAAAATCATGTTATATGGAGTTTCTGGAGAATAGAAACCGCGTTTGCTTTTTAAAAATTGATAATACGCATCGATTTGGAGAAAAAAATATTTTTTCACTTTTTTTGGCAAAGGGGTAACTCTTGCTAAAATCAGTGATTTTCGAAATGCATATTTTTTTCGAAAAAATTGCCATTTCTAACAAAATCATGTTAGAAGGAGTTTCTGGAGAATAGAAACCGCGTTTGCTTTTTAAAAATTGATAATACGCATCGATTTGGAGAAAAAAATATTTTTTCACTTTTTTTGGCAAAGGGGTAACTCTTGCTAAAATCAGTGACTTTCGAAATGCATATTTTTTTCGAAAAAATTGCCATTTCTAACAAAATCATGTTAGAAGGAGTTTCTGGAGAATAGAAACCGCGTTTGCTTTTTAAAAATTGATAATACGCATCCATTTAGAGAAAAAAATATTTTTTCACTTTTTTTGGCAAAGGGGTAACTCTTGCTAAAATCAGTGATATTCGAAATGCATATTTTTTTCGAAAAAATTGCCATTTCTAACAAAATCATGTTAGAAGGAGTTTCTGGAGAATAGAAACCGCGTTTGCTTTTTAAAAATTGATAATACGCATCGATTTGGAGAAAAAAATATTTTTTCACTTTTTTTGGCAAAGGGGTAACTCTTGCTAAAATCAGTGACTTTCGAAATGCATATTTTTTTCGAAAAAATTGCCATTTCTAACAAAATCATGTTAGAAGGAGTTTCTGGAGAATAGAAACCGCGTTTGCTTTTTAAAAATTGATAATACGCATCGATTTGGAGAAAAAAATATTTTTTCACTTTTTTTGGCAAAGGGGTAACTCTTGCTAAAATCAGTGACTTTCGAAATGCATATTTTTTTCGAAAAAATTGCCATTTCTAACAAAATCATGTTAGAAGGAGTTTCTGGAGAATAGAAACCGCGTTTGCTTTTTAAAAATTGATAATACGCATCGATTTGGAGAAAAAAATATTTTTTCACTTTTTTTGGCAAAGGGGTAACTCTTGCTAAAATCAGTGATTTTCGAAATGCATATTTTTTTCGAAAAAATTGCCATTTCTAACAAAATCATGTTAGAAGGAGTTTCTGGAGAATAGAAACCGCGTTTGCTTTTTAAAAATTGATAATACGCATCGATTTGGAGAAAAAAATATTTTTTCACTTTTTTTGGCAAAGGGGTAACTCTTGCTAAAATCAGTGACTTTCGAAATGCATATTTTTTTCGAAAAAATTGCCATTTCTAACAAAATCATGTTAGAAGGAGTTTCTGGAGAATAGAAACCGCGTTTGCTTTTTAAAAATTGATAATACGCATCGATTTGGAGAAAAAAATATTTTTTCACTTTTTTTGGCAAAGGGGTAACTCTTGCTAAAATCAGTGACTTTCGAAATGCATATTTTTTTCGAAAAAATTGCCATTTCTAACAAAATCATGTTAGAAGGAGTTTCTGGAGAATAGAAACCGCGTTTGCTTTTTAAAAATTGATAATACGCATCGATTTGGAGAAAAAAATATTTTTTCACTTTTTTTGGCAAAGGGGTAACTCTTGCTAAAATCAGTGACTTTCGAAATGCATATTTTTTTCGAAAAAATTGCCATTTCTAACAAAATCATGTTAGAAGGAGTTTCTGGAGAATAGAAACCGCGTTTGCTTTTTAAAAATTGATAATACGCATCGATTTGGAGAAAAAAATATTTTTTCACTTTTTTTGGCAAAGGGGTAACTCTTGCTAAAATCAGTGATTTTCGAAATGCATATTTTTTTCGAAAAAATTGCCATTTCTAACAAAATCATGTTAGAAGGAGTTTCTGGAAAACAGAAACCGCGTTTGCTTTTTAAAAATTGATAATACGCATCGATTTAGAGAAAAAAATATTTTTTCACTTTTTTTGGCAAAGGGGTAACTCTTGCTAAAATCAGTGATTTTCGAAATGCATATTTTTTTCGAAAAAATTGCCATTTCTAACAAAATCATGTTAGAAGGAGTTTCTGGAGAATAGAAACCGCGTTTGCTTTTTAAAAATTGATAATACGCATCGATTTGGAGAAAAAAATATTTTTTCACTTTTTTTGGCAAAGGGGTAACTCTTGCTAAAATCAGTGACTTTCGAAATGCATATTTTTTTCGAAAAAATTGCCATTTCTAACAAAATCATGTTAGAAGGAGTTTCTGGAGAATAGAAACCGCGTTTGCTTTTTAAAAATTGATAATACGCATCGATTTGGAGAAAAAAATATTTTTTCACTTTTTTTGGAAAAGGGGTAACTCTTGCTAAAATCAGTGATTTTCGAAATGCATATTTTTTTCGAAAAAATTGCCATTTCTAACAAAATCATGTTAGAAGGAGTTTCTGGAGAATAGAAACCGCGTTTGCTTTTTAAAAATTGATAATACGCATCGATTTAGAGAAAAAAATATTTTTTCACTTTTTTTGGCAAAGGGGTAACTCTTGCTAAAATCAGTGATTTTCGAAATGCATATTTTTTTCGAAAAAATTGCCATTTCTAACAAAATCACGTTAGAAGGAGTTTCTGGAGAATAGAAACCGCGTTTGCTTTTTAAAAATTGATAATACGCATCGATTTGGAGAAAAAAAAATTTTTTCACTTTTTTTGGCAAAGGGGTAACTCTTGCTAAAATCAGTGATTTTCGAAATGCATATTTTTTTCGAAAAAATTGCCATTTCTAACAAAATCATGTTAGAAGGAGTTTCTGGAGAATAGAAACCGCGTTTGCTTTTTAAAAATTGATAATACGCATCGATTTAGAGAAAAAAATATTTTTTCACTTTTTTTGGCAAAGGGGTAACTCTTGCTAAAATCAGTGATTTTCGAAATGCATATTTTTTTCGAAAAAATTGCCATTTCTAACAAAATCATGTTAGAAGGAGTTTCTGGAGAATAGAAACCGCGTTTGCTTTTTAAAAATTGATAATACGCATCGATTTGGAGAAAAAAATATTTTTTCACTTTTTTTGGCAAAGGGGTAACTCTTGCTAAAATCAGTGATTTTCGAAATGCATATTTTTTTCGAAAAAATTGCCATTTCTAACAAAATCATGTTAGAAGGAGTTTCTGGAGAATAGAAACCGCGTTTGCTTTTTAAAAATTGATAATACGCATCGATTTGGAGAAAAAAAATATTTTTTCACTTTTTTTGGCAAAGGGGTAACTCTTGCTAAAATCAGTGATTTTCGAAATGCATATTTTTTTCGAAAAAATTGCCATTTCTAACAAAATCATGTTAGAAGGAGTTTCTGGAGAATAGAAACCGCGTTTGCTTTTTAAAAATTGATAATACGCATCGATTTGGAGAAAAAAATATTTTTTCACTTTTTTTGGCAAAGGGGTAACTCTTGCTAAAATCAGTGATTTTCGAAATGCATATTTTTTTCGAAAAAATTGCCATTTCTAACAAAATCATGTTAGAAGGAGTTTCTGGAAAACAGAAACCGCGTTTGCTTTTTAAAAATTGATAATACGCATCGATTTGGAGAAAAAAATATTTTTTCACTTTTTTTGGCAAAGGGGTAACTCTTGCTAAAATCAGTGATTTTCGAAATGCATATTTTTTTCGAAACAATTGCCATTTCTAACAAAATCATGTTAGAAGGAGTTTCTGGAAAACAGAAACCGCGTTTGCTTTTTAAAAATTGATAATACGCATCGATTTGGAGAAAAAAATATTTTTTCACTTTTTTTGGCAAAGGGGTAACTCTTGCTAAAATCAGTGATTTTCGAAATGCATATTTTTTCGAAAAAATTGCCATTTCTAACAAAATCATGTTAGAAGGAGTTTCTGGAGAATAGAAACCGCGTTTGCTTTTTAAAAATTGATAATACGCATCGATTTGGAGAAAAAAATATTTTTTCACTTTTTTTGGCAAAGGGGTAACTCTTGCTAAAATCAGTGATTTTCGAAATGCATATTTTTTTCGAAAAAATTGCCATTTCTAACAAAATCATGTTATAAGGAGTTTCTGGAGAATAGAAACCGCGTTTGCTTTTTAAAAATTGATAGTACGCATGGATTTGGAGAAAAAAATATTTTTTCACTTTTTTTGGCAAAGGGGTAACTCTTGCTAAAATCAGTGATTTTCGAAATGCATATTTTTTTCGAAAAAATTGCCATTTCTAACAAAATCATGTTATAAGGAGTTTCTGGAGAATAGAAACCGCGTTTGCTTTTTAAAAATTAATAATACGCATCGATTTGGAGAAAAAAATATTTTTTCACTTTTTTTGGCAAAGGGGTAACTCTTGCTAAAATCAGTGATTTTCGATATGCATATTTTTTTCGAAAAAATTGCCATTTCTAACAAAATCATGTTAGAAGGAGTTTCTGGAGAATAGAAACCGCGTTTGCTTTTTAAAAATTAATAATTCGCATCGATTTAGAGAAAAAAATATTTTTTCACTTTTTTTGGCAAAGGGGTAACTCTTGTTAAAATCAGTGATTTTCGAAATGCATATTTTTTTCGAAAAAATTGCCATTTCTAACAAAATCATGTTAGAAGGAGTTTCTGGAGAATAGAAACCGCGTTTGCTTTTTAAAAATTGATAATACGCATCGATTTAGAGAAAAAAATATTTTTTCACTTTTTTTGGCAAAGGGGTACCTCTTGCTAAAATCAGTGATTTTCGATATGCATATTTTTTTCGAAAAAATTGCCATTTCTAACAAAATCACGTTAGAAGGAGTTTCTGGAGAATAGAAACCGCGTTTGCTTTTTAAAAATTGATAATACGCATCGATTTAGAGAAAAAAATATTTTTTCACTTTTTTTGGCAAAGGGGTAACTCTTGTTAAAATCAGTGATTTTCGAAATGCATATTTTTTTCGAAAAAATTGCCATTTCTAACAAAATCATGTTAGAAGGAGTTTCTGGAGAATAGAAACCGCGTTTGCTTTTTAAAAATTGATAATACGCATCGATTTAGAGAAAAAAATATTTTTTCACTTTTTTTGGCAAAGGGGTACCTCTTGCTAAAATCAGTGATTTTCGATATGCATATTTTTTTCGAAAAAATTGCCATTTCTAACAAAATCACGTTAGAAGGAGTTTCTGGAGAATAGAAACCGCGTTTGCTTTTTAAAAATTGATAATACGCATCGATTTGGAGAAAAAAATATTTTTTCACTTTTTTTGGCAAAGGGGTAACTCTTGCTAAAATCAGTGATTTTCGAAATGCATATTTTTTCGAAAAAATTGCCATTTCTAACAAAATCATGTTAGAAGGAGTTTCTGGAGAATAGAAACCGCGTTTGCTTTTTAAAAATTGATAATACGCATCGATTTGGAGAAAAAAATATTTTTTCACTTTTTTTGGCAAAGGGGTAACTCTTGCTAAAATCAGTGATTTTCGAAATGCATATTTTTTTCGAAAAAATTGCCATTTCTAACAAAATCATGTTAGAAGGAGTTTCTGGAGAATAGAAACCGCGTTTGCTTTTTAAAAATTGATAATACGCATCGATTTAGAGAAAAAAATATTTTTTCACTTTTTTTGGCAAAGGGGTAATTCTTGCTAAAATCAGTGATTTTCGAAATGCATATTTTTTTTTGAAAAAATTGCCATTTCTAACAAAATCAAGTTAGAAGGAGTTTCTGGAGAATAGAAACCGCGTTTGCTTTTTAAAAATTGATAATACGCATCGATTTGGAGAAAAAAATATTTTTTCACTTTTTTTGGCAAAGGGGTAACTCTTGCTAAAATCAGTGATTTTCGAAATGCATATTTTTTTCGAAAAAATTGCCATTTCTAACAAAATCATGTTAGAAGGAGTTTCTGGAGAATAGAAACCGCGTTTGCTTTTTAAAAATTGATAATACGCATCGATTTGGAGAAAAAAATATTTTTTCACTTTTTTTGGCAAAGGGGTAACTCTTGCTAAAATCAGTGATTTTCGAAATGCATATTTTTTTCGAAAAAATTGCCATTTCTAACAAAATCATGTTAGAAGGAGTTTCTGGAGAATAGAAACCGCGTTTGCTTTTTAAAAATTGATAATACGCATCGATTTGGAGAAAAAAATATTTTTTCACTTTTTTTGGCAAAGGGGTAACTCTTGCTAAAATCAGTGATTTTCGAAATGCATATTTTTTTTCGAAAAAATTGCCATTTCTAACAAAATCATGTTAGAAGGAGTTTCTGGAGAATAGAAACCGCGTTTGCTTTTTAAAAATTGATAATACGCATCGATTTAGAGAAAAAAATATTTTTTCACTTTTTTTGGCAAAGGGGTAACTCTTGCTAAAATCAGTGATTTTCGAAATGCATATTTTTTTCGAAAAAATTGCCATTTCTAACAAAATCATGTTAGAAGGAGTTTCTGGAGAATAGAAACCGCGTTTGCTTTTTAAAAATTGATAATACGCATCGATTTAGAGAAAAAAATATTTTTTCACTTTTTTTGGCAAAGGGGTAACTCTTGCTAAAATCAGTGATTTTCGAAATGCATATTTTTTTCGAAAAAATTGCCATTTCTAACAAAATCATGTTAGAAGGAGTTTCTGGAGAATAGAAACCGCGTTTGCTTTTTAAAAATTGATAATACGCATCGATTTAGAGAAAAAAATATTTTTTCATTTTTTTTGGCAAAGGGGTAACTCTTGCTAAAATCAGTGATTTTCGAAATGCATATTTTTTTCGAAAAAATTGCCATTTCTAACAAAATCATGTTAGAAGGAGTTTCTGGAGAATAGAAACCGCGTTTGCTTTTTAAAAATTGATAATACGCATCGATTTAGAGAAAAAAATATTTTTTCACTTTTTTTGGCAAAGGGGTAACTCTTGCTAAAATCAGTGATTTTCGAAATGCATATTTTTTTTGAAAAAATTGCCATTTCTAACAAAATCATGTTAGAAGGAGTTTCTGGAGAATAGAAACCGCGTTTGCTTTTTAAAAATTGATAATACGCATCGATTTAGAGAAAAAAATATTTTTTCACTTTTTTTGGCAAAGGGGTAACTCTTGCTAAAATATGTGATTTTCGAAATGCATATTTTTTTCGAAAAAATTGCCATTTCTAACAAAATCACGTTAGAAGGAGTTTCTGGAGAATAGAAACCGCGTTTGCTTTTTAAAAATTGATAATACGCATCGATTTGGAGAAAAAAATATTTTTTCACTTTTTTTGGCAAAGGGGTAACTCTTGCTAAAATCAGTGATTTTCGAAATGCATATTTTTTCGAAAAAATTGCCATTTCTAGCAAAATCATGTTAGAAGGAGTTTCTGGAGAATAGAAACCGCGTTTGCTTTTTAAAAATTGATAATACGCATCGATTTGGAGAAAAAAATATTTTTTCACTTTTTTTGGCAAAGGGGTAACTCTTGCTAAAATCAGTGATTTTCGAAATGCATATTTTTTCGAAAAAATTGCCATTTCTAACAAAATCATGTTAGAAGGAGTTTCTGGAGAATAGAAACCGCGTTTGCTTTTTAAAAATTGATAATACGCATCGATTTGGAGAAAAAAATATTTTTTCACTTTTTTTGGCAAAGGGGTAACTCTTGCTAAAATCAGTGATTTTCGAAATGCATATTTTTTTTCGAAACAATTGCCATTTCTAACAAAATCATGTTAGAAGGAGTTTCTGGAGAATAGAAACCGCGTTTGCTTTTTAAAAATTGATAATACGCATCGAATTGGAGAAAAAAATATTTTTTCACTTTTTTTGGCAAAGGGGTAACTCTTGCTAAAATCAGTGATTTTCGAAATGCATATTTTTTTCGAAAAAATTGCCATTTCTAACAAAATCATGTTAGAAGGAGTTTCTGGAGAATAGAAACCGCGTTTGCTTTTTAAAAATTGATAATACGCATCGATTTGGAGAAAAAAATATTTTTTCACTTTTTTTGGCAAAGGGGTAACTCTTGCTAAAATCAGTGATTTTCGAAATGCATATTTTTTTCGAAAAAATTGCCATTTCTAACAAAATCATGTTAGAAGGAGTTTCTGGAGAATAGAAACCGCGTTTGCTTTTTAAAAATTGATAATACGCATCGATTTAGAGAAAAAAATATTTTTTCACTTTTTTTGGCAAAGGGGTAACTCTTGCTAAAATCAGTGATTTTCGAAATGCATATTTTTTTCGAAAAAATTGCCATTTCTAACAAAATCACGTTAGAAGGAGTTTCTGGAGAATAGAAACCGCGTTTGCTTTTTAAAAATTGATAATACGCATCGATTTGGAGAAAAAAATATTTTTTCACTTTTTTTGGCAAAGGGGTAACTCTTGCTAAAATCAGTGATTTTCGAAATGCATATTTTTTCGAAAAAATTGCCATTTCTAGCAAAATCATGTTAGAAGGAGTTTCTGGAGAATAGAAACCGCGTTTGCTTTTTAAAAATTGATAATACGCATCGATTTGGAGAAAAAAATATTTTTTCACTTTTTTTGGCAAAGGGGTAACTCTTGCTAAAATCAGTGATTTTCGAAATGCATATTTTTTCGAAAAAATTGCCATTTCTAACAAAATCATGTTAGAAGGAGTTTCTGGAGAATAGAAACCGCGTTTGCTTTTTAAAAATTGATAATACGCATCGATTTGGAGAAAAAAATATTTTTTCACTTTTTTTGGCAAAGGGGTAACTCTTGCTAAAATCAGTGATTTTCGAAATGCATATTTTTTTCGAAAAAATTGCCATTTCTAACAAAATCATGTTAGAAGGAGTTTCTGGAGAATAGAAACCGCGTTTGCTTTTTAAAAATTGATAATACGCATCGATTTAGAGAAAAAAATATTTTTTCACTTTTTTTGGCAAAGGGGTAACTCTTGCTAAAATCAGTGATTTTCGAAATGCATATTTTTTTCGAAAAAATTGCCATTTCTAACAAAATCACGTTAGAAGGAGTTTCTGGAGAATAGAAACCGCGTTTGCTTTTTAAAAATTGATAATACGCATCGATTTGGAGAAAAAAATATTTTTTCACTTTTTTTGGCAAAGGGGTAACTCTTGCTAAAATCAGTGATTTTCGAAATGCATATTTTTTCGAAAAAATTGCCATTTCTAGCAAAATCATGTTAGAAGGAGTTTCTGGAGAATAGAAACCGCGTTTGCTTTTTAAAAATTGATAATACGCATCGATTTGGAGAAAAAAATATTTTTTCACTTTTTTTGGCAAAGGGGTAACTCTTGCTAAAATCAGTGATTTTCGAAATGCATATTTTTTCGAAAAAATTGCCATTTCTAACAAAATCATGTTAGAAGGAGTTTCTGGAGAATAGAAACCGCGTTTGCTTTTTAAAAATTGATAATACGCATCGATTTGGAGAAAAAAATATTTTTTCACTTTTTTTGGCAAAGGGGTAACTCTTGCTAAAATCAGTGATTTTCGAAATGCATATTTTTTTCGAAAAAATTGCCATTTCTAACAAAATCATGTTAGAAGGAGTTTCTGGAGAATAGAAACCGCGTTTGCTTTTTAAAAATTGATAATACGCATCGATTTAGAGAAAAAAATATTTTTTCACTTTTTTTGGCAAAGGGGTAACTCTTGCTAAAATCAGTGATTTTCGAAATGCATATTTTTTTCGAAAAAATTGCCATTTCTAACAAAATCATGTTATAAGGAGTTTCTGGAGAATAGAAACCGCGTTTGCTTTTTAAAAATTGATAATACGCATCGATTTGGAGAAAAAAATATTTTTTCACTTTTTTTGGCAAAGGGGTAACTCTTGCTAAAATCAGTGATTTTCGAAATGCATATTTTTTTCGAAAAAATTGCCATTTCTAACAAAATCATGTTAGAAGGAGTTTCTGGAAAACAGAAACCGCGTTTGCTTTTTAAAAATTGATAATACGCATCGATTTGGAGAAAAAAATATTTTTTCACTTTTTTTGGCAAAGGGGTAACTCTTGCTAAAATCAGTGATTTTCGAAATGCATATTTTTTTCGAAACAATTGCCATTTCTAACAAAATCATGTTAGAAGGAGTTTCTGGAAAACAGAAACCGCGTTTGCTTTTTAAAAATTGATAATACGCATCGATTTGGAGAAAAAAATATTTTTTCACTTTTTTTGGCAAAGGGGTAACTCTTGCTAAAATCAGTGATTTTCGAAATGCATATTTTTTCGAAAAAATTGCCATTTCTAACAAAATCATGTTAGAAGGAGTTTCTGGAGAATAGAAACCGCGTTTGCTTTTTAAAAATTGATAATACGCATCGATTTGGAGAAAAAAATATTTTTTCACTTTTTTTGGCAAAGGGGTAACTCTTGCTAAAATCAGTGATTTTCGAAATGCATATTTTTTTCGAAAAAATTGCCATTTCTAACAAAATCATGTTATAAGGAGTTTCTGGAGAATAGAAACCGCGTTTGCTTTTTAAAAATTGATAGTACGCATGGATTTGGAGAAAAAAATATTTTTTCACTTTTTTTGGCAAAGGGGTAACTCTTGCTAAAATCAGTGATTTTCGAAATGCATATTTTTTTCGAAAAAATTGCCATTTCTAACAAAATCATGTTATAAGGAGTTTCTGGAGAATAGAAACCGCGTTTGCTTTTTAAAAATTAATAATACGCATCGATTTGGAGAAAAAAATATTTTTTCACTTTTTTTGGCAAAGGGGTAACTCTTGCTAAAATCAGTGATTTTCGATATGCATATTTTTTTCGAAAAAATTGCCATTTCTAACAAAATCATGTTAGAAGGAGTTTCTGGAGAATAGAAACCGCGTTTGCTTTTTAAAAATTAATAATTCGCATCGATTTAGAGAAAAAAATATTTTTTCACTTTTTTTGGCAAAGGGGTAACTCTTGTTAAAATCAGTGATTTTCGAAATGCATATTTTTTTCGAAAAAATTGCCATTTCTAACAAAATCATGTTAGAAGCAGTTTCTGGAGAATAGAAACCGCGTTTGCTTTTTAAAAATTGATAATACGCATCGATTTAGAGAAAAAAATATTTTCTCACTTTTTTTGGCAAAGGGGTACCTCTTGCTAAAATCAGTGATTTTCGAAATGCATATTTTTTTCGAAAAAATTGCCATTTCTAACAAAATCATGTTAGAAGGAGTTTCTGAAGAATAGAATCCGCGTTTGCTTTTTAAAAATTAATAATTCGCATCGATTTAGAGAAAAAAATATTTTTTCACTTTTTTTTGCTAAAATCAGTGATTTTCAAAATGCATATTTTTTTCGAAAAAATTGCTATTTCTAATAAAATCACGAGAGAAACTCCTTCTGAAGAAAAGAAACCGCTTTTGCTTTTAAAAATTTAAAGAAAAAGCATTTTTATTTATTTTTTGTAATTATTCTTATATTTCTTCCATATGTTTTTTTTTCTAATAAAATCGTTTTTAAGGAGTTTCAGAAGTATAGAACGTTTTTTTAATTTTTAAAATTTTATATTTTTTTAGGAAAGTGGAAAAGAAGAGCTCTAAAATGGTTAGTGCTTTTGGGCATCCGTGTTTGAAAATGTATTGGGCAATCGATAACGAGTTTCAGCTTTGCTTCAGAAACGCTTCGGTGTTGGATCACAGCAACCAGTTCCAGAACTTGTTCTATCTGACAGATGGTAGTAAAAGCAGGAATACGTTTCATTATAACTTTCCTGATGTTTATTTTATTTTTGTCTCATTTTATTGTAACAAGATGAATTTTAGTTTTATTTGTTTTAGGTTGTTTATGTAAACATTTGCATCGTTTGATTTATTATAAAAAAAATTATTTTAAGTGTGAACAATACTGAAATAAATAAAAACTTAAATATATAAAAAAGAAGACTGGCATTTTTTCTTTATTGATATGGAAATAGTCAAAAAACAGGTTTAGAGCATTTCATATTTTTTAATGGAGTATTTATTGTTATTGGTAGCAGACTTTTTCCTTTTTAAAAATTAATACTATTGCATGCATTTGCCTCTTGCCAAAATCACTCATTTTCAATATGCAAATTTTTTCCAAAAAAATTTCCTTTTCTAATAAAATCGTGTTGTAAGGAGTTTCTGGAGAATAGAAACCTTTTTTCCTTTTCAAAAAATTAGAATTTGCAAGCATTTGGAGAAATTTTTTTTTTTTAATTTCTATTGCCGAAATCAGTTATTTTCAATATGCAAATTTCTTCCAAAAAAATTTCCTTTTGTAATAAAATCGTGTTGTAAGGAGTTTCTGGAGAACAGAAACCTGTTTTCCTTTTCAAAAATAAGAAGTTGCAAGCATTTGGAGAAACAATTTTTTTCATTTTTTTTTTTTTGGCAAAGGGGTACCTCTTGCCAAAATCAGTTATTTTCAAGATGCATATTTTATATCAAATATCAAATGCTACAGGCTGAAAGATTTTAAGGTTCGAGATATAAAAAAAACCGATTTGTGTGAGAAGCAGAAGCCTACAAGGAAGCCACAGTGAAATAAATATAAAGTGGCAGTACTACGGCAACAAATACAAGATTACAACAAATAAGGGGAATTGTTGTTTGTGTAAGGTCGTGGCCCACGTCAACAATTGTAGCAACAAAAGGCGTGGTGGTGCCGCACACATGCACAATTACTAACGAGGAATAAGTGTTGAAATAAATTTAATTTTATGTACAATTATTTTTATTTGTCAGTCGATTTTTATAAGAATCTGCTTTATAAAATGTAGACTTATAAATTTGTTTATAAGTTGCCTTAATGTTATTAACAACTTAACTATTTTGACATATTTTAATTGAAAGTTTTTAAAATAATAATTTAAAAAAATGTGGAGAGTGAATTAAAATAACTCGATTTAATAAAAAGGGGTTGAGAGTTTAAAATTGTTTCTTTTTTTTAATATTTATTTTTAGTTTTCGTTTAGTTTCATTTTGTTGTTTTATAAAAAATTTTTTATAGGAAATCAGTCTGTATACAAAACGAAACGAATGGTTGATTATTAATAGTAAATTAATATCATTTTTAATATTAAATGTAAGTGTTTATGTAAACATTTGTTTAATTATTTTATTTTATTTTTAGTACATATAAAGGTTAATGTTGTTGTTTGTTGTTGTTGTGGTTGCTGTTTTGTATTGTATGATGCATTTAAGTAGGTTTTCTGGCTTTTTTGTTTAAAAGTAAAAGGAAAATATTTATTACATATAATAACTTTAATAATAATAGTAGCAGCATAAAATTGTTGTTGTTGTTGTTGTTGGTTTTTTAATATATAAAATACTAAATAGAAGCCGAATCCTAAAATATATATATTTTTTACTAATACGTATAGTTAATTGTTGTTATTATTGTTTAATTTTTGTTGTTGTTTTGTTTTTGTAAGTGTTACAACTAAAATTCTTTGAATTTATGACTTTTGTGCGCACAACTTTGCCTCTGTTGCGTAAAACAACTCACAAAATTGTACAACTTATAAATTCAGTGATAAAAAATAAAATAAAACAAAATGTGTATGACAAGCGAAAAACAAAAAAATTAATTACAGCTAAAAAGTATTAAATTAATTTAAGCGAAAATGTGTTGTGTTTTGTGATTGTGGTTACAAATTAGAATTATTTTAAGCTTTTATTAATTAATATTTATGATTTGTTTTTTTTTAACAAAACACAACACTTTTAAAAAGCGCATAATGTTTGTTTGCAGTTTCCTTTAATTATTATCAATTAATTAATGTTTTTTTTTTTAAATTATTTATTTTATATTTTTGGGAGGAAAAAAAGACTCTAGTTAAGCAAATTGTTTAAAAATACTTCAAATATTGGAAATAGCTCAAAAAAAAAGAAAAAGAACATACAAAGTATTTGCAGTTGTTGTAGTTTCTTTTTCGTTTCATCTACTTATTTTTCTTATAATTTTTACATAAATTTCTGTTTACAATAATTTTATAATTATATATATTTTTAATATATAAAGTGTTGGTTTACATACGTGTAGGCAATTTGTTTTACTTGTTTCATTATATTTTAAAAGATAATTATTTTTAATATTTTAGCTTTATTATGATGTATTTTTTGTTTTTGTTTTAAAGAATTTGAGGTAAATTTGGCAAATTAATGTTAAAAAAATAAACGACTTATATTATTAAATATAAAATTCACAGTAATGCATTTGAAAAAACATCGGACAGCATTCAAACTATAATTTCTTAATTAATTTCTTTAAATAAACTTTTCTAAACAACTAAAACTGTTATGAAAATAGATGTTGTTAAATAAATTAGCTAAATTATGTTAAATTCAAACAGTTTTATAACGCCATTCATTAGCGCGCTCTAAAACTGTTTAAATAAACGGAAATTAAATATTTAAAAAAGTTTTCAAACAAAACAAGAGGTTACAAATAGGCGCTCGTGTTATCAGTTCCAAGTGAATTCGTGCGTTACAACTTATTAATTAAATGCTATTTTAATTATAGCAATTATTTTTGCAAAATACCAGGTGCACAGCACTTATAAGAAATCTAGTTAGCAAAAAAATGAATGCCTCTTTAAAAATCACCCCGATAAAATGGATGGGTAAAACCAAATTTTTGCTTTACTTTTTTTTTAAGTGTAAAAATATTCTGTATTCCAAATCTCTCTTTAGAACAATTTCAAACTTTAATATTCTACAGCCATTGCAGGAAAATGTTGTAGTACATCTGCCATGATAAATATTTGTATAAAAATACTTTCCAAAATATCGGGGCACAGATGCCGACAGGTGACTGAGATCAATATGTCGGCGATGTTGTTAATCCATAAAAACGGAAAATCGCTCTTAAGAACTGTAAATTTGAGATGTTGAAATTAACTAGTGTGAATGAGACGCAAAACTCTACAAAGAGAGCAAAAGATCAGTGCTCCGGCTGCAATTAAAAAATAATTGCCCCAAGAGGCTTGATGTTGACTGCCATGATAAATATGTTCTTTTAAACAGCAGGTCAAGGACAGTACGGTACAGTACAGTACAGTGGACGTCCGACTACAAATGCCGCAGTGTTGTCAACTACTTAATTATTTAGAATATGTAACTCTAACAATTTTTTAAACACTGTTTTTCTTACATTCGCGTATAAGAAAATACACCCAAATGGTGAAATCGGCAAAATTTTTCATAAACGGTGGACTATGTAATAGATTTAGTTCTATGGGGTCCGCAATCTAACGTTTTTTTTGTTCAACTAGTGCTTATTTCGTGAATGGTAACACTTAGCTCATGTCAGATTTGACAGATAATTAGTTGTATCCTTCCGCTGAACGAATATGGTTGACCATCCAATGCGTTTTCGTTTCGCTAAGTGGGCCTGCGATCGACTTAGAGATGATGCTGATTTTGCCAAAAAAAGCATTTTTCAGATGAAGCTCATTTTGATTTTGGCAGGTATGTAAACAAGCAAAATTGTCGCATTTGGGGCACAGAAAACCCGCACGCATACATTAAAAAAAAAAAGTTATTTGGCGGACCCTATAGCAGTAAAGCCCTGGTGAACCAAATTCGACCACTTAATATTTACAGTTTAAAGGAATCTTTATGTATATGCGATTCTGATTTTATATTCTGGCTACTACAATTTAAGAAAAATTCGTTCTATAGCAAATATTAGAAAACAACAAAAATCACTTGTTCTCTTTTGTATCAGTCAAAGGAAATAGAAATAGAAAGATATTATTAAAAAAATATTTATATTGTGCACATCTACGTAAAAATACCTTTTAAATGATATATCTTTCATTAAGATTGGTAGACAATAAGGCGCCACAAGTGTACCACAAAAATATATGAGATTTCTAATAACGGCAAATGACGAACAAATGTTTCGTTTTAGTTTTTAATTATTTTTTTAACTCTTTTTAATTATTCGGCCATGTGATGGAAATCGCTTATGGCATGAAATAAAGCGTTTTCGATTTGAAGTCACAAAATTGGTGTGCTGGAGGTCGCAATCGCTCAAAATCGTTTAAAAGAAATTGGCGTTTTTCAAGTCGCATGTGATTCGACAATCGTGCGATTCATAGCACATACTTGATTATTACACTCTAATATTTTTAAGCTCAAAGTCTCTTTATTTTTATATGATAAAATATATTATTCTTCAATATTTCGTCACTGCTTTGTCTGAATTCTTCCTGACGAAATATTGAAAAATAATATATTTTAACAAAGAGACCTTAATTTTAAATATTTTGTTAAATGAATTGACTTTTTACTTTAAGAACGATTTAATTTTTCTTTAATAGTGGTTTGGTTACACCCAGTTCACATATGTACTTCAACTTTTACTCAACTCAACTATTGAATTATCGGTGAACAGGAGAAAGAAGTTTTCAAATTAGAAATGTTTCTTTTTCTTTCTGTTTCAATCCGGTGCGGAGTTGTGGTACAGAGCTGCTGGCCTATTTCATATTATGAAAAGAAGTCTTCCATAACATTTAACACAAAAACAATTTACAGAATATGTTTTTTTCTTGTTTTATGTGTAATTGTTTGAAAGAAGGACTTCTTTGTGAAATAAGCAGTTGAAATTGAATTTTTTTATGGAATAAATTTTAAATGGTCACGCTATTACACACACACACACTGCAATCAAATTCTAGCTGCTTGTAATTGTCGTTGCTCGTTGTAGTTGCGCTCTTGACATTGTGTACCAAATTTAGTTATTTACCTTTTTTTCACTCAAATAAAGTGTAGAATTTAAGTTAATGTGGATTTACTGCCTGCTTTGTCAAAAGAGTACAAATTTTCGTTCGGTTATTTATATTGAAATAAAGACAAATTTTGAGTTTTGTACTTTTTACAAAAAAGTTTTGTTCTTTTTACAAAAAACAGGCAGTTAGTTTAACTTTATCAAATTTGGTTGTCACAAACATAAAATTGTGGTGTTAGCAAAATGTTAAGTTTTTTTATATTAAAATACAGATAAATGAAAAATAAACTGAAACTATATTTATGTTTTGAAATTAAGTTTAATAGGCAAATAACAAATCCATTATTTTTCTTAAATCATCTAGCGCTGACTGCACGAATTCAGAGAATTTTACAGATTGATTTTTAAAAAAAAAAAAAATAATAATAATAATAATTTTTTTTTAACTATTGTAACCACTGTGTGCAATAATAAAGCATTTTGCGGCACTGTACATAAAATTTACTTAAAAGCTTTTATATAAGCGTATTCAAAGGAGTTTTCGAAATAAAAAAGTTGTTTAATTATTAGCCCGGTATTCATAAAATTTAAAATGAGTTTGAAATGTATTTTCATCAAATTTTTTCATACAAAATTTTCTTAAAATAGATTTCAAATACGTTTTATTTTTTATGAATATGGGGGTTAAAGTCTATTGTAATTAAATTGTTTGTTAAATGTAAATTAATAAATAATTTATTAATATGTTGACAAATTAAAAGAATTAGGTGCTCTTGTCTCGACATCTTTTTCTTATGGTAATTAACCAACTGATTTGAATTTTATATTTAAAGAAAAATATAATATTATTTTTTTATTTTTATACATAAAAATAAACAAATACTTTCGTTTTATAAGACAGTATATATGTATGTATATGTGTGTGAGTGTGTATGTAGTAGTATTTTAAGTAAAATGTATAATTTATAGTAATTGTTTTTTACATAAAAAGATTTTTTGTTTGTTTCTTTTTCTCTTAATAAAAATGTGGTAATTTTTGTGTATGTTTTTTCATTCTGCGGTACGCTTACAAATATTTTGCGTACAAGTTAAGGTTTTTTCGTTTTTTTTTTTTTTTTGTAAAATAAATTTAGTTTGTATTTACCAGTTTATTGCAATTTAAGAAATAAATTGCTTTATTTTCTGCTTTCAATTACAACAATTTTTCTTTCCACTCCCAAAAGTATGTTGCAGTTTTTTTTCTTTCTGCTGATGATGTTGCAATTTTTCTTCCGGCTGCTATTGTTGTTGCTAAAGACTAGTTGTTGTTGTTGGTTGTTTATTAAATTAAAAGGTTTTTGCGTATGTGTATGAGTGTTTGAGAGGGGGGCAGAATTCTTTCACTATTTTCTTCTTACGTTATTTCGTAGTTGTGTGTGTGTGTGTGTTTTTTTTAATTTTTGTCTATTTTTGTTTTAAATTATCGGTGGTGGAATGATTTTTATCTTTGCTAAAATTGTTTACTTTTTAAATATTATTTTCATAACGCGTTGCTTTTAGAAATGAATTTTGTTTATTATTTCTACTTGATGTTTCATAAGTATCTTCTCTCTCTCTCTCTCTCTCTTTCTCTTTTCTGCTTGGCTTAAAAATCTTCTTTGATGTAATTATGACTTTGTTCATCATGTTTGGAAATTTGTTAAAAATAACTTAAAAAATAAATCGTTGCATACTTGAAGTTGAAGTTTTTCATTGCAGAGTTTTCCGTTTGGTTGCTTGTTATTTTTTTAAAAAGTTGTCCTTTTTGTTGTAAAAATTATATTTATTTTCTTCCCAATTTAATTTTTATTTTTGTTAACAATAGCATTAAGAGTTGCTTGTTTGTTTTTTTTATTTGTTTAGTTTTCTTTCAAGTTTCAATATTTGTTGCTATTGTTGTTGTTATTAATATTTTAGGCGGCTATGGCCTCATTTTGCCGTCATTCCCATTGATGGGGCGATGGTGGCAATTCGGAAGGGTGTGCTACTGTTGAGCTACAGAAATGGAACATGGGAAATAAGAAAAGCAAAAAAAGAGTAAACAATTTTAGTGTGGTGAATATAAATAGAAAATGTTTGTTAATAAATAAATATTTACTTTTTGAATACAACAATCATATAAAAAAAAAGATATAAAAGCACAAACAACTAATTTGGAAAAAAACATATATAAATAAATAAAAAAAATTCTAAATAGTAAAAACAACTCATTTCAACATCTGAAGAAACAAAAACATTGTATTTCTAATAAGTATAATTACTTTAATCGCACTACAATAGCAGGAATTACACGAATCCTAAAACTAGGCAACATATTTTGTTTAATAGACATCTAAACTGAAGCTGTTGTTTCAGCACTTAACAACAACAACTAAAAAACGAGACTCGTGTCTAAAGGAGCATAATATTACTTCACCGATTACAGTAAAATCCAGTTATGACGAATTGTGCATTTATCAAATAATTTTCGAACTTTCGTTGTCATTCACATATTAAACGTTATTAAGAATGCATCTAAAATGATATATTTTTTCGTTTAAAAATCCTTAAAAGAATCTATTGAAATATTTCTTTTATATCAACATATTATGAGTAATAAAAATAAAATTCTTAAGACTTTGCTATACGATATGTTACAACGCGTCCAATGCAGTTCACATTAACTAGGTTTTACTGTATGTTCGAAGCTCTACATAAATATTTTACCAAGCTGTTTCTTATTTTAATGGTATTAAACACCATTTCAGTTTAAAAAACATGGGTTTTCAAAGTCGCACGTGACATTCAATATGTAAATTTTTCCAGATCAAAAATTTATGCTTATTGGCAGCTTCAGAACGATTTTAGAGAATAAATGGATAATGTCTCTTTTTAAAAATGTTTATAAAAATAAAAAAAAAATTGCAAAAGTTATTAGAAATCGTTCTGTGAAAAATATTAAATTTTTTTAAATCAGATTAGTGCTTTTTGTTTGTCATGTGGTGGTCAAATTAGATAAATTTATTATTAAGATTAGATTTTTTTTAATTCAATTGCGTCCGTATGAAAATTTAATAAAACAAAGTGTTTTGAAAAGGTTTTTATTTTTCCGTGCGATTGAAAAAAATTTTAGGATGTGAGAAAATTTTTTAATAAAAAAGTAGATTTTTATTAAAAAAAGTTTATTTTGTAGATTTGCACCTAGAATTACTGGGTGTTCCAAAAGTTGCCATGCCGTTTAAAAATGTAATAACTTTTTCGTTTATATATTTTAAAAATTGTTTTATCTTGCAGATTAAATAAATAAAACTTGAAGAATAAATATTGGCCAGAATCACAACTGCATAAAGAGTCGGAAAAATAGAATTTTTTTAAAATTAAATCAGCAACCAATTATTTTAGCGAATAGTTTCCCGGTACTCGGAAATTAATTGGTTACATTTGTCAACAGCGGGCAATTTTATTGAAGTGGTGCTCATAAGTGAACAAATTCGAGACACTGCTTGAACTCAAGTAAAACATTTGTTGCTACAGCCACAAATTTTGCAAGATGTTATGGAAAATGTTCTCAAACGAGCACCACTGTGCGAAACTGAAACGGAGCTGATTTAAGCGATATTATTTTTATACTTTGTGTAAAAAAAGGAAATAAAAATAAAAGCAAAGATATATAAATAATAATAATGAAAAATAAAAAATATAAATAATAATAAAAAAATTTAAATAAAAAAATTATTATATAAATAGAAAAAAATATATAAATAAAAAAATAAAATAAAAAAGAAATATAATTAAAAAAAATAAAATTAAAGGAAAACAATAAAATAATACCAAAAAAATTAAACAAAAAATTTATATAAAAAGCAAAAAATTATGAAATTTTTAAGCCCCTTTAGTGACTTTTGGCCCACCCTGTTTAAGTTTGCAATGAACGCCTGATTCACAAGGCCGAAAGAATTCTCAAATTTCAAAATAACACACACGGTGATACAAATACCACTGGAAAAGCTACTGGGGATTCGTTAGAAAGAACCCCTTCATGTCCCTATATTTTGTGGGGTTTCACAGTATACGGCTCTTGCATATAAAACACTTATTGTTGTTTATAGAAAACCCCTATTTTCCTGTTATCAGGACTTGATGATTTAAAACTTTAACTCTTGTTAGGTAAGAAAATAAAAACAAAAAGTTATTAAAAAGCCAATTACAAAAATGTTGTTTAAAAGTTAGTGGGGGAAAATTAAATATTTTTTAGGGGGAAAATATAAGAAAGAAAGCTATAAGGTGTAAATTAGTACTTATGGAAAATTAAATTTTATAAAAAGATCAGTTAATAGCAACTAAAAATGCCAAAGAACGATTTGTTTTTAATATATACACAATTACATATTTCTTTTATAAAACTAGTACTATTTGCTACCTTCACAAGACTTTTTCACAATTAAAAGAAAATTTTTGAAGAAAAAATATTTTACAAAACATTTCTTTTGGTTTCTAAAGCTTTTATTTGAAATTGTCTTTAAGTCAAGTCGTGTGAATGAAGCAATTAATTATATAATATAAATTATATAATATAAATTATAATTAAATTAATTATGGAAAATTTTGTTATTGTATTAGAAAAGATTAAACGTCTGTTTCTCGGATATAAAATAAAAATTTTCAATAAGAAAAAAAAAATAATAAGAAATATTCAAAACTTTTTACGCTATAAAATTTTAAAAGAAATTTTTTTATTTTATTTACAAAAACAGGCAGTAAAAGGAGTTTTGTTTTGGTTAAAATTTTTTTGGTTTTAAGCTTCTTGGAGGACAAGAGATAAAATTCTACTCAATTATCACTGCTGCTATGCCAAGTTGAAGTTGGAGGATGGTTGTTGGTGGTGGTGGATTGCAATTAATTGATGTAATTTTTTTTATTTTTATAAAATATTGGGGTTATTATTTTTGTAAACTTTGGATAACAATAAATCTAAGAGATTATTATTCAAAATATTGCTAGTATTCATTTTATCTTTTGCTAAGCACACTACGCTTAATAAATTGATTTATTTTAAATTCATATATAATATAATATATATTTATTTTAATTCTATAATCCAAAATGATAATTGGATAACTAGACAAAATAGCTAATTTGCTTTAAAAAATGGACGGTCATATGTATTAATTTAACAAAATATAAAAACAAATTATTATGAACACTTTATGTTGTATTAATGACATTTAGATATGGAAATTGTATTTATAATTGTTTTAGATATACATACATACATACAGACATATTTACATTGAGAGCATGTTATTTTATGAATATTAATTATACATAAAAAATAAATTAGTACAAAATGTAGTTTGATTGACATTTAAAAGGATAATCGAAATAGTCTAGTTTTCTTTTGTTTGTTTTTTTATTACACGAAAATGTGTATGTATATGTAAAATTGAGAGAAACTGTACACAAACCGGTTTAAAATGCATTTTAGTATTATTTAAGGACTTTTGTTTTAAATAGAACATAAATTAGGAAATTATTTACAGTTTGCTTTTAGGCTGTTATAAAGGTGGGAAATAGCTGTTATTGCTTAATGCAAGCATTTCCATCAACCCAGTTGGTCTTTGTGTATAGAAAAATAAAGAAAAAGTTGCTATCTATGGGGGTTGGACAGTTTGATACAAGGCGAAATAGTTTCATTTACCAAGTCCAAGAAAATTTTAAATCTCATAGAAAATCTAAACATATTAACATGAAAGTTATTACTAAATAAGGCACAAATCATCACCTAAAATTCAAAAGGTCGTAACTGAAAAAAAAGAACGAAGATTTCTTTTATAGATTTCGATGTCAGAGTTTTTGAAGTAACTGTCGTCGATTTAGTTTAATTTACAACGTTTTTGCGGGAAGTTGGGGACTTATTCTATTTAAACACTAATTGAGTTTGACACATAAGTATGTATGCATCATAAATTCTTTCTTCTAAATTAATCGATTAATTTAAGGTATGAATTTGTTGTCACATGAGTATGTATGTATCATAAATTTTCTGCCAAATTAATCGATTAATTTATTCGATTAATTAATTTAATCGATTAATTTATTCGATAATTTAATTTATTCGATAATTTAATTTATTCGATTAATTTATTCGATTAATTTATTCGATTATTTAATTTATTCGATTAATTAATTTAATCGATTAATGTATGCATTGAATATCGATTATTCAATGTAATTTGACAACTGTAACTAATTTTATTGTTAAACAGCAAACTACCAAAACAAGTGTTTAACAAGTCAATCGAATAATCGAGCAATCGAACAATGGATATGACCTTGAGACTAAATAGTTTTATATTTAGTTTAAATATTTATTTACAAATTTAATATATAAATGAGTAAATCGATATGATTTGATTACTTTAATATTATTGATAAATCGCAAATTCCTAAAATATGTAAATATTACATTGAAAATTTAATCGATTAATCCGAATAATTGATATGGCTTGAAGATTTTAAGCAATTTTATTGGTAAACCACAAATTCCAAATATATATATAATTTAAAAAATTTAATCGATTAATCCATGAATCGAATCCGATTAATCGCTATGACTTGACAAGTTTAAGAAATTTTATTTTAATTGATATGATTGACGACTTTAGCTAAATTATATTTTAAAATATTTGATTGGTTTTAACAAATTTGATTGGTAAATAAATTAATAACTAAATCGAATACGATTAATCGGTATAATTTAACGACTTCAGCAACGTTTTTGGTAAATTGCTAACTTAAATAAAAATATTTACTTAAGTTAAATATTTATTTAGTCCATTGATCAATGGATCGAGTTCGGTTAATCGATACGAGTTGGCGGTTTTCAGCAATTATATTGGTAAATGGCAAACTCCTAAAATACGTACTTATTTAAAAATTTCATCGATTAATCGAATCTGTTATCAAAGAGGCTGTCACAGGGCGAATACCTAAATTTAGGGTTTTGAATTTATCAACTTCAATGACAACGTCATGTAAAAGTCCCTGAACTTTATAAACATAAAATATTGTTATGGAATGATTCTTAAAATTGAGCTGCTTACAGTTTAAAAATCAATTAAGTCCTTCCTAAATATACAAGTTAATTTTTCTATCAATTTCGCATAAAATTTTGTTTGTGCTTTTAATCTTTTTTTTTTCTTCAAATGAACTATACTTTAATGAAACAGTTGTATTAAAACAATAAATATATTACAATAGTACAAACAAAACAAAAATGAAGAAACAATATTATTATAATTTTTTTTCTTTTTGTCAACAGACCTATTATTTGGCAAAAAAAAAAGATGTATATTGATGATAAAAATGGCAGAATACACGGCAAATACAGCAAAACTACTGATTGTTAAACACATACACACAACATAACATACTCGTAGCTACATACATACACCTATAAACATTTATGTATCTCTGTATACATTGTATGTATTTAAGCTTTTGTTGTTGTAATAACTCACAATGTTGCTGTAGGTGTATTTGTTGTACGGTTGATTGGTGGTTGATATACATGCATTAAAGTTACAGTTACAAATGGCACTGCTTTATATGTAACTATGTTTAAATTGTATTACAGGATGTTAATTTCCCAACAGGCTATAGGTTCAAATCTGCGAATCTGCAGTTTCGCAGATTTGAACCTATAGCCTGTTGGGAAATTAACATCCTGTAATACAATTTATATAAACAAAAGGTTCACTATTAAAATAGAAATCCATACAGTAACTATGTTTTGTTTGTTTGTTTTTTCTGTTAAATATTATATTCGTTGCATATTTTGAAGAGCTGAATATTTGCAATTGTTATTGCATAATTTAAGGCTGACAAAAAACAGTTTTTGCTAAATTCTTTTTAATACTTTTATGTCTTTTTCAGGTTTGGCTGTTAAATGCATATACATATATTTAAATCTTTATCTCTCTCTCTTTCTCTCTCTTTCTCTGTTTCTCTTTTGCGTAATTTTAATTTGTATTACTTCATTTTCGGTATTTTTCTGTTGTGGCAGATTTATGTTCGTGGTACGACTTACACTATATTTCAAATTATTGGTTGAAAGAGGGCGTTTTAGCAGCAGTGTTTGTTGTAGTAGAAATTCTAGTTTATCTCATTTTTGTTTACTGGCTTTATAGGTTTTCGTAAAATATATATAAAAATTAAAAAAAAAAGTTGTAAATTTAATTAAAACAAAATTATTAACTAATTAGAAAGTAGTTGGTTATTAGAAATTTATTTTGAGAAACATAAAGAATCTTTTGTGTGGGTGTGTGTGTGTGGTGTGTAGATATTTGAAAAGGTAGTTTTATAAATGTTAAAAAAGAATTGTTAAAAAGTTGTTTGTTTATAAAAAGAAAAATAAATTAAGAGGAAAAAGTGAAAAATACAGCAAAATTTAAAAACGACTTTACTTACCTCGCAAAACTTTTGAATGCTGCACTCTGGGGATTTATGCATAAAGGTACACGACCAGTTTGTAATTGTTCTGCTATAAATTTATGCATTTCCTCTGAAAAAATATGAAAGGAAGTAAATGAATGAGTATTAACGGTTTCTTTTTTATCAAAGAGCAATTAAATTCCAAATGGAGAAATAAAAAACAAAAAAATTTTTTTATTGGGAATATGAAGCCACCTTTCACACAAGAAACCTTTTAATTATTTACAATTTCAAAAGTTCAAATAATTTTTGCAGCTCTCAAAAAAATAAAACAACTTTTAAGAGGAATTTTATTTTATGAACAGTTTTTTAGAAATTCATTTATAAAAAGATATTTTTTCTACCAACATTTAAATGTGAAGGTTTGTGTCTTCGCTTGATTGTAACCGGAAATAGCTAAACGGATTTGGACGAAATTTGCTAGAGGGATAACACAGGACCTAGATTTTTTCAATTCGTATATATTTATTTTATATTTAAATACAGTGTACTTATTTGGGTACAAATATATGGTACTTTTAGCGGAGTACTCAGGGGAAGAAAGTAGTACTTTTGGTACTTTTTCCCTTTTTTAAAAATTTAGTATGAATTAGCGTATAGTGTGCCGTTTGGTGACAAAAAATAGAGAGAACTCTTTAAGACATAAAAATGGGATATTATTGGTACTTTTTCTGCTTTTGATAATTTTACTGTATAGTATACTTTTTGGGGTAACTTTTAAGGTGTAAAAATTCGAAATAGTTGGTACTTTTTGGGGATAAAAAAATGCAGTGAACTTTTTAAGAGGGAGGTAACAATGAAAAAAATTGTACTTTTGCTATTTTTCATAAATATATACCATTCTTCTGAAGGGGTAAAATAGGGAAGAAATTGGTACTTATTCCCATTTTGATAAATTTGGTATACAGTGCAATTTTTGTGGACAAAAATTAGACAAATTTAGTAACTATGTTATTTTGAAAATAATATTTTTTTGAGCTTCTCACACAAAATTATGTAGTACATTATGAAAGAGCAGCGGCCTTCGAAAACAATTGATCTGCTCTGCTGTGCAAGTTGTTTAATTAAAACTGATGTTGACTTTGCCTGGAGTCTTAAAATATTTATCATGTATTTCTTAATTTGTCAATCGTTATCAATCTTAATTGAATATAAGAAATATTTTTGCTGGATAAATTCAAATTAGACTGCACAATATATATAGCGAAAACAAATTAACCTTTAATCGTCTTTTCAATAAAATTTGGTAAATACATTTATTAACAATCCGCTTGTGTCATCTTACCTTTAACCTGCTGCACTGATGTCAATTTGCGCTCCCATAGATCATCAAAAGCCTGACCAGCCGATGGCTCAAAATCATTTGTGTACTGACGCATGCCACCCGGTGTGGTAAAACAGCACTTGCACATGCAAGAATGATAGCGCAAGCGGCCCTCATCTAAATAAGGATGGGCTAAAGCGTCCGAAACGGAAATGCGTTTCTCCTAAAGCAAATAAAAGTCAATGGAAAATGTTTTCAAATCTTTAGCATTTCGCTCATGCAAATACGATTCACTTACCGGATCAAAGACCAACATTTGACATAGTAAATGCACAGCTTCGTGTGTGGCATGCGAACTTAATGTATAGAGAGCTGAAAATGAGGGTAATTTTGGTGCACGTCTTATTATATGGGAACGGGCGCCACTGCAGGCATGACGCATATCTTCCAGTGTGGGCGTACCCAATAAATCTGTGATGAGATCTAATTGTTGTACTGGATTTTGTGCTTGAAATAGTATACGACGTCCTAATAATTCACCAAATATACAGCCGACAGACCAAACATCAACGGCCGACGAATAGTGTCGGGCACCCATTAGAATTTCCGGTGCCCGGTAATATTGTGTAACCACCTCTTGGGTCATGTGTTTTGCTTGGTCGGGTTCTTCGACTCGAGCCAAACCGAAATCGCATATTTTCAAAACGCAGTTTGAATTGACCAGCAGATTGCCCGGCTTGATGTCACGATGTAATATGCGTGCCGAATGTAAGTATTTGAGACCACGGAGTATTTGATAGAGGAACACTTTTATGTGATCGGCAGATAAGTGTTGGGGTGAAACAATTATTTTATGGAGATCTGATTGGAGAAGTTCTGTTATCACATATCTGTGAGTGATTGGTGAATTGTGTGATTTTTTTTTAAGTTAATAGAAAACCGTAATTAATTTTAATTAATTTAAAAAAACTCTTAGAGCCTTTATTACAACTTAAAGTTAGTTAAAAGTAGGATTTTATCTTTATCATTTGCAAAATTTTACTTTAACCTAAAGTGAGCGATAAATTACAGGTAAGTTTATCCGACCTGGTAAGTTAAATCCAATTTGCAATAATGGAAAGCTTTTTATGCGTCTGATAAAATCTTACTATTAACTAACTTTAAGTTGTAATAATGGCCCTTAGTGTTTTAAAAAAGTTTCCATGTGAAACAAGGTTTCCCTTTATCAAATTGTCTGCTAACTTCTTTGACTAAATTTTATGTGTTTTAAATTATAAGAAACTAATAAAGAGCGGAAAACTAAGATACACCTGTGTAGCGTTAGTGAAAGTGTAGCGGCCTCCGAAAACAGCTGTTCTGCTCTGGTGTGCAATTGTAACAATGTTGATTTTTTTTCCTTAGAGTATTCATCATGACTTTCTGAATAAAACACGTCATAAATTTTAATCTATCAATTTTAGATGATCTTAATGTGAGTTTAAATCGTCATATAGGAAGTAAATAAAAAACAAGTAAGCTTATGGAAACTCTGAAAAGAAGGTCTGTTTATGGCCCTGGCACAACTCAGCAAATTCGAATTCATATTAATATTTTAAATTTCATATCAATCGGATAGGGGCAGGATTTTGCACGGGATATATTATATGTTAATTCTTGATGAGTGATAAAATATTCGTCATAACAAATGAAATTCATTATACGCTAAAAATTATGCAATAGATTTCTTTCCATTTCGTATGGTGGCAAACTGTGAATGAATCGTTACTGTGTGACCATGTTCTGTTTTAGTTTTTAAAAGTTTAAATACAGTCGAATCCGCTTTAGCGCAACACGCTTTACTAAAAAAAATCGGTTTACTGAAAGCGATACAAGTCCCCGCACTGCTTTTAAACGCAACTAGTCTTATTCACTTCGCTTTAGCGAAACATCGCTTTACTGAAAATATCGTATTACTGAAAACCAAAAGCAAGCCCACAACTACGTTTTGTATGAAACTTACTTCGCTTTAGTGAAAAAATAAACAATGACATCAAATCGATTGCATAACTTAAGGCTGGCAAAATTGTGCATGTTTTGTCCGTTTAAAAATTAAATGACAAAATGTATTTGTCCTTTTCGCTCTTGCGTAATTTATTGTATTTTTCTATTATATTGTCAATGCAAGTGGCTAGACATTTTAGAGGAATTCGTGAAAAATTTCAACAACAAAATGTGCACAAGTGCATGTGTATGTTTTACTGATTTTAAGCAGTACGCTTAACTGTAACAAATTTCAGTAATCCGAACTACGTTTTAGAGAAAAAAATCGGATAACTGAAAAAATTGGGTTTTGGTTATTCCCAGTAAAGCGGAGTCGACTGTAAATAAAATTTGCTTTTTACTTTAATAAGTGTTATATTTTTCTTCTGTAGATTTTGAAATAGACATACAAAATAGTTACTATTAAAATTGTTTTCAATTATGGTTTTAGAATTTTTTATTTTAGTAAAATGGCCACACTATCACACAAAGTATAAATAGCTTTGCCAATTACATACAACAACAGTTGCTATTTTTTTTCGTGGCTATTATATAAGACGAATTTACAGAACGAATTTCTTTTATGTTCCCAGCATTATTATACTTATGGTAATAGCGACGAAATCGATAAAATGTGGCAACACCAGATGTAGGCTTGCCACTAAATTCGTTCAATTTCGATAACGCCTACGACAACCGTAATAAGGGCCATTACGTAATCAACTGCATTCACCGCCATGACTAACAGCTTAACAGGAATTGAAATTATAAGCATAAAAGAAGTGCTCTAAATAAATCTGTTTTTTTTGCAAAAAAAATATTTCAAGTAATAAAAATAATTAATTAATTAGTTTGATATTTCACTTTACTGTGTTACTGTGCATCCTTATTTCACATGATTTCAAGCTCAACATTTTTTTTAATTTTTTCCTGTTTACACTAAAAGTGTTAAAGCAAAAAATGATTAAGTTAATTTTGTAAAAAGGATACATTTCTTGGAAGAAATCCAAATGAGGTGGCTGCAAAATATCCAACGCTGAAAGCACCTGCAAGTAAATAGAAAAAAAAATTTGTTTTAAATTTAAAAATATATATAAAATTATATTTACAAAGAATTGAACGATTTCTCTCATTGCATTCTATGTACTAAAACAAGTAGCATACATTAAGGGGCATTAAAAAAATGTTCAAGAAAATCTCCGATTCAGTTGAAGATTATTAAACGAAAGAAAGTAAATTATTCAAAAGACATAATCCTGAACGGTATTAAAAGCTTTGTGGAAAACTTTCGAATCGAATCGAATCGTTTTAAACTTTTAATACAATTGAAACAAATAAAAAACTATTTTGTCATTTGAAATAAATGCCTTTTCTTTAAGCTACAAAAGCCCCAATTCCTTTTATTGTTCTCCTGCACATAAAATAAACAGAATTTAAATTATAACATATAATTTAAACAAGTGACATTTTAATTTGTTAAAGGCAGTCAATGCAACAAAAGTGCCATTAAATACGCTCATTTACGCATTTTATTTGACTGCTTGTTGTGTACCTTTTTTTTATTATTTAAACCGCCAATGAAAATTTAGTTCGCATGTACTTGCACATTAATATCGAAATAATTTAGTAGCCAAAAGTCTTTTGACCCCATTTTTTGCTGGTAGTTTATAAAACATACTTGTTAAACAATTTCGCTTTAAGACTAAACTTGTTAAATTAGCAAATGGAACTCTTTATTTTTAGCAAATTACTGTCAAAGTCTTTGGCTGCGCATGCGCTAAATCCAAGGAATTAAACTAAATACACAAAAAAAAACAATACAAACAGAAAAAAAAGAAGGCAAATTGGTAGTTTCAACACTACGAGGAACAAATTTAACAAAGTAATAGCACAATGGCAGTAACAGCGGACACCACCGCAATTGGCGTACTTGCAACATCGCACAACAACACAACCCAACGAACAAACAATGAAGAAACAAGATTGCCAGACAGTTACACAGTTTTCTAGTCGAAATGCCCATTTATTTCTGTATGTTAAAATGAATTTGTTTTCCACTACATTTAAATGTAATTTTGCTGGTTTTGCAAATTTAATATTAAAAAAAAAACAGAGTGATTATTTTAGCGCCTCTCTTAAAAAACCCAGAGATATTTATTTAAACTTCTAGTCAAGTGATTCAGTAGCTTAAAAAGTAAAAAACTTAAAACCGGACTTCACATAATCTCTCCTTTTTTTTAATTTCTTATTTTATCATTCAATTTGTTTGCATTAATTTAAAATTTTGCTTATTTTTACTACAAAATTACTATTTGTTTTTAAAATAATTTAAAGAAATGTAATAAAGATTCGAATTTAATAAAAAAAATGTACTGAAAAAATAATTTGCAGATTCGTAGATTTGAACTTGAGCCTGATTTTCAATTGTTTTATGTCCCAATTGACTATTTTTGAATTTTAATGATATTAAATTTTTTTTAAGTTTTAATTCTGCTAAAGACTGACTGTAATATGTTCTCTGATGCCATTAAAGCAGATTCTCCATCTTCTTGTAATCACACACAGCATGAGTCAACATCAGGGGCCAAATTACCTCAATCGATATCGACCGAAATTTCCATACAATTTAAATACAAATTTCGATCGATATCGAGTGTGGTAATTTGCCCCCAGATGTTTTTTTTCTTTGTTTTATCTTGCACTAGCACTCAGGGGATGACCACTACATATGCAGTGCATTGTGCCGGAACTAGAAAGGTGGGGGATAGTATTAAGGGGACAGATGAAGAAAGTTGAGAAGATAGAGAATTTTTTGCAGCTATTTTTGCTACAGGACCGACGAATTAGGGTGCTGCTGTTACTCTGCTTTTAGTACATGATCGTGTTAGTCGCTGCCAATTATGTACAGTGACCAGTGCAATGCCATCATCGTTGAAAACAGGCTGGCAACAACTAACACAACCATGCACCAATGCTGATCAGAAGAATTCAACGCAATATTTCATGACTCAGCGCGGGGTTGAACTCAGGACTCTCCGCTTCATAGTCTCGTGTTCTACTACTTCAGCCAAACGCACCGCAGCTCAAGTCAAAAGCAAGACTAAAATATGTTCATCCATAATTATTTTAAATAGTCTTCAAGTGCTCAAAACCATCATATTGATTTAAAAAAATTATTTTCAAAACGAAACCCGCATGTTTGTGGGGTGCACTCGCATGTGTACTTCGCATGCATGAGGATACCGGTCACATGCACATCCCCGTGCACTTTATCTTTGTATTAGCGACAAGTTTAGATGTTTATTACGCCTAAGATAGTGAGCCGATTAAAAACAAAAAAACAAAAAAACGGCAGCCTCTTTTATTATACAAAACTTGTACGCAGTTGCCCGGCAATAGACTTGAGTCGAAAGTTTCTTAACGTTGACGTCGACAAATAGTTACAGAATAAGGGGGAATATCATATGTAGAAGACGTCTGCACAGCCTATCAGAAGTAATTAATTGTTGTGCAAAAGAAGTAGCTAAGTGTACCATTTTTGATATTATCCCTTATTCTGTAACTATATGTCCACGTCGCGTCACGTCAAGACAATATAAAAAATAGGACATTTACATACTCCCTGTGGATAACAATTAACTACTTTTGACAGTCTCTGTCTGCTCGGACAGAGCAGAGAATTTGGTGATTGTTGAAGAGAATGAGTGCAGACGAGTTCTAATTTTGATATTGTTTTGAGGTGACTTTAACAAAGAGTTACAGAATAAGGAGGATTGTCTAGAAGTGACGTTGATATATGATTACAGAATACAGGGGTATAAAAAATCTTAATAATGGCACAGTTTTTAATAGACTAAAGAAAAAACAATGATTCGACAAACTTTAATAAGACCGAATATAGTCAAATCCGCTTTAGCGCAATACGCTTTACTGAAAAAGACGCTACAAATTATGCAGCCATGCGAAATATTTCTATTTCGTATGGTGGCAAACTGTGAATGAATCGTTACAGTGTGACCATGTTCTGTTTTAGTTTTTAAAAGTTTTAATACCGTCGAATCCGCTTTAGCGCAACACGCTTTATTAAAAAAATCGATTTACTGAAAGCGATACAAAACCCCGTACTGATTTTAAACGCATCTAGTATTATTCACTTCGCTTTAGCGAAACATCGCTTTACTGAAAATATCGTATTACTGAAAACCAAAAGCAAGCCCACAACTACGTTTTGTATGAAACTTACTTCGCTTTAGTGAAAAAATAAACAATGACATCGAATCGATTGCATAACTTAAGGCTGAAAAAATTGTGCATGTTTTTGTGCACGTTAAAAAATTAAATGGCAAAATGTATTTGTCCTTTTCGCTCTTACGTACTTTATTGTATTTTCTAATATATTGTCAATGCAAGTGGCTAGACATTTTCGAGGAATTCGTGAAAAATTTCAACAACAAAATGTGCATGTGTATGTTTTACTGATTTTAAGCAATACGCTTAACTGTAACAAATTTCAGTAATCCAAACTACGTTTTAGAGAAAAAATCGTATAACTGAAAAAAAAATATAGAGTTTTGGTTAATTACAGTAAAGCGGAGTCGACTGTATTCACTTTAGCAACGACTATATGAAGATGCGCAGGACTCGTTTCCTTCTGCATGTTGTTATTGGCAATTAGCAGAGAACACAAATAAAAACGTCTTCCCGCAAGAATATATATACATATTCATCAACTTTAAAACACCAAATCTGGCAGCACCGACAACACACCAACAACAAATTACATTGAAAGCCGACAATTTTTATGTGTGTGTGTGCTTTTTTCAGCCAGCCAGCCAGCCATTAAAGAAAAAATCTCATTTTATATGAAATTGCTTTGTGTTGTTGTTGCTGTTGGTGGTGGTGGTGGTGCTGCTGATGGTTTGTGTTGTTTTGTTTTCATAATGGTTTGTTGAATGTTGGTTACTTGGTTGCAGCAAGACTACTTACTAGTCGCCTAAGTATTGCACGAGTATGCAGCAGTGTTTGCCCATCGTGGTGTTGCACTCTGTTCACAGCTGCAATTTTAAAAATGTTTACATTGTCGGCACTTTTTGTGCATTTTGTTTGTTTGTTTGTTTGCTGGCTGCTACAAACGCTACTTTAATTTTATTACATTTTTCTTTTTTTTTTTAAATTAATTTTTTTTTCGCTTTATTTAGATGTCGTCATATGTCAATGATTACAAAAAGTTGAAGAAAAATAGCAAATTTTGTATGAATGAATATGAGTTTTGTGTCATGCAGGGGGAGGAGAATGCCTTCAGTTTTGATTTTATGGTGCCACATGGATAAGTTTGTTGTTTGAACATTTGCAGCATATGAAACAATATTTATTAACACATAGAAAAAATATATGCCATACAAGTCCCAAAAGGCTTAATATAATAATAGCCTTTTAGTTAATTCTTTTAACTTATGCATCCACATATCGTCGGTGTCGTGTAAAACGGCTCTTTAGTGATTTCATGATATTTTACATAAATACATCTCGTCAGAAATTTTAATGCATAATAAGCAGCTGTTAATTGCGGTTTCAGTAATATTTTTCTTTTCTACTGTAGTGTGACAATTCTTTGGGTCAGGACCTTTCTAGATCAGGCTAACGATATAAATACACTGGTACGCAATAACTCTCATCTACTTATCTAATAAATCATCTATAAATTAACAAAAAAAACTGAGAAACAAATTTTTGTTTATAAATTTTGTTATAAACATACTTTGTGAAAAAAAGAGTTTTTTTTTTGTATGAAAAGTTTTTAAAATTTTTTTTTTTTGGAAAAAGTACTTTTAAATAGTTTAGAATAAGGTAATTTACAAACAACTACTAATCGCATGTAAGCACTTAATTAATAAAAAGTACCATGAAGATAAATATGCCGAGTTAAATATGTTTTGACGTAAGCAGTTACGAAACAACGTATTTAGCTATGAAGTTAAATATGTTAAGACGTAACGAAATGTCAATCAGTGAAGTTTTTTTGTATGAAAATCCATATTTACATACAAAAGGATTATGGGAGTGTCTTCTATCCCATATATCATTTTGTATATACTGGCAATGCATGCCAACTCCTTATTTGGCCAATTGGGCCGATATCCTCCAAGATCACACACACTCTCATGGCCTGTAAAGTGACCTTTCATAGCCTGTAAATATTTTGATAAAAAAAACTTCATTGTTTGCCATTTCGTTACGTCATAACATATTTAAATGTACACCTAAATATGTTGTTTCGTAATTGCTTACGTCAAAACATATTTAACTCGGCATATTTATCTTCACATTTATCTTCACAATCACATAAAAGTACTTTTTACAAGATAATATTTTATTTACATAAACGTGGTTTTCCCAAACAAATTTCCTTTTACAAAAATATACTTCTTCTATGCACGTTTCTCAAAAGATACTAATAGGTAGGTAATTTTTTTTATAAAAATTTGTTTTTTTTTTTTACAAAAAGTACTCCTTTTACAAGAACCTATTTCTTTAAAAAGATGCTGCATGCAAAAAGGTATTTTTGATAAAACAAGCATAAGTATAGAGAAAGAAAGGGGAAAAGGTACTTTTTATACAAAAAGTACTTTTTACAGAAAAAGTATTTCTTACACAGCAAAGCATTTAATATTCACAAAAAATGTAGTTTTCACAAAAAGGTACTATTTCCAACAGGCGAATTTATAAAAGGGCACTTTCTACAAACGGTACTTTCTACAAAAGGTACTTTTTACAAAATACTTATTTTTTTACAAAAAAGCACTTATTCTACCAGGCGAACTTACAAAAAGGTACTTTTTACAAAATAGGTATTTTTTAGAAAAAGGTACTTTTTACAAAATAGGTATTTTTTTACAAAAAGTCACTTATTCTACCAGGCGAATTTACAAAAAGGTACTTTTTACAAAATAGGTATTTTTTAGAAAAAAGGTATTTTTTTTACAAAAAAGCACTTATTCTACCAGGCGAATTTACAAAAAGGTAATTTTTTCAAAGTAGGTATTTTTTAGAAAATAGGTATTTTTTAGAAAAAGGTACTTTTTACAAAATAGGTATTTTTTTACAAAAAGTCACTTATTCTACCAGGCGAATTTACAAAAAGGTACTTTTACAAAATAGGTATTTTTTTTAGAAAAAAGGTACTTTTTACAAAATAGGTATTTTTTTAACAAAAAGGCACTTTTTCTACCAGGCGAATCTACAAAAAGGTACTTTTTACAAAATAGGTATTTTTTAGAAAAAGGTACATTTACAGAAAAGTACTTTTTACAAAATTGGTATTTTTTACAAAAAGGCACCAGGCGAATCTACAAAAAGGTAATTTTTACACAATAGGTATTTTTTAGAAAAATTTACATTTACAGAAATGTACTTTTTACAAAATTGGTATTTTTTACAAAAAGGTACTTTTAAGAAAGAACTAAATTTTACCAAGAAGGTACTCTTTACAAAATTGGAATTTTTTACAAAAATTTACTTTTAATAAAGAACTAAATTTTACCAAGAAGGTACTTTTTATAATAAAATCAAATTCAAAACAAAGTACTTTTTATAAAAAGCTAAATTTTGTGAAGAACGCATTTTGTATAAAAAGCTATATTTTACCAAAAAACGTACTTTTTGTAAAAACTTACGTTTTACAAACCAAGTACTTTTAATAAAAAGCTACATTTTACTCAAAAAGTAATTTTACGCAACCAAAAATTAAAAAAAATAAAAACTGTTTTACAAAATATGTACATATGTATGTGCTTTTTACCAAAAAAAAATTAAAAGCAAGTTTTCAATTAAAGGTACCTTTTAAGAAAATAAAACTTGAAACCCACTTTTTTATAAAAACATATATTTTATTACATACACTTAAAGTGATTTTTGAAGGGGATGTTTTAAAAAAATATATATATCTTTTACAAAAGAGTCTGTTTCTACAAGAAGGTACTTTTTATGCACAAGGTAATTCTTTCACCAAAAAGGTACTTTTCATAAAAAGCTACTTTTTAATCAAAATGTGTTTATTACGAAGCAAAAATTAACCAAAAATAATTCTTTTTACGAAACAAAAACTTTAAAGCAAATGTTTACAAAAAAAGTACATTTAAGAAGAAAGTACTTGAAACTATTTTGTTTTACCATATTTGTTTGTACCTTTTTTACAAAAGGTTACTTTTTGCAAAAAATGGTACTTGTGACGTGTATATATAATTCTGAAAATAAGTACTTGTATGTATTTATTATTACAGAGTAGTTACATTTTACTAAAAAGCGCTTTTATAATCAGATACTTTTTGGGAAGTACTTTTTTTAAGGATACTTTATTACATACACGGCCATTTTCACAATGTATGATTAAGACTTAACGTTTATTTTAACGACAACTTTTGTATGCCAAACTTGACGTTAACGTCCATGTTAATTTTTAATCGGTCATTATGAAAAAAGCCCATAGTCCTATAAGTGTGTATGCTAGTTTATGGAAAAATTTAAATAAAAAATATATGTATATCTAAATCCTTGTTTTGGGAAGATGTTTAAGAAAAACAGCTTTTAGTTCTGGAAATGGTCACGCCAGCACCTACATATTTTGTGCTTTGCCTCCTCCTTTTTCTTTTAATTATCAAATTACATTTTTGGCAAGATTTAGCAAATTTTTTCCATTTCTGGCTAAAATTTATTGTTCTAATAATTTGATTCACGTATTTTCATTCTGTTGCAAAAATGACTACTTTTTGTTTTAGTACATAAAGTACAATAGCAGTTTCATTCCTTTTTCGCTAAATAAATCAGCAAACGTTTGTCCACGAACATGCAGTAAGACAGACAGTTAAATTGTTTGTAAAAAAAGAGACAAAAAAAAATGGGAAAGAACACATTTCCTAGTCATAATTTCCAACTACGGGTAAGTGCTCATGTACTCATTCATTCATACACCCCAACATCGCATGTCATTGAGGAGTTTATTATTTAAATGTTGGTAGAAAAAAACAACTGAACCGGACGGCAGACAAATGGACAGACAGACTGGATGGCAGACACACGGACATAAAAATTTATTTTCTTTGGAAAAAGAAGGGCGAGAACATGAAAAGACAAAACTAAAGAAACAATCAATAAAAAAAAACATTTATATCACGTACTTTAATATCATCATCATCATCAACAACAACAACAACATCATCATCACCATCGGCATTAATCCAACACAGTCAGTCCTGTGCCCCAAACTATTGGAGAAGTAAAAACGCAATCATTGATTGAATTGTCAAGTAAATAAAACTGGGTGTGATACGAAACAAAACAATAAACACTAAAATGCCATTTCCAATTAAAAATAATAAAAAAATACTGCTGCTGAGGTCAATATTTTTTCTATTTTTCTTTATTGTGATAAAAACTTTAGTGTTGAATTTTTTTTTGTTCATAAAATTAAAAATTTATTGCCCATCTTGCGGTTGGTTTAAAGGAAACTTATTTTTCGTAAACGTTTCTTACTTTAAAAACTTCAGTTTACATTTTTAATTGCATTTAAAAAAAAGGTAATTTTATAATTTCCATAATTCAGTTATAGTTTTTAAAACCATTAAGAAAAAGAAAAAAACTTTAGCTAAATTCCAGGCAGAATGTCAAGCAACCTTTAAATCATCCATTTAAATCCAATAGAAATAAAGTGTAGGGTATATTAAAGTCACCATGGCAGGCCATTCATGCTCATTATTTTAAAATCAAATAACTCCTATAACTTCTTTTTTTTATAAAAGCAACAAAATTAGTTTAATCTATTTTTAATTTGCTTTTGTTTTGGGTAATTACCAAAGACTCCCCGTAGGTTTGCAATAATTAATTAAATAACCATAAATTTCATTTTCAGCAAACAAGCGACCAAAACGAAAAAAAAACTGCTTTCAAATTTGTCATTCTAAATAAGTTTTCAAACTTTAACAGCAGGAGTTAAAATACATAAATTTAAATTTTATTTTTACTATTTTTTTTTTTTTGCAACATATCACACAATCTTTCTTTGTGCGGCAACTGGAGTAATAATCAATCGATAAGAAGAAATAAAATAAATAAATAAATAATAGAGTAAATTATTCACCAACTACTCGTATGTATCTGTAGTTGCTGCAGTGTGTGGCGTAACTGAGACCGTCCGTGTGTTTGCTTGATTGCAAACATACAACGCACGTGCAATTATTATTTTAATTTTAAGAACGAAGCGAAAAGACAGTAGAAAATAAAGAATAAATCATATTATTTGAAATACTCGTATTCTGTTGCATGTGCATGTATATTTTAAGAATAAAATTTAAACTTCTTTTTTATTTATTAGTTTTCTTCAGAATGAAATATATTTTATTTTTTCAAATTAATTTATATTTACAAGCTTGCTTTCTTAAAAATAGTTCTTATATTGAAAGTATTATTTAACAGAAGTAGATAAATACAAACAGTAAATATGAGTAATGATATGTCTTATGTAGAATTTGCTACAATATTGAGCTTTTGCTGCAAAAGAGTCATAACTCAAATAATTTGCAGTTAATAATACAGATCGACTGTATTTCGATTGAATATTTTTTGTATGGGTTCTGTCAGAATTTCACATGAAATTTTAAATAGAGTACTAGGCTTAATTCATAAAAATTATGAGAGGCTTATAAGAGTGTAATAGAGCAAATTTCATATGAAATTTTGTTTTATTACGCTGTTATTAGACTCTCATAGGTTTTATGAATAAGGGCCTAGTCTATTTATTGTGCTAAAATGTTATACACACACCGTTTGCATTAACTTCTTGTGAGAAAAATGAAAAATAAATATACAGTATTGTTCGAAACCTAAGCAACTTTTTCTAAACAAAAAAGTTTCTTCATTCGAAATAAACCAATGAATTTTAATATTATTATGTGCTCTCATTTAAATTACATCAACAACAATTTGATTGAATTTATTTACAATTAATAATAAACAAAACTAACTACATATTTTGCACAACTAATTACATATTTTTTTAGAAAAAGTTGCTTAGGTTTCGAACAATACTGTATATATTATTTAAACTCAGACCAGCACTTAGGGCATGACCCCCACATATGCAACGCATTGTGCAGGAACTAGAAGGGAGTAGAAGAAATATAGAGAATTTTCCTAGCTATTCCAACCTTTTTACCAAGGCGAATTCATACCAGGTGGCCTTAGTTCAGAAATTAGTGATCAGCTGTTACCAAGGCAAAATTATTGAACTGCCAAAGTGTTCTTCTGGTTTTTCGTTTTTGTGTGCGGCCATTGTTTTTTCCAAAGCATATCATTTGACAGTTCAATAAATTTTACACAGAGTTGCATAAGTGAGTTCACCTTGTATGAATTCGCCTTGCTTTTTACTTAGCCGGCTATATATTTTTTTCCTACAGCTTCGACGAAGTAGGCTAGCGTCCCTCTGCTCTTTAGTATACAATATGATACTTTCAATCGCTGTCAATTATTTTAGCATTAACATGTTATTGAATGAAAATAGAAAATTTAGTTGTTTCTATGAAATAATTAGAGTTATGACTCTCTAGTAGCAAAGGGTCGATTTGTATAAGCAGAAATTAGTAATGGGCTAGTTGGAAATAAAATATAAGATCAGACAGAAGTAGTCCTTGTGAAATCGAATAAATTGTTACATATGACAAAAAATGTCTTCCTTGCAACTTTTTTATTTGTTCATAGATGGCATGAAGAGTAAACGGACTGTATTAAAATTTCAAGGCAACTATTTTTCAGTGTATCTTGCTCATTGTCCTCTTTTATAATCGATTATAAACTAAATTAAAGATATTATGGACTCCGTTTTGACATAAAAGAAAGCAATTAAACATATTTGGAGAGATATACAACGCATAGTCTTTACAGAAATAATTCCTTTTGCAAATACAAAACACTTTTTAAAAGAGTACCTTTAAAAAAATACACTTAAAAATAAGAGTGTTTCTTACAAAAAAATTGTTTTTATTTCTTACAAAAAAGTTCTTTCACAAAAAGTACTTTTCACAAAAAGAAATAGTTTCCACAAAAAAGTATGTATTACATAAAAGTACCTTTGCGATAAAAGTACTATTTACTAAAAAGTACTTAAAAAATAAACTTTATGGAAAAGTACCTTTTATAACGAGTACCTTTTCTAAGAAGTACCTTTTATAAAAAGTGCCTTTTACAAAAATGGTGTTTTTATAAAAGAGTAGCTTTTATAAAAAGTACGTTTTATAAATATTACCTTTTATAAAAAAGTGTTTTTCGCAAAAAAGTATCTTTTATAAAACAGTACTCTTTATAAAAATATAGCTTTTATTAAAAAGTACCTCTTATAAAGAAGTACCTTCTATATAAAAAGGTATCTTTTATAAAAAGGTACCTTTTACAAAAAAGTACCTTTTACAAAAATATACATTTTACAAAAAAGTACCTTTTACAAAAATGTACCTTTTATAAAAAAGTACATTTTACGAAAAAGTACCTTTTATAAAAAAAGTACCTTTTATAAAAAAGTACCTTTTATAAAAAAGTACTTTTTACAGAAAAGTACCTTTTATAAAAAAGTACATTTTACAAAAAAGTACCTTTTATAAAAAAAGTACCTTTTATAAAAAAGTACCTTTTATAAAAAAGTACCTTTTATAAAAAAGTACCTTTTATAAAAAAGTACTTTTTATAAAAAATTACTTTTTATAAAAATATATCATTTATAAGAATGTGTCTTTCATAAAAAAGTGCCGTTAACAAAAAGTACCTTTTATAAAAAATACCTTTTATGAAAAAGCACCTTTTATAAAATAGCGTATTTTATAAACAAGCACATTTTATTAAAAAAAACAATCTTTAAAAAATGTAATATAAAAATATTATTTTTTATAAGAAAGTATTTTTATAAAAAAAAAATCTTTTATCAAAACGTACCTTTTTACAAAAAACAACTTTTTATATAAAAATCATCTTCTACGAGAAAAAAAATTACCTTTTATAAAAAAAATACATTTTTACAAGAAAGTATCTTTAAAAAAATAAATAAAAACATTTCACAAACTTTTAACAAAGTATTGATTTTATTCAAAATACATATTTTATAGAAAAGGGTATTTTACACAAAAGTACCTTGTACAAATAGGGATATTTTGAAAAATAGGCGCATTTTTCAAAACAAATTTTGCAACTGAGTACATTTTGAGAAAAATACCTTTTTAAATAACACAAAAAGCAAATTCAACAGAAAGCAATTTTAAAATAGCTTTCGACAAAATATTACTTGTTATAAAAAAGGACATATCATTTTCAATAAAACAAAATGTTTGTATGTACAACACCGAATCCGACAAATTTCCCATTGGGTTGCACGATAATACAAACAGCATATTGCGAATACTTGTAACTGAGTGTAATTGTTATGTCTAAATTGTTGACAACATGTTCGTTTGTTTGTTCTTGCCATTAAGTGACAACGTCAGGCAAAATGTATTGGCCGCATTAACTTACGTATCGTAAAATATTAAGTGGGTGTTGTGAGCAGTTTTTCATTACAATTTATTCATTGTTTCTTTTTTGTTTTTTTGTTTCTTTCTTTGCATTATTTTTAATATTATTAATATTTATGGTTATTAATGCACGTAAGCAAATTGCACCGTTAGGCAAATGAATAGAGTGGGGCAAGTCATGACTGACGTATTTTGGTTCTACACTCAGCGGCTGTTTATTGACGAAAGTTTTACTTTTGATAAAATTTCAATGATTTTGTTCTTTAGCATTTCAAATCAAATAAGTCATTTTGCTGTTAAATTTCAATTTCTTCAATCGTGAGTAAAGGAAAGAACTTTTTGTCAATGATTGAAATCGCATCATTTCTAATGAAGTTAAAGTGCGTTTCACACCGCAACACGTGTGCCAAAATTATAATACTTTTAAATAGTAAAAAATATTAGGTGGCTGTTTACTGTATGCAAGCAGCACTCAAGTGGAATCAAATTGATTACATCCTACTCAAAAATATATTTATTTTTTGGTACTTTACGGCGTTAGTTAGCCAGTGATGTGCGTTAATTACAAAATTTAAGTAAGTTTTAGTAATTAATGTAGAACAAGAAGTTTCCATTACTTAAGGTATTGAGCATCCACGGGTTAATACATTGTAAACTGAATTCGCCACATTTTTGTGGTACACTTTTAGGAAGTTTATTGTCCATCTGCATTGATAAACTTGATATGATTCAAAAGGCATTTCCATGAAGCTACTCACAATATAAATATTTTTTCTAAATTATGACCAAACACATTTTCATTTACATTTATTTGCTTTTTGCTTTCCACTTGCTAAAACACACGTATGAATGATCAAAAATCTGAAAATTCACGCAAACTATTTCTCCAAACGTAATTAAAGTAACGAATGAGAAATCACCAAAAGAAAGTTGGCCTTCAATGTCATATCCTCTTAACAAATTTCCACTCCCTTGAATTAATTTTTCTAAAGGTTTATCAATCTAAATTGCTTAGCAAGAACTCCAGACACAACACGCTTCATAATCATGTTTATTAACATTTTTGTTTAATAATTATTATGAGGGAAAAATAAAAAGAAGTTCCCATCAATTTGTTCGCCTGAATTAAGGTGTAAAAAATACATGCGTTTCCTTCAAAACGATTGTATTTCCTGTTCAAATGCAAAACAAATTCCTAAAATTAGAAATTCTATAAATGTATTCCAACAATATAATGAGTATAAATCATTAATGTATTCCAAAGGTGTCCACTCGGTTAAGCAAGTCACACACACACAGACACAAAACACATGTAACCACAGTGGGTGTCTCTAGCGTGTAGTTCTTCTTAGCACTTGCTATTAAAGAACACTTTATGCCTGAGAAGGTGTTCATTCGTTCATTTGTAGGGTTTAGTTGAAAACAAGGCCTGAATGATGAGTTTTTCGTATATGTACATTTTCTTAAAAGAATTGCTGGAAAGAACATTGAAAATAATTACGACCGATCGGTAGTCAAAATTCGACCACTTCAGAGAAGAAAAAAAATAAATTTTTATTTGTCAATAAGAAGAAAAATTGTGCCTTATTCAATGAAATTGTGTTTATAAAAATTCTTGTGATTATTTTTGTATAAAAAAAAACATGCATAAAATTAATAAATATAAATATTTGACGATTCTAGAATTAGAACTCTCTTCGTCAAAGGCATTTCTGATATGAAGTTGACTATCAATTTGAATGCAGCCTGTATCACATGTGTCAATTCAATAGAGTTTTGACAATTAATTGGTGTTATCAACTTGAAATCAAATTATATTTATTTTATAAATTTATTTGACCTTATTTTTTATTAATTTATTAGGTTTATTTAAGCAAAAGGTCAATTATTTTTTATATAAAAATTAAGTTTTTATATAAAAACTTGAAATGTCACGTTCGACTTTAAACAAATCCGACAAAATAGAATTCTTATTTACTAACCCCGGTATTCATAAAATTTAAAATGAGTTTGAAACCTCTTTTAATCAAATGTTTTCATACAAAATTTTCTTAAAACAGATTTGAAATACGTTTTATTTTTTTCTATGAATATGGTGGTAAATATTTGGAGGGCATTTAGGAATAAAAACATAATTTTTATATAAAAAATAATTGAAATTTTGCTTAAATAAACCTAATAAATTTAAAAAATTATATATTAATTTTTACGTTCAAATATTGCTTAAATTTTCGTTGAAATCAGCGTTGTAATATAGTTGGTCACAAAAGCAACTTGTCACATGCGAATGCTTGGCTCTTTTGCAATTAGCTGGAAATCGAGAAATTCCTCCAAATCGAACTTGGGACTAATTTAGTGCTATGAGTAAACGCTTATTTAAAAAAAAAAACATAAATTTTATTTTAGTTAAGGTTTTACTTAAATGTTAACTTAAAATGTCACGTTCGACATGTTAATTTAAACTGTCACGTTCGACATGCAAGCTTAAAATGTCACGTTCGACATTAAGCAAATCCAACAAAATAGACTTCTTATTTACTAAATATTTGGATGGTATTTAAGATTCGCCCCGGTTAAACGTTACTTGGTTTTTTATAAAAACACCTTAAAAAGCTATCCATAAAATAACTTGCTATGATACCAAACGGCCTTTTAGCCAAGTGACAAGCCACACAACTTCATATGGATACTCGTCAAAAGCTACAACGTTAATAGGAGCATCTAAATTCAAAAATATGTACTTCTATAAATAAATCATTTATGTAAACTTTGTCTTTTGCTAATTTTTTAACTATAAAGTCACACGTGACCAATTTTATATCAACCATTTTTTAGCTGTAGGAGAAGTTAAAGAAGGAAATATTGTTGAAATAATTTCACGGCATTTATTTATTTTTTAAATATGTTACAAGATCCATTTTGTTAGTCGCATATTTGATTATTTTTTGTTATAATTCTAGACGTATGGCGTCAATGGCGACTAGAATATTGGCTTTCAATGCTTCAAGAGTTGCTGGTTTTTGCCGCATAAGCCCATAACTTATCATGTACCCTTAAAAAATGAAGACTTTAAATTGTACGTGTAAGAGAATCAGAATCTCTTTTGGAAATAAAGTAGTCATCAAATTACAATCAATCGTTTGTTAAGAGTGCTGAATGGCAAATTGCACCCTCTTGTTGGATTATCAAATATCGTTGATGTCGCACGTGACTTTGAAATATGAAATTAAGCAAAATAAAAGTTTACAGTAAAAGTGAATGGTGAAAAAAGTGAAATTCTCTCCCTTAAGAGCCTTTATAACGAAAAAAAAACAAAATTAAATAAAATTAAAAAAAAGTGGAAGATATATTCACATGAAAAAAGTTGCCCTTTTCTGCATTTCCATTAAAATTTTTCGCCTTTTTTAGCTTTATTTAGTTAAATTTCATTGTGTGTCGATGAAAATATTCCCCGTTATTCTGTAACTATTTGTCGACGTCAACGTCAAGACAATATCAAAAATAGGACAATTATTTACACTTTTTCTTCACCAATTGTCTGCTTTTAACAGCCTCTTGCTAATTTGTACCCCTTAGGAAATAGTCTGACGACATAAATAGAATTCAATTGTTCACTGCAATGAGTAACTAGGTATTCCATTTCTGATATTGTCCTGACATTGGCGTCGACAAATAGTTACAGAATAAGGGGATTATAAAATCAAGCGTTTCCACATATTTTAATTTTTTTTGTGTAGTTAAGATTTTCAGCAGAACTGCCCTTTTGCAATATATAACTTGATCATGCAAAAAAGTGTAAATCATGTTTTAGGGCACCACATACTACCCTTAAGCTATACATTTTTTCTTCAAATAAATTTTTCTATATTTCTTACAGCACTTGAATGCCGAGAAGACCCTGGGATCTTGCAACTTGCTACCAATAAGTAGGGCCTTCAAGGTGGCCGTTTTAAATACTGAATATTTACTTTTTGCCCTTAATAAAATTTATCACCCTGATGTATACAATATATTACGCACACTCCTCTAACAGCAGCGACACCGTCCGTATTAATTAAGGTTCGTTTCTGCTATTATAAAAAAAATATGTATAAATTTTAGCATTTTCTTACAAGAAGTGCTTTATTAGGGTCGACAGCTGCCGTTTCCTCCACGCAATGAAATAATAAATAGAATTTTTAAATATCAAATGTTGTAACACACCGCAGCTATTACATTGATTAAATGTAGAAAAAAATGCTTGTTTAATTAATTGAAGTCATAAACCTGAATACAGTTTTCCACGTAAATAGCAAAAAAGACGAGCAAATAAATAAATAGAAGACCAGAAAAAGTGAAATAAATTGAATCCAGAGATAAAAACTATATGACTGCACTAAACTAGATTATAGTTTCAGCTTCTACCGTTAAGCCCTAAAGTAGGCAATTTTTTTTTTTGCACAAAGAGGTATTATATAAAATTAAACATGGCATTAAATAATATTATTTGTTGATGTACAAAAATGATTGCATAAACATCAAAAGGGATATGTAAGTGTATGTGTGTGTATGTATGTATGCATGTGTGTGTATGTATGTGTGGACGAGTATGCAGACACAAATTTTGCCTGGTGACTTGCTGTTGTAATCATATTAGCAAAAGAAATTCCTTGGAAATGCTGCCAGAGTGCATGTGTTGCTATTTAAAAATTAAATTCTACTTACATTTTCATGTTTGAAAAAACACAACATTTTCAATTCTCGGAAAACACGTTTCGATGAAACCAATGACTGAAAGACATTCGGAAGTTTTTTAAGTGCCACACGGCGTCCATCACGTGGATCTGTAACAGCCCTGTAAAACAACAACAAAAAAAATAACATGAACAATTTAATATAAAAAACTTTTGCAAAATATTTAATATAATTGTGCTACAATTTTACATTTTCTTATTCTTAGTAAATTTATCAGTTGTTTTTTTTTGTTATAATAAAATGAAAGAGTAGCATATATGCAGGCGTTGACAGCTGATTGCTTATATACACCCTAAAAGTATGTCATGAAACTTGTATATAATAACAAAAACAGGCAAGTTTTCACTTAAATTTATGAATTTTTATAACGCCATTAAGGAGCCTTAACCATGTTTATGTGTGCAAACATGCTGCTAGTATGAGCATATTAAACGCCTAAATGTATGCAAATAAAATATTTAATATTAACTGCTAGCGATTTATGACATTTCAATTACCCCCCCAACAATATTAAATCTAGTGTTTTGCCATTTTTCATAAACATATAAATTCCATTTAATTTACTACAAAGGATCATAAACTAGATTTCTTTTGAAAACGTTAAAATAGACTAAAAACAAAAAACTTATTAAATTAGCAGTAAAACGATTCTTTTCATTTTTTTTTTGCTTCTATAAAAATAAAACGAGAATCGTAAATTTGTTTTTCTTTTATTTTCTGTATGCAAGAAAAACAATTTGATTCTTTTTTTTCACATTTTAGTTTATTGAACTTTACTGCTGCTCATTTGTAAAGGAGAACTGTAAATGGTAGAGCACGAAGGAAACCACTTAAACAGCTTAAAACACAAACGAAAGGGGGGAAAATTCTTGCAACAGCAGCGCAATATAACTTAAATATATATATTTTAATATAAAATAAAACTTGTACTTAAACGCACCACAAAAGAACAGCCTAAGAGTCTACACAAAAAAACAAAAACAAAATAATACTTGTAATAATAATAAAAAGAAAAAAAAACTGTCTATATTGCTGCTCAGTGGCCTCCATTCACAGACAAAGACTTTTTGGCGACGAAAGATTGTTGTTTTTGAAAATTTATAAAACAGAAATTCTTAATAAGAAAGTAAAGCTTTTTGCGTGCGCCACAAAAGATATTTATTTTGCCATAATTTTAATTAGGGAAACGTGAAAATGTTATCAAGGAAACAGAAATGTTGTGCGGTGAAAAACAAATTAAATGCTTTTGCTTGTTTACAGCACAAGTCCAAATGACACATAAAATGTTGCCTGGAAGAGTCATTTTTGCATTAAACTGAAAAGAGTGTTCTACCGACACCTCCCCCACCCCCTCATAATTTTTATTTAAAAGTATGAATGCTTTCGAATAGTAGTCTGGGTTTATCTTTTAGCTGTCTTTAGACTAAAATGACGCTGGTGGTTGTTGTTGTTGTTGTTCAATAGCAAAACAATGCTTACGGCTTAATAATACAAATTTCTAAAACGTGTCCTTTATTCAAACATAGAAAGAGCGAGCGGTCGTCTGGTTGAAATCCCTTAAAACCCATTAAAAAGATATTCATTCCTACAATCCCAAACTGTGATGGCATGCAAAACAAAAGTAATAAAATTTTATTGTATGACGTCCTTGCACCCTGCAGGGTTAAGGACAAACCCCAACAAAAAAAAAACATGTTTTAGTAAAAAATAACAAATAAAAACACCAATTCAGCAATCGATATGCATAAAAACAAGCGTTAAAGAAAAACATGTCAAATACAAAGAAACACAACAACAACTACTTTTACTAAATTAAAAATGAATCTCAACAACAATATGGGCGCCAACACGTCGCATGCAGGGGAAGGAAATAAAAACAGAATTTAGAAACTTTAAAATCTCAAGCAATCAAAGGAAAGTTTTTAAAACAGAGATTTTCAGATTAAATGAAAGCAAATGAATTTGTTTGCATTATGGTATTTGAGAATAAAAGTACGAGGTCTGCTCAAATTGAATTTTGAAATCTCCACTCGATTACCGTTTTTTATAAGCCTCACTAAAAATTAAAAAATAAAAAAATTTGGTTTCTCATTTCCTGTGTAATTTCCACAATATTTATTAAGTCGCATTATTCTTCTTCCTTATTAAAGGAAAAGTCGGAAAAGCTGTGTTTGCCTGTTTGTACATGAAACCGGTTTTTCGAAGCCTCTAGAAAAGCTGGCGACTTGGGTCTTGCATTGATGTATTGGATATATTAATAAATTAATTGCTACTGAAAATCGGCAAAATCCAAAATACTGTGCCAGAGCTGGAAAATTTAAATTTATTTTTGGTACATAAAAGTCACCAGTTAAAACTAATTTTTTTTCTTCTAATTAAACCTCTTTTATACTTTAGGAAGAATTAAATTGTTAATAAAAATAAAAAATAATAAAAACACCATTCCAGGGTTGGACAAGTGAAACTTTTTTCGGTACATAAAAATAAACAACTAAAACAATTTTAGCTTTTTTTGTCTTTATATATTAAACATATTTGATGTTTTTGAAGGAAATCCATTGCTATCAAAAATACCAGAAATTAGACCGTTCCAGAGCTGGAAAATTTAAACATATTTTTGTATATAAAGGGTGTTTTTATAAGAGCTTGCTGATTTGAAATTTAAATAAAACACATGCCAAATTATGAAATGGCCAAAAAAATTTCTTATTTGGTAGATAGTTTCTTGTCATTTAACATTTAAATATAATTTCGGGCATATGGCCACCAACCACGACTATTTTGCACAAAGGTCATTCTGGAGGTCCAATTTTCGACCACCTTTTCAAGCATTTGAGGGCGTATTTCAGCAATGACACGTTGAATACTGGTTTCCAAAGCGTCAATCGCTGCTGGTTTATCCACGTAAACCAATGATTTCAGGCATCCCCACAAAAAATAATCGAGTGGCGTCAAATCACACGAACGCGGAGGCCAATTCACCGGTCCATTTCTCGAAATAATGTTGACGTCGTTGGAATGTTCTTTCAATAAGTCCATTGTTTCGCCCGCAGTATGACAAGTGGCACCATCCTGTTGAAACCACATTTCGTTTACATCCATATCTTGAAGTTTTGGTACCAAAAATTCATTGATCATGATTCTGTATCGATTTCCATTCACGGTAACGCGTCGTCCTTCCTCATTTTCAAAGAAATAAGGACCGATGATTCCACCAGCCCATAGACCGCACCAAACAGTACATTTATCGGGATGCATTGGTAATTCTTGAACGGCGTGTGGCTTATCTTGGCTCCAAATACGGCAATTTTGCTTGTTGACACATCCATTCAACCAAAAATGCGCCTCATCACTGAAGAGAATTTTGCGGTAAAAAAGCGGATGAACATTTTTAATTGAAAACTGTTTTTGAAAATAAATTTCCGCGATTTGGAAGCGTTGTTCTGGAGTTAACCTGTTCATGATGATTTGCCAAACAATACTGAGTAGAGACGTCACTTTAAACTGTCAAAACAGCTGTCAGACAACAGAGTGATTCGTATAAAAAAAAACTTCATAAAAAAACACCCTTTAAAAGTAATTAGCAAAATCTAATTCTTGAATTTTTTTAATAAAAACTATTTAATACTACGGAAGGAATTAAATTGCTATTAAAAATAAAATAAAAATCAAAAACATGAGTCCAGGGTTGGACAACTGAAACTTTTTTTTTTTTTTGCTATATAAAAGTAAACAACGAAAATAATTGTCTCTTTTTATTTAAATATTAAACATAATTGATGTTTTGGAAAGAAATTAATTTGTTTTTGGCAAAAGCCAAAAAGGCAGTTGCAGAGCTGGAAAATTTATATTTTGTTTTGCAATATTAAAGTAACTAAATAAACGAAATTTTTTTGTTTGATAACATAGTGCAGCACTAAAATCTTGAACCAATTAAGGCCCCCAAAAACCTGAAAGTTTATGGTGGTAGAAGAAAAGCCTTAGCTGGGCTTTGAATTATTAGCTAAAGTTTTTTCTAAATTAATTTTTGAAGTTTCCTACTGGGGTTGGATTTTAGTATAATTTTCAAAAAACATGTACTGATTGTTAAGTCATATATAGCTTCAAATATCATATCCAGAAGAAAACTGTTTTCAGAACCATGATTTATTTTTGAATTCACGCGATTTCAACCCGAAGTGATTTACAGAACAGGCCCGTATATCTTGTGAACTATTCGAAATATTAAATTATGTATGAATTTTTTATTAGTCGAACTTTCTTATGTAAAATTGTTAATTTTTTCAACGGGCTTAAGTTCGAATCTGCAAGACAGCAAACCATTTTTTATTATTTTATTAATAAATGAATTTGTTCAAATTCTATTTACTATTTTTTATATTAAGATTGGAATATTAAGAATATTTTCAATAATCATCAAACCAGCAGAACGGATGAGTACTGGGGCCAAATTACGGCGCTCGGTATCGATCGAAATTTGTATTTAAATTGTATGGAAATTTCGCTCGATATCGAATGCGGTAATTTGGCCCCTGATTTCGAGGCCGCTAAAAATCTATGAAGAAATTTTACGTTTTTTTTGACAGTTTCGCTACTTTGAGTAAGATGTTCTTGTTTTTTTGATTTTATCTCAAGGCAAAATTTTTAGATCTAATTAAGAGGTAAAAATTTGCTGAAGAGAGAAAAGCAATATTTCGAATAGTTCATGAGATATAGACTTAAGAATCAGTACATTTTTTTGAAAATTATACTAAAATCCAACCCCAGTAGGAAACTTCAAAAATGAATTTAGAAAAAACCTTAGCTAATAATTCAAAGCCCAGCTAAGGCTTTTCTTCTACCTTCATAAACTTTCAGATTTTGGGGGTCTTAATTGGTTCAAGATTTTGTAGTTGAAAAACGTGCTGCTGTATTATTAAACACATTTTATATTTCAGAAAGAAATGTAATAGTATTGAAAATCAGAAAGTAGAAAAAGATGGTTCCAGGGTTGGAAGACGTACGTCTGTGAAGAGTATACAAGATTCGGTATAGCCGAATATAGCACTTTTACTTGTTTAAACAACAAATGCCAAATAGTGGCATTATGATGTTTAAGAATATTCGTGATATAATGAATTTTTCGCCGTAAGGATAACAAATTGTTTGAATAATTATTTGGATAGAAAAAATACTATTGAAATAAATAAAATAACAAAGTCTTAGAAAGATTCCTCTCTATATGAAAAGGTTTATTTTTTCAACTACGACCGACAGACAATCAAGGAATCATTCCTACTCATAAAATGTATTGCTTTAGTTAATTGGACAGATGAAAAAAGATCTGATTTATGAATTTTTAAGATTCACATAAGAAAATTAATTTTCAATAATATTATAAAATATCGATTTTATTTACTCTAAACCAAACTGCCAGTCAACATAAATTTTTAAAATTTTTGATATGCCTGTGTAAAACCATATAGAATTTATTGTACATAAAACTATTTTTAAAAGAAACGAATTGGATGGGATGGGAGCTAATGAATTTATAAATTACGAACGGTCTTTAAATAAAATTAACAATATATTGTCAAGAACAAACACACGCACATGAGCATTTAAAAACTTGATGTAAAGATTCGCATGTACGAGAGAGTTCAAAAGATGATGCTGTTTAAATGAAAAGAGTACAAAAAAAAAATCAATTTCTTTTCTAAGTTAAAAAGCGTACAGGAACCCCGTAATTTCAAATGATGTATTTTATTGTATTTTTCTTTTTTTGTAATTTCCTAATAAAAGAAACAGTTAAATGTACAAACCATATCAAAATAAAGCCAAGTGTTTTTTTAATGATCATAAAAAAAAACGTATGCGTGCAGTTGAACGTTAACAATTATTGATTTGGTGTGGAAAATTAAATGTGGCTTTTGGTACCTTTTTCTTATAAAATTTTTGTGTAGAAATTTTTCATTTTGTTGCTGTTTACGCTTTGTTCATAATAATTATAATTAAAACTAAAACAACATTGTATAAAATCTATTATCATTTTAGAAATAAAAATCATGCTTCAAAAAAAAAAAAAAAAAAAAAGAACATCTATTGAAAATGATTAACGGCGGCGTTCAATTTTCTTTTGTTTAAAGAAATACAATTCTTGGCATAAAGAAAAATATTATTCTTCAGTTGAAAAAAGAAAACATAGAAGTGCATATGAACATATTACCATACAATTAAGGTGACCATTTGTCCTTTTCTTACACGATGTCCTGTTAGATTAAAATATAATAAAATGGTTTTTTTAAATAAAATAAAATGTGTCTTTTATGAATTCCTTAAATTTTATTTTCTTATAAATAAATAAAAAAAGAACAAAAAGTCGGAGTTTTATTCGGCCGCATCTCAAGAAATTTACAAATATTCGGTTTCGCCTTCGGTCGGCTACTATAATAAAATGTGTTTTTTATTTTAATTGAATTGTCCTTTAATGTAATTTTTTTTATAAATTCCTTAAATTTTATTTTCTTATAAATAAATAAAAAAAAAGTACAAAAAGTCGGAGTTTTATTCGGCCGCATCTCAAGAAATTTACAAATATTCGGTTTCGCCTTCGGTCGGCTACTATAATAAAATGTGTTTTTTTTAAATTGAATTGTTCTTTAATGTAATTTTTTTTATGAATTTTTTAAATTTTATTTTCTTATAAATAAATAAAAAAAAAATTCAAAAAGTCGGAGTTTTATTCGGCCGCACCTCAAGAAATTTTGACCAATTTTTTTGAAAAAATAAATTTTTTGGTTGAAACACAATTTTACCCAAAAGGCGTTTATTTCTAATAACTGAGTATTGAAAGGAGTTTCAAATGCGAAGAAGCTTCCGAAAAATCTTATATCGCATGCACTTAAGCAAAGAAAAATTTTGACCAATTTTTTTTGGAAAAAATCAATTTTTTTGTTGAAGCACAATTTTACCCAAAAAGGCGTTTATTTCTAATTCGGCCGCACCTCAAGAAATTTACAAATATTCGGTTTCGACTTCGGTTGGCCAATATAATAAAATGCGTTTTTTAAATTGAATTGTTTTTTAACGTAATTCTTTTATTACTAATTTTTTTATGAATTCCTTAAATTTTATTTTATTATTTTATAATAAATTTTAAAAAAAGTACAAAAAAACTGAGTTTTATTCGGCCGCACCTCAAGAAATTTACAAATATTCGTTTTCGGCTTCGGTCGGCCACTATAACAAAATGTGTTTTTTTATGAATTCCTTAAATTTTATTTTCTTATAAATAAATAAAAAAAAGTACAAAAAAGTCCGAGTTTTATTCGGCCGCACCTCAAAAAATTTACAAATATCCGGTTTCGGCTTCGGTCGGCCACTATAGGCCTGTGTAAATGAAAGTATTTTTGTAATACGAAATTCACATATTGTCTTAAATTGTATCCATGTTTGGGGCCCATAATTTGGCCACCATCCTCGTACTGATAATCATGATGGTTTATTTATGACATTTTTCTGGCTTTTGTTTTTCGTAGACACAAAAACATTTATTTTTATGGTAAATAACAATAATAATGACAAATAAAAAATTGGATAGCATGAATGGTAGAAAAAATAATACATAGTAATAAAAAAAAACGCAAAAATAAAGGTAAATTTATGATTTCATTTAAACTGCATGACAGCATATGTGAAGCCTAAATACTTTATATGCAGGGATAAATAATGAATACATTTTTGCTGACTTGTGCAACAACAACAAAGAGAAAAAAACTTATTTCAGTTTTTTTTGTCATTTTGAAACTAAAGTTTAAATGAAATATCATGTACATCTGAATAATTTGGGCACTCACTACAAGTTTTTACAGAGAAGTGCAGCAAAAAGTCTGCTAAACATTTTATACAGACAATTATTTATAGTTGACAACTTTTAATATTTTTAATTAGCAATTTTAAAGTCTTTTTTTTCTACTCTCTTACATTTATTAAAAAACTCAAATTGCTTGTTTATTTCCTTCCGCATTTGCAAAATAGTAATAAAATACTACAATTTTATTTAATTAAAAATAAATTTACTCAATTTCTATTTATGTTTGTGTTTAAAACTAAAATCTATTTATCACTACAGATATTTGTGTATGTGTGTGTGTGTATGCTAGAATGTTTCTCATGTATGAGTGCAGTGTGTGTGTGATGATGGTTTAAAATCATTTTGCAATTTTCTGTCATTCCTCTAAAGCGACAAACACTGCAGCAGCGTCTGTTCAAACCAAATAACAACCAGTGGACCAACAATTTACATCTAATGCAGTTTGCTGCCATTTCCTTTCCATAATCAATTTGATGTATTGCCTGGAGTCCTTTAAGGTATTCTACGGTTGCTGTGTTTTCTATTAGACTGTGTGCCAGGGATGGCAAGTTGGTTTTTAATATATATCACCACAACTGGTGTTGTGCTGGCAAACCACTCAGACCGATAGTTTAATTTTCCTTAATATTTTAGGAGCAATTTAAATTTTAATGGGGTCACATTTAAAAATTTTATTAAAATTTTTTTTTCTTTTTTTTTTTTTTGAATTTAAATGTTTTTAATTTATTTTATTTTCAAAACTTTTTTATTTTAATTTTTTTGATTTTATATTAAATTGAATTAAGATTCTATAGGCTAATTGTTAGAAATTTTAATTTAAATCTCAGAAAGACATGATAAATATTCCAAGGCACAAAGGCAAGTCAACATCAGTTTTTGTTATTCAACTTACACAGCAGAGCAGAATAGCTGTTTTCGAAAGCCGCAACACCTTCATCATCAGTGCTCATGTGTATTGTGTTTGTCACCACTTATTAGGTGGCATAGTTGAATGTGATAACAGTTCCTATTTACAAAAATTTTATTGTGAAAAAGAATACGAGAACTGTATCAACCTGATGTTAACATGTTATTGTTATAATACCCGTGTTACCGTTTGATTTGATTTTAATTTTTTTTTTATTTTAATTTTTTTTTGGTTTTATTTTTTTTCATTTTAATTTTTTTATTTTAATTTTTTTTCTTTTACAAATTTTTTCATTTAAAAAATTTTTTTACTTGAATTTTTTATTCAAATTTTTTTTAACTTAATTTTTTTTAAATTTATTTAATTTAATTTTATTTTTTTTTAATTTTCACTCTTGTTTTATTTTAATTTCTGTTTTTATTTTAATTTTTTATAAAAAATTTAATTATTTATGGAACCCAAATTCACACAGCTGGATTAACATTCCGATATTTGTTTACTAAATCGCTTTTAGGCGCACCAAAAAATATTTTTTTCTGATTTAAGAACTTATGAAAGGTCTTTATAGATAAAAAAAAAATCATTGCGGTATGTTAATGGCTAGAAAAGACCATTGAAACAATTTATTAACTTTTATATTTCGTATTGTAAAACTTCTAGCCAACATTGCCATCCCTGATGTATACTACGTTTAATCTCATATATCCTAACGTTAACTAACAAACAGTTCGTGCGCTAAATGTAGCCACGTCAGTGATGGGATTTGTGGTAAATATAATTGCGTCCTAACTACAGATCAATAGCACAGCTGTCACAATCGCTAATCCACCCGAAGAATTATGAAATTAAAACAAAAATTACACACGAATATTCTTAACGACCAAAATCTGTTTTATGGCCTGTTACTAAGAGGCTAAAAATTGCAAAAGAATGCTGGGACTGTTGCATGCTGTTGACAAGACCTTGACTGCGAGACCAATACAAAAGTGAAGCAGTTACATTTAGAAAGTAAACCGTGATGGATATTGTGGACCAGAATCCTTAATTAAAATCTACTCGCTTATTTCAGTATTCGCAGTCTAATTAACTTTTATGTTGGCAGACTACTATTACACTTTGCGAACGACAGGCTGATTAGTAATTATCGTGTTTGAAAATTAAAATCTTCTAGCAAAAAAATTTTGGGAATTTTATGTATTCAGTAGAGTAAGAAAAACTCCTGGGGAATATGCGTAACTGCAAGAGAGGCAAACGATCCACAGAGAACAGTTCCGACATTCTAAACAATTGAAGATATCAATTTATTGAATTAATAGCCAAAACGAATAGAAAATTCATTACCTGCGTTTTGCAGATATATTATTTTCATGAGACAGTAAAATAAATTTCGCAGAAAGAATTTATTTTACTGTAATAAAAAACGGACCGAGCAACAAAAATTTAATAACAATAAAAATATATATTTGATGATAGCAACAAAACTGGAAGGACCAAAGAATTTCACTCGGGACGATTAATTCCTTTCATAAAAATTCGTTGTGAAAATTCATCATATCAAACACAATAATGAAAGAAAAATAAATAAAACGAAAAAATAAAACAACTATTATAACTGAAAGTTGTTGACAGCTAGTGTGATAATTTAAAAAAAAAAATATATATCAAATATTCAATATCAACAAAAACACAACTATACAAATTTTTTATTGCTTATTTATTTTAAAAGTTATGAAATAAAGGCCAAATTCGTAAAAAATATTTTATGTTGTATATAAATTTTTTACATAAAATGGATAAGCATAAAATATTTTTATTATGAATTAGACCATAAATCTTCAAGTAAAAACTCTTACTGACGCTGAAGAAGATAGAGAATTTTTTGTAGCCATTTAATTTCATTTTTACTTCGCGGATGTATTTTTGTTACAAAACCAAAAAATTTTTTAACTAAAAACAAACATGGTGACACGGTATGAAATATAAATAAATCTATTGCCTAGTTCGAGGGATATAGCGAATTTCGGCAATGCAGTGGTTGTAAGTATTTTCCTATAAAAAATTTAGTTTTATTTTTGACGACGAATTGGCGAAAATTTGGCTTTTCCATTCAGGGGCCAAATTACCGCATTCGATATCGATAGAAATTTCAATACAATTTAAATACAAATTTCGATCGATATCGAATGCGGTAATTTGACCCCTGTTCTGTTTTCAGCAAGAAAATATAATGGTGAAGATATGCTCTAGGCCGGTTAAAAATCTCTATTTAACATAATGCATTTTTAATCTTTTTTTTTTGGAGGCAATGGGGAATGGCATTTACAAGGGCAGAGCATGGTGCCGGAAGTTTATAGAGGGCGTAGTTCCTGTAGATATTTGATCTGAACTTTTTCAAATTGTAAGTGGCGGAGAAGACAAGTTCATGTGATTTGTTACAAATTTTCTGTAATTCGCTGAGCACTTTATAGAAAAAGTGTTGATCATAAGCCATTTCATTTTTGGTAAGAAATTGTTTGCTCATTAAATTATTTTTGTTAAAATAGGACACGCTCAAAAGCCATATTTTTATTTATTTAACAATATTTATTTAATAAACTTAAAATTTCATTAAAAAGAAAAACTGATTTTAAACCACTTTTAAAAGATCAAAATTAGGTATAAAATGCCATGCACCTGCAGTTGATTCATGCGTCACAGAGAATAAAATGTAATGAGAATTGGTTTGTTTTTGTACTTTTTCAAATAGTCTGTCATTTTAAATCAATTTAAACAAATTAAAACGAAAATTCTGATGTAAAAAGTATACAAAATGTTGCATATTTATTTCCGTAACGTACGTCACGATTTCAGGTCTTTCAAAAATCGCAATAAGAAATCTTGGGAATTGTTATTTTCTCCTTATAATTTCGGTTTTTATCACTATTCATCGCCTATAGCGAAAAACTTATATAAATTGCCAGGTCCGTGTATTGATTCGTGCGTTACAGTAAATATTATGAGTATAATTATTCTGTTTCAGTCCTTTTTCAAATAGTCTATCATTTTAAATCACTTTAAAAAAATAAAATAAAAATTCTGATGTAAAAAGTATACAAAATGTTGCATATTTATTTCCGTAACGTACGTCACGATTTCAGGTCTTTCAAAAATCGCAATAAGAAATCTTGGGAATTGTTATTTTCTGCTTATAATTTCGGTTTTTATCACTATTCATCGCCTATAGCGAAGAACATATATAAATTGTCAGGTCCGTGTATTGATTCGTGCGTCACAATAAATATTATGAGTAGAATTGTTCTGTTTTTGTCTTTTTTCAAATAGTCTATCATTTTAAATCAATTTAAATAAATTAAAACGAAAATTCTGATGTAAAAAGTAAATAAAATGTTGCATATTAATTTCTGTAACGTAAGTCACGATTTCAGTTCTCCCAAAAATCACAATAAGAAACCTTGGATATTGTTATTTTCTCCTTACAATTTCGTTTTTTATCACTATTCATCGCCTATAGCGAAAAACATATATAAAATGCCAGGTCCCTGTATTGATTCGTGCGTCACAGTAAATATTATTAGTAGAATTGTTCTATTTTTGTTTTTTTTTTCAAATAGTCTATCATTTTAAATCACTTTAAACACAATAATATACAAATTCTGAAATAAAAAGTAAATAAAATGTGGCATATTAATGTCTGTAACGCGCGTCACAATATCAGCTCCCCCGCAAAAATCGCATTAACAGACCTTAGGAATGTTTGCTAAAATATCTTACTTTCATTCTTTCTTAAATTCCATAAATATAAATAATCTTTAACTCTCTCTCTCTCTCTCTCTCATCTATAAATTTGGAATTTTCAGGTTAATCCTTAAGACCTACGCCTTAATTATGTTTTGATGATAAACGTAACTTATCACATGAGATATTGCACTGAACACTAGTTCGTTTAACTTAGGTTAGGTTAGGTTGAAAAGGGGGACATAAGCATCCCAATCCGTCCTGGATTACACTTAGGCCTCATAGGCCTGTTGTGCGCTCTATCGGTAATAAAAAACGTTGAAATTCGTAAAATCCTAGTTTTAAAAAAAATGTTTTGCACGACAAGTACAATATTGCTCAAACCTAAAGTGAGACATTAAATGTTTTCAGTCTAGCAAATAATATTTTCCATCTCTAGTTTCCGCACTTACATTTACACAATATGTACTGCTAACATATACATACATAAACATTATATACATATATAAATAGAGTAAATAGAATTGTGTAAATTGAACATTTTCATCAGACAAATATTATGACGATGATGTCGATTATGGTGACGATGACGGTGATGGTGCTGCCGATGATGATGATGATGGTGGTGGTTTCTTGTAGTGATTGGTTGGTTTTAGCCTGAATGAAATGTTGGTTTGCTGGTTGATTCGATAAAATGTTTAGCAAATAATAATAAATTGAGTTAAAGTTTAGTATAAATTGCGGATATAAAATCCATTTAATTTTTTTCATTAACATTTAAAACTATTTTTCGTATTCACAACAATATTTTCATATTTACAATATGGATTTACTTTCATTTTGTTGTTTAATTCTTTAAGTTTAGCTAAATTAAAATGGTAAATATTTTCACAGCAAATATTTGCTAAAAAAAAATTTCATAAAAATATGAATTTTTATCCGTAATATGTTAAGAATAATTTAAATTTATGTATGAATGAGTGGATGTGTGTGTGCGTGTGCAAAGGTGTTTTTGATTTTATTAGGATATAAAAAAATCTGTTATGTTCGTTTCTCTTTCTCTCATGAACAGAAGCATTGGAATTTGTGCCCCTTAAAGTATGCATTTAAATTACTAAATTCTTTAATCAAGGCTTTTGTTTATTATTAGTTTTTACCAGGAATACTATTAAGTGAGTGATTTCACACACGGTTTTGGTTAGAAAATATTTTTTTACCATCACTTCCTGGAAACGAGTTGTGAGTTTAATTAAAACATTAATTATTCAAGAGTATTATTTCACTTTAACACGACTTTTTAAAGTCGCATAATAAATATGAAAAGGTCGTTTCTATTAAAGTTTAATATATGTATATGAAAAAGTAGTTTTTGCTGAAATTTATCCTGGAAATGTTTTCTTTAAAATTAACAGCGAGTTGCAGAAAACTGAAATGCAGAGAAAATTTTCCTTTCTTTCGTAAATCGGTTTATTTAACTTTAGCTCTTTAACATTAGCGCCTGGCTATTTCAAGCATATTTAATACCAGAAAAATAATATCTTGAATGCCGTTGTTCCACTCATTCATCACACAAATTGTACTAGTTTCGCCACAGCACAATTTTTCTTCTAAATTGGCAAATTTAGATGGTAAGATAGGAAAAATGCAATATATGGCTTAAAAAAAATAAAATAATTTTCCTGTTGTTCAGTCTACAACTTTCGAATTCCCAAAAGAGCATTTGCTAAACTAGACGAGAAAATTGGTATGTTCCCTGAAGAAGAAAAAATATGAGGATAAAAATAACAATTTCCAAGGTTTTTTAATTCGATTTTTGGGAGAACTGAAACTGTGACGCACGTTACAGAAATTAATATGCAACATTTTATTCACTTTTTACTTCCAAATTTTCATTTTAATGTGTTCAAATGGATTTGAAATTATAGACTATTTGAAAGAAGACAAAAACTAATCAGTTCTACTCATAATATTTTCTGTGACGCACGAATCAATGTACGTACCTGGCATTTTATGTATTTTTTTCGCTATATGTGATGAATAATGATAAGAAGCGACATTATAAGAAACAAATAAAAATTTCAAAAGTTTTTTAATGCGATTTTTGGAAGGATTAATATTGTGACGCGCGTTACAGAAATTAATATGCAACATTTTATTCACTTTTTACTTCCAGATTTTCATTTTAATTTGTACAAATGGATTTGAAATTATAGACTATTTGAAAGAAGACAAAAACTAATCAGTTCTACTCATAATATTTACTGTGACGCACGAATCAATGTATGTACCTGGCATTTCATGTATTTTTTTTCGCTATATGTGATGAATAATAATAAGAAACGAAATTATAAGGAAAAAAATAAATATTTTCGAAGTTTTTGAATGCGATTTTTGGAAGAACTGAAACTGTGACGCGCGTTACAGAAATTAATATGCCACATTTTATATACTTTTTATTTCAGAATTTTCGTTCTAATTTGTTCAAATGGATTTGAAATTATAGACTATTTGAAAGAAGACAAAAACTAATCAGTTCTACTCATAATATTAACTGTGACGCACGAATCAATGTATGTACCTGGCATTTTATGTATTTTTTTCGCTATATGTGATGAATAATGATAAGAAGCGAAAATATAAGGAAAAAATACAAATTATCAAGGTTTTTGAATGCGATTTTTGGAAGAACTAAGATTGTGACGCGCGTTACAGAAATTAATATGCCACATTTTATTTACTTTTTATTTCAGAATTTTCGTTCTAATTTGTTCAAATGGATTTAAAATTATAGACTATTTGAAAGAAGACAAAAACTAATCAGTTCTACTCATAATATTTACTGTGACGAACGAATCAATGTATGTACCTGGCATTTTATGTATTTTTTTCGCTATATGTGATGAATAATGATAAGAAGCGAAATTATAAGGAAAAAATAAAAATTTTCAAGGTTTTTGAATGCGATTTTTGGAAGAACTGAAATTGTGACGCGCGTTACAGAAATTAATATGCCACATTTTATTTACTTTTTATTTCAGAATTTTCGTTCTAATTTGTTCAAATGGATTTGAAATTATAGACTATTTGAAAGAAGACAAAAACTAATCAGTTCTACTCATAATATTTACTGTGACGCACGAATCAATGTATGTACCTGGCATTTTATGTATATTTTCGCTATATGTGATGAATAATGATAAGAAGCGAAATTATAAGGAAAAAATAAAAATTTTCAAGGTTTTTGAATGCGATTTTTGGAAGAACTGATATTGTGACGCGCGTTACAGAAACTAATATGCAACATTTTATTCACTTTTTACTTCCAGATTTTCATTTTAATTTGTTTAAATTGATTTAAAATGATAGACTATTTGAAAAAAACAAAAACAGAACAATTCTACTCATAATATTTATTGTGACGCACGAATCAATACACGGACCTGGCAATTTATATATGTTTTTCGCTATAGGCGATGAATAGTGATAAAAACCGAAACTATAAGGAGAAAATAACAATTTCCAAGGTTTCTTATTGTGATATTTGGGGCAACTGAAATCGTGACGGACGTTACGGAAATTAATATGCAACATTTTATTTACTTTTTACATCAGAATTTTCGTTCTAATTTGTTTAAATTGATTTAAAATGATAGAATATTTGAAAATAAAACAAAAACAGAACAATTCTACTCATAATATTTATTGTGACGCACGAATCAATACACGGACCTGGCATTTTATATATGTTTTTCGCTATAGGCGATGAATAGTGATAAAAACCGAAACTATAAGGAGAAAATAACAATTTCCAAGGTTTATTATTGCGGTTTTTAGGAGAACTGATATCGTGACGTACGTTACGGAAATTAATATGCAACATTTTATTTACATTTTACTTAAAAATTTTTATTTTAATTTGTTTAACTTGCTTTAAAATTATATACTATTTGAAAAAAGGCAAAATCAAACTAATTCTAATTACATTATTCTCTGTGACGCACGTATCAACTCCAGGTGCATGGCATTTTATACCTAATTTTGATCTTTAAAAATTGGTTAAAAATCAGTTTTTCTTGTTAATGAAATTTTAAGACTATTAAATAAATAAAAATATGGCTTTTGAGTGTGTCCTATTTGAACAAAAATAATTTAATGAGCAACTAATTTCTTGCCTATAATAAAGACGAGAAATGGTTTACATATGTATAGGTTTTAAGGAGCCATACCTTAGAGTTTGGCAATAATTTTTATATTAATGCTCATTTGTAATAATGATCGAGGAAATATATTTGTTAATATTAAGAAAATCATATACAATCTACACTAATATTCCGCTGTAGTGAAATACATGCTTGAAAATATTAATTTTAAAACTTCAAGCTGAAATTTTACATAAATACACTTATCTTTTTTTTTTAATTACTACACTTAAGCTCTTAAACGATGTTAATTAGTGTTAATACATAAAGAATATAGGAGAGAATATATTAAATAATAAAAATATTTATAAAAAAAAAGTTCTGCAACGTTTACTTTTTGTTGTACAAACTCTTACACAAAAAAAAAATTAATCTGAAGATGTGTGTAATTATGCGGCTTAAGAGCAAAAGGATTATTTCTTGCCAGCCGCATTAAACGCTCATGTGTTCGTGTGAGTGAGAGAAAGTAATTACATTAAAAGTCTCCTCAAAGTAGGCAATGCATTAATACATACATTACAAAGAATTTATTACAACGGTGCTTTAGAGAACAACAGTGGCAGAGAGAGTAAATATTTTTTACTCTATTAAGATGTACAGACAGACTATTATTGTTCGTAATGAGTTTTTCAGAATTCAGAATGATATAATAAGTATACCAAAGAACAAGGGAGCAGGATTATAAAAAATGTTGTCACAATTGTGCTAAATATTGCTCGCTCAATTACAAACACAAAAGTTTAATTTAGGATAAATTATTTAATAATTTGTAAATTCGCAGATTTCAATTTAAACCTAAAAAATCATTTTCAATTTTGGAATTCAATGTGTAAAATTTCATGATTTCTTTTAAGAAGATTTAATTTTTGCTCATTACAATTTATGAAATAATATATTAGTTTTTTTTATGGCCCCAAAAAATAGTAATTGTGCCAGTGTGCTACTGTGCAGCGAAGTTGGCTGGGCGACAGGGGTAGTGCTTACTGCCAGCCGTAACCAGGGGCAAATTTAATTTGGGTTTTCGTAATAAATAAAGTTTTTTTTTCTTTTGTGTTGGGGTTTTTCACTTTCGAATCAATGTTATTCCATCTTCATTGTTGGCTGAGTCGGATGCTGCATATGTTTGAGTGGGTTTATGTGCTTAAGATGTTGTTTTCCAAGTATCCTTTATTTTTATTTATATGAAAATCTAGATATATCTTTTACAGTTATAAGTAAGAACAAGGACCCACACCAGTGAAACTGGTTGTTGTATATTTTTATTTTTCTTGCAAAAGAAACAGATTCTTCTTGTTTTGCGTTTTATAAGAGATTGATAAAATTCGTTGAAGGTTGTTAGCCAGCTTTGGAAAAGTTTTAGCAAATTTTGTTTACTAATGCAGCCTGTCTGTTCTTCGTCCTTACACTTGCTAAAGTATTTGCTTTTATTGTCTATTTTATTGTGTGGGTACACACGTTGTTGTAAGGATTTTTTCATGACTAATGCTATTTCTGGGTATTTTTATATATATTCTCTTCTATTTCTCATATTTTGTGTGTTTTATTTGTTATCCATGTGAGTGTGTGTTTGTGTGGGTGTGTGTTGCTGTTAAGGTCTCAAGGACATGATTAGACAAAAGTGTATATATGACTATGGGGCCGTAGTTGGTATTGTTGTTGTTGTGTTTAGTTCAGTTCAAGTGTGAGTATTTTCATGACTATACGAGTATGCCCAGGCTTTAGGCAAACAATTCTTAAATGATATACATTTTAATATTTCATTTAAATTCTTTAGCGGTTGCAAATTAATTTATTAAAGTCTAATAAAATGATTTAAGAGATTTATTTGTGTACGCATATGCTGAGCATATAGCGGGTGCTTTTTTTTGTTAGCTGCACGATAACTAAGGTTTGACAGTTGAGAATGTCAAACTGTGTTGCCATTGCTGTCCCGTGAGTTTGCAGCAAATCAACATGAAACGTTTGACACTGAAACAATATTTCCAAATTGTGGAAATTAAATTTCAAAAACTTATAAATTATAAAAATTTGCTAAAAAAAAATTCATAGGGCCATTTTACGGGTGTGGTTGGCAGTAATAACACAAGTTTACAAATTCCGGTCAACTTTTGGATTAGAGCAGATGGGAACAAATCTTGGCGTTATTTGAGGTGCTGAATTCAAATACGGGTTTCGATTTTCAAAATTTGGTTCTAGTTTGTAAGTTCGTGTATGTTGGCAGCACTGCGCTATCCAGGAAAACAAAACGTCTCTTCTATACCATTTGTGAATCGTTGATCTTGATTTTATTTAATAAAACGTAAACAAATAAAAATTGATGCATCTAAGAGTAGCACATCCATGTAACAAGGATTACTTTGGTGTACTCCTATTGCACGTAGCACATGTGCTTTAATATGATTTTTTTAGTTTAAAATCAAAAAAAAATAATAGTTAAAAGCTTAAACTCATAATTATATTTCTTTGAAAGTTCGTTTTAAGCTCATTTTATTTTCTATAATCAGAATTTTTGGTTATGAGTGTTAGTTTTTTCTATGAGAGATTTTGTAATGGATAGTACATTTTCAAATCATAATAGGAATGCATTATTTTAGGGATAAAATACGAATACGCATCATTAATTGGAGTTGCTAAAAAAAATTCCCGCTTGAATATCAATTTAATTACCTTAAAATTTCATATTTGCCAGTTTTATATTTTAGTTTCAAAATATTTTTTTCGCAAACTCATTTGTAAGGACAGTTACACCAATTTTGTGAACTTTTCCAATAAAATTAAATACAGTTGACTCCGCTTTACTGGATATAACCAAAACCCAATTTTTTCAGTTATCCGATTTTTTCTCTAAAACGTAGTTCGGATTACTGAAATTTGTTACAGTTAAGCGTACTGCTCAGTAAAACAATATTTTTTATATCAATAATACACACCATACACATGCATATGTGCACATTTTCCTCGAATTCCTCGAAAATGTCTAGACACTTGCATTGACAATATAATACAATAAAGTACGTAAGAGCGAAAAGGACAAACACAGTTTGCCATTTAATTCTTTAACTGACAAAACATGCACAATTTTTTCAGCCTTAAGTTATGCAATCGATTTTCTAATAAATAAAGCGAAGTAAGTTTCATACAAACTGTAGTTGTGGGCGCGCTTTTGGTTTTCAGTAATACGATATTTTCAGTAAAGCGAAGTGAATACAACAAGCTGCGTTTTTTTCAGTAAAGCGTGTTTCGCTAAAGCGAAGTGAATAAGATGCGGGGATTTGCATCGCTTTCAGTAATCCGATTTTTTCAGTAAAGCGTGTTGCGCTAAAGCGGATTCGACTGTAGTTTATGTATTAAAATTGTAAGCAATTGCCTTTAAACTTAGCAAACAAATCTGGCTCTGCTGGTCTTGTTAGCAAATTTCCTTATAAACTCACAAGTAAAAAAAAAAAAGTTCAGCTCCCATAATTCCCCTTTGTTGTGTGTGTTCGCTCAAGTATTTTTGTGCGACTTTTAATTATATATAAATATTTAATGGAAAAATAAAATATATTTTATTGGCAGTTGAAGCCAAAATCTCTCATACTGCTTAACATAAAATTGTTTCATTTTTCCGGCAAACATTTCTGCCATCAAGTAGATATTTATTTTACATTATGGGCTGTAAAAATAAAGGCCACAAGATAAATATATGAACATTAAGAAAAAAAAACAGCCAGATAAGTTAAAATAAAAAAAAAAAAATGTATGCAAGTAAAAGAGAGAAGAAGAAAATGTATGGCAACCAGGTGTGAAATATAAATTGCCTGAATAGACAACAACAAGAAGTGGCAGTCTGTCTGTCTGTGAAATAAATAAAATTTTGCCCAAAAAAAAGATATGTCGAAATTTTTTATATTCATATACGAATATATATATGTCTATATATATATATATATATATATATATATATATATATATATATATATATATATATATATATATATATATATATTTATATATATATATATATATATATATATATATATACATATGTATATAATTTTAGATTGGTTTTCCTTTTCCTGCATGTTATACAATGAATTTTGTGCGTCAACTTATCCCAGAAATGCAACGATTTGTCAAGTACTAAAAAAGTATGAAATAGGATGATTTTATTTTAACTTTTTTTAATAAATTTTATAACGTATTGAGAAATATTATTTATATTGTGTGTATCTACACACAAATACCTTTCAAAAGATATATGGCTTATCAATATTAGTGGACGTTAAGAAACTGAAAAGTGTACCACAAAAAAATGAGTGATGATTTGATCATATTTCTTGCATACCTTGCTTTTAGCACTAAATGAACAATTTGCTAGCAGAACAAAAATTAAAAATTTCCTAGCAGAACAAAAATTTCAATAATCGATATGAAATAATAGAATAAAATATTTCGAATAATTGATCACCGGCTAAATGATTGGCTGTTTTATTCTTTACATTAACTTTTCATTTCTTCTATTGTTAAATACTTGCACCGCCATTATGCCATGTTTACAGTGTAATTCAATATCCATAAGTGTGTAGGTTAAAAACTTAAGTTAGACATCCACACATACACACACACACACACACACACACACGGATGCATGCGAGTATTAATCAAAAGACTCGCTTTTTACAAGTATGAAAAAGTACGTGAAAAATAATATATCGGCAATGTGATATTGTTGACACTTGATAAGCATTTGTTTTCATACAAACAAGATAAGACAATGTTAAAATAAACAACTTACACACACACGCACACACATATATCGTATATGTTGCTTAAAGTTTCCTACATAATTAAAAAGGGAATAAAAAAAAATCATTAGCATTTACATTTGTGGAAAATGTATATGAACTTTTTTTTCAGCAATTTACTGCATGTTAAGCTTGAAATTGTATTCGAATTTCTTTAACGCACCACCAAGACCCATAAATTATTTGGCAAAAATTCAACAAGAAAACAGCATTAGGCCACATCTGTTTGAATATTTATTTCAATAGATATATTTTGTGCGATACTTGGGTGTAATAAGTTCACACACTTCATTAACTTTTCATAATTTATTAAATAAAGCGAAAAAAGTGTAGGTAAAAGATTGGAAAAATTATATTAAATTTTAATTTTTATTATTATTTTTTTGTTGAAGTGGCTGGCTTGCGGTTTAATTTGTTTTATTTGCATACATTTTCAAAAATAACTTTAAATATGATTTCTGCTGCTGTTTGTTTGTTGTAATTTTATATTTAGAGCCAAGCAAATTCCCAAACAATTTACCTCACATTCAGTAAAACCGCAAACATGTTGCACATCAATCATACGTCACCAGGTCCGTTTTTGTAATTTAACAACACTCATACGCAGCGTATAACCACGGTGACCATAAAATCTGATACAAATTAATGCGCTAATATTTTATCATTGACTAGTTCATGCTGCCATTTTTTTCTCGGAAATGATTTCATAATTTAAGGATGCTTCGGGCATTTCGAAAGTGAATACGCCTTTGGCATTCCTAGATATCCATCAAAATTCCATATAAACTGTTTTACAATTTCGATTGGTATAATTTGTAAGCAGGCCTATATATATATTTGTTAAATTTATTACAACATATTTCAATTTTGAAAGACAACAAAGTCAATTTTGGGCTCGCCTGAAGTTCAATCTATATAAATATAAAAAAATGAATGTTTGTATGTCTGTATGTCGTTTATAAAATAGTAAACTATGCATTTGATCATGTCATGATCTTTAGCAAAGTTGTTGCGCATGAGCCGACGGAGGTTTCTAAGTTAGTGCGATTAATTTGCGATAGATGGCGCCACTGAAAGTTAATTAAAATGTATTGAATCGTAAGCTATGCATTTGATCATGTTATGATCTTTAGCAAAGTTGTTGCGCATGAGCCGACGGAGGTTTCTAAGTTGGTGCGATTAATTTCCGATAGATGGCGCCACTGAAAGTTAATTAAAATGTATTGAATCGTAAGCTATGCATTTGACAATGTTATGATCTATAGCAAAGTTGTTGCGCAAGAGCCGACGAAGGTTTCTAAGTTGGAATGACCAATTTCCGACAGGTGGCGCCATTGAAAATTAGTCAAAATTAGTTAAAACGTAAGCTATGCATTTGATCATGTTATGATCTATAGCAAAGTTGTTGCGCAAGAGCCGACGAAGGTTTCTAAGTTGGTGCGATTAAATTCCGATAGATGGCGCCACTGAAAATTAATTAAAATGTATTGAATCGTAAGCTATGCATTTGATCATATGATGATCTTAAACAAAGTTGTTGTGTATAAGCCGACGGAGGTTTCTAAGTTGGTGCGACTAATTTTCGCCAGGTGGCCCACTGAAAATTAATCAATATGAATTGAAACGTAAATTGATCATGTGTTGATCGGACATATACCATACATTTTAGTACTCATCATTTTATATTCATCATTTCATTAATAACACTTGCTATAACTCATTCCAAAAAAAAAATTGATTGCATATACATTTGTGCAATGTCTTTCATTCAAATTTATTTTAGCTGGTGCCGCAGCAACGCGCGCAGGGTACGGCTAGTATATTAATAAAATAAATTACCAAAATAGAGATCAAAAACTTAGTATCAATAGAAAATATAATAATAATATAAACATTTAAAAGAAAATGTATTTGAAGTAATTTTTTATAAAAAACTTTTAAATAAAATAAATTCGTAACTAATTTTAAATTTTATAGGTATAATTTATAAAAAATTTCTCTTCTTTATAACAGATTAATAGCACAAATTTTCACACAAAAATTTGTTTTATGTGAAAACAAAATTTGTTTTATGTGAAAACAAATTTTTGTGCCTTCTCTTAATTAATGACAATTTTTTAAAATAAATTAGACCGTATGACTATGGCGTTGAAAGTATTTAAAAATATAGCAAAAATAGTTCCGGCTGCTATATTTAACTGCAGAAGAATAAATTATTTTTGTAAGGAACTTTTTTGTGTTCAAATAAACGAAGTAATTGAACATAATTTTTTGCGTGAAATTATTTGGAAGCTTTTATGATTTAAAAATTATGGTCTTTACTTTTTCGCAAACACGAATTAATTATATAAAAAGTTAAAAAATAAAAATAATAAAAATTTTCAAATATATAACAATTCTTAAAAAAAAAAAATTTGCAAATTGCAGATTTGAACTTGAGTCTGAATAAAAAATTCTCGTCTTAATAATAAATTAATAAGTTCGTTAAATAAAAATTTTGCATTCAAAAATCACAAAATTTAGAATAAATTGTGCACAAAAAATAGGCCAAATTTTAGATTAATATATGTTGTTTTCTTTTCTGTAAAACAGCGCAACATTTTGTGCACTTTTTATGGCAAAATGGCACTATTATATAATTTCAAAATAGTGAATGTATTAGAAAATAAACTACCATCCCTTAGGAATATTAATTTGTGTCTTGAAACTCCGCCTAACTGCAAATTTTAAGAAATAAAGTGAAAGAATGTTACACGTTTTCCAGAAAAGAAAACACCATTAAAACTAAAGTATCTCCTGCCTGTTTTTCTATTCTTTTCTTTTTTTGCTGCATGAAAACTTAAAAAATACTACTGCACAGAACTTTTGTTTATTATAATCATGGCATTTATTTAGTAAAAATGTTTCCAAACATCCATTTTTCCGAATTGTTGATACACCTCAGGGACATATCAAAAAGAGCATATCAGAATTGCTTGAAGATATGAAACAAAAAAAACTGTATTATATCTGAGGATATTATTTTTTAGGGTACAAAATATGACTTGATAAATAAATATTTTTTTTAGAAACATGAAAATTCACCCTTTATTTTGAACAGGCCTCGTACATATTAAAATCTTCTCTGTTCCAGAGTCTACGCAAACTCAGTCCCTTTAAAAATTTGTTACATGCTATTTTCGTTAACATCTAGTGTTATTTCATTAAGTTTTTGCAATTAATCCTGCGTAAAAGGCTTTTGTTTTCTTCTCGGTATCAAATTATAAACTTTCATTTGAAATTTAAAAATCATATTAAAATAATTTATGCTCTTGTACATTCCTACGTGCAGTCTGTTTTTATTATTATAATTATTATTATTAAAGCGTGTTTTTTATGAAGTTTTTTTTTATACGAATCACTCTGTTGTCTGACAGCTGTTTTGACAGTTTAAAGTGACGTCTCTACTCAGTATTGTTTGGCAAATCATCATGAACACGCTTCCAAATCGTGGAAATTTATTTTCAAAAACAGTGTTCCGTTAAAAATGTTTATCCGCTTTTTTATCGCAAAATTCTCTTCAGTGATGAGGCGCATTTTTGGTTGAATGGACATGTCAACAAGCGAAATTGCCGTATTTGGAGCGAAGATAATCCACACGCCGTTCAAGAATTACCAATGCATCCCGATAAATGTACTGTTTGGTGCGGTCTATGGGCTGGTGGAATCATCGGTCCTTATTTCTTTAAAAATGAGGAAGGACGACGCGTTACCGTGAATGGAAATCGATACAGAATCATGATCAATGAATTTTTGGTGCCAAAACTTCAAGATATGGATTTAAACGAAATGTGGTTTCAACAGGATGGTGCCAGTTGTCTGCACTCTACTGCGGGCGAAACAATGGACTTATTGAAAGAACATTTCAACGACAACATTATTTCGAGAAATGGACCGGTGAATTGGCCTCCGCGTTCGTGTGATTTGACGCCATTCGATTATACCTGAAATCATTGGTTTACCTGCAACGATTGACGCTTTGGAAACCAGTATTCAACGTGTCATACGCCCTCAAATGCTTGAAAAGGTGGTCGAAAATTGGACCTCCAGAATGACCTTTGTGCAAAATAGTCGTGGTTGGTGGCCATATGCCCGAAATTATATTTAAATGTTAAATGACAAGAAATTATCTAGCAAATAAAAATTTTTTTTTTGGCCATTTCATAATTTGGCATGTGTTTTATTTAAATTTCAAATCAGCAAGCTCTTATAAAAACACCCTTTATTATTACTTTTTTGCTTTAGTAACTGTAGCTGTTTCGAAAATGTTCAAAGTCAAAGTAAATTAATATTCTTAATACTCATAGTTTTCACTTTTTATAAAAAAAAGAAAACGCCTCCTAAGCTAAATACACACGAGGTAAAAGATAGAGTATCGTTTTGAGGTAGACTTCTTGCATTGACTCGTGGCAACGCCAGCTCCAAGAATATTTTGTGATTAGTCTATACATAATGCACCATGGGGCGCGAAGAGCTCTTTTTTCGCTGGTCAATTGCGGCTGTTTATATTTCAACTGAAAAATTCTTAAATAAAATTGAGAGTTCCAACAAAATCTTATAATCAAAGGCAGGGTTTTTTTTATCTTGGACCAGCACTCAGGGAATGACCCCTACGTATGCAGTGCATTGCGCCGGAACTCGAAAGGAACGGATAGTATTAAAGGGACAAATGAGAAAGATGAGAAGATAGAGAATTTTTTGTAGCTATTTCAACCTTTTTAATTCGCCGGTTAATTTTTTGCTACAGGCCCAACGAAGGAGGGTGCTGCTGTTACTCTGCTTTTAGTACATGATCGTGTCAGTTGCTGTCAATTATGTTCACTGCCCAGTGCAATGTCTTCATCATTGAAACAGGCTGGCAACAACTAACACAACCACGCACTAATGCTGATCAGAAGAATTCAACACACAATATGTCATGACTCAGCGCGGGCTCGAACTCAGGACCTTCCGCTTCATAGTCTCGTGTTCTACTACTTCACCCAACAGCACCCAAAAACGGGCACCCTCCATGCGAGGTAATTTTTAATTTTCCTATACCTGCAGAAGAACAGTAGTGAAACTCACTAAATTTGATTTCAGCAAAACAGAGGAGGCAGAAGTGTACCATGAGTTTGACGAATAGAACAATTATTTTGATTAAAAGTTTCAACATTTTGCAAGCGTTGCAGTGGCGTTGTGACACTCTAAAACAAAAACACGCTTTATATGTATACTTCAGGTATTCGCCTATTAATATTGAGGAAATTACACAGAATGATAAACCTATAATATCCTTTTAGCATTTTTGATGAAGGATATAAAAATTTATAGCGCTACTTAATGAGGATCAGTGACATTTCTGAGGATATTGTCAACACATGATCATTAATGCATATTTTATAGAAATTGTCAGTTCTGCAGAGATGAGGAATGAATGGCAAGCGGTAGTATCGCCCTTGTTTTCATGTTTAAACTTACGAGTCCATTGGTTCTAAAATTTCAAGATTAATATATTTCAGCAGCCGCCAACAGGCCCTTCCAGGATCTGTCTTGCCAGATGACTGAAAGACGTGACCACAAGACACAAAATTTAAAAATTTTCAAGCCATTATATTTGGTTCGCAGGGTACTTGAACATTCCTTTTTAAATTAATCCTTGTAGTCAACGCCTTCGGCCCCAGTGTGCAATGATAAGAATAATTATGTTTTGTCATAGAAATTTCAGGTTTGAATGCCACACACATGCATCCATGTTGACGTATTTTATGCACAGAGTTTGAAATGAATCAGCAGTACGATTACTTGTGTACTGACTCACAACCTACTTTCGGATTTTTTTTACATCATCCTTAACAAATTTTACTTTCTTAATTTTTTTTCTCAGTCTGTCAAATGTGTGTGTGTGTGTGTGCTATTTCTGCACACATGCATCACTTTATCCTTGAACATATATTTTTACTTTTTTAGTTATTATTTATTATTATTATTGTTGCCTTTTCTTATTCACAAATCTTCTGCTTGAATGATGGTGGGTGGCTTAAGATGGAAAATGAGAATCATGCATTCTGTGGCATGAGTGTATGTTGTATGCGGCAGGCAGGTTGTATATGATGTTGGTTTTTCACTTCTTAAAGCGAGTACAACATCTTTACAAAGTTATAAATTCATGTGAATTACTTACACCTACATGCACATATTTAAAAGACTCAGGCACACATACACGCACGCACATGCATTCATACAGTGTTATACAAGTATGTTTTAAGCACTGAGTTTAAAAAACTTTTTAACTGCGTATTTACATATGTTTTTTTTTTCTTTTTTCTTAAGTATGTGTTTAAGTGTGTAACATATTTTTAGCACAGTGACAACACACATTCATGCTCGTGAGAGCGAGTACATGGTTGTTCCACTTTGCATTTCCTTAAAAAAGAAATAAGAATATCAAGAGAAACACAAACGCATAATCTACATTTCCTTGTTAAAGCAGCTTTAAAAATGTTTCACAAAAGATTGCTGCTGCCTTTAAGACGAGTAATAATGACGAGTTAAAGAAATTTCCTTTTTTTTTTCTTTGCATACAACTACCAAAAGCATCGTACAAGTTTAATAGAATTTCATGGGATTAAAATCCGCTACATGCTTCACATACAATTTTTATTTAAATACACCATACACTTTTTTTGTGGTACACTTTTAAGTATCTTATCGACCAGCCATATTTATGAAATGTATATGGTTTGAAAGGCAATTTTGTGTAGAAATGGACAATACTTGCTTGAAAAGCAACAACAAATTCAATTTTTATTTAGTAGACGCTGTTCTCTGTAGCCTCTGTATAGATGGTACACGTTCTTTTTATTATTCTCCTAGAAAGCGCTATATAATGAATAAACGAATATATGAAAAGTCATTTGTTATTTTTTTTTTTAAATTTCAGCAGGTCCATTTTAAAGAAATCATATAATTTTTTTAATAAAATTATTTTTATATTATATACAATTTTTTTCACATTTCCCTTAAAAAAACTGTCAAAATGTGAAGTGAAATATTGATCATATGAAATTAAATAAAAAAAATCCAATAATAAACAAAAGTTAAAATAAAAGTTTTTGTTTAAATAAATTAGTATTAGGCACGGGACCGAACGTCCGCCTATTTATACGAAAACGAAATTATTTCTTTAAATTTATAAATAAATGTAATGATGAGCTTGCGGTCAGTTTTTTATAAAAAAAACAACTATAAACTTTTTATTGTCAACATTTATGAAGACTTGCGCTTTTTGTAGTGAGTCGCACTTTCTATAATAAGTTGCACTTTTTATAATAACGTGCACTATGATGACTTGCACTTTTTATGATGAATTGCACTTCTTATGATGACCTGCACTTTTTATGATGAATTGCACTTCTTATGATGACCTGCACTTTTTATGATGACTTGCACTTTTTATAATGACGTGCACTTTTTATGATGACTTGCATTTTTTATGATGACTTGCATTTTTTATGATGACTTGCACTTTTTATGATGACTTGCACTTTTTATGATGACTTGTACTTTTCATAATGACTTGCACTTTTTATCATGTCGTGCCCTTTTTATGATCACTTGCACTTTTTATGATGAGTTGCATTTTTTATGATGACCTGCACTTTTCATAATGACCTGCACTTTTCATTATAAATTTAACTGTTTTTACATTTTTTATGATGACTTACACTTTTTTTGATAACTTGCATTTTTTGTGATGACTTGCATTTTCTATAATGACTTGCTCTTTTCATAATGAAAATGATGACTTGAATTTTTTATGATGACTTGCACTTTTTATAATGACTTGCACTTTTCATTATAACATTAACTGTTTTTGCATTTTTTTATGATGACTTGCATTTTTTATAATGACTTGCACTTTTTATGATGACTTGCATTTTTTGTGATGACTCGCACTTTTTATAATGACTTGCACTTTTCATAATGACTTGCACTTTTCATTATAACTTTAACTGTTTTTGCATTTTTTATGATGACTTGCACTTTTTATGATGACTTGCATTTTTTATCATGACTTCCATTTTTTATGATGATTCGCAATTTTATGAAGACTAGCATTTTCTATGATGACTTTCACTTTTTATAATGAGTTGTAATTTTCATAATATCTTGCACTTTTTATAATGACTTGCACTTTTTATGATAACTTGCACTTTTTGTAATGATTTGCACTTTTTATAATGACTTGCATTTTAAACTGCAGGATTATTTCAACACCTTTTCCAAAACTGGACTTTTCAATTTATGCAGGCTGACGGAAAATTATATCCAGTAAAAATAAACGCTGTCGAATATATAACACAACAATTTGTCGTTTGTATCATGTCCTTTTTAATCAAAAAAAATTATGCTACTTTGAGTTCTCAAATTAAAAACAATGAAACAAAGAATTCTTGCAATAAAAAAATGTATATTAAAAAGAAGTTATGAATTTTGGTCAGATCGGTCAGCCACATGGTACGAGTATCATACTCGAGTATATTTGTTTTATTAAAAAGTTATTTGGAAGAGAAAATGAAACAGAAAAAACAACAAAACAAAACAAATATATAAATCCCAACAAGTCTTTTAGTAAATAACCGCAAAACCAAAACCCTGGAGAATTTTCCTCTTAATTCCACAGATAAATTCAAGCGCATACGTTTTCACATACAAATAAACACACATACGAGTGCACATACAGATTTACATAAATATATTTATAAACTTTCGTGCACAAGAAATAAGTAATTTATATACTTTAAAATAAAATAAATTTAACTACCTGCATATAAAAATATTTAGAAATATTGTTTAGAGTTTTATCTCTTGAAATTTATTTAAAAAAAGAAAACTAGAGGAGATAATAAAATAAAATAAAATGAAAATAAACAATGAAAAATATTTACATAAATCCAATTTTGAAACGGATAAAATATTCAAGACACGTTTTCCATGTTAACAAAACGGTAAAACGACAACAACAGCAGCAGTAGAGTCAGCACCCACAGTAAAACAAAGTCAAGGAGCTGTAAGCGCAATCCAGAGAAGGTAAATTAACTTGTGGAAAATCCTTAACCTTTTTGTACTTTTTTTCCTTAACTAATCCCGATGCCGTTTAAAGAATGTGCTTCGCTTATTCGCTAATTTTTATGAGAGCAGCAATTGATATTGAAAAAATTATTGGCGATAATTACACAAGTTTTTGTCTGTCTGTGAAGCTGGAGATTAACAAGTGAATAAACATGTTCAGTCATGCTCCTGCAGGCTTACAGGTTAGAAGCTTTTCTCTTGTGTGCTAAAGCAGGATTTAGAACTAGACAAAACTTTTCACCAGGGATGTAAGTGATAACTGTGTACAGGCGCACAGTGGGGCATCTGATAAAACAAACAATTGGAAATAATTTTGTAGTTTTTAAAGCGGTAAAACGTTGGTAATTAAATAATACTTAAGCAAGTGTGAAGACTATCATCCGTATTATGTACTTCACAGTCGAATTTGTAAATACGACGAATTGTAATAGAATAAAGAAAGCAATTAAAGTTATTCTTTATTCTATGACAATTCGTTGTAGTATCAAACTCGAATTCGACATACATAATAAGGGTGTATATCTTCAAAGGGGGAGGAGTAACGAGACTCAAAAGCGGGGATACGAAAAATTCAGTAATATAATTCAAGTTGATTTTTTTGATTTGATAAAAAAACATTTTTTTTGCAGGCTGATTTCTTTATACAAGAACATAAATAAAGTGTTCTTTGTTTAGGAGATCCCGCCCACAGTTTTGCTGATATTCCACTAAAAAGCTTGAGTTTCAATTATTTTTATCTATCTTCTTATTTTATTTTGGCTTATTTGCAGCATCAAACTTATGCTTACAAATCAAGACAATCGCAGGAGAATATTTGACAGCAATCGAAAAAGTTTTCATCGAAGGACCTACAGAAACTTGGGGCAACGAAATCAAAATGGCCACAAATGACCGTGAACACTTAACTTATGGTTAGTTTTCCCTTCAACAGATAAAATTGTAAAGATCAAAAAATAATTTCTTTTGAAAAAAAGTTATTCCAAAACAAAATAGACTGCGTAATCTTGCATTATCCTGTAATTGGCATTTGAAACACTATTTCCAAAAATTAATTTTACAAAAGTATTTTTTTCTAGAGAAATTATATAAAAACTAATTCAGCGTCTCTATGGCTGCATTTCGTTGCTGCCGGATTAATTTTGCCCATGTGAAGGAGTTGTTTAATTATTTTCTTATAGATCAAAAACAACTCAACATTAAACGTGTGTACATTTTATTATAATGAAAGTAAATTGTCGGCGAATCCATAAAAAAGCTTTTATTTTCATTCATGACAATGTCTTGCCAATGCTTAACTACTGTACGTGAGATATTTCATCAAATAGTTTTTAAAGCAAATGCAATTAAAAAACAGAGTAAATTGAAAATCAATATTTGTATTTATGAGACTTGCTTCAAAACCTGCAAGGGGATGTAGCTCAGATGGTAGAGCGCTCGCTTAGCATGTGAGAGGTACGGGGATCGATGCCCCGCATCTCCAAATTTACATTTTTCATGTTGTTTTACTACACTGATCAGTCAGGGCTACCCAGTTTGTCAGGTTTACAAATAAATCTCCTAATATTGAAATATATTATGCCCCAGTGTTACCATTGCAGCTCTAAAATGACCATATCCATTTGCAAATTTATTTCTGTGCAATAATGAATAGTGAAATTCTTTAGAATTAAATTCGTTTGCGAACTAAAAATGTTCGTTCGATCTTTGGTTTCTCCCGAATTTTTGTCTCTATAAATTTTTAATGTTAATAATTCTTTTTTGAACAATTTGTTTAAATACTTATAAAGGGTGTTTTTATAAGAGCTTGCTGATTTGAAATTTAAATAAATCACATGCCAAATTATGAAATGGCCAAAAAAAATTTTTTATTTGGTAGATAATTTCTTGTCATTTAACATTTAAATATAATTTCGGGCATATGGCCACCACGACTATTTGGCACAAAGGTCATTCTGGAGGTCCAATTTTCGACCACCTTTTCAAGCATTTGAGGGCGTATTTCAGCAATGACACGTTGAATACTGGTTTTCAAAGCGTCAATCGTTGCTGGTTTATCCACGTGCTTTCAGGTATCCCCACAAAAAATAATCGAGTGGCGTCAAATCACACGAACGCGGAGGCCAATTCACCGGTCCATTTCTCGAAATAATGTTGACGTCGTTGAAATGTTCTTTCAATAAGTCCATTGTTTCGCCTACAGTAGATTGCAGACAAGTGTCACCATCCTGTTGAAACCACATTTCGTTTACATCCGTATCTTGAAGTTTTGGCACCAAAAATTCATTGATCATGATTCTGTATCGATTTCCATTCACGGTAACGCGTCGTCCTTCCTCATTTTCAAAGAAATAAGGACCGATGATTCCACCAGCCCATAGACCGCACCAAACAGTACATTTATAGGGATGCATTGGTAATTCTTGAACGGCGTGTGGATTATCTTGGCTCCAAATACGGCAATTTTGCTTGTTGACATATCCATTCAACCAAAAATGCACCTCATCACTGAAGAGAATTTTGCGGTAAAAAAGCGGATAAACATTTTTAATTGAACACTGTTTTTGAAAATAAATTTCCGCGATTTGGAAGCGTTGTTCTGGAGTTAACCTGTTCATGATGATTTGCCAAACAATACTGAGTAGAGACGTCACTTTAAACTGTCAAAACAGCTGTCAGACAACAGAGTGATTCGTATAAAAAAAAACTTCATAAAAAAACCCTTTATAATATTTTTTTTTCAGAAAGAAAACAGATCGAATTTTCTAAAAATTGTTTAAAGTGTCTTCTAAAGGGTGTCCCAACAAGAACGCAAGATTTAAATAAAACACAGATATTTGAAAAAAAATCGTGAAACTTTATTAAATCCTAAAGTACACAGAATGAGATTATGTATGGAACAACATATCTTGGGCAGATGGCCGCTGGCACACGGCTATGCTGGCACACACGCGTTCTTTTAATGAAATTTTCTATGACCGTTTTGCATAAATGCTGCGATATTTCATTAATGCAGCGTCCAATTTTCTCTTTTAAGGCTTGAGTCGTCGTCCGCTTATTCGCGTAAACCATCGACTTCAAAAAACCCCAAAGAAAAAAGTATAATGGTGTTTTAATCTCACGATCTAGGCGACCGATTCTGGTGTCTCCAAAACGCGAAATAACACGACCGGGAAATGACTGATGCAGCAATTGAATTCTTTCTCTGGCTGTATGACATGTGGCGCCGTCTTGTTGAAACCACATGCCCTCCACATTCATTTCTTCAATTCTAGGCACGAAAAAAACTGGTTATCATTTCACGATACCGAACACCATTGACTGTTTGCGCTTGACCTGCCTCATTTTCATAAAAGAAAAGGTCCAATGATTCCTCCAGCCCAAAATCCACACCACACAGGGACACGTTGAGGATGCATTTGCTTCCCGTGAATCACTCGAGGATTTTCCTCACCCCAAATGCGACAATTCTGCCTATTGACGAAGCCATCAAGATGGAAATGGACCTCGTCACTGAGAATGATTTTATCGGCAAAATCAGCATTTTCATGTTGTCTCTCCAATACCCAATTAACGAACTCCCTTCGCCGTCCATGGTCAGCTGGCTTCAGTTCCTGAGTCAATGGAACTTTGTATGCATGAAGATGCAAATCTTTCGTCAAAATTCGCTGCATAGTGCATTTGGAGACACCAATTTGCTGAGCTCGGTGTCGAATTGAGGTGGCTGGAGTTTGAGCGACATCATCACGTACAGCTGCGACATTTTCGGTCGATCGACCTGGTCGAAGGCGCATTGTTGTCTTTACATCACTAACAGACCCAGTTTCGGCAAATTTATCCATTAATTTATTTACAGTTGACTCTTTTGGAGCATTATTGTGACCCCAAATTGATCGGAAGTTGCGAACTGTAGCCGCAAAACTTTCACCATTTTGGTAAAACAATTTCACAATGAGAATGCGTTGTTCATTCGTGTAGCGCTCCATTTTTTACTAACCTCGTACCTTCTACTGGCAAACAATAACAATTGTTCAAATGTCAAACAATGACACTTCGAATGGCGGCAAATTTAAATCAACCTTCTTTTTTTTTTTTTTTTAAGAGTAGGACAAGCACTCAGGGGATGACCCCTATATATGCAATGCATTGCGCCGGAACTGAAAACGAGGGGATAGTATTGAGGGGACAGATTAGGAAATATGAGAAGATACAGTTTTTTTTTTAGCTGTTTCAGCCTTTTACTTTGCCGGCTAATTTTTGCTACAGGGCCGACGAAGGTGGGTGCTGTTAGTCTGCTTTTTAGTACATGATAGTGTCGGTCGCTGCCAATTATGTTCAGTGACCAGTGACTATGCCTTCATCATTGAAACAGGCTGGCAACAACTAACACAACCACGCACTAATGCTTTTTAGAAGAATTCAACACAATATTTCATGACTCAGCGCGGGCTCGAACTCAGGACCTTCAGCTTCATAGTCTCGTGTTCTACTACTTCAGCCAACAGCACCCACTGTCTTGTTGGGACACCCAGTATAAGCTGTTCATGTTGGCAACTCTGTTATAATAATATTTGCTATTCGACGCGAACAAAGCACTGGTGAATAAAAGTGGAACACCCTGTGTGTAACAGCTGAGAGACAAGTTTATAAAAATTAATAATAATTTTTAATTCCTTTTTTTTAAATAGTATATCATTATTGTTTTATACCTTTACTTTACAGCTATAAATTTCTTTTAATTTTCCCGCTAATATAAAGAGTTTAGAATTTGCGATGATTTTTGATTAAAATTGTATGGGAACGTTTGAAGAAAAGTTGGCAACAATGACATACACGAGGAGTATCTATTATCAACATCTATTGCCAACTCGTTAAACATGCTTTTATGTTTGGCTATAAAATGAAAATAGTTTAGAAAGCAAAAACAAGAAGAGATTAAAAATACCAGATACTTAAGAAACTACAGATAACACTGGGCAACAAGAAATATGAGAATAAGAAATATTTTTTTTTCGTCCTCTAGTTACAATATGCGAGGGTTAATTAAGACCATGTCTTATTGAATAACATATAAAAAAAAATGATCAAAACGGCAACATATTATTTAATCGCTGTTAACATCACCGATTAATGCGTGTACTGGCACACTTCTCGTATGCTATTTTCTTATAAAAATTTTTATATATCGACTAATTTTTAGCAGCCCCGCGCAGTTTTCGTACAACCTGTTAGTGTAAAACATGATCGGTTTGGTCTATAATTTAATCATGAATGGACTTGAGGTGGGCACATACTTCGTTCTTTTGAACAGTTTTAAACAAACGGGTAAAACTGTACGGTTTAACACGTACAACGACCATGCACACACACTATACGTTCTTTTATCCTTCGCAATAATCGAAACAAAACAAAAAATGTATGTAAACACGCGAATTAGCAATTTTTAAATTTTCATTATTTTACACTGGCAAAAACGGTCCTTCTTTAATGTTTGGCCCACACACAAGAAGCAGTTTTGCGCAAACACGTGTGAAAGCCGACGGTTAAAATCCAGACGCGACAGATTTTTTGCACGTTCCAAAAGAACGTCGGTTTGTGCAAAAAGAACGATATCTGTGGGGCCCTTTACGAACGCACGATCTTTAAGAAAGTGCATCGTGTTCATTTCTGGTGAAATGAATTTCTGGTGCAGCCGAATTGCATCCTGTTTCACTCCTTGATCTGGATTATGGGCCGGTGGCATCATTTTTCAAAGAATACGAAGGCAGCAACGTTACTGTGAATAGTGCGATAATTAAATTTTTCTTTTCCCCCAAAACGGAAGAGCAGGACTTGGCAGCACGCGAAACAATGGCTCAATTGAGAAGGGAGTTCGATGAGCAGTTTATTTTCTGATTGGAGCGGGTCAATTGGCCACCTAAATCGAGCGATTCAATGCTTTGAGGCAATTTTTAGTGGGGCTATGATACGTCTCATGTCTACAGGGACAATCCCGCAAGGGTTAGAACATTGGAAGCCGGAAGGGTTAGAACATTGAAGAATTTATTTATCGGGCAATATGTTGTGGAAGAGTATGACAAATGGAAGCCAGCGTATGAGCCATTTGAGGCGTAGTTGCGGTCAACATTTTCATGAAATCAGCTCTAACATCGAATTGTATAGATTGCTTTATCGACTCCAAATTTTATGTTTTTTTTTTAAATAAAAGAATTTTTAATAAAAAAAAATGTTATCAGATTCAACGAAGCCGAGGAGTACTGCGAATAAAAGTGTAGCGAAATTTTTATGTTCTAACATTTCTTGAGCAAAAAATCCACTTTTTTTATATAAAAAATTTTTGTTACAAGTTTTTTTTTATATAAAAATAAAGTGGATCTTTTGCTTAAAAAATATAAGAACATAAAAATACAATAGAAAGATCGATGAAATTAGAAGAACTTTAAATTTATAAATTAGGTTAATGTCGAATTTCAGTTTTTCCTTGACATGTCCTATCATGTCTTTCTGTTTATTACCCGTTGCGAATCTCAGCCTATCAATCTTCATTGAATTTTTTTAATTAATAAATAAATTCTGTTGCCCAGTGTTGTTATTGATTGATGGCAGTAGTTTAAAGTACAACAATTTTATTCTCCACAGAGACTTAACAGATTTCCTTCTAAACTAAATAACAATGAATTGACAGCATTGGCAAGAAATTGAAAGAAAAATATTTAGCAAAAGATACAAACACGAAACAAATAAGAAGATAAAAATAGCACGTACAAACTGACCCAGTTATAGTTTTATTAACAAGACTTCCATGCTTAATTATAAATTAAGAAGCAGATATGAAAGCAATAAAAAATGACAAATAAGCAAAATTTGCTAATTGACAAAACGGCGTATTTTTCTTACCACAAAATATGTGTCAACATAAACACATTTAATTTTTATTTTTGCTTTTTTGTTTTTCCGTTTTTATTTTTGGGAATTTGTTTCATGAATATTTAAATGATGACCAATAACTTTTGATTTTATTTCAGTTATCACATAACGAATGTGTTGTGTGTTTCCTGGTAGCAGTCAATTAATTTGATTGTGATAATTTTGTTATAAAAATAAAAAAAAGCTTTTAGTGCCACGGGCACATTTAGTTGGTCAACTCAACTTTTTAGCTTTGCATTGCAATTTTATACTAAAATATTTCAGTTGGCAAAACTTTTGCCATAAAATAAACTATTAAAAGGCAACAGTATTTTTATTTAGCTTAAAACCAAATAAATTTTTGTTGGTTTTTTTTTTGGACACAACGTATTAACATTTACACTGAAGTAGTTTCTATAGGGGATGTAGCTCAGATGGTAGAGCGCTCGCTTAGCATGTGAGAGGTACGGGGATCGATGCCCCGCATCTCCAGAAATTTTTAAAACAAGAATTTGCCACCGAATATATATTAAAAAATTATTTAATATAAAAATAAAAATATTTAATATAAAAATAAAAAAAAATATTTAATATAAAAATAAAAAAAAAATAAAAAATTTAATATAAAAATAAAAAAAATAATAAAAATTTAATATAAAAATAAAAAAAAAATATATTTAATATAAAAATAAAAAAAATATTTCAAATAAAAATAAAAAAAAATATTTAATATAAAAATAAAAAAAAAAATTTAATATAAAAATAAAAAAAAATAAAAAATTTAATATAAAAATAAAAAAAAAATATTTAATATAAAAATAAAAAAAAAATTTAATATAAAAATAAAAAAAAAATAAAAAATTTAATATAAAAATAAAAAAAAAATATTTAATATAAAAATAAAAAAAAAAATATTTAATATAAAAATAAAAAAAAATATATAATATAAAAATAAAAAAAATATATAATATAAAAATAAAAAAAAAATATTTAATATAAAAATAAAAAAAAAATATTTAATATAAAAATAAAAAAAAAATATTTAATATAAAAAACATTGTTTAATAGAAAAATAAAAAAAACTATATCTAAATAAAATCGATATTAAAAGTTGTTGTTAAATTTTTAATATTGAAAAATTCAATAAAAATAATTATAAAAAAAGCACTTGAAATAAAAATGTAATTTAAAAATGGCTGCATAAAGTTAAAAAAATAAAAAAACTTTACGGGTATTTTGTTACTCCTTATACGAGAATTACAACAGGTGACAGTAGCAAAAACATTTATGTATATTAACATTAGACCCATGTAATTTTTCGCTGTTTAGTTTAAATCGAAAAGTAATTTTAATTGCACTAGCAGAAGTCTAGAACTTGAAAACTGATATTTGCTATGTTGCTAAATTTCCAGCCTGTATTTGCGATTTTGCTTAGGCGTTGTTTATGGTCGGCAAAAGAACAATTAAGAGAATAATGAATGCTGCATTCACAATAAAATATGCATTTTCTAAGCAGAGTACTCGTATATGTAATTCTAAATAAAGGGTCCGCCATCTAACGTTTTTTTTTCAACTAGTGCTTATTTCGTGAATGGTAACGTTTAGCTCATGTCTGATTTGACAGATAATTAGTTTTGTCCTTCCGCTGAACGAATATGGTTCTGTATACGCTTCGCCAAGCGGGCCTGCGATCGACTTACAGAAGATGCCGATTTTGCCAAAAAAAAATCATCTTTTCAGATTTTGGGTCATTTTGATCTTGGCGGGTATGAAAACAAGCAAAATTGTCGCATTTGGGGCACAGAAAACCCGCACGCATACATTGAAAAGCCGACGCACCCAAAACGAGTCACTGTTTGGTGCGGATTTCGGTCCAGAGGCATAATTGGGCCATTTGCAAGGAGTGGCCGTTACAGTCAATGGCGATCGTTATCGGGCCATGTTGAACGAATTTTTGTTCACAAAAATTGAAGAGGAGGATATTGGCAACATTTGGTTTCAACAGGACGGCGCTACGTGCCACACAGCCGAAGCTACACTCGATGTTCTGCGCCCTGTTTTTATAAATCGCATTATCAGCCACAGAGCTGATGTCGTTTGGCCACCTCGGAGCTGCGATTTGACACCGTTGGACTATTATTTGTGGGGTGCCGTCAAAGATAAGTGTTACGCCGATAAGCGAGAGACAATTGACGCTTTAAAGGACAATATTCGTGAAGCCATTGGTGAAATAGAGCTGCACACAATCGATAATGTGCTTAAAAATTGGACCGATCGTGTAGGCTACTGCATGGCCAGCCGAGGCAGCCATTTGAATGAAATAATTTTCCATTATTAAACGGAAGGATTGTACTTTCAAATAAAAAAAGAAATTTGAGAAAATATTCAGTACTTTTTTTTATATCATTTCAAAAAAAAAAAAAAAAAAGTTATTCTGCTAAATAAAATCTTAAATATATTAAACTTTTCGGGCATTTTTTTTTTCTTGTTTATTTCGAGGACTTAATTTAGTTCTTATGACAAAGTCCATACTTTTCCAAAAGATGAATTTCTCATAAACTCAAAATATATTAACAATTTGGAGACAATTATGTATAAAATCGTGGTATTATAGTTAATATGCAAGTGGCATGTTTCAGTGAATAGTCAACCATGAATACCTGATTAGCTACATTGAAATTGTCAATAAAACTTCGCTTTAAATAGAAAATTTAAAACTTGTTATATGTGCAAAAACAGGCAAATTGTGTTGATGTTAAAGTATTTTGACCGACCAGTTTATTCAAGGGGATGTAGCTCAGATGGTAGAGCGCTCGCTTAGCATGTGAGAGGTACGGGGATCGATGCCCCGCATCTCCAAAAATTTTTAAAACATGAATTTCCAACCAAAAATATATTCTTTTTAATATAAAAATAAAAAAATTTAATTTAAAATAAAAATAAAAAAAAAACTATATTTATCTTTAAACAAAATCAATATTAAAAAAGTTGTGGTTGAATTTATAATATGTGACGCGCAAAATAGAAAGGGTGCTAAGGGTAAAAACCGGTTTTGTTCAGGAGAGCCATTTTAAAGATTTAAATACGTGTATTTTTGGTGTACCATCACTTCATAAAACGCACATACATATCTCTGGAAGGGAACACTTTTGGGGCATGGGATCGGTCTCATTCGATGCTCAGATGTTGTTGTCCACAACAAAAAAAAAAAAAAAAAAAAATTAAAATAGTTTTTTTTTACCCTTAGGTCCCTTTCTCTATACGCTGTCACATATTGAAAAATTCAATAAAAATAAAAAAATCAATGAGTGTTCGAACTCACGGGCGATGTTTTAACACCTTTTTGTTTATTTATTTTATATTAAAGTTTAATAATTAAACCCACAAAAAAGAGAATGCAAAGCAACAGACAAATGTACATACATACATTGTTATGTTTGTACAAGTTAAGGAATGGGTTAATTTCTTTATGTTTTAAAAGTTTGTTGCTATGCTGGCAATAACAAATTTAAAATTTCATTTATCTTTAGTCCCTCATTCATGTTTCTGATCGTTACTACGGTATTTTAATCCTCCATAAGAGTACAAATTGTTTGCTCTTCTCATTTATAAATATTATTACCGTTATTTTAAGAGTAAAAATTCATTGATATTTACTTTTCATTCATGTTCGCCTTTCTTACTACACCAAAAAACATCAATGAAAAAGAATTCATTGATCCTCTCCTTTTGTAACCGATTTCGACTTGGCGACTTCTGGTATAAGACAGACGTTGCTGAAGTAACAAGAAGACAGTTGGTAATTTGCATTTACTTAATTAGTTTCAATTGTCCAGAAAATAAAATAAAAATATTCAATTAACATTTTAAATAAATTAAAAGTGAAAATGAAAACAAAATTTGAATTAAAGCAATATTAAATGAAATCAAAATTTAAAAACTATTATTTGATATTAAAAATAAAGAGACCAATGCTAAATATTAAACGAAATTTGTAAATATAGGCTTAAATGTTTCAGTTCTACATAGTAGAAATAAATTTAAGTCAAACTAAAAAACTAAATTTAAATATTTTCAATGACGGCTTTAATGTTCCAGTTCTACATAGTAGAAATAAATTTATGCCAAAATAAATGCTAAATCTAAAAACTATTAATGTCAGTAATATGAAATTTTAAGACAAACATTCTAATTAATAAATTCAAAATTCTACATAGTAGAAACAAATTCAATTTAAAACTAAATTTAAAAACCACTTACATCAATAATGTAAAAATTTATATTAATCTAATAAAATTAATAAAATTTAAATGAAGAATTAGTGTCATTATTTTTTGTCTTGGGATCGGAACTACAAAATAATTTACATAAGCTACATACGTTGCTGTCTTGCTATCTCATTTTTATATATGTACGTATAACCACGTCACTATTCTCTTTGCTATGCATAAGACAAAACCGAAGATCAACATAAAACACTTTTTTAATATTACTCCAAATTAATACTCCGAATTATAACACTTAAATCTCCGCTCGCCGATATCGGATCGCCTTAATTTTTGGCCTAAACTCTTCGTCGAAACCCGCACTAGCGTTTTAATCCAAAAATTAATAAAATTGGCTATGAATTTCCGGAGAAAATCGCGTGGGAAAATTATATGAAAATTGCCCAATAATCACTTTCAATACCGACTGCCAAGCAACAACAACAAACAAACAAACTCTTACGCTTACACTTGCGTATGTATTGAAACTGATAGTTTACTGCCCTGGAGGCGCGCGTATAGATGTTAACACATCAAAAAAATCACTTCAAATAAATATGTAATTCAAAGTTTGCTGCATAATGGTAAAAACACAACTGGGCCGAACGACGAATTTCGTTCAGTGACGAGGAATTCGTTGGTGAAAATTCACTCTATAAATTCGTCGTATGAAACACAATAACGACGAATAAATGAAAATAATGAGGAACAAAAATTTAAAATTTTTCTTAAATCTTTATCATCCTCTGATGCCAGATTGTTTAGACATTCAATAAATCCCCGGTGGTGTCCATTTTTTCCTGAACAAATTCCTTTTTGTAATTATTTTTTGAAATTTTTTTCTATTTTTAATAAAATAATATTGAGCTTGAGACTTATTTTTATAAAATAATAACTATAAAACCATTTATTTTATATTTGTATCAATATTTCGATATCAGGATCCTGAAGAAGATATCCAGAGGATATCGAAATATTGATACAAATATAAAATTAATAGTTTTATAGTTATTATTTTATAAAAAGAAGCCTTAAGCTCAATATTATTATTAAAAATAAAAAATCAAAGGCTGAAAAAATACAATAATATATTTTTTTTCTGTAAATAAATTATCCATTTCATTTAACAGCTGATGAGGTGGCCATATGAAAAAGCAAGAAAGGGGAGAAATACTATATTGTAAAAAAGTCTTCAAAATTAATAAAAAGTCGTCCGTATGATAAATTTTTGTGAATTGGTGAATGCATTTTTAGTATGCATTAAAAATTTTCGTGCCACATGCAACACTACAATAGCAAACTATGTTTTTCTACAAAAAACCAGTTTGAGTATATGCAACCTGGGCACCTGATACTATTTTATTCGTCGTTCGTTGACGAAACAATTAGAAATAAATCTATTTCAACTTTCGCTGAGTATGACGAATTTCGACCAGCACCACGATTGTGCGCATTTTCATATACCCCAATGTGTTTTACTTTTGGCGACGAATATTCGCGACCAAAAATTCGTAGTTTGTCACAGTTGAGTTCCTAGCCTAAAGTTGAAAAAAAAACTTTACGAGTATTTTGTTGCTCCTTATACGAGAATTACAACTCGTGACAGTAATACACATTTACGTATATCACCATGACAGCAATGTACTCTTCTTAAATGTATCTTTTTTTAGAAAAAAAATTAAATAGAAATAAATTCAAAGTGAATTTGATAGAAAAATATTTGATCCTTCCACACGGGGGATGTAGCTCAGATGGTAGAGCGCTCGCTTAGCATGTGAGAGGTACGGGGATCGATGCCCCGCATCTCCAACTAATTTTTCTGCCAATTTGGCACCGAAAAATAAGTTTAATTGAATTGTACTTTTTTCATTTAGTAATCAAGAATTGAAAGAAAAAAAAATAATAATAATTGCTAACTTGTCACATTTTAAATAAATAAATTCTTAAATCACCCCTATCGTGAACAACAAGGGGAATTTTTGTTCACATGAAATTTTTATTCCACTCGAAGGGAAAAATTGTATCGTGAATCTCCCGTGAGAAATTATTCCCGCTATCAGTTCTTAGTGAATGCAAAAAAAAGAGAAGAAGCCGAAAACAACATGAAAAATCAAAGAATATGTGTTGAAAAATTTAGGTTTATGCAATAATTTAAAAAAAATTAAAAGTAGTATGACTAAATATTTAGTAGTGAAATAATTTGGATATATTTTGAAAACCAGACAAAACAAATTAAAAATTTTCTTAATCTTTAGAATTGGAGCAACAAGTTTTACAAAGACGCAGGCAATTGATTTGTTACAAAAATATAAGTTTTTGTCTTATTAAAGGGTCTTGCCACAAAAATAAAATTTGCAAACTCTAATATTCGAATTATAATAGAAAATACTTAAATTTTTTACTCTATTCCCCACCAAAATCTAAGTGAATAAATTAAAGGGAAAAGTGAAAAAACTCCCGGGAAAAAATCATTCACGATCAGGGGAATTTCATTTTAGCGTGAAATCATTCACGGGGAATTTTTTCATGATTGCAATTTTAGTGAAAAGGGAAAAATTATTCATGGGGTGAATATTTTAAAAATTACGGGAATTTTTAGATATCATTTGCACTGTTGAAGAGTTCTTAAATTGTTCTTGATTCTTTATTTTTAATTATTACGGCAAAGTGCATACTTTTCCCAAACAGGAATTTCTCACAAACCCAAATTATATTAACTATTTTATTGTGCACAATTTACATACAACATTGCGGTATTGTAGTTAATATGCAAGTGGCATGATTCAATAAATAGTCAACCATGAATACCTGATTAGCGTTATTGAAATTGTAAATGAAACTGGGAAAATTCAACACTTTTTACATGTGCAAACAGGCGAATTGTGTTGATAATAAATAATTGTTAAGGGTTTATTTAAGGGGATGTAGCTCAGATGGTAGAGCGCTCGCTTAGCATGTGAGAGGTACGGGGATCGATGCCCCGCATCTCCAATTTCATTTACTTCTTTTTTTAGACTTAATTTTAGTTTCTTACTTGCCAGTTTAGTTTATCTAACAGATATCAAATTGTTGCTTACCTGTAAAGAGACAGAGAAAATAATTGGAATTAACATAAAAGAAATACATAAAACAGTTAATAATTAAAACAATCATGAGACTTATTGCATATCTACATAAAAACACCTTTTAAATCATATATGCTTCAGCATTATAGCTGAACGATAAGTTAGTTAAAAGTGTACCACAAAATATTTTTGATGTGGCCATATACAGGATTACACTGAAGCATCTTCATCTGTGGGTGGTGTAAGTGTTAAGTAGTCAGAGGGGCTCTTGATGTTCTGGGCATGAAAGTGCAGTCGCAAAAGAAGCATTCAAGTGCCTCGGCTTCCTAAGATGATGCAAGAGATACTTCACCCCTTCTGATCTTCTTCTTAATATTTACACCACTTACATCCGACCGTAGATGGAATACAACTCTCATGTCTGGGCCGGGCCGATGCTTCAAAGTCTATTTCGAAGTTACTCGACAGCGTACAGGAGAGGGCGATGAAACTCATCGGAGACAATAGAGTAGCCAACTCTATTGACTCACTTGAGCATCATCGCAATGTGGGGTGCGTATCGTTGTGAAACAGACTACTTGCAGATGTCTTCCCCGCCACTTACAATTTGAGGAGGCTCAAATCGAATATCCACAGACACTACTCCCTTTATCCTCCTTCCCAAAATCTATTTTCCTAGTTTCAGCGTAATGCACTGCATATGTAGGGGTCATCCCCTGAGTTCTGGTCCTACTCCTATAAAAAAAATCCTTTGTTTTAGAAAATAAAGTTCTTAATGAAAAAACTCCATTATTACAGTTTTTTTATTAAAAAAAAGCATATCAAATCAATATTAACCAAAGATTGCTAAAATTGTGTTCATAAATCAATATTATTTTAAAGAACATATTTTAAAATATTTCTAAAGAAACTATTTTTAAAATTAATATTGTGCATTTCTACGGAAAAATAGCTTTTAAGCCATATACATTTTGGCAATGTAGGTAAACGCCAAGATACTTATAGATGTACCACAAAAAACCTTTAGATTTTTTTTATATACAGGGTGGCTCAGAAAGACCGAAGTGGTGTGAATTCCGTATAACTTTTTATTTAAGACATATTTTTTTAATTTTTTGTTTTTTAAATACAGTAAATTTATAGGGAATATTTTGAGATTAGTTATTAAAAATTATATCCCGCAAGTGGTGGCCATTTTCTATTTCGCACAAATGTGCTCTTTCCAACACATTTTCCATGACCTTTCGCAAAGCTTCCGGTGTTATGTTGTTGATTTCGTCTCGAATTGGTTTTTAATTCCTCAATAGTCCTAGGCTTATTAACATAAACTTTCCCTTTTAAATAACCCCAAAGGAAACAGTCTGGAGCGGTTACATCCGGGGAACGCGGAGGCCAATTAAAATTGCTTCTACTCGAAACGACGGTATGCACGCTGAGTCAACACAATGGACCGTTGATTTGAAAAGTAAATTTCAACGAAAAGAAAAAAAAATTATAATAAAAAAGTTATAAGGAATTCACACCACTTCGGTCTTTCTGAGCCACCCTGTATTTATATTACTGCACACTAGATTCCCATTTTTCTAATCCACAGTTATTTTTGCTTCTTCAGTATTTATTCAGTTTAAAAAAGATGTGCCTGCATTGAAATTTTGATTTCAGCCAGGAATTTCCTTAATGTTGTTCATACTGTGCATCCATGGTTTATTGCCCTCCACTGTTACCTTAACACCAGCCAACAATTGCTATCAAATATTTTGACTGCATGGAATTAATTGATTTCATTAAAAAAATATATTTTTCCCCATATACTTGCCACGTTAACTTTGAAATTTTTATATTTTTTTTTTGTAAATGTTGATCCCTTCTATTGCCACAATATAATCTCTAAAATAGATTAAATAAACATTTCCGTAATATGACAAAAAAAGAAAAAAAAAAAAGAAATTCTATCTAAAAATGATAGATTACTCTTGCAGCATGCATAAAAATGCAGTAAAATATAAATCATTTCAAATTGCCACAATGCATGCGTGCATTAGTCATCAAGAAGAAAACTAAAATTTGAAATAGAGAAGCAAAACTACAAACAGTTTGAACCTAAACAGGAAATGCCAACAAACTTCATCACATCAGTTTCATCAACACACAAGAAACTAAATTGTTGCAAATATTTTCAGGAAAAAAAATTCAAAAAAAAAAAAATTAAAAACAAGAGCAAAATAAGGATATTGTAATGACAAAACTAAAATGATACAAGAATCCTCCAGCAGCAGCAGTAGATGTTGTCTAAACAGAAGACGGCAAATTATAGAATTAGCAGCAAACGACACAGTAGACGGCACATTTGCCACATTCCTGTTCTGGTAAGAAATGCCTGCCGGCAATACTTTAGTCGTCCGTCGGTGACTGTGTGCGTTTGTGTTGTGCCAGCAAACACATTTTCGTTCTTTCTTTAAAAACTACTCTTAAAATATTAGTTAGTTTGTGGGGAATTTTCAAATCTCTAAATGTTTTTGAGTTGAGTTGAGTTTATGTTAATTTTTGCATAGTTTATATCTAGTAATTCGTATACATGTGTGAGAATTGTTTCCAAGCAGCGGTTCCCAAACTTTTGAATGGTCTTCTGTTATATAAACTGTAGCATTAAATTTTCCCATATATATTTCCACACATATTCAATATGGAAAAATTTAAATCGAATGTCCAAACCCCATATCTGATCCCCAATCCATTTATCCCGTCTCCCATCATCCATTTTCCTAGTTCCAGTACAATATATATTACCGATATCAAATACCTATTATACACATATTTTATTCTCTATCTTCTCCTGTTCCTTCATGTGCCCTCTCTAAACTATCATCTGCTTTTTAGCTTCGACTTAATGCTTTTCATATATAGAAGTCATCGCCTGAGAGCGAGCCCTACTAAGAAAAACAAGTAAAAACGTTATATTCGACCGGCTGGAATCTTAAATACCCTCCAAATATTTAGTAAGTAATTTTTTTTATCTTGGACCAGCACTCAGGGGATGACCCCTATGTATGCAATGCATTGCGCCGGAACTGCAAACGAGGGGATAGTATTGAGGGGACAGATTAGGAAAGATGAGAAGATAGACTGTTTTTTGTAGCTATTTCAACCTTTTACTTCGCCGTCTAATTTTTGCTACAAGGTCGACGAAGGTGGGTGCTGTTATGCTAGGAACACAACTGCGACGAACGACGAATTTTTGGTCGCGAATATTCGTCACCAAAAATACAACACATTGGGGTATATGAAAATGCACACAATCGTGGCGTTGGGCGAAATTCGTCATACTCAGCGAAAGTGGAAATAGATTTATTTCTAATTGTTTCGTCAGCGAACGACAAACAAAACAGTATCAGGTGCCCAGGTTTCAAATACTCAAACTGGTTTTTTATAGAAAAACATAGTTTGCTACTGTATTGTTGCATGTGGCTCGAAAATTTTTAATGCATACTAAAAATGCATTCACCAATTCACAAAAATTTATCATTCGGACGACTTTTTATTAATTTTGAACAATTTTTATAATCAGCCTGATTACGGTTGGCAATTTTCGCCTTCAAATTCGACAGTTTGTAATAGATTAACGAACAATTCAACTTTTTATCTTTAACCTATTACAAACTGTCGAATTTGAAGGCGAAAATCGCCAACCGTAATCAGGCTGAATATATTCTTTCTTCCTATATCCTACTTTTTCATATGTTCACCCCATCAGCTGTTAAATGAAGAGAATAATTTATTTACAGAAAAATTTTTTAGAAAATAATTACAAAAAGGAATTTGTTCTGGAAAAAAATGGACACCAACGGGGTAATTTTTGAATGTTTAAAGAATCTGGCATCAGAGAATTACAAAGATTTTTAACAAAATTTACAATTTTTTTTGTTCATTATTGTAATTTAGTCGTCGTTATTGTGTTTCATACGACGAATTTATAGAGCGAATTTTTACGAACGAATTCGTCGTACTGAACGAAATTCGTCGTTCGTCGTTCGTCCCAGTTGTGTTCCTACCATTACTCTGCTTTTTAGTACATGATAGTGTCAGTCGCTGCCAATTATGTTCAGTGATCAGTGACTATGCCTTCATCATTGAAACAGGCTGGCAACAACTAACACAACCACGCGCTAATGCTGTTCAGAAGAATTCAACACAATATTTCATGACTCAGCGCGGGCTCGAACTCACGACCCTCCGCTTCATAGTCTCGTGTTCTACTACTTCAGCCAATAGCACCCAGACCGGCTCGAATCTTAAATACCCTTCAAATATTTAGTAAGTAAATTTAAAATGTTTCACGGTATTTTGGCGTTGTCGCTCTGGCAAGGGCTGTGGGGGAAACATTTCACCTTTGCCATAAAACTCTAAAAATAAATGTTTGGGATGATTATATACAAAATTAAAAACAAAATGTTTTTTTTTATAGGGTCATTTAGTGGGCAAAGGGAGAGGAGGGGTAGGGCACAGTAGTAACAGGTTACCTCTCAGCTTCGTCATTAAAGCTTATAAACTTTATTTTTAAAGAATGTAGGCTTAAATAAAACAATTTGTTAAATTTTTACACTATTTTTGCATATAATAACGCCCACTAAAGAGGGGTCGGGGTTAAAAATTTTTAATTTTTATTTTATTTTATGGAGCCAAGTTTAATGCGTTGGACCTTCTTTAATACAAAAATATATCATTTGCTTAACAAAATTACAAAAAAAAAGAATTTGAACAAATTCATTTATTAATAAAATAATAAAAAATGGTTTGCAGTCTTGCAGATTCGAACTTAAGCCCGTTGATAAAATTAACAATTTACACAGGAAAGTTCGACTAATAAAAATGCATACATAATTTAAAAAAAAAAAAAAAACTTTAAAAATTATCTTGTTTTTTTAGAGGTTGGTTTAGTTCTTCTTAGGGGAACTTTTTTCCCTCTTGCCCGATTTAGCCCATCTTCGAACTTAACCTGTGCTATCCTTCAAGATGTATTTATACCAAATTTCAAGAGTCTAGGTCTTTTCGTTTGGACTGAATCGTGATTTCCACAGACGGACGGAAGGACGGACGTGCTCAGATCGTCTTAGATTTCATCACAGATCAAGAATATATATAATTTATGGGGTCTCAGATGGATATTTCACTGCGTTACAAACGGAATGACAAAGTGAAAATACCGTCCATATTCTGTTTTGAAGGGCATAAAATAACAATTTTAATTGATTTTATAATTTTATCACCTATTTTACATTCTTGTAGTTCAATTTCATTTCGGAAAGCAATATTTGTCCAAGAGGTGCAACATTTTAGCAGAAACACCCAACATACAGCACCAAGTGGATACAGAAAAATTGGCAAGGACGTCAAAATAGGTAAAATTTCAATTTTGGGTTCTCACAATCGCTTCTATTTATTTTCTCATATTTCTTTTGCACGAACAATTTGCAATTGAAATTAAATTAGGGCCCTCATTAAAGCAGGCCTTCAAAAATTTTATGAACTGCAGAGGATTATTAAAAGTTAAAAAAAAGTTATAGAAAAATATTGATATCAGATTAATTATAAATTTTTTTTTATGTATTTGAAACTTACGATTGCACAGTGGGTGGTTTTGGAACAAAAATGGAAATACTTGTTTGTACTTAAGTATAAAAAATATTCAAACCAAAAAAGTTTAGCATACGTACAATAAAAAATAAAGAAAAAAATATTCAGAAAATGGCACATGAAACGACAAAAAAAAATCGCTTTGATACAATTCTCGTATGCAATTTCCTAATAAACTTTTCACATATATTTAAAAACTGTTAACATATTCAACTAAGCCGCCTAATAGGTGGTGAAAAATAATATCAGACATGTGCGCGTGAGTAAAATTAAGCTCACGATCACGAAACTGAAATTCAATTCCTGAACGCTCACGCACGGCAATATTTATGGGGCTCATGATCAAGCAAACAAATTCCGTATCTCTTCATCTTTTTTCATCAGTCCCTTCAATACTATACCCTTCTTGCTAGGTCCAACGCAATGCATTGCATAAGTAGGGGTCATTCTCTAAGTGCTGGTGCGAGATAAAAAATAAAAAAATTAAAAAAAATTAATTAAACATATTATTTTTAATCACGTAGTTTCACGCACGATGGATGCAAAATAGCGCACGTTCACAGTAAAATTGTTATTGTGTGTGAAAGCATGTATCTCTATAGCACATAGATATTTTCCTTAGTATTGGAAATTCGAAAGAAGAAAAAACTTATCTTCTGTTGAGAGTAGGTGAATATTATATGAATTAAAAGCCACGCACTATCACGCAAGGTCTTAAATTTTTTAATCACGCTCACGCACGCACGCATGATTGTAATAATTTGTAATCACGATTCACGTGATTCACGAGTGACACGAAAAAATCATGACATTTGCTCATCTCTAAACCAAACTACTTAAGAGTGCTGCTGACGAAAGTGTAGCGGCCTTCCAAAACAGCTAGTATGCTCTGCTGTGTAATATTTTTCTTTGTGCCTTGGAATATTTATAATATTTGTCTGTACAAGTTGCGAACAATATTTTAAAAAATCTTAATAGAATTTAAAAAACAGCAAATATGGATATAATCTTAATTGAATTTAATATAGCAAATCGGAAACGTGTATTCCGATTGTAATATAATAAAACTTTCCTTAAGACTCTTTTAATAGCTTTTCAGAATTTTCTTTTACTGCAACTCCGATAGAAGAAATAGGCAAAAAGCACTACAACTACTGGATAACGAAAAGGTGGCAAGGCCATCAAAAATGCTTAGGTTGAAAAATGTGACGCTGCAAACAATAGCAGCTCCTTATGACAGAAGAATCTGTTGTGCTAAAACTACGACTCTTATATTTGAAAGATCTTTTATTTATTATTATTATTTTTTTAATTTTAATCTTACTTAAAATTTGGGAATTACTGCCTTTTAAACATTTATAGCACTCCTTATACTAATAACTGAAATCATTTGCAATAAAAACGTATAATATTTATTTTAAGAACATTTACTCACTAATGACCACATAAATGATGGTCTTGCAAGGAGGCTCAGGGTCTTTGAATAGTTCATTGATTGCATAAATAGTGTTTAAGTTTAACAAATAAAAAAAAATTAAAGAGAAAAAAAGTCCTCTATTAAAAAATAATTTCTTGAAGATTTCTCTGCTTTTGTTAAACCAGCCATTGATTGACTAACGCACTGAGAGCATTTAAAGAATTATTGTGTGACTGGCTGCGAGTGGCAGGCAAGTTTCTTATACGAAAGGAATTGATTAATGACACATCCACCCGGCAAACCAAAGGATGCTTAAAAGTATTAAACTGTAATTTACTTATTGTGATTAACGACAAAACTTTAACAGACGAAAGACCAAAACATGTAACTATTTTTTTTAATGATGATTATTAAGCATCATGAGAAGATGGGGGCATAATCGCGTCTCTATCTATTCCAAAAAGATAGTTTTTTTTTATAAAAAAAAATATTGCCCAGATTTATTAAAACCAAAAACTTTTTTAAAACAAATTTAGCCTAAAAAAAATTTTGTTGTTGCAGCAGCTAAAAAATAAACAAGTAAAAACGTTATATTCGACCGGGTCTGATCTTAAATACCCTCCAAATATTTACCCCGGTATTCATAAAATTTAAAATGAGTTTGAAATTTAATTTAATCAAATTTTGTTATACAAAATTTTCTTAAAACAGTTTTCAAATACGTTTGATTTTTTTATGAATATGGGAGTTAGTAAGTAAAATTAAAATGTTTAACTGGGTGGAACAGAGTTCCTTTATATAATATTGTACGTCAACGCCCACTGAAGGGTGCGGGGTCCAAATATATACTACATCATGTTTTTCACAGACGAACGTATGGGCATTGCTAGACCGTCTTAGACTTCATCACTGATCAAGAATATGTACTATACTTTTTTATGTGGTCTAATTCTTTTTGGGAGAGCATTAAATCTGTGTGTTTTTGGGGCCTCTCTGGCAAGGGCCGTAGGGGAGACATTTCATTTTTACCATAAGACTCTAAAAATAAATATTTGGGATAATTAAATGTAAAATTTATTATGTGAGTGGAGATAACTATGCCGGGTTAAACATGTTTTGACGTAAGCAGTTACGAAACAACGTATTTAGCTGTGAAGTTAAATATGTTATAACGTAACGATTTTTTTTTTTTATGAAAATCCATACATAATAAATTTTTTGAGCATTTTGTGAAAATATTTACAGGCCATGACAGTGTGTGTGATCTTGGAGGGATTTTGATTCAAGTGGCCAAATAAGGAGTTGGCAGGCATTGCCAGTATATACAAAATGATGCATGTGATAAAAGACACTGCCATAATCATTTTGTATATAAATATGGATTTTCATACAAAAAATAAAATATATCACTGATTGTCACATCGTTACGTCATAACACTTCGTAACTGCTTACGTCAAAACATATTTAACTCGGCATATTTAGCTTCACACACATAAATTAATTTATAATTTTTTTTTTTTATTTTTTATTATAGGGTCATTTAGGAGACAAACAGGGAGGAGGGGGTAGGGCAGAGGAGTACCAGGTTACGTCTTAGCTTTGTCATTAAAGCTTAAAAATTTTATTTTCAAGGAATGGAGGCTTAAGTAAAACTATTTGTTAAATTTTTACACTATTTTTGCATATAAGAACGCCCACTAAAGGGGGCGTGTTCCAAAAATAAAATAAAAAAATTTAATTTTTTATTTTATTATTATTATTATTTTTTTTTATTTTTATTTTTTGGAAACCAATGAGTACAGAAGTGTTGTAATTTTGATATTGTCTTGACGTGACGTTGACAAACAGTTGCAGAATAAGGGCGAATAACTTTCAAGTTAATAATCAGACTATAGAAGATCATTTAAGGTCTTGAAACCCAACCACTCTGTGCTGATCCCTAATAAAACTAATCGACTTTCCGCCTTTTCAAAAATTAATGAAATGATTTAAGAAAAAAATTTCTTCACATATATTTTGCTAACAGTCCCACTGTGTTGTGCCATATTTTTTTAAATATATTTTTTGCGGCAAATTTTGTTTTTGATCGTGATTTATTGCACTACAAGTGTTATCAGGTTCTTGGCGTTATTTCCCTACTCTTCTTTTCTTACAATTTTAATATTTTTGTTTTTTTTTATTCCACCTTTTTTTGTGCTTTCGAATTATTTGTTATTAACATTTCAAATAGTGGGTTTAAAAACCACAAAAACCATACACAACAATTTGTTTGTGTACTTGAGAATTATATTTTCAACAGAAGAACCATAACCTGCCCTAATCTGGCATTTAAAAAAATGCGTAATTAATATACAAAAGAAAAAAAACCTGAAATATCTGTTTAACTGTGAAGGGTGGGGGAGCTTTTGAAATAGTCCGATTATTAATTCACTGCAAATACCACTTTATCTTTACTGCCTTATTTGGTTAGAAAACATGAGAGATTAAAAAAAAAAATTATTATTTACTAAAGTGTCCGGCCACAATATACATTTCGTTGGCCAAGTTAATTTTAAATACAGTAGCAACTATTGTGCAGTATGGATTTGTTATTAGCGACAGTTTGAACATGGGGATGTAGCTCAGATGGTAGAGCGCTCGCTTAGCATGTGAGAGGTACGGGGATCGATGCCCCGCATCTCCAAATCTGATTTTGCCACAAAACAATTTTTTAAATAAATATTGAAAGAAAATCGAATTTTTTTAAGTTATTTATTAAAACAAACTCAACACATTTTTAATAAAAATTATTTCATATTTTCTCTGCACAAACAACTTGAAATTGAGGTTAAATAGGATCGCTCAATAAAATAGTCCTTTAAAAATCGTAAGTCCTGTATAGCATTATTGAAAGTTTAAAAGAATGTATGCAAAGAAATTAATATCCTATTAATTATTGAAATTTTTTATATATTTTATATTTAGTATTGCACAATGGGGGCATTAGGCATAAAATGGAAATAATTTTGACGTTTTATATTGATATAAAACTTTTACTATTCTTTAAGTCTCTTTTAATATGTTTCAGACTTTTCATTTCTTAAAGTTAAAAAAAAGAGATATAGTGTCTACAATCTAACGTTGTTTTTTTTTAACTAGTGTTTATTTCGTGAATGGTAACGCTTAGCTCATGTCTGATTTAACAGATAATTAGTTTTATCCTTCCGCTGAACGGATATGGTTGACCATCCTATGCGTTTTCGCTTCACTAACTCGGCCTGCGATCGACTTACAGAAGATGCCGATTTTGCCAAAAAAAAAAATCATATTTTCAGACGAAGCTCATTTTGATCTTGGCGGGTATGTAAACAAGCAAAATTGTCGCATTTGGGGCACAGAAAACCCGCACGCATACATTGAAAAGCCGACGCACCCAAAACGAGTCACTGTTTGGTGTGGATTTTGGTCCAGAGGCATAATTCAGCCATTTTTCTTCGAAAATGAGCACAGAGTGGCCGTTACAGTCAATGGCGATCGTTATCGGGCCATGCAGCCATTTGAATGAAATTATTTTCCATTATTAACCGGAAGGATAGTACTTTCAAATAAAAAAAGAAATTTGAGAAAATATTCAGTAGTTTTTTTTAAAGCACTTTCAAAAAAAAAAAAAAAGTTATTTGGCGGACCCTATATAATAAGTGGTGACAAACAAACTACACATGAGTACTGATGATGAAAGCGTAGTGGCTTTCGAAAACTGCTGTTCTGCTCTGCTGTATAAGTTAAATAATTAAAAACTGATGTTGGCATATTTATCAAGTCTTTCTGCGCTCAAACAAAAAATTTCGATAGGAAAATATAAAGTGTGGACTCTAAACTTAAGCTTAGCAACAGCTCTTTGGTTGTAATAGCACTACTTCTTTAAAAACTGCAGAGCTATCTCCATATTTTTGTTTTTTAATGACCCACTGTGAATGTTTGCTTTTTTTTAGACTTAAAAGCAAATATCACGTTTAAACACTTAAACAAATAAAATGCAATTTTTATATATTTTGTGGAATACGTGACTGAAAATATAATTTGTAGAAAGATTTTTTAAAGGGAAAATATTGGTAAACAAAAAATTTAAAGTTCAATGATCTATAGTTTGATTTTTTTTTTTTTTTGCTACAAGAGTGGCCAAATATTTATCTGGGGATGTAGCTCAGATGGTAGAGCGCTCGCTTAGCATGTGAGAGGTACGGGGATCGATGCCCCGCATCTCCAAAATAGCAATTATTTTTTTTGTTACGAAATTTCGGTCGATATTGAATGATGCGCAATTAACCCTCAAAGGCTTTGTCGTTATAGGTAGAGTTTAAGGATACAGAAAATGTCTGCATCCACAGCACGAAATACGGGAAAAAAATTATTAAAATCCGTGGGAAAAAATATTCAAAATAGTGCTAAAATATTACAAGAGTTAAAAGTTTTTCTTTCAAATAATATGGTGTTCAGACATACGCCTTAATTGAGTTTATCACAATTAACAGCATTATTGAGCTCAATTACCCTTACAAAATTTTCATTAGCTACAATAATTGATTAATTAAAGCTTAAGTGTCTATAAAATTGACCAAGGTCTAATGTGCAGCACTGTAAAAGTTTGTTTAGTGAGCACCATAATGCCTTATGAACAAACTTTATGAAATTTGACAACTCATATGTAAACAAATTCACAGAAAAAATGGCGAGTCAAGTTGAGGGCGAGTTTTTAAAATAAAATTTTTTAATTAACAATTAAAACAAATGAAAAATAAATAATTTATTTCGTACAACAACAGGTCCAAAGGCAAAAAAGAAAGCGCATTTTATGCAACGACGCCAGTAAAGCAGCAATGTAAACAACACCTTTTGTCAGCTGCTGTCAAACGCTAATTGAGTTAGCTATACTGAGTATGTGTGAACACTTTTCAATTAACTTATTATTGACTCAATTAAAAATGCATGTCAGAACACCATATAAAGTCGAAAGCATGACAATGACGACTTTCAGTGTGAACGCCACAGTTCAAAATAGTGTACATATTTTATCCTCTGTACACACAAGTTTACATCAAAGACATTGAAAAACATGACATTGAAAAACATGACATTGAAAAATGTATGCATGCCTCACTTTATACACAAATAAATCTTGAGTGTACAGGACTGTGCATCATACCTCAAGTGTATACATTGAAAACATTGAATTCACTTTATGCACGTATGTACATTTGCGGAGATGTTAACATACAAAACAAATACATTTGTTTTGTAACTTCATAAAATTAATGTGTGTGTGCACAGTAAAAGCAAACACTGAAAATATTATACATTCCCACCAGTTTCAAATTAAAAAAGCATATACACGAGATGTACACGAGTACACTCATGGTTATACACAAGCAGAAGGTGTACACGATGAAAGAAAGACAATGTCTATAGTGTATTCAAGGTGTACATTGTATTAAAGGTGTGCATTAAATTTTGTTGTACATTTCTGAGATCTCTGGTGGGCGAAAGTTTGGAGATATTAATGCGCCAGCCACCTTGGGGAGATAAGAACCGAATCACACTCAAGTTCAAATCGAACGTCCACAAACACTGCTCCCTCTATCCACCTTCCCACAACCAATTTTCCTAGTTGTAGCATAATGCATCGCATTTGTAGGGGTCATGTCCTGAGTGCTGGTCCAAGAAAAGAAAAAAAAAGTTCTAGAGGTTGTAATATTAATTTTTATTCTAACAGAGAAATAGTGTAGGACCAAAGCCTGCCTCTTAATCTAGTTTTTGTTTAATTTTCCTTCTTTTTAAGCTTTCTCTTTTTTCTGTATGTTTAATTATATTTTACGAATATTTATGACGGCCAGTGATCTTTTTCCTAAAAGGTCATTCGATTTGCCTGTCAGTGAGTTGTAATAATTGGAACAATTCATGCCATACTGTCGTTGTAAAGGGGGCTCTATAAAAAATTAACGTTTTTTATTCATTTTCTTATTTTATTTATTTTTGGGCGATTAATGTTGAATAATAGTAGCGACAGCACAAGAACAAAAAAGAACTATTAAAAATAATAATATATGGGTTTCATGTCTTGTGGCACGATGATTAACTGGGGGCAGTAATTGCTATTATGTTGTTAAATATTGCTGTTGCTGTTGTTGTTGCTGTTGCTGTGTTGTTTCTATTTGAAATTGTATTGAACACCCCGGCCACATATTCGTACAATTGACTAGACAACTTTGAATCATGAATCATTTTCTTAATTCTTTTTTGTTTTTCAGCTGGTTGATGATTATTTATTTTATGTACTTTTTTATTTTATTTTTTATATAAATAAGTTGTGTGTGTGTGCGAGTGTGAAAAAGAACTAGGGCCGTTCCAGTTTGTAAGTTAATTTCCATCTTAATATTTGCCTAATCTGTGGTGAGTCTTAAGCTTGCAACACCTTGAAGAGAATTACAGGAGATTACATGTATGAGGTACTAGTACAGTCGACTCCACTTTACTGGAAATAACCAAAACCCAATTTTTTCAGTTATCCGATTTTTTTCTCTAAAACGTAGTTCGGATTACTGAAATTTGTTACAGTTAAGCGTACTGCTTAAAATCAGTAAAACATACACATGCATATGTGTACATTTTGTTGTTGACATCTTTCACGAATTCCTCGAAAATGTCTAGCCACTTGCATTGACAATATATGTAATAGAAAAATACAATAAAGTACGCAAGAGCGAAAAGGACAAATACATTTTGCCATTTAATTTTTTAACGAACAAAACATGCACAATTTTTTCAGCCTTAAGTTATGCAATCGATTCGATGTCATTGTTTATTTTTCCACTACAGCGAAGTAAGTGTCATACAAAACGTAGTTGTGGGCTTGCTTTTGGTTTTCAGTTAAACGATATTTTCAGTAAAGCGATGTTTCGCTAAAGCGAAGTGAATAAGACTAGCTGCGCTTAAAATCAGTGCGGGGATATGTATCACTTTCAGTAATCTGATTTTTTTCAATAAAGCGTGTTGCGCTAAAGCGAATTCGACTGTACAGTTTCTTCTTTTTTTTGTGTTATAGGGTATGTTCCCTATTAATCCAATACACTGCCGTGGAAATAAAAAAGGTAGAGGATATTAAGTAGAAGACAGAAAAAGATGAAAAAAAAAGATTAGCAAAAGAAAAAATTTTAAAATACATCACCCCTATCGTGAATATCAAGTGAGCCACAGACTTCGGTTCCCCATTCAACGACACACGACTACACGATTACAGAAATGGAATTCATGGGTTGATATGGCAAAAGTAGCACGAACAACAACCTGCCGTGTACCCTTGAAAATAATCATTCCCATATAAACATGCTGTCCTAATTGTGTTTAATGCCTAAATGGAGTGCTCAAAGCTGCAGCGAACCAAGTCATGAAATATAAAAAATTTTAAAATTAGTGCCCAATTCTGCGCAAAATTTCACTCTATTTAGTTCTGTAACCTGCTAACACAAAAAGTGTTTCGTTCCTAAGGTAGCGGTAAAAAACCCAAATCAATGGCAATAGGAATTAATGGCAGTTAATTTACTAAACCTCAAAATATCTTCGAATTGTCTTTTTTTTTTTTTTTTTTACTTGGTTCGGTTCAGCTCTGAGCCCTCCAAATGTCTGTTAAAAAACGCACTATTATTTTTTGCTTCACGTAAAAAGCCAAATATGAATCTTATCGAGAAAAATAGCATTCCAATCGCACACGAAATTGAAATTATTGTAAACCGTCCACAAGACTGTCTGATTTGCGAGTAGTAATTTAATGTATGTACCGCGCCAGTCTTTCAAAATAATCTCCCAATACACCAAAATATATACGATAATAGTGGCAATTTCAAAATATTTTTATATTTTAAAGGAAATAGAGTGCTAATCCCCATTAAAAAAAGGGTGCATTAAAAAGTTTTTAATTACATGACAAGTAAAACATTTGGAAATAATTTTTTTTGTCAACCTGAACCGCCCTAATTTTCTAAATCAACATTGTAAGAGAAACCAGGTAATTTTATTGCTTTCAGCTTTTATTGTGTCTAAATATTTAAATGGTACGAATATTTTATTATTAATAGAGTATTTTTAGCACAATTCCAATTGCTTATTGTTTTGTGATTGGGAGCAGGTGTCTTAACAGTTTTAGCACATTTTCCATTTTTTTTTCTTCGTATGGGTGGGTGGGTCATTGGAGCGATTACTAGCGGCATGAATCAATGCCTATGACTTCAAAAAGCCACATTTGCCCCCAAGTCAAAAGCATTATTTGCTTAAAATATTTCTTTGTCAATATGGGGGAGGCCACAGGGCATGAGTAATAAAGATATTCGAATTAAATACTTAAATTTTTAAATACTTTAAATTATTATTCTTAAAACTTGCACAACAACAACAACAACATATAATAAAGTTACTCAGCTGGAAAACAAATTGTGGTTAGAAATTTTGCTTAACCACAAATGCCGTAACATTTTACAATATATATTTAATTATTATTTTAAAGGGAATTATATGGAGAACAATTTAAAATATTTGTATTGCTTCAATTTATTAATAAAATTTTAAAGCAAATTTCTGTTATTGGTTGAAGGCAAGAAAAATATTTGCATATTTTTAGACTTTTTTACTAATTGGGATTATATATTTAAGGTAAATTGACAAGGATTTTGTTGTGTTAAAGGATATACACTTTTAATGGATTTGTTTTCGGCATCAGACAGTTTCAGGGCTGTAGATTTTCGAGGGTAGTAGTAAAGGGTGTTTTTATAAGAGCTTGCTGATTTGAAATTTAAATAAAACACATGCCAAATTATGAAATGGCCAAAAAAAATTTTTTATTTGGTAGATAATTTCTTGTCATTTAACATTTAAATATAATTTCGGGCATATGGCCACCAACCACGACTATTTTGCACAAAGGTCATTCTGGAGGTCCAATTTTCGACCACCTTTTCAAGCATTTGAGGGCGTATTTCAGCAATGACACGTTGAATACTGGCTTCCAAAGCGTCAATCGCTGCTGGTTTATCCACGTAAACCAATGATTTCAGGTACCCCCCAAAAAATAATCGAGTGGCGTCAAATCGCACGAATGCGGAGGCCAATTCACCGGTCCATTTCTCGAAATAATGTTGACGTCGTTGAAATGTTCTTTCAATAAGTCCATTGTTTCGCCCACAGTATGACAAGTGGCACCATCCTGTTGAAACCACATTTCGTTTACATCCATATCTTGAAGTTTTGGCACCAAAAATTCATTGATCATGATTCTGTATCGATTTCCATTCACGGTAACGCGTCGTCCTTCCTCATTTTTAAAGAAATAAGGACCGATGATTCCACCAGCCCATAGACCGCACCAAACAGTACATTTATCGGGATGCATTGGTAATTCTTGAACGGCGTGTGGATTATCTTGGCTCCAAATACGGCAATTTTGCTTGTTGACATATCCATTCAGCCAAAAATGCGCCTCATCACTGAAGAGAATTTTGCGGTAAAAAAGCGGATAAACATTTTTAATTGAACACTGTTTTTGAAAATAAATTTTCACGATTTGAAAGCGTTGTTCTGGAGTTAACCTGTTCATGATGATTTGCCAAACAATACCGAGTACAGACGTCACTTTAAACTGTCAAAACAGCTGTCAGACAACAGAGTGATTCGTATAAAAAAAAAACTTCATAAAAAACACCCTTTATAAAAAGATTATGAAAATTTTAAAACAAATTTGGTTTGAGAACAAACCGGTTTAGGGTATGTACGACTTCCAATGTTCTCTCTCTCTCTCTCTCTCCTTTGTCTGACTCTTAACAGCAATTTATTTTTTCTTGAAGTATATAATAGGTTTTATTAGCTTAAAAAACAGAAATTAGTTTAAGCTGGCTACTTTTATACACTAAAAATAAGTTTAAGTTTTCCAGCTCTGGAACTGTATTTTGGATTCTGCTGATTTTCCATATACTCGTACTTATAATATGGGGTCATATATTAACATTATGGCAACTTTACACGGAATGAAAAACCTTTCATCTTTTTTGGTAAAGGGTAGAGATGAGCGCGTGGGTAAAATTAAACTCACGATCACGAAACTCGAATTTTATACGCACGCTCACGTACGGCACGATTTGAAACGCTCACGATCACTCACGGTCTCGAAAGCATTATTTTTTATCACGTATTTGCACGCACAGTGGTAACAATTTTACAAAGTCGCGCACGCTCATAGTAAAATTATTCTCTTGTGTGAAAGTGTTTATCTCTACAGCACATAGATGTATGGTCGGTCAGACGTATTTTCCTTAGTATTAAATTAAAAAAAAAAACATATTTTCTGCTTTGAGTGCGTGAATGTTATACGTATTAAAAATCACGCGTGGTCCTATATTTATGAATCACTAACGCACGCATGTTTTCAATAATCTGCAATCACGATTCACGTGATTTAAGAATGCGTGAATCACGCGTGACACGAAAAAATTACATCATTTGCACATCTCTAGTAAAGGGTATGACATATTTAACTCCGACAATATTTCTGTGTTGTGTTATAATTTTAAGTTTGTCATCCAGCTAAAACGAACATCCGCTACATACAAATAAAACAATTTTAAAATATATCAAAAAAATTCTATCAAATTATTCATTATAATATTGGCAAGTAAACCCCCCACTGTGCACAAGTTGCTAATTTATTAACAACGCCGAGAGTTGACGCAAATGACGTCAAATACAAATATTTAAAAAATAAAAACACGATTATCAGCAAAAAGAAATTGTGTTTATATTTTGGGATTAATTTTTTGTTAAAAAGATTTTCAGGTCATGCAAAAATCTACAAAAAAAAAGAGAAATTATAATAAAAAAAACGTGCTGACAGACATGGGAATTAAAATGGCCACAGTAACAAAACTACACTAAGAAGGTTATATAACGAAAAATAGTTATAAATGTTTTACATAAAAAAAAAATTTTATCTAGCAGATACTCACTCTCACACACTCGTCTCATATGTGTGTTACAAGCGATTACACATCATGCATTTATGCGTGTGTTCAATTGCGTCCGTGTGTAATTGTCTTTATTTGATTCGACTTATCAGAAGATGTTCATCAAATTTATTATAATTTTATTTGCTTTACTTAACTTTTTCCCTGAGAGTTTATGGCAGTCGAAACTTTAACTTTAAATTCCTGCTGGCAGTGTAGAGTACGGCTTTGTGTGCCTTCTTTAGTTTCTTTGGGAATCGTTTAAATATTTCTAAGTGATTTTTAATTCTTTTTATTTGACATTTGATAAGATAAGGAAGACAGCCAACAAGATTTTTGTTTTCATTTATTTATCAACTTTATCTTTGAATTTATTGTGCTCACGTTTTGTTTTAATTAAACGCAAATGAACTTTTAAATAAATTCACACACACACACTGAGATGAAAACATTAAAATGACAACAATGATCTCTATTTAAATCTAACAAATATTTTAATTTCAATAAATTTCAAGACAAAAAAAATTCCAGAAATAAAGCTGATAAATGGTTTACAAGAAATACAAGAGCTGCTTTCAAAGTGTACGGTGACCATAAATGTCAGTACAAAATGCAGGGCACATTTGCGGTTTGAGCCTTCGCTAGTTAAATTTGAGTTCAATTTTATACTTATTTGAAAATGTGCTAGAGCGCACTCAAATTAACTATAATCTTTTGTTATAAATCCTCTTTTTGCTAAAAAAAAAAATATGACAGATATTTTATCTAATTTTTTTTTTAACAGCTCAATGAGCAGGTGACAAATCACGGCATTCAATATCGATCGAAATTTTTATTTAAATTGTATGTCAAAATTTCGATCGATATCGAATGCCGTAATTTGTTCCCAGTTCATTTTATTATTCTTCATGATACTTTCATATATAGACATTTGGGTTATTCACACTTCGTGCTATTTAGTCATATTGTCATAAAGTCATAATATTTCAGACCAGTTTTTAAAAGTTGTTGTTGTTGTGCTGCATACAAAAAATTCCTAAAATAATAGTACTCTTTCAGGTACGTTTTTGTTTTGTCATAAAATTGCTCTAGCTATCTGAGTCGAACGGCTGAAAAGCATTAGACGAGACGGCGATAGTGTATGCTTGCCGCCGTTACTTATATATGATTCACGACTAAAAAACGGCTAAAAAATTATTCATGCCTTTATGTCTGTAAATGAAATCACATTTTTACTACATAAAAAATATTAAAAGAGAACTAAATCGCAAAAACTAAATATATACAAGTGAAAATTTTTTTTCGTTTTAATTACGAAGCTGGCAGCCACTGAACGTTTTTCCGTATGCCGCCGCAAAAAAAATGTATTCGGCTCATATCAAGGCAGCAGCTGTTTTAATTTATACATATAAATTCATTTAGATATTCTTGTGCAGCAGAAGACAAATTTAATAATTTTAAATAGAAATGGAGTTTTTAGACGATTCATCTTTAATTGTATTAATTTTCTTCTGCTTTGATAACAGCTAATTACAAATGTGTTGTTTTCTTATCAGCTGATCGATGTTTGAAATAGCATATTAAGTTATGATGGGTTGTTCACACTAGTCATATTTTTCGTGCTATTATTTTATGACTTATGGCTTTATGACTACAGTGTGAATCCCCCAATTACAAAAAAAAATTCGATATTACAGCACAATCAATCTGATTGTGTAAGGCGTTGGCGTTTACACCGAAGACGTTTTTTGTACAAGATTCAAGCATTACACAAAAAGTTTTCTTTAATCGACTACGAAAAACGCCTGAGCCGCAATCTAACATTTTTTTTTTTCAACTATTGCTTATTTCGTGAATGTTAACACTTAGCTCATGTCTGATTTGACAGATAATTAGTTTTATCCTTCCGCTGAACGAATATGGTTGTGTATACGTTACGTTTTCGCTTCGCTAAGTGGGCCTGCGATCGACTTACAGAAGATGCCGATTTTGCAAAAAAAAAAAAAATCATCTTTTCAGATTTTGGCTCATTTTGATCTTGGCGGGTATGAAAACAAGCAAAATTGTCGCATTTGGGGCACAGAAAACCCGCACGTATACATTGAAAAGCCGACGCACCCAAAACGAGTCACTGTTTTGTGCGGACTTTGGTCCAGAGGCATAATTCAGCCATTTTGCTTCGAAAATGAGCAAGGAATGGCCGTTACAGTCAATGGCGATCGTTATCGGGCCATGCAGTCATTTGAATGAAATTATTTTCCATTATTAACCGGAAGAATTGTACTTTCAAATAAAAAAAGATATTTGAGAAAATATTCAATAGTTTTTTTTTTATAGCATATTCAAAAAAAAAAAAATTATTTGCGGACCCTATATGTAGAAGACATTTTCATGATGTCGAACGTGACCATATTTAAAGTAAAAAAAAAATTATTTATATTCGAATTCTAATAGTGAAAAATAAGATGATTGTGAAAAAGGCTGGAAATAAAAAATATGTTCCACAGGAGGCTGCAACAGGATAATCCATCCACCATCATAATGAGCACTTGGTCACCGTACTTTTATGTCATCTCTTGCATACAAATTATGAGGACATGTTTATGTTTTTTTTCTTCAAAACACACATATTTATACATCTAACTACATATTTTTATATAAACGATTATTGCAGGAATTTTTTCTAAAAAATAACATATTATTATCCTCTATAGAATATCTATGGAAAACAACTGTAGTCCATTAAAATAATATTTTCTAATTTACTCAAATGTTGTCTTCTTTCACACATGTTTGGACAAAAATAAACTCCACACGAAAAAGAAAAAGTTTAAATTGTTGAAAAAAATGTGTTATTTAAGGAAAACAAAAGAACGAGAAAACATTAAATTAAGTAAGTCCATTATGTGTCCGTGAAACTCGTAAAAACTGAATGTGAATGACAGAGAGAATGTGTAGCAGGCAGTTGAAATAATTTTGCTGACATCTCAAGAAAATTACACATTTTTGTTTTCTGCTTTTTTTTCTACTTCTGTTCGTTTAAATTTGCAGCGATTATCATGATGAGTAAGTGGTAAGTGGCGGCAGTTTTGATTTCTTTAATCTTTGCCACTTTTCTTGTTCTTGGACTTTGGCTCAAACACAATGCGCAGCATAAGAAACGCAAACAAACGAAAAGTCATGATTTCTTCAAGGTTGTCATTGTGGTTGCTAATGCTTGATGTTGTAGTTTGTTTCTATTTTTTTATTTTATTTCATTTTATTTTTAATTTTTTTTTTTCTGCGGAAAAAATGTAGACCACAAAGCTGGTCCGCGACGCTGTACACTGTTTTCGAAATATTACGTACACCTAACAGACGAGTACATAAAACATCTCTAATAGAAATGCTTGGTAATGGAATTGTATGGGACAGAGTCACATTTCTTTTTTAATTGACATTAACCCATAAAAAAACTAACAAGTAAAAGTGCTGCATTCAGCTTTGGCGAATCTATAATACCCTTCACCGCCATAAGCCTGGGGCATGTACATTCATTCCATCCCTGAAATCAACCTTTTGATCTTGCTGATTTTCAAAACTAATTTATTTCTTTCTAATATATCAAATATGTTTGATTACAAAAAAAAAAAAAAAAAACAAAACATTTTTTTTAAAAAGTTACAATTTTCCAGCTCTGCAACCGTATTTTGGATTTTGGCGATTTTTAATAGCCATTTATTCAGGACTATTTCCAAAACATCAACCCAAAACTAAAAAGTCTCTAGTTTTTCTGGATGCTTTGGCAACCCGATTCCCTTTACAGACAGATGAATATGGGTTATTCGACTTGTAGGAGATTTTAAGAAAACCAAAACTTATTTACTTTGGCCATAATTAATTGGGGTATTCACACTGTGTGCTATTTAGTCATATTCTTTTAAAGTCATAATATATTAAACCAGTTGTTGTTGTGCTGCATACAAAAAAGGTCATAAAATAATAGCACTCTACCAGGTATGTTTTTGTTTTGTCATAAAATAGATCTAGAGATCTGAGTCAAACGGCTGAAAATCTTTAGGCGAGACGCCGATAGTGTATGCTTGCCGCCGTTACTTATATATGATTCACGACTAAAAAACGTCTAAAATAGTATTCATACTTTTATGTCTTTACATTAAATCACATTTTTATAACACAAAAAATATAAAAAAGAGAACTAAATCGCAAAAACTAAATGTATACACAAGTGAAAAATTTTCCTCGTTTAACTTACGAAGCTGGCAGCCACTGAACGTTTTTCCGTATGCAGCCGCAAAAAAAATATATATTCGGCTCATATCAAGGCAGCAGCTGATCGATGTTTGAAATAGCGTACTAAGTTATGACGGGTTGTTCACACATTTTATGACTTTATGACTACAGTGTGAATCCCCCAAATATATAACAAATATGATATTTTATTTTGCTTAAACATCTATTGGTAATAGAGCCTTAAACTAAAAATAGAATCAATCAATTTAGCTATTGACCTAATGAAAATATTACTTAATTTTATTTTACTGGCTTATTTAAACAAATTGTTTTGGGACCAACAATTTTTCTCAGGCTCAAGTTCAAATCTGCAACTCTGCAAATTTATTATTATTATTATTATTATTATTATTATTATTATTATTACTATTTTTGTTTCACTATTATTATCTTTATTTCTTACTTTTTTTCCTTTTTTTATATCTTTTTTAATTTTACTTTTTTCTTTTATTTTTAATTTTTTTTATATATTATCTTTTATATTTGTTATATATTAATTTTTTTTTATATTTTATTTTTTTATATTTTATTTTTTTATATTTTATTTTTTTTATATTTTATTTTTTTACACATAATTTTTTTATATTTTATTTTTTATATTTTATTTTTTTACATTTTATTTTTAACTTGTTATTTTTGTCATATTTTTTTACATATTATTTTTTAATTTTTTTATATTTTATTTTTTATATTTTATTTTTTATATTTTATTTTATATATTTTAGTTTTTATATTTTAGTTTTTATATTTTAGTTTTTATATTTTATTTTTTATATTTTATTTTTTATATTTTATTTTTTTTATATTTTATTCTTTTTTTATATTTTATTCTTTTTTTATTAATTTAATTTTTTTTATTTAATTTTTTTTATATTTTATTTGTTATATTTTATTTTTTTATATTTTATTTTTTATATTTTATTTTTTATATATTTTAATTTTTGTTTTATTTTTTATATTTTATTTTTTTACATTTTATTTTTAATTGCTTAATTTTGTCATATTTTTTTATTATTATTATTTTTTATTTTATTTTCATTTAAAAATTTTAGTTTTTCTATTTTTTTAGTTTTTCTATTTTTTTAGTTTTTTCTATTTTTTATTTCTTTTAATTCTTTTTTATTGATATTGTTTCTTTTTTTTATTAGTATTAAATTTGAATGAGCTTAAATATTAAATACACTTTAGCTACGCACTTCCGATTGAGATGAAAATTTAAATTCAAGAAACTATGCATTTCCGAGACTTAATTAAAATATACATTAATTATTATGAAAAAATAAAATTTCTTGCGTACACGAGTAAATATCATGACGATCAGGTAGGCTTTTGAGTGAAACAATGCATGATTCATACATTTTAGGAGTTACTGTTTAAAAAAATAAGGGGGCAAATTACGGCACTCGATATCGAACGAAATTTGTATTTAAATTGTATGGAAATTTCGAACGATATCGAATGCGGTAATTTGGCCCCAGGCTTTGTTCAATTTAGATCTAGAAAAGTTGCTGGTGCCACTTTAATTAGATTTGTACGAAACAAAATAACTAACTACGCACTTTCTTGCCTAAGATAAAGTTTTAAAATAAAGTAATTAAATAAAACAAAAAAATATTAAATACATATAATAAATGTGTTTGTTTCGTTGCTTATAAAGATAACAAACCGAGATAAACATATTGCGACTCAGAAACTTGCGAGTATTTAAAATAAAATAAAATGCATATGTAATGAAATTTGGCATTTCATTTGCTGTCATTTCGTGGTGTCATTTTCACATGTGTCGACTTGTGATTAAGAAGTTTGCCATGGCCTACAACGATAAATATGGAAAATGGCAAATATGTCTGCTAGTGCACGCTATTGTCTTAACTTATGCTGTCAAAAAATTGTATAAAGTTTAAGCCTCGCTGGCTAGGCTTTAGATTTTTTTTTTTTTTTGCAAAAAATTTATATTCAAATTAAATTCATAAAATTTTTGTTATAAGTTTAAGGGGAAACTTAATTAAATCCATACACATATTTTAATAAAGTAATATGGCGTGTACCTTAACTAGACAGTAATTAGAATTTATTATCGGACATTAAACTATAAAATTTTGTTTATCTAAAACTAAAAAAATAGAAAAACTTTTAAATAATAAACAGTAAATTCTGTCAGGTTGAGTTCCTTTTTTTTGGGTATAAAGATATTTATGTATATATTTTTTAAGCGTGTTTGTATGTATGACTGTGTGTACACAAGACAGAATGCTTTCGAATTGTCATATATGATTGTGTGTTTATTTTTATTTCTATGGAAAATTTTTTCACTTTGAAACTATTTTCTTTTTAAATAAAAGAAATATGAAAAAATTTTACAAATAAAAATGATAATTTTTTGAAAATGAAATATAACATTCGCTCGAACTTAATTCCAGCATACTTGATACTCTGTATTTAATAAAATAAAATTTGTTTGTGCAAAACAAAAAATCGTACAGGAGGCATACATGTCCTTGAAGTGTAGGAAGGAAAATTTCCAGTGAGATAAAAAACACACGTTTAAAATTTCTTACTTGGCAGTAGCGCATTTTGGTTTAAAGACAAGTAAAATTTTATTTGAAAAAAATAAAGGATATATGGGAGGAAGTCAGGTCCTTGTACCAAATACGATAAAATTTTCAGCCCAGCTAAGACATATAATTTTAGATATATTTTACAGTTTTTAGAACGGAAAGTTCATAAATGCAGCTTTAAGTTAGTTTTTGAGAAAAAGGATATATGGGAGTTACTCATGTCCTTAGACGAAATGTAACAAAATTTACAGCGGAGCTAAAGCAAATATTTTTGTAAATAGTCAGAACTTTTTAAACCTCCCATTTAGTTTTTTAAGAAAAGGATATATAGAAGGAAGTCATGTCCTGATACCAAATGCAACAACATTTTTATGGGAGCTAAACTACATAATTCTAGAAGTATTTATTAATTTTGAGATCATTACATTTATAAATGAAGCTATAATTCAGATTTTGTGAAAAAGGATATATGGGAGTTAGCGGTGTACACGCATCATATGCAGCAAGATTTACATAAGGGCTAAAACATTTATTAATTTTTAACGCATAATAATTATAATTTCAGCTATAATATGGTGTTTTGGGAAAAAGGATATATGGGAGGAAGTCATGTCCTGCTACCAAACGCAACAAAATTTTTATGGGAGCTAAAATACATAATTCTAGAAGTATTTATTAATTTTGAGATCATTACATTTATAAATGAAACTATAATGTAGATTTTGTGAAAAAGGATATATGGGAGTTAGTCGTGTACATGCATCAAATGCAACCAGAGTTATACTAAATCTAAGATACATAATTTCAGCAATATTCATTAATTTTTAACGAATTGTAATTATAATTTCAGCTATAATATGGTGTTTTGAGAAAAAGGATATATGGGAGGAAGTCATGTCTTGCTACCAAATGCAACAAAATTTTTATGGGAGCTAAAATACATAATTCTAGAAGTATTTATTAATTTTGAGATCATTACATTTATAAATGAAGCTATAATTCAGATTTTGCGAAAAAGGATATATGGGAGTTAGCCGTGCACATGCATCATATGCAGCATGATTTACATTCGAGCTAAAACACATAATTTCAGCAACATTTATTAATTTTTAACGAATTATAAATATGATTTTAACTATAATATGGTGCTTTGAGAAAAAGGATATATGGGAGGAAGTCAAGCTCTGAGAGGGAGAGATAGAAAGGGCTAAAACACAACATTTTAGAAATACTTATTGATTTTTAGAGCATTATATTTATTAATAAAGATATAATTTGTTTTTTTATTAAAAGGATATATGTAAGTAGCCATGTCCTTGCACCAAACATAACAAAATTTACGGCGCAGCTAAGGGACATATTATTTTTTTTTAATATTTATTAATTTTCAAAGCATTATAGTTATGAATTCAGCTATAATTTGGTTTCTGAGAAAAAGGATATATGGGAGGAAGTCAGATCCTTTCACCGAATGGAACACAATTTTCAAGCAAGCTAAAACACATAATTTTATAAGTAGTTATTGATTTTAAAAGCATTATATTCATTAATGAAGCTAAAAATTCGTATTTTGATTAAAAGGATATAAATGGGAGGTTACCATTTCCTGGCAACAAATATAACAAGACATTTAGTATAGCTAAGATACATATTTTTGTATATATTTCTCAATTTTTAAAAGTTTAATTTAGTTTTTTAGAAAAAGGATATATGGTAGGAAGTCATGTCCTTGTACAGAATGGAACGAAATTTTCAGGACAACTGATATACATAATTTTAGAAGTATTTATTAATATTCAGTCCAAAGTATTCATAAATTTAGCTGTGAGTTGGTTTTCCAGCAGAAGGATATATGGAAGGTCATTATATTATTGCACCGAAGGAAGCAATATTTGCTGCAGCGATGGCATGCTAATTTTTAAGCACAATTATGAATTTTCATTTCAAGCTGATAATTAATACTTTCTTTTTTTCTGCCGATTGTGTATATGGGGTCAAAGCACTGTGCGACTTTGCTTTAGTTTGTAGGCCACAGTGAACGTCATACATATTCATCCATATACATAAATCGGGTATGAGAAAAGAATAACATGATTTCAATACACAAGTTCTCAAGTTACTCTTTCTTCCTTACTTTTATTATTAACTTAAATCAATTTTGGTTTGATTAATTATTTAAGTGCGTCAGTCAGTATACTTTATTACTGTTCTCAATTTATATTTATTTAAACAAATATTTTTAATTAGATTTCTTAAATAACAAAGCAGGACAACAAACTGATACCGGTAGTTATTTCTTTAATTAGGAATGAAATAATTAGGTCTGCATGTTCCTGTTCTTATAATAATATTATTTCCATATGTCGTGTTACTGGTATTTTAAAAAAAGTTATTTAAATAAAACAGCATTGAAATTAAACAAAATTAGCTTTTCAAAGAATTTAATTAATTGAATTCATTAAGAAGTAATAAAAAAACTTTCGTTTTGTTTCTTTAAATTATTTCTGTTTATAATAAAATTTTATTCTAATAAATTTTATGTACTGCATTCATACAGAAATACGTGTATCTGTTTAATTCAAAGCATGTGATCTCATAACCAGAGTTGCCATTGTGCAAATAATAGTGTAGGAGTAGGGGAAATGTTTTTATTGTTAATAAAATTCTTGCTTTGGATTTTATTTCAACAAACGAAAGCAAAACAGAGTTACAATTTCATTTTTGTAATGCTAATAGAAAATGGGAGTTATAAATATGCCTCAAATTTTTTTCGTGCAACACGTTTAAGTCTCATCATTCCCCCAAATATTATTTACCAGTGGGAAACTGATTGTAATTACAAAAAAGGGTGGAAAAATAAAACAGATTCCTACCAAATAAAATTTCTTAATTTCAAAGCTTATTATGCGCTTTTTCTTATGTAATTCTCAATTAGTTCTTGTAAATTTGTGCTTTAAGCAAAAGTCTGCTAATGATTTTGGGTTAAGAGCAGAAGTCGGCGGCGGGTTGCACGTGAGAATAAAATTTACTTTTGAGAGTCACACACATGCTTTTACTGAGTACTCGTAAATATAGTTACTTTCATTCTCGTACGAACCTTCAATGGAGATGTTGTTATTGTCGTTGTTGTATGTTTATGAAAAAATACCTTGCTGTTGTTGTGTTTATGAAAAAAGTGTATGTAGAAAAATTTTATTTTCTCTCACTCATCAAACTTACAATGAAAATGTATGTGTTTGCCGATACCTGGTTAAGAGCCACATAGAATTACTTACCACCAAACGAAGCAAATTTCTAAAACATCTTTTACGGCAACTCTGTCGATTGTGCCATAAAGATTATCTCTAAATGTTATTTTTTTTTTTGTTTTTTTTTTTGTTTGCACCCTCTCTTCAGAGTAGCAAACATTAATGATGCTCCGTACAATGAGTTTGCGGTTTAATGACCTTGCACAAAAGTTGCACTTTTTTGTTGTTAATAAATTTTATTTTCTTTTTTGTGTTTGTCGTCGTATGAGTTTTTTTTTAGTTGTTTTATAAATGACTTTTAGCAGAGACGGCATTTCGTTTGATCTTTAAGCTTAACGTGTTTCGAAAAAAAAACGTTCTCGTAAAAACGAGTTTTATACATATTCTCAGGTTAACAACACTAGTGAGAAGCAGTGTGAAAGAAACCCATAAGCCACAATAACTTTTCCACGTCTATTTTGATGCAATGATTTCGAGAAACCGGCGAATTGGCAACACTGTTGCATTAACGGAAAAATAGGATTCTTCCTGGTTTTATTAAGCATATTTTTAATGGGAAAAATTACTTCGTGTGAAAAAATTTGTTTGCAAGTTTTGGGTGCTATTCAAAACAATTTCAGTGTTGAAGTGAAAAAATGTGAATGTATTGCGACTTTTATGTGAAAATGCAAAGACGGCGGAAATTCGTTGCAAATTACCATCTTTTTTATACCCTCCAAAAAAGAATTCGAGAGTATATTCACTTTGTCATTCCGTGTGTAACGCAATCAAATATCCCTCTAAGACCCTTTAAAGTTTATATACATATATTCTTGATCAGTGATGAAATCTAAGACAATCTAGTCATGGCCGTCCGTCCGTCCATCAGTCTGTGGATATCCCGATACAGTCCAAGCGAAAAGAGGCAGACCCGTGAAATTTAGTATAAATATTTCTAGCACAGGCCAAGCTCGTCTGAATGGCCTGAATAGGGCCAGAGGGAAAAAAGTGCCCCTAAGAAGAATTCAATCAACCTCTAAAAAAAACAACACAATTTTTGAAGTTTTTTTTGTAATTTTTTTAAGCAAAAGATATATTTTTATGTCCAAGTAGGTCTAAAGCGTTGAACTTGCAGCCAGAAAATCAATCAGAAAAATCTATTTTTGTACCCCGCCCCCCTTTAGTGGGCGTTGAAGTAACTTATTACATGGGAAAGTAGTGTAAATATTTAACAAATTGTATAATTTAAGTCTACATTCTTTAAAAGTTAAATTTTAAAGCTCTGACCTACCCTCCGCCCCCCCCCTTTAGCGTCCTAAATTATCCATGAAAAAAAATTTTTTTTTTCATTAATAACCCCATATATTAATTTTTTAGTGCTTTATGGCAAAGGTGAAATGTCTCCCCTACGGGCCCCACCGCAGTGGCCCCTTCAAAATAGAGTTTTTATTTGTTAAATATTTGTAGGGTATTTAAGTTTCGACCTGGTCGAATATAACGTTCTTACTTTTTTTTAATTCCTAGGAAGTACGAATTTAATATGATTCATTTACCGGAATTTCTCCAAACAAAATTGACTTTTCTAATAAATTTTTTAATTAGGACCAGCACTCTGGGAATGAACCTTTTGCGTCCTAAATTACCCATGAAAAAATTGTTTTTTTTTTTCATTAATAGCCCCATATATTAATTTTTTAGTGTTTTATGGCAAAGGTGAGATGTCTCCCTTACGACGCCTCTCGTAGTGACTCTTACAAAATAGAGTTTTTAAAATTTTACTTTTCTAATAAATTTTTTTATTACGACCAGCACTCTGGGAATGACCCCCGCATGTGCAGTGCATTGTGAAGGATTTATGAAAGTAGGAGAAACTGTTGCTAGGGCAGATCAACAAAGATGAGCAGATAAAGAATTTTTATAGCTTTTTTTAATTGTTGCTTCGCTAGCGAATTTTCGCTACACAGCCGACGAAGGCGGGTGCTTGCTACTTCCACTCTTTAGCGCATGATGCGAGTCAATCGCAGCCTTTGTCACTGAAACAGGCCGACAACATCGAACAGAAAAGGCACTAAGGGCTTCTCGTGTTAACTGCCTTACCCAACAATACCTTCTCTCTAATATTTTATGTTACAACAGATTACGGTTTAATGTGAGTCCATGCATAAGACGCTGATATTTTCCATACTCGAACACGCCAACAATCGTTTATGCTAGAGTTAATGTCGACGCCGTTGACGGCGTTTCAACGCCGAAAAAGTTGAAATAGATTGAACTTTTACGGCGTTGCAACGCGTTGAGATTAACTGCTCTCATACAATTTCATACGATTCAACTTTTTTTTTTACATTTGACGCCGTCGACGACGTCGACATTAACTCTAGCATTAGTCCCGAAATACTGATATTATATTACAATTACATATTCGTACAATAAAAACAAATTGAACTCAAATATTGAAATCTCAAATGTTCAAATCTTAAGTGTGATAAATATCACATGTTAAGAGGACAAAAATGCCGCCAGAGCCATCCATAAACGGACAAGCACGTGTGGTTAAAAATATATGCCTAATGACTTAATATATTGAACACATAATTTGTGATTTTTGTGTGCAAAAAAAAAATGTGTTTCTAAGTACAAAATATTTAAAATTTTATTAAAAATATACGCGTGTACGCACATAATGAAATACAGTCGAATCGCGGTAATGTGAAAGCCACTTAATGCTAAAGCAGTTTGTTATTTGCATTGACCAATAGGTTTATTTTGCCATGTGCGCACTGTTCACACGGGCACTCGGCCAGACATAAATTATATATTTAGAAAAGCAAACATGTGCTCGATTTTTTATATTTTAGTTCTTTGCTAATTTTATAATAAAAAGCTTTTCTAAAATCTAAATAAATTCCACTCACATGAGTGCCTTCTTAAATGGTTTTCTTCCAAATTAGTAGAGGCTTGTTTTTTATTGATTACTTTTTTAAATGTTGTCTTTCATTGCGCACTTTCCACACGAGTATATAAATTTAAATAAATTTTAAAAAGTGTGTGTGTGAGGTGTGGAAATTTTTTTATGAACTTCAAAGACCTTTTGTACTGCTATTGTGAATGGAATATGAAATGGCCAAATGCAAAAAGGTACCTTTTTAAAAGATAGTTTTTACAAAGTACTTTTTATAAAATATAGTTTTCAAAATGTAGTTTTTAAGAAGTACATATTTAAAAAAATACTTTGTAAGGGATATTTTTAAAAAGTACTTTTTATAAAAGATACTTTTCAAAAAGTACTTTTTATAAAGATACTTTTCAAAAAGTAATTTTTATAAAAGATACTTTTCAAAAGTTACTTTTTATAAAAGATACTTTTCAAAAAGTACTTTTTATAAAGATACTTTTCAAGAAGTACTTTTTATAAAGATACTTTTCAAATAGTACTTTTAATAAAAGATACTTTTCAAAAAGTACTTTTTATAAAATATAGTTTTTAAAAAGTAATTTTTAAGAAGTACATTTTCAAAAACTACTTTATTAGACATAATTTTTAAAAAAGTACTTTTTATAAAGGTACTATTTAAAAGTTATTTTTAAAAAAGTACTTTTTATAAAGACACTATTTGAAAGACACTTTCTTTAAAAGATATTACTTAAAAAGTAGTTTTAATTAAATATACTTTCCAAAAAGTACTTTTCTTAAGATATTCTTTTAAAAAGGAATTTTTTTGAAAATATGCGTTTTAAAAAGTTCATTTTATAAAAGATACTTTTCAAAAAGTACTTTTTATAAAATATACTTTTCAAAAAGTACTTTTTATAAAATATAATTTTCAAAAAGTACTTTTTATAAAATATAGTTTTTAAAAAGTACTTTTTAAAAAGTAATTTTTAAGAAGTACATTTTTAAAAACTGCTTTATAAGAGATAGTTTTTAAAAAAGTATTTAAGATACCTTTTAAAAAGTAATTTTTATAAAGTATACTTTTCAAAAGGTACTTTTTGAAAATTATTTTTTAAAAAAGCACTTTTTTTAAAAGATGCGTTTTAAAAAGTACATTTTATATAATATACTTTTCAAAAAGTACTTTTTATAATATATAATTTTCAAAAAGTACTTTTTATAATATATACTTTTCAAAAAGTACTTTTTATAAAATATAGTTTTTAAAAAGTACTTTTTAAGAAGTACATATTTAAAAAAATACTTTATAAGGGATATTTTTTAAAGTACTTTTTATAAAAGATACTTTACAAAAAGTAATTTTTATATAGATACTTTTCAAAAAGTACTTTTTATATAAGATACTTTTCAAAAAAGTACTTTTTATAAAGATACTTTTCAAAAAGTACTTTTTATAAAATATACTTTTCAAGAAGTACTTTTTATAAAATATAATTTTTAAAAAGTACTTTTTAAAAAGTAATTTTTGAGAAGTTACTTTTTAAAAACTACTTTATAAGAGATAATTTTTAAAAAAGTACTTAAGATACCTTTTAGAAAGTAGTTTTTATAAAATATACTTTTCAAAAGGTACTTTTTGAAAGTTATTTTTTTAAAAGTACTTTTTGAGAAGTACATTTTATAAAATGTACTTTTAGCAAAGAACTTATTATTATTTTTTATAAAAGATACCTTTAAAAACTACTTTTTATAAAGATAATTTATAAAAGGTACTTTTTTTAAGATACCTTTTAACGAGTACATTTTATTAAAGATACGTTTCAAAATGTACTTTTTTAAGAGATACTTTTTAAAAGATACTATTAAAAGGTACTTTTTATAAAGATAATTTTTAAAAGGCACTTTTTTTAAGATACTTTTTGCAAGGTACTGTTTCTAAAAGCTAGTCTTTAAAGAGTGCTATTTTTAAAAGACACTTTTTGAAAAATACTTTCAAAAAGTACTTTTTAACATACCTTTTAAAAAGTACTATTTTTATAAAAAAAATTTTTTTTAAAGATTTCTTTAATATATTACTTTTAATAAGAGGTACTTTATTAAGTCTCAATAAATTATATTAAATAAATTAAGAGGTACTTTTTACAAAAGATAATTTTTAAAAAGATAATTTTTTAAAAGATACTTTCTAAAAAGTACTTTTAATAAAAGGTACTTTTTACAAAAGATACTTTTCAAAAAGTACTTTTTAAAAGCAATTTTTTTAAAGGTACCTTTTAAAAAGATACTTTTGGAAAGGGACTTTTTAAGAGGTACTATTATTATTTTGGCTTCTGCGATAATGAAGTTAAAAATTAAAAAAAAAAAATTTTTGAATTCCATTTCCGAACGAAGTTGAACTCTGTAATATGCCTAAGGACTGAAGAGTCTCAGCAACATCGTTATTATTATTTTTTATAGGTTTCTTTAAGCGAGTTTATAAAGGTTTTTTTTTCATTTTTAAGAAAAACTTTGAAATGCTACTTCTTTAAAGAGCTTTGAAACATGATTTTTTTTATAAATTATTTACTTGAATAGTTTTTCTAAAAACGGATTTTTATCAAAGATTAGTAAATTTACTTTGAAGTCTTTATATTATACGCCATGTGATTTGCTTATTTCTTCTTAAGCTGACTGCATTTGATTTATTTTAAATAATTTTATTTTTTATTCAAATGTACAAAAGCGGAAAATTTGTGTCAAGAGTACACATTTTTGTTGTTGTTGTTGTATTTGGTTCAAAATGTGTCATTGTCGCAGATAGTAAAGTGTTGTCTTTGATGTGGTTCGTATGTAAATGATAAAATAAAAACATGGTGAGAGTTTTATTAACTAAATGAAAAGTTTATTTTATGAAATCAGATCTAAAGAGAATGATTTTGCATGAATGAGCTGCCGCAGTACGCTCAAACAAACTTAATTTCGAATCGAAGGGAAATATTTTATTTAACAAATTTTTCTGTTTGCTGCCGTAAACTAATTAATGAAGTATACAATTCCTATGCGATTTTAATATGCAAGGCCATTTCTTGACAACTTGCTACACTCGTAACTTAGTTAATGTTTATTTTATGTTTTCATATGGCTGGCTGAGAAGTATTTTGGCATGAGTTTGAAAAGTTTGTATTAATTAATTTACGTTCGTATGATTTATCACATGTTCGCATACAACTCACAAGGTTAACTACTTACAACCACATTTGCACTACTGATTATTAATAATTGATGCTTGTGTATATCCATTACAATTCGCACGAATTATTTTCTAAGATTATTAGTTTAAAATAATTGTAGATAATCAGTGCTGCTTACCTGGAACGAAAACAAAAATGTAAACAAACAAAATTAGTCAGATACTAAGATCACTAAGTATTATTATTTTTATTATTATTATTAATGCAAAACGTGTGTGTGTGTATGTAAAACATTCATTTTAACAATTATTAAACTTTGATATTCAACTGCAAGTTTCAATCGCCATATTTCATGCCTGTTTTGATTTGAAAGTATTGAATCAACAAACAAACAAAAAACAAAACAAAAACTTCCCAGACAAAAACTGTAAATAATTTCTGACACTTTTATCAAACAACATATAGTTTAATCAAATATTACACTGAAAGAATTTTGCTGGTTGAAAACAAATTTCTCCCTGACTAATTTTGCTTTAGATTTAATTTGAAAATATCAACTCCCCGGCCATTCTAAATTTTCAAATTGAGTTTTCATTCATAAATATGTTTTTAATTTGTCTTTTATGGTTGTCACATAATTTTCTTATTGTGTCACTAGTTTCGCTGCTTGTTTTATTTTATGCTAATTTTATGCTCAAAATCAAATGCTTGTCATTGTCATGCCAGGTAACAAATTAACAACAACAACAACAACACCAAACACAACAGCAACTACAAAAGGCAAGTGTGTTTGCCACTGTACTAAAAATAAAAAAACGCACTAAAAATAGTAGCCACAAAATTTATCTGACATTTTATTACAATTTTATGACGATTATAATGGCTACGACAGGTTTGGTGGGGCTGAAATGCAGAAGAAGAAAAACAACAAAAATAAAATAACAACAAAAACTTTTTACAAATATTTTCATTACTTAATAAGAGTACGAGTATGTGGCAGTTGAGGTTTTTTTTTTTAATTTTTCAACAAACAAAAACACCGCACGTAATACGAGTAATTGTATGATAAATTATTAATAAATGGCATTCCCAAAATCATTAATTTGTACGCGTCTAATGAATTGGCATGAACATTTTATTTTTATTGGATGTCAAATATGTTTATGAATTGAAAAAATATGAATAAAAAAATATATGAATAGATCGATCAGTTTGTAACACATGTTTGTGTTACATGCACGCAGATTAACAAAACTAACATTTGACAAATTCACTGTACACATACAGGCACACATACATACATACATACACATGTAGACGGTTCATAATGGCTTGCTTGTCTGCTATTCGACTTTTTTTTTTTTTTTTTTTTTTTTTTTTTTTTGTAAAATGCAAATAAAATTAAAGTTTAATCGAACGGAAAACATCTGTAATTAAAAACTTTATTTTATCAATTAAAAACCAGGAAAACAAATTTTCAATTAGAAGAAGTTGAAATACATATTGTATGCAGATTTGCGGCAGAAATAAATTCTTGGGTGTTGTTATTGATTTGAAACTTAAAACTATTTAAAAAAAAATTATTTCATTTTAATGTTTTTTGATAAAGTTGCTATTAAATTAATAATCTTAAAAACATATACGAGTATTTCGAAATTCTTAGCCCAGACACTTTCTTAAACTCTTTATGTTTGCAAGAAACTCCATAAAGTCTGTATTTTGAAAAAGGCACTTTTTATTTTGCTTTTTATATTTTGTAAAATGGAACTTATGGTAGAAATGGCACCTTTTCAGTAAGATATTGAAAATTGTACAAAAATATTCCCCCTGATTGTGTAAGGCGTTGACGGTTACGCCTCAGGCGTTTTTCGTTGAAGATTAAAAAAAAATTTTTTTGAGTTTCTTTAATCTTGTACAAAAAACGTCTTCGGCGTAAACGCCAACGCCTTACACAATCAGGCTGATTCTAAAAAGTACTTTATACTGGTAATTTTAGTAATAGGTACTCTTTTTAATAGTCTTTTTTTTATTAGCTACTTTGTGTAAACGATACCTCTTTAAGGTACTTTTTGTAATCTTTATTTTTGAAAACCAACTTCTTTAAAAAGTATTTTTTATAAAACCAATTTTTTTAAGTATTTTCTATAAAGCCAAATTTTTTAAAAAGTACTTTTTAAAAGACGCACTTTTTGTAAAAAGTACTTTTAGTAAAAAGTACTTTTTAAAAAACGCACTTTTAGTAAAAAGTACTTTTAGTAAAAAGTACTTTTTAAAAAACGCACTTTTTGTAAAAAGTATTTTTAGTAAAAAGTACTTTTTAAAAAACGTACTTTTTGTTAAATGTACTTTTTGTAAAAAGCACTTTTTGTAAAAAGTACTTTAAGTAAAAAGTACTTTTTGTAAAAGTACTTTTAGTAAAAAGAACTTTTTTTTAAGTTTTTTTTTAATGTACTTTTCATAATAGGTACTTCCTGTAAAAGCTACTTCCTGTAAAAGGTGCCTTTCGTAAAAGGTACTTTTAGTCCAAATTACTTTTTGTAAAACTTTTGATAAAAAATTATTTTTTAAAAGTTACTCTTAAAAAGTGGCTTGAAAATTTTTATAAAAACTACCCTTTGTAAAACCTACTTTTTGCAAAGGGTACTTTTTGTAATAGGTACTTCTGGAAAAAACTCTTTTTGTAAAAAGTTCTGTTAAGAGGTACTCTTTTAGTAAAAGGCTCGCTTTGTAAAAGGTATTTTTTGGTAGAAAGAACTTTTTTTAAAGAGTTCATTTTTTTAAAATACTTTTATAAAAGGTACTTTTTATAAAGATACTTCTTATAAAGCTAATTTGTATAAAGCTGGTTCTTGTAACATCTACTTTTTGTAAAAGTTATTTCCGTAAAAGATATTTTTGGTAAGAGGTACCTTTTGTAAAATGTACTTTTATAAAAGCTACTTTTTATAAAACCTCTTTGTGTAACAACGGCTTTTTATAAAGCTAACTTTTGTAAAACTACTTTTTGTAAAAGTTATTTCCGTAAAAGATACTTTTGGTAAGAGGTACCTTTAGTTAGAGGACTTTTTGTAGAAAGTACTTTTTATTAAAGCTCTTTTAGTAAAAGGTAATTTTTGCAGAAGACAGTTTTCCAAGTAGGTACTTTTTAAAATAAGTACTTTTTGTAAAAGGTAATTTAAAAAAAATTTATTTTTTGTACGATACTTTTTGTAAAAAGTTCTTTTTGTAAAAAGGTACTATTTGTAAAAAGTACTTTTTGTAAAATGTACTATTTGTAAAAGGTACTTTTTGTAATTGAGGTAATTTATGAAGAAGTATTTTTTGTGAAATTCCTAAGATCACCGGTTTGATTTCGCACACCGTCATAAAAGTGTCTACCACAAATTCCTAATCATCTCATCTCTCTCCATCCGTCCTGTCAATACAATTCTCTCCTTTCGCAGTTCTGGTAGAATGCCATTGCATGGGTAGGACTCTTACACAAATTGCCAGCCTAAGTAAAAAAATTCAAAATTTAAATTCACTTTCTTTTGTTCCTTGGGATATTGAATTGCTTTATAATACTTTATTTAAATTTTTTTAATGAATTAAACCATTTGGGTTTTGAAATTAAGGGAATCGAAAAATCCCTCTTTGAGCTATTGCTGTTAGATGTACAACTGAAGCGATTAAATTTGTTTCTTATTAAATTTTGAACAAAATTGTTTTGCTTTTAGTTTGAATCGATGTACAAATTGCAAAAGCATTATGGGAGCCTTCATTTATTGAGCCATTCACATTTTGGCGACCACAGTAATGCTGCCTGTCGATAGTTAATTTTCCCCTTTTCATAACTCGCCTGCCATGATAGACAATTTCCCAGCTATTGTATAAAGAGAGATTAAAAATTTATTGAAATTGTTGGCAAAAGTGTGCATATGCATCTAAGTGCTTTATGAGATTATACCTATAATTATTTTAGTTTATGAATATAAAAAAACCCACACTAACACACACACAGTTATTGATACACATGCTAGTATTAGGCAGGCCTCGAAAAAATGAAACACTTTCCTAAAATATAATAAAAATCTATTTGTTGCAGACTAGTTGCTGTGCATGCAACATATTGTTTAATTCCTGACTGCCAGGAAACTCATATAGAAAATTTGTGTGGAAATTTCTGAAAAACTTGTGAGCTGGTCTAATTTTCTTCTTAAGTCCACCGCCTGGGTCGGAGAAATTTATTCTCGTTTTATAGTCAAAGTTTCAGTTGCCAAATCAGCAACTGTATGTTTTGTTCTTTTAAAAATGTTGTACAAAATATAAAAAAACAATTTTCAACTTATTGTTCAAATTTGTTTGCGCCTTCCTAATTGTCTCATCGTATCGTATTATAATCGTAGATGACACAATACGACTATACCAGCAAATAATTCGATTGAAATTAAATTCTGTAAATCATTTCTTGTCACTTCGCTTTTTGCATAAGAATTTTCTTTTATTTTAGCAAATTTTGACAGACAATTGAAAAGTTTTAGTGGCAAGATTTTTTTAATTCCTTTTAGAAATGTGATAAGAGAGTAACTAGTCAAACTCTGCTCTTTGGCACATGATGGTGTTAATCGCTGTCTGTACTCTTCAGCCATGCGTTCCTCATTGAAACAGGCCAACAACAAATAAAAAGTGTTTATTGCAGAGAATATATCGCTCATTTGCTGCAAGAACGGCATAACTCAAAGTTCGCGTTTTTTGAGTTAATAATACAGAAATATTGGCAATATCATGTTCTATCTTGTGTAAAATACTCATTTTGATATCTTGTATACAGACGTGTGAGACGAGTATATGCCGTTATTTCTATTCCCATGTTTCGCTCTTCCCTTACTCGCAACAACGACACATCCAAGGCGAGCGAACTCATACAAGGTGAACTCATTTATGCAACTCTGTGTAAAAGTTATTGAACTGTCAAATGAAATGCTTTGGAAAAAACAATGGCCGCACACAAAAACGAAAAACCAGAAAAACACTTTGACAGTTCAATAATTTTGCCTTGGTAACAGCTGATCACCAATATCTGAACTAAGGCCACCTGGTATGAATTCGCCTTGGACACATCGTTAGTTACGCAACAGTCGTTAAGGTGTGAACATCGTTTTGTTTTCGGAAAGACCGAAATAATTTGCGTTGTGCCTTTATAGCAGCCATACCTAAATACGGGCGGCAAGCGTTTTTTATCTGTCAAAAATTCTCATGTCCATACATTTTGTATGGAGCGAACCGAAATAACGCGGCGGCAACGCTTTGCTATTAAAAAATCCTATTTTGACAGCGCGTTTCACAATGAAGTTAGTTGCAAAAGAAAACTATTGTAACCAGAGAAAAAGAGCAAAAATTTACAAAAGTGAAATAAATTATAAAAGAAAAAATTTGTGCACTTCGTATTAGAAAATGGTGGTAAAAAAATATTTACAATATGATTATATACATACATACATACATACATATGTATGCACGTTTGTAATTTGTACAAAATTTCAATAACAAAATCACAAATGTCGTCCGTCCAGCTGTTAATATAGTCAGGGTTGTTTAATTTGTTTGTTTGATAACCCTGTTTTTATTGTTTTTTGACATAACGTTGCCGCTTTTGCTTATGTATGGCATTACAGCGTTAAAGCTCAGCGGAAAAAAACGTTCCGCTTTCCGCCCGTATTTAGGTATTTCTGTAAGTGGAAAGGTAATATGTGTTTTATGCTAGGAACACAACTGGGACGAACGACGAATTTCGCTTAGTACGACGAATTCGTTGATAAAAAATCGCTCTATAAATTCGTCGTATGAAACACAATAACGACGAATAAATTAAAATAATAAGCAAACAAAATTTTAATATTTGTTTTTTAAATCATTGTAATCCTCTGATGCCAGTCAGATTGTTTAGACACTCAATAATTATCCCGGTGTTGTCCATTTCTTTCAGAACAAATTCCTTTTTGTAAATATTTTCTGAAAAATTTTTTGTCTGTAAATAAATTATTATTTCCATTTAACAGCTGATGGGGTGACCATATGAAAAAGTGAGAAATAGAAAGAAAAACTATATTATAAAAAGTGTTAAAAATTAATAAAAAGTCGTCCGAATGATACATTTTTGTGAATTAGTGAATGCATTTTTAGTATGTGCTGAAAATTTTAGTGCTACATGCAACAATACAGTGGTGTGTTTTTCCACAAAAAACCAGTTTGAGTATATGAAACCTGGTCACTTTATATTGATTTGTTCGTCGTTCGTTGACGAAACAATTAGAAATAAATGTATTTTAACTTTCGCTGCGTATGACGAATTTCGCCCAACGCCACGATTGTGTGCATTTTCATATACACCAATGTGTTTTATTTTTGGCGACGAATATTCGCGACCAAAAATTCGTCGTTCGTCGCAGTTGTGTTCCTAGCATTATGTAGTAAAAATTCTTAAATACTGCCATATTTTGTGTTGTGACTGTTTTATTGAAAAATATCATTTGATTATAAAAATTTTTTTTCGCATTAAGAACGACACATTTTAGTTTACTACACTACTATCAATGAACTTTATCAGCAATAACGCCATAACTCAAAGTATAAACAATTTACCATCTAAAAACAATTATTAAAAATTTTTTACTCTACTTTTTTCTATACGGATATATTAAATATAAGTTGATTTACAAGATAATATCAAAATATTTACATTTATTCATTTTTCTTCAATTGAACACTTAAAACGCATTTATCTCAAAATCGAACATTTTTATTACAGGATGTTAATTTTCTCAATAGGCTATAAGTTCAAATCTGCGAAACTGCAAATTATTTTTTATTTTTATTTTAATAAATGAACGTGATTACATTCTATTTATTTTTGAGAGTGGAATATTAAGAATATTTTTCATAGCCATTAAACCAGCAGAACGGATCAGTACTGATTTCGAGGCCGCTACGCCATCTCATCAGCGTTCCTTGTTCAATCTTTCCACTGTTTCAAGTGGTGCTAGTTAGTAGGAATATCAACTGTATAACCAATGTTTTTAACGAAAATTGCATATGAGAACTAATCACGTGCATTTATTAAAATAAAAAAATAAAAAATAATTTGCAGTTTCGCAGATTTGAACTTATAGCCTGTTGAGAAAATTAACATCCTGTAATACAATATATTTACATAAATAAAGGTTCACTATTAAAATAGAAATTCATACCTAATTTAAAAAAAAATCTAAAATTTTGAGTTATGCCGTTCTTGCAGGAAATGAGCGATATGTAATATATATTATATGTAATAATATTAAAAAAAAGGCAAGCTTAATCATGTCCAGACATGCATGATTCTTGCAAATCACAAGCCCGGTGTCTATCTCTTGTTCCTAAATGAATACGGCCGCTAGTAAAATGAATAAGTCAACTTTTTACTGGGTTATTTATTAAAAATTATTTAGATTTGTTGTATTTTATACTGACGATGATAAACGAGATAGTTTTGTTGCTGACGTTGAGATGATTTCGTTCGCTTGAATTGTCTGATTGCATGTAGCAGACAAGTTTATATCATACGCGTGTGTATTGTGAATGTAAATGTGTGTGTGTGTGTGTATGCTGCTATTCAAAATTCTCTATGACACCGATGATGCACTTTCATTTCCAACTCTAAAGCCCACATGTTTTAAATAAAATCGTCATTTAAACTGGAAATTATGTGAAAAGTAAGCAGCAACTTCTAAATACGCAATAGACGAGTGAAATACTTCAAATAATCAATAGATCAATGGAAAAGGAAAAGCCTTGCAAGAGCTGTCTGCTGTTGTGCTGCCGTAAAAGATTAACACGTTCGCTCGTTCGTACGTTTGAATTTAATATAAAAAAATTAAATAAAAAGAAAAAATAAAATGAAATGAAAAAAATGAAATGTTTTGTATTCATTTCGTTTTGTTTTTCCCCAACACTTTGTGTTTTTGTTGTACTTCTTGTAGTTGTGGGGTAATTAATGAACGTATAACCTGAGTCAACATTTAACGTTCGGCTCATTGTTGTTTTATTGGTTTCATAGATTTTTAATTGTTTATTGGAAAAACGGGGTAATAAAAGGAAAATACCAAAAGCAATTCAAGTGGGTAGAGTGAGAAAATATTTCTGTTGAAATTTTTGTTTGTCAAGTAAAAAATGTGCTCTTGGAGGGGGGGGGGGGCTTCATTTAATGCAATAGAGATTTAAATTGTGTGAAATCTATGGCTTTTTATGTGCACCAAATACGAATAACAGTGTGTGTGTGTGTGTGTTCATCAGAGATGTTTTTTTTTGTTTTAGTTTTTTTTTTTAGCAATCAAGACTGTAATCGATATGGGATAATTTGTCGTGCTTAGGTGGGAACTGAAAGGGAAGAACAACAAATGAGATTTGTTTTAGACATCGCCACAATTCCCAAGGAAATTTTTAAAAATCGCAAAACTAGAATTTTTCAGTGTTTTTCTTATTTTCCGCCATAAATTTTTCTTTAATACTAAAGAGCACTTTAGGTATGAAGACGGATTGAAATAGAATTTAAAAAAAAAAAAAATTTAAATTTTGGAATTTTTTTTATTTATTTTTATTTTACCTTAAACTGTTTATCTTTGCTTTAAAAAAATGTTATACTAAGGAAAGTTTGATTTAGAAACTTTAGAATTATTTTCATGTTCTTTTTTTATTATTATTACAATTTTTTTTTTTTTTTTTTTTTTTTTGCGAAGGCTCCCAGTGTGCAACGCTATTTTTGACGAAAATTTCCACAAGCCCTGACTAGATATGAAACCTACAAATTGATATTTTTTTAGGTAAAAGATTTTTAATATTACTTTTTATTTTGATTTCCCAACCCTGATGAGTGTTTTCACTAGCGTGAAAATGGCTGTGTGAAAAAATTAATAAAATAGCAAAAGAAAAAATGCCACAAATTTTTAATTGACATTTTTTTCAGCAGCGACGACACTTCATAAAATCAAACAATTATTGGTGGCTTGAGTTTTGTACAATACGAAAGCATGTAGACATTAAATTAATTAACTGCAATTAATAAAATAAATGCTGTGAACAGTGAAATTAAAAAAAAAATTAAAAAAAATGGAAGCCCGCACAAAGCATACGGAATGCCATTTTTCAGCAAGGAAAACATGCATGCACACGTCAAATACTGCATTGTTCGCACTTAAGGAATTATCGTGGGCAAATCACGTCAACAAAATGGAATTTGTATGAGAGTAAAAAAATTAAACTTCAAGGAGAGTAAAAATATATGCCATTCAAAATATTTAAAATTTGCATGAAAACACACAGAAAATATATATTTAATATATTTAAATTGTTGATTTTTTTTTTTTTTTTTTCAACGGGCTTAAGTTCGAATCTGCATGACTGCAAATGATTTTTTATTATTTTATTAATTAAAGGATTTTGTTCAAATTCTATTTATTATTTATATTAAGATTGGAATATTAATAAAATAATAAAAAAATCATTTGCTGTCATGCAGATTCGAACTTAAGCCCTTTGAAAAAAAAATTAACAATTTACATAAGAAAGTTCGACTAATAAAAACTTATACGTAATTTAATATATTTAAAATGTTGTTTTTGTCTTCCATATAAACTTCCCTCACTGGAACCAAGGAAATCTTAAAAAAACTAAAAAAATGCTACTGTAATTGTGCCCCATAAATTTCAGTGTTTAAGATGTGGTTTACTGTCACACGGGTGAATCCCCCTTTAGGCTATTGTTCACAGTGTGTTTTTAATTCAAAAAGACATGATATATATTCCAAGTTACAAATCAATAATCCAACTCGCAATTTCAATTATCCAATTTACACAGTAGAGCAGAACAGCTGTTTTCGAAAGCCCCCACATTTTCACCATCAGTACTCATGTGTATTCGTGCTTATCAGCCGTTATTAAATGGCCTAAATTAATGAGATCACGGTTTTTAATTAAACAAATTTTATTAGGAAATTGGAAACGAGAGTTGTACCAACCCGATGATAACAATTTCAAACACTTTTGAATTCCAAAACCCCAAATTCAGAGAAAATAATATTTTTATAAAATTTATTTTAACAAAATTTTGTGTGAAAATTTTTTTATAAAAATACATTTCAAACTAATTTTAAATATTATAAATAATGAACTGCTTCTCCTCCATACGATTTTTTTCCTTTGGAAATTTAAGGTACGGCAGATTTTAGGGTAAATAAAATCAAACTTGTGTGTGTGAAATATTTCCAACAAGTTTTTTTTCCAATTAATTGAATTTTTCTTTTTTTATTTCAAAATGCAATAAATTAAAAAAAAAATATTTATTTACGACTTTAGCAAAAGTGTAAAGAAAACACAATATCTGATATACATACAATTTTGTTAATGGCCGGGTAAGATGATGGAGCAAATTTGTGTGTAACGTTTTAATCAAACAAATTGTAACAAGAAAAATATAAGGGGAAAAGAATCGATATTGGGTAAGAGCAAAGGTAAAGTATACTAAAAAGCTAAAAAAAAAATTTCCTCCATCATGAAACTCCCCTCCAGGAGATCGAACTAGTATCAAATTAGTATTGCACTAGTACAAAAATCACCAGTACTAGTTCCCAACTGTGAACTTTCCTATACCATATTCATGCGCAAATTAACATTGAATGTGTTTGGAAAATTACTAGTACAATTGGTACTACATGAAAACTAGGGGAATACTAGTACTATTAGTACTAGATGAGTACTAGTATAATTTCTTCTAGTCGGATACTAGTATAATCAGTTCTGCATTAAGAACTGGTTCATATATAAAAAAATCCATAAATTTATTGGTTTTTTAAACTCAATGAAATTTGTTAAGTCTTTGTCTTCACAAGCAATTTTTGGTTCATTAATTCTTAGTTTATAAGAGGAAATGGAAAGTTCCTCTTATTTAGTTTTCAAAATGTCACTTTTTTAACACACAAGCAAACTGCGGCTTAATTACATAAATTATCGAATAAATAAACTGATATGCAGGTGGGAAAGTCTTCTAATACTATTCTTTGTTTCAAATTTTAATTTGTTTAAAATTGTAACAATTAAAAATAAAATAAATGAAAATGAGAATTAGCAATTCGCTTTAAAACATTATCAAAAAGTAATATGAAATTCTACAAGTCAAATCAGTCTACAAATGAACTACTTGAAGTACTAGAACTTTTCTATATATGTCTAATCACCTTTTGAACTAGTGCTTACTATACTAGTAATCGTACCAGTAGCTTAAAGACAATTAACGCTTATCCTCCTGCAGGGCCCATACAAATTATAAGTTTAACCAGAATCTTATAGAACAAATTTGTTATTTTCACTAATTCTTAGTATACAGCAAGAAACTACTTTTACCCCCCGTCATTATTTATAAAATGAACTCGTATGTACTCTTACTCTGCAGTGTATCTGTGTATGTGTGAGTGTATGTGCGTTTATTTGTATTTAGTTTGCCTTGCCTTGCATTACATTTTACATCATTTATTTTGTTGATATTTTAAGTATTTTGTGTATTTAAAAGTTCATGAACCTTTTATTAAATCAATTTTTAATATTCTTATGGAAAGGGAAACATTTTCCAAACTACGTTTTTAGGGCGAAATTAAATTGTTTTATGAAAACTTAAAATCTGTGGCAACTGAAATTTTGTTGTTAAATGAAAAAAAAGAATAAGAGCCCCTCCACAGATTAAATTATCATCCCAAAAAAAAAAAAAAATATTGAAATTTATTGTGCGGAAACAGGAATTTATGTAACAAATTGCAAGGCTTAACAAAATGTTATACTTGAGATAAAACAAAAACACATCCACAGTTAATTGAAAGTGTATGTACGAGTCTATTGATTAATATAATCGCCAAGACGAACTAATTTTACAAGGTGGCAACGTGACGACTACATACACAACAATACAAACTAACCGTTGTTTTTCCGGTACCAGGGCTTACAAAATATATTGATTTTCAAAATTATTTCAAACATTTTGGCCTGTAACGCGGCAATAACTTGACGAATGAAGCTTTTTTAAATACTCTTTGGGAATTATCCGCGCAGACACGCACTCTGGTTTATACCCTCAAAACAAAATCTAATGGCGTCAAATCGCATGACCTCAGTGGCCAATTGACGTTGAAGCAACAAAGCCAAAATCGGTAGCGTTCTGTAGCTTGCGGCCACCGTCTTGCTGAAACCACATATCGTCCAATTCATAACCTTTAATTGCATGGCAAAAAAAAAATCGGTTATCCTAAAGCCATAGAGGCCATACAAAATTCACGGCAACGATTCGTTCAGTTTCACGGCAACGATTCGTTCAGTTTCAATTTCGAAAAAATACTGCACAGTGGCACCAGTCAGTCACTTTATTGGGATGCATTTGTTTTTCCACAATTATTTTTAAATTCTTCGCGCCTTATATGCGAAAATTCGAATGAGAAACAAACTTCATTGTTAAAGAACAATTTTTCCCAAAAATCATCACTGAAAGCCGGTTCCATTCCGTATATTCCCCTGGCGTGGATGGGACTTTTTATAGACAGAAAAGCAAAACACACCCATAATGAACACAACTCGTCAGTTTCACCGATTGTTCAAGTCTATAAATTTCTATCGTGTAATTTCCGGAGTGTACAACCTATAGTGCACCTGGCAAAAATAATTAATTTCATTCCGAAGAAATTCTTAGCAATTAATTTGCTTATTATACACAACTAAATACACTTTTTAAATAAATTAAATTGAACTTGCCATTATGGCTATAAAAAAAAATTCCGTAAAAAGATCTCTGTTCAATTATTTAACAAAAAATTTAATTTTCCGGAGATATATAAACATATTTCCCAAAGTTTTTTAAATAAATTATATATCATTTGAAAGGTTTAAGTGTATTCTTTGCAAGTCTATCAAGAAATTGGAAATCGGCAGCTGTGTACCAAAGTTAGTAAGCAATTAGTACATAAAGGCAGCTCAAGATTTTACTGTTTCGAAAATTATAAGCAAAAAATAATTTTTTTTGTACTAAAAATAACTGCAAAAAATATTTATTTATTCATTTTTCATTATTATTTCTTTTATTTTATTTTTTTATTATAATTTATTAATTCTTATTTTTTATTTTATTATTATTATTTTTCTTTCGTTTCACAAATTGTTATTTTTTGAATATAGTAACCAAAATCAAATAAGCCAAATAGGTAACCGAAAAATAAGTGGGGACAAACACCATACACATGAGCACTGATGATGAAAGCGTTACGGCTTTCGAAAACACCTGTTCTGCTCTGCTGTGTAAGTTGAATAACTAAAAACTGATGTTGATTTTCCGTTGTACCTTGGAATATTTATCATGTCTTTCTGAATTTAAAGCAAAACATTTCGAACAATTAGTCTGTAAATTTTAATTCAATTTAACATAAAAAATGTATTTATAGGATCCGCCATATAACTTTTTTTTGGAAAATGCTATAGGGTCCGCGCAATAAGTTTTTTTTTTGAAAACGCTATAAAAAAACCTACTGAATATTTTCTCAAATTTCTTTTTTTATTTGAAAGTACAATTCTTCCGGTTAATAATGGAAAATAATTTCATTCAAATGGCTGGATCGGCCCTATAACGATCGCCATTGACTGTAACGGCCACTCTGTGCTCATTTTCGAAGAAAAATGGCCCAACTATGCCTCTGGACCAAAATCCGCACCAAACAGTGACTCGTTTTGGGTGCGTCGGCTTTTCAATGTATGCGTGCGGGTTTTCTGTGCCCCAAATGCGAAAATTTTGCTTGTTTACATACCCGCCAAGATCAAAATGAGCTTCATCTGAAGAGATGATTTTTTTTTTTTTTTTGCAAAATCGGCATCTTCTGTAAGTCGATCGCAGGCCCACTTAGCGAAGCGAAAACGCATTGGATGGTCAACCATATTCGTTCAGGGGAAGGATAAAACCAAGGCGAATTCATACAAGGTGAACTCACGTATGCAACTCTGTGTAAAATTTATTGAACTGTCAAATGAAATGCTTTGGAAAAAACAATGGCCGCACACAAAAACGAAAAACCAGAAGAACACTTTGACAGTTCAATAATTTTGCCTTGGTAACAGCTGATCACCAATTTCTGAACTAAGGCCACCTGGTATGAATTCGCCTTGGATAAAACTAATTATCTGTCATATCAGACATGAGCTAAGTGTTACCATTCACGAAATAAGCACTAGTTGAAAAAAAAAACGTTAGATTGCGGACCCTATATATTTCCACATTACGAAAAAAAAAATAATAGTTTGGTTAGAAATAACAAAACATGGCAGCACTGTGTACAAGAAATTTGAAAAGTTGTGTTTGTTGGGCATAAATTTTATGACAGGTGTTTTTTCATTCTTAATTCTCTCTTTAAATAGTTTTACATTAACCAACTGCGGAGAGTCTTCCATAACAACACTTGAAAACTTTTAGCAGTTAATAAAACAAACATCGTTCACGACAAAGTTAATTGTTTCCCCTAAACAAAAAAAAACACAACAATAAGAATTATAACAAAAAAGTCATAAGCCACAGTAAAATCGGTAATCCACCACTTAACAGTTACTTCAATAGATATTTACCTTTTAACATGAATCAGTCAGTGGTGCAAGAGAGAAAGAGTGAGGGAAACGTAAACAACAACAATAACAAAAAACGCACTTAAATAAAACTACAACCGAAAACAACAAAGTGAAGTAAGTGTCTTATTAGCCAGTCAAAGTACAATGACCACTTAAAAAATAAACAAACGAGAAAAAAACATTAAAAAAATATTACTGGCAGTAATAAGACACAAAACATATGATATGAAATATAATATTCTTATAATTTCAATTTAAGACTTTTCAAATTTTATTAAAGCAAAACATTAAATGACACGCACACTCATGCACGAGCAAACGTATGAAACTGCTAAAAAAAATGTACTCAAGAGAAGAACCTAATCGGGGACAAAGAATCTCCATCATCAAGAGTTAACAAACAACAACAACAACAACAATTCACAAACTCAGGGAAAAAAGAACGGCAGAGAGACAGACAGACAGACAGCCACGGCAAACAAACTTCACGACGCCAACAATAATTATAAATGTGGCGGCGGCATAAGTTTTATTTTTTAAAAGGCACAATAACAACAATATGAAAAACAATTTTACAACTGCTATCATCTGCTCGTATTCATATTAACACCAAAAACAATCCCTTCGAACTCTGAATATGCAGTCCCAACGAGCATTCGGTAAGAGAGTCTACGCCAACTTGATCAATTCGCAGCTGAGGAAAACGTATCCAATATTAACTGAGTGATTGACAAGATAGAAGAAATTTCTGAAAACTGTTTCGAATTGCTCATTCTGTTGTTATTCTAAGTGAATATTTTCGGTGGCTATACTAAGCAAAGCACAGTGGAGCCAAAAACCTTTTTTTTGCAGATCAATTCATACCTTCACAACTGCAAATTGCACATTCTGTTGTCATTCGAAGGAAATTTTCTATGGATACCACAAACAAAGCACAGTGGGACCAAAAAGCTTTTTTTCACACATCAATTCATGCTTTCGCAAATGCAATAAATTGAATTTAAATCATTCTTAGCATTTAGTAGAGCAAAGAGGTGCCCGTCTCCATTTTTTATTTCAAATTAAATTAAGACTGTTGGGTTGATTGTTCGAAAATGTATTTTAAATTCATAAGGACATGATAAAAATCCCAAGACACAAGTGATAATCAACATCGTTTTCAATTATCCAACTTAAATACACAGCAGAGCAGAACAGCTGTTTTCAAAAGCCGCTACATTTTCATCATCAGTGGTTATATACATATATTTTCCGTTTGCCACATCTCATTAGGCATATTGTTGACGCACTAGAATCCGATTTTGAAGAATTTAGTCGGTCGATGTGTCGAAGATAGTATGCCAAAATTGGAACCTGCGTATGAACCATTTGCGGCACAGCAGCGGTCAATATTTACATGAAAAAATCGTTAAATATTGAATAGCAGGTCTTTTTACAATAAAAGAAATATATGAAATTAAAAGCCTTAGATTTTAACTGACTACTTCCTACTGGAAACGAAATTTTCTGTAGAGTAAATACCCTCGTATATCGCATCTTCAATTTTTTTAAATTCTCGAGTTGCTTTGGATCTAAAGGGTTCGCCAAATAACTGTTTTTTTTTTGAAAATGCTATAAAAAAAACTACTGAATATTTTCTCAAATTTCTTTTTTTATTTGAAAGTACAATCCTTCCGGTTAATAATGGAAAATAACTTCATTCAAATGGCTGCCTCGGCTGGCCATGCAGTAGCCTACACGATCGGTTCAATTTTGAAGCACACTATCGATTGTGTGCAGCTGTATTTCACCAATGGCTTCACGAATATTGTCCTTTAAAGCGTCAATTGTCCCTGGCTTGTCGGCGTAACACTTATCTTTGACGGCACCCCACAAATAATAGTCCAACGGTGTCAAATCGTAGCTCCGAGGTGGCCAAACGACATCAGCTCTGCGGCTGATAATGCGATCTTCAAAAACAGGGCGCAAAGCATCGAGTGTAGCTTCGGCTGTGTGGCACGTAGCACCGTCCTGTTGAAACCAAATGTTGCCAATATCCTTCCCTTCAATTTTTGTGAACAAAAATTCGTTCAACATGGCCCGATAATAATCGCCATTGACTGTAACGGCCACTCCTTGCAAATGGCCTAATTATGCCTCTGGACCAAAATCCGCACCAAACAGTGACTCGTTTTGGGTGCGGCGGCTTTTCAATGTACGCGTGCGGGTTTTCTGTGCCCCAAATGCGACAATTTTGCTTGTTTACATACCCGCCAAGATCAATATGAGCTTCATCTGAAAAAATGATTTTCATCTTCCGTAAGTCGATCGCAGGCCCGCTTGGCGAAGCGTATACAGAACCATATTCGTTCAGCGGAAGGATAAAACTAATTATCTGTCAAATCGGATATGAGCTAATTGTTACCATTCACGAAATAAGCACTAGTTGAAAAACAAAAAAAAGTTAGATGGCGGACCAAAATCCCACAACCTGATAATTATATATGTATAAAAATTTTATAAAAAATGTAGATAACAAAATATGTATGTACATATATAAAAATTGTTGTATAAAAATATTAAAACAAATATATTAAATCGCTTTAAAGCAACTTGTGTCCAAGATTTATCATAAAAAAACCCAGTGGAATTTATTTATGTACAAATCCAATAACAGCTCTCGTATATTTGAGTTGAAAGACTTTTTTTAATCTCTTGTACTATTTGGCATCAATTGCAACGTGCCTTAAGCTGGGAATTGTCAATATTAAATATCAATTAATAGTTGTAATTCATTGAAGTTGAAAATCTTAAACACATAGGCACACACTTACACACACACACACACACACAAACACATAGTGCCTTGCAACACAACAACCACCCACTCGAGAAAGTGTGGGGCAACAATAAAGTAAGAGTTTTCAATTAAAATACGAGAAAATAAACTCTTACTCATACAAAATAAATGTAATTCATGCTCTTTGAAAGCAAAAACTAAATAAACATGTTTGTATGGAACATGTAGCAATTTGTTGTTGCTGTTGTTGTTGATGCCGCTGCTGCTGTTGCTTTGCAATTTAATTTGGATGAGATTTTGCTTTTCTTTTTGTCTATTTATTACTCAACAATATTATTGCTTTCGTTGAACACTCATACAAGTGCAGCATTTAAAATGATCGCAAAAGCTCAACAATTGTTTTTCATACACACACACATACACACACACGCGCGCACTTGCATATAAAACACACACTCTCGTATATGTGCCGGACAAGTTGAGTTGATAACCTTGAGAGCATTTTATGCGAAAGTTCAATGAATTGTTTACTTCCATGTTTGTGCGAAATGCATTCTTGTTTGATATAAAACAGGAACAATGACAACAACAACAACAACAACAAGAACAAGAGCTACAAACTTACAATTTACAGTCGCACATATTTAAAACTAACTTTTGCTTAGTTCTAAAGAAGCACAACAACAATCAATATGTAAAGCAAAAAAATAAATAAATTAAAAAGAAAAATAATCAACAAACAGGAAAAGCTTAAACAAATGCAGAAAGGATGTGCAACCAAAAACCAGAATACATTAAGAACTGAACTGAGCTGAACAAAAAAAATAATAATAATAAAAAATAAAAATAAAATCATAAAGAAACATCTTACGAAATACACTCGTCCAACAAAGAAATGGAGCCAAATTGCAGACGCGCATGATGAGGGAGACACAGGAAGAGACAAATACATATTTATAAGGCGGAAACGAACTTTCGAACACTCTACACGGCCGCAGCAATTTATTCATGGCATTATTATACAAATAAAATTTTAACCAAGACAAAACATTTCATTCAACCCCGTCCACCACTTCCACTCTACGGTGGGTGATACGGTGAGCGAATGGCTGAAGCGTTGTTTACTTTGCAAATAGCAGAGATTCTAAAAAAGTGAACTCTTGCGAAATATTTCAATTTAAGCATCACATATTTGTTATCGCATTGAGGAGATAGTTTTTTCTGAAATCAATACGATCACGAACTCAAATTGTGTCCATCCCTCGAATAGAATCCATTTAATTTACTTCAATTGCTAATTAACAAAGAATGAGAGTAAGCAAAAGCATTCGGTGACATTGTCTTGCAGCAATTTTTCCAACACTAGAATTTCTAGAATGCCGCCGTTGCTGACGACACACCGGTCGATCGTCGGTCGTCGGCATCTTTATCATCGCCTCCGTCAGCGACAAGAGGAGAAAATAATTTTCGCGTTTAACAGAGATTTGCCAAGTTCATTGTTGTTTTTTTTTCTTATTCTTGTTCTTCGTCTTTGTTACGTCTTGCAACAGAACCAACAGGCATTTCGTTTTAAAATATTTTGTCTTGGACTTTTAACTAACACAGGAAATCAATGATGTGGTTTCGATTACACGCTATTTCGTTTAGCACCGTAACAAAATGAAACAAAAAAATAACAAAAACAACAACAGCAACTACAAAATATTAAATAAACACAAAAGTTTAAGACTCACAAAACTCATACAACAAAGTGGCCGGTTTAAGACACATTAAGACCAGACTTGCAGACAGAAAAGAAACAGACAGACCAGACGTCTTAAGGCACTCACAGCAATATTCTGCTCAAATGTCTGATGACAAAACTATCATCATCAATAGCACAACAACGTCATCATCATCATCACCATCATCATCATCACCATCATCATGATCTCAATAATGCATATTTTTCATGGCCCAACAGTGGAAACTTTTTATGGAAATATTTTTTGCAACAAAGAAACCATATTTTTTTTGCATAGAAGCAACTTCTTTAAAAATGTTTACTAAATTGTATAAAAGAAAATTTCATATTTTTACAAGTACATCTTTTCAAAATACCTTTTATTATAAAAAGAGTACCGTAATACAAGCAAACATTTTTTTTATAAAATCGTACTTTTTAATCAAACTGTCTTTATAAAAAAAAAAATTGTATCGAAGAGATTATATTTTGCAATAATAAAAGCTGTTTTATATCATATATTTCATTTCTGTAATTTTTTTTAATTTTTATTTTTTTAAGTTAACATTTTTTTTATTTTTATTTATATTTAAATTTTTTTATTTGAGTAACTTTTTGTTTTTTAATTTTTTATTTTTAATATTTTTAATTTTTGATGTTATTTTATAATTTTTTTTTTTGCTATCTTTTTTCATTTTTATTTATTTATCTTTATTATTTATTTAAGTTTCATGTTTATTATTTATTTCTTTATTTATTTTTCTCTTAATTTTATTATTTATTTATTTTATTATTTGTTTTTTTTTCTTATTTTTATTATTTATTTATTTTTTTAAATAATAAAACAAACAAATAATAAGTTTTTTTCTTAATTTTATTATTTATTTATTTTTTCATTTAAATTCTTCTGGTTTCTTGACCTCTTTTTAATTATTATTGTATTCTGATATTTTTAAGCTTAAGGTCTCTTTATTTTAGTTTAATTTTTAATTTCAATATTTCGTCACTCCTTTGTGTGACTTCTTCAGGAAAATAATTAATTTCTAATTAATTCTTAATTTTTATTCTTTTATTATTTATTTTTTACTTTTTTTATTTTTTATTTTATTTTTTTATATTTTTATTATTTATTTTTATTATTTAATTATTTATTTTTATTATTTAATTATTTAATTATTTATTTTTATTATTTATTTATATTTTTATTTTTATTATTTTTTTAGTTTTATTATTTAATTATTTATTTATATATTTTTATTATTCAATTATTTATTTATATATTTTTATTTTTATAATTTAATTAATTTTTTATACATTTTTATTTTTATTATTTAATTATTTTACCTTTTTTGTATTTTTATTATTTAATGATTTATTTTTTATTTTTATTATTTTTTATTTTTATTATTTTTTATTTTTATTATTTATTTATTTTTATTGTTTATTTATTTTTATTATTTATTTATTTTTATTATATTACTATTATTATTATTATTTTTTAATATAGTACCTTTAAGTTTTATTGTCACGAGCGACATTAAAAATAAACCTGGGTTATCAGTGGGTTGAAAGCACATGCTTAAAAACTGTTCAATAAAATTTTTAAAATATGGTCACTTGCGACGTTGTCTCGTTTGTTATTTCAGCTGCAGGAGAGGTTAAAGTGATAATACGAGACTTAAATATTGTTGAAATAATTTTTTTTATTACAATCTGGTAGATAATTAGTTTAGGACATATATTTTGTTAAACCTGATTTCCGGAATATGTCCGAACGTGTTATTTTTGAAAAGCCGGGACCAGGTGATATGCAAAATCAACACTTTAAATTATCACATATTAATACGAAAAGTCAACTTTTTTTTACGCGTTTATTAGTATTATTTTTACACTTTACCTAAAACTTTTTCTTTTCTGTTTTTTACCGCTCCATATCCACTGTCTATCGTCATTTACTAAATACAGTCTTTGTTTTTGTTTCGTCTTATAGTTGGCGTTCATATTTTCTTTCCTGTTCATGTTTTCATTGTACCTGTTTATCAATAAAAATGTGTCTGATTTGAAAAGAAACACATGGAATACCTTAAACTGTTGATTTAAACTCGTTGGGATATTTTTTTAAAGAAACGGATAGCGTTTGTGTGAAAAACTTCTTAAGTAACATTTAGGGAATGCGAGAAACATTTCGGAATGTTTGTCTAAAACCAGTTTTTTTAATCTCAATTATAGATCACAACAGATGCAAAATGATTAATAAACTCAACTTTTGAATATTTTTTAATTTTAAATTATTTTATTTGCTTTGCAAAGTGTATAAAGTCGTATACGGTTTTTCTCATATTTATGGCATTTAGGCTATTTTTCACTCAAACTGTTTGCATAAACAATCGCAAAATTATTTCATCAAACAACAAAATATTTGAATAAGCCATTCAAGAGTTCGGTGGCTCAAAAATACAACGCGCTACAGGTACGAGTGTAATAGCAAAAAAAAAAAAATATATTAGAAAAATGTAACACTTTGAATAACAAACACATCACAACAACATTTCTTTAATCGGCAATGAAAGAAAAGTGATTAAAAGTAAAATTATTTCATTTAATTAATCTGATTACGTACAATAGAAAATAATGGAATTGTATTTGTTATAACAATAGATTAAATTTCACAATACAAAATTATTGAAAAGCTTAAAATAATTTATTATTAATATTTAAGAAGCGATCTGTGAAACAATAAATCGAAATATACTTCAGAAATGTCAATCTGAATCGTGCACATAAATATTTTATTTAGAATTGCTCGCATGTGTACTTACGAACTTCCCACAAACACACACAAACACGGGCATGCATATTTTATGTCAAATGGTCGTCATTCAAGTTCACTTACCTGCAAAGAAATAAAAATGAAATTATAATTGGAATTTGTATTTCAAACGATATGTATTTGTGGTAGATATTTGGGAATTAATAAAATTTTGTGGAAATGTTGCTGGTAATTTGCATATAAACCTGTTTTTGTTTCTAAACATGTTTTTTTGTTTATAGGGACATGTTCAATGCTGTTTCCGTCTGACATGTTCAGTTTGGTCTATAATTTAACCATGAATCGACTTAAAAAGAACAACGCTTGCAGATTATTGAGCTGGACTTGGCTGACTTGTGGTTTGCACCAGACGGTATCACATGCCACACAACACGCGAAACGATGGCCCAACTGAGAGGAGAGTTCGGTGAACAATTTATTTCACGCAGGTACTATAGTGTAGCTCGTGGCGCTGTTTTGTGCGAACAACATATCGTACAATCGCTATAAATTTGCTTATAAAGGGTGTTTTTATAAGAGCTTGCTGATTTGAAATTTAAATAAATCACATGCCAAATTATGAAATGGCCAAAAAAAATTTTTATTTGGTAGATAATTTCTTGTCATTTAACATTTAAATATAATTTCGGGCATATGGCCACCAACCACGACTATTTTGCAAAAAGGTCATTCTGGAGGTCCAATTTTCGACCACCTTTTCAAGCAGTTGAGGGCGTATTTCAGCAATGACATGTTGAATACTGGTTTCCAAAGCGTCAATCGTTGCTGGTTTATCCACGTAAACCAATGATTTCAGGCATCCCCCCCAAAAAATAATCGAGTGGCGTCAAATCACACGAACGCGGAGGCCAATTCACCGGTCCATTTCTCGAAATAATGTTGACGTACTTGAAATGTTCTTTCAATAAGTCCATTGTTTCGCCCGCAGTATGACAAGTGGCACCGTCCTGTTGAAACCACATTTCGTTTACATCCATATCTTGAAGTTTTGGCACCAAAAATTCAATGATCATGATTCTGTATCGATTTCCATTCACGGTAACGCGTCGTCCTTCCTCATTTTTAAAGAAATAAGGACCGATGATTCCACCAGCCCATAGACCGCACCAAACAGTACATTTATCGGGATGCATTGGTAATTCTTGAACGGCGTGTGGATTATCTTCGCTCCAAATACGGCAATTTTGCTTGTTGACATATCCATTCAACCAAAAATGCGCCTCATCACTGAAGAAAATTTTGCGATAAAAAAGCGGATGAACAGTTTTAATTGAACACTGTTTTTGAAAATAAATTTCCACGATTTGGAAGCGTGTTCATGATGATTTGCCAAACAGTACTGAGTAGAGACGTCACTTTAAACTGTCAAAACAGCTGTCAGACAACAGAGTGATTCGTATAAAAAAAAACTTCATAAAAAACACCCTTTATTTAACAAATTCGAACATTTTTGCTTGAATAGTAGAAATATTATGGCAATAAATGGCTTTGGATTGTATGGGCGTTGGGCGTGGCCAGCAACATTTTTTCCCTAGTTTAGTGAACATACAGGTACATGACGCCTTCAAATTATGTAGGACCACTCTTTACAGAGTTTTTGTATAAAAATGTATGATACCATCTACCCCACTGTGCATCGCATAAGTAAATTTCTTCCGCCTGACTTTTCAAATGGAAATTTCGAGAACAGCTTTCTATACCAGTTTCTAAATATTTTAAATATGTTTTACGATATTATCGCTCCAGAGACTCAAAGTCCATGATATCTTTTAGAATTATGAAGAAAAGGACAAAAAGTTGCTGTTCAAACCCTTCAGCAATTGATTTAAAACACTCGAGGTGAGCAAAAAGGTACATTTTATTTTTTGTCATAAACTTCAGAATTGAAATCACACAGGAATTGTATTTTATCTGCGGCTTGTAAGTTACACACACACACACACACACACACACACATACACAGACACCGTGTGGCAGATACAGGTTTGTTGTGGATTTGTGTATTAAAAATAAAAAATAAATCAAATTACATCCAGCTTCTGCAATTCATGTTATTTTTATTTTATTTTTTTGCAACTCAGTGTTATTGTTGTTACTGCTGCCTTCATTTTTTTTCCTGTGGTTTCCATCATATTTCTGTGGCAGGCAGACAGACGACGCATCATTGTGTTCATCAATATTGTTCACAGGCAGATAAAATAAGTTTAAAGAAAGAAAAAAAAAATTAACTATTTAAATGTTCAAATACACGGCGAACAAAAAATAATTTATATTAAGATTGTGCAATCCTTTAGGAACTTGAGACCGGACCAACTTATGGACGAGTGCACAAACGGACCTGCAGACATCGTCACATGTGCTTGTGCCTGTGAGCTTGCATGTCAAAAGAAAAACGCAGCTTTTAAACTTTAGGGTGTAAAAAACAAATTACTATTCTTCCCCATACACGTGCACATTGAAATAAACGTGTTTGCAAGCAGTTCACACAAAGAATGAATTCTTGAAAAAAAAATTGTTTATTATGTTTTTTTTTTTTGGTTTAGAGACGGTTGACCCTTAAAGCCATCCTCGCTATCGTAACGTCTACAAAACAATTTAAAATTAAACAAAAAATTCCATTTTTATGCCCCGAACGCATCGACTACTTTTGACCCGGTTTGTGGACATCAACTTAGGTTTTCAATGTGTTAATCGGGATCGATCGGTAAAGTCGTTTACAAGTTATTCCAAAAAATCCTCGCTTGAAATTAATTTTTTTTTAGATTCTATCAGTCTGAATCGGTTACAATTCAGAAAAAACTAACTCTTTCAAATGCCACTAGTTTGAGGTCCTTGTCAAGCCATTCAAAAGTTACAAGCGGTTCACACACACACACACACACACACACAAAAACTCTCCCACACGCACATATACTCACACACACATACAAACACTTATGCACACACGCACAAACACTCACACACGCACACACAAATCCACACACATACAAACACACACAAACACACTCAATGTTAATTTGAGCATTAACATGTGATAGGAAAGTTCAAAGTTGGGAGCTAGTACTGGTGATTTTTGTACTAGTACAATACTAGTTTGATACTAGTTCGATCTCCTGCATGGTATATATGTGTATATACACACACATACACACATATATACACACATACAAACATAGTGACACCCTCTCAGGAGTAATCAAAGAATTTTCTTAGAAACGTCTGGTGAAAACCCGATTTTTGTAAAACGGAATAAAACTTCCCAATTTTTTTTAAACTTTCGGAACATTGAAAATTAAACTAAAAAACTTTTTTAACACCCAAATATATTTTTTTAACACCATAAAATACCTTTTATCTTTATTAACTGCTCATTTCATCCATTTTTCCTTTAATAAAAATCAAATATTTTTTTTTAAAAAACTTTCATTTAATTTAAAAACTTTAATTCCTGCAGTAAAATAACTATTTCGAAATATCGTTAAAATCGCTCTAGATTTAATTCCTTTACACCACTTTAAAAGGGCCACATTTGCTTGATGGATGGATGCCCGGACGGCTGGTTGGCTGAGTTAATGGTTGAGACCAGAAGCATTAAAAGTCATTATCATATAAATTCATATATTCATTCAGACGTACAATATAAATGCATTGAAACATGCATTAATTTACCCAAAGTACACACAAGTACAACATGGATTACGTACCTTCACTAAGTGCACATTTGCAGTGACCACAAGAAGCCAGGCAACAAAAAAAAAAAAAAAGGGGGAACTCACGGAAAAAAAATTATTATAGAATTAGAGATGGAATGGTGAGCAAGCCGGGCATGTTCGTGAACGTTTTTTATTTTACTAAAGGTCTGGCCATGTGTATGAACAAAATGTGAGAACAATTGGAATAAGTCAGACTATGGGGCTGTTCATTTGTTAGCGTTGCCATATTTTAAAAAAAGTTGTCCCCTCTCGTGTCTTACACTTCCAACAAAAGTTTCATAATTTTTTTTTTATAAATTGTTGGTGGCTGGATGGAAAGTTCCATCAGTCGCTTAGGGAATTTTTCAGTAGAAGATTTTGAAAAGAAAAATGGGAGTAATAAAATTTTAAACAGCACTTTAACAAATTTTTGCAAAATCAATTCTTCATAATTTTTTTTCTTGTTGAAGGGAAAAATATAAATGATATGGCAACCCTATAACAAGCTAAAAACTTCCATGCTCATGCAAAACTCACGTTAACGTGTTAAGTGATCACACCAATTCTATTTGCATGCTGCCACGTTATGCTAAACACGTGACCAGCGGCCATCTCTACGGAGAATTTATACTCGCAACATCGTTGCCACCAGCAGATGCAGCAGAAGTGATGGTACACATATCGACAACAACATATGACATGTTTCAACACCTGCATGCGCAGCTTTAATTTAAAATTGAGAGCAAACTGCATGAAAAGATGTATAAAAATTTAAAAAGAATACAAAAAAAATGGAGATGAAAAAAAAACAACAACAGCTGTGACTCAAAACAGAAAAATAAAAAATTGACTGGATAAAACAACACGAATGAAATTCAAGTTAAAAACAAAAAGTTTTACATTTAAAAACCCTTTTGCAGTGCCATCATGTCCACCATTATGGCATCTTAATTTGTTGTATCAATTTTGTGCTGGCAATAAATATTACAAAAGGTGAACATTTATTTTCTAATACGAAACAGTAATTGGAGGGAAATTAATTCAAGTTATTAACCAGCAACTGATTGATGTGAAAAATTTATGCGGGTCGATTGAAGGCAACAGCAATAAACAAGTTAACAGCACTGGCGACTGTTTTTATCAAATTATTAAACTTAAATTTGTTTGTAGCATCGTATAAGTGGTGAAAAGCTCTTTTTTAACTTCTTTCACTTAGTTTGACTAGAAAAAGCGCTGCCACCTTAAGATCCAGCAATGATTTGTTTGTCAGGAAGAAATAAAGTACTTTTATTCGTCTCACTAAAATCATATGATATCGCCTAGAGACAAAAAAATAAATTTACTGGTGATGGAAACTGAAATGCCTTATATTTTGTATGTCCCAATAAAAACATTTTCTTCGTATTCATAAATAGTAACATAGACTTAAAGTGCGTTTTAAAATACAATTTTTATATAAAATTTACTTTAAAGCACACTTTAACCAAAAAACGCTAATTAATCATAAAAAAATGAATGCAAATATTTGCACTTGCGGCATTTTCCAAAAACAAAAATTTTAGTAAAACAGCCGGTTGCACTTTAGGCCAGTAAAAGTCCTTTTACAGCAAACATTTTGCGCGGTAATAGGTGATGAAGTAGTTTCCAAGAAGTTTGATATTTCAGAATTATATTATGTTGCACATTTTTATGAAAAAGCATTTTTTTTTTTTAGAAAAGAAAATACCATCAAGAAAAATATTTGATTGAATTGAGTGATAAAATATTTTAACAAGTCTGTAGCAAAAAAGGAATAATTATTAATAAAAAGTTTGCAAAATATACAGCATTTTTTTAAAGAAAACGTCATAAGTAACTTCTTAAAAAATATATTTTACTAAATTCATTGTTAAAATTTTGTTACAAATCTACAGCAACAAAAAATTAATTGTTAATAAAATTTTTTTTTTTCGGAAAAGTGCAAAATATTCTGCATTTTTTTTTTTTAGAAAAGAAAACGTCATAAGTAACTTCTTCAGAAAAAATATTTTACTAAATTCATTGTTAAAATTTTGTTACAAATCTACCGCAAAAAAATTAATTGTTAATGAAAAAACTTTTTTTGGAAAAGTGCAAAATATGCAGCATTTTTTTAGAACAGAAAACGTCATCTTCAGAAAAAATATTTTACTAAATTTATTGTTAAAATTTTGTTATAAATCTACCGCAAAAAAATTATTTGTTAATAAAAAAAAATTTTTTTTGGAACAGTGCAAAATATGCAGCATTTTTTTTTTTTTTTTTTTAGAAAAGAAAAAGTCATAACTAGCTTCTTCAGAAAAAATATTTTACTAAATTCATTGTTAAAATTTTGTTACAAATCTACCGCAAAAAAATTAATTGTTAATAAAAAATAAATTTTTTTTTGGAAAAGTGCAATATATGCAGCATTTTTTTAGAACAGAAAACGTCATCTTCAGAAAAAATATTTTACTAAATTTATTGTTAAAATTTTGTTATAAATCTACCGCAAAAAATTATTTGTTAATAAAAAAAAATTTTTTTTGGAACAGTGCAAAATATGCAGCATTTTTTTTTTTAGAAAAGAAAAAGTCATAACTAACTTCTTCAGAAAAATTATTTTACTAAATTCATTGTTAAAATTTTGTTACAAATCTACCGCAATAAATTAATTGTTAATAAAAAAAACTTTTTTTTGGAATAGTGCAAAATATGCAGCATTTTTTTTAAGAAAACATCATAAGTAACTTCTTAAAAAAAAAATATTTTACTAAAATCATTGTTAAAATTTTGTTACAAATCTACCGCAATAAATTAATTGTTAATAAAAAAATTTTTTTTTGGAAAAGTGCAAAATATGCAGCATTTTTTTTTAAGAAAACGTCATAAGTAACTTCTTCAAAAAAATTATTTTATTAAATTCATTGTTAAAATTTTGTTACAAATCTACCGCAAAAAAATTAATTGTTAATAAAAAAAATTTTTTTTTTTTGGAAAAGTGCAAAATATGCTGCGTTTTTTTTTAGAAAAGAAAACGTCATAAGCAACTTCTTCAGAAAAAATATTTTACTAAATTCATTGTTAAAATTTTGTTACAAATCTACCGCAAAAAAATTATTTGTTAATAAAAAATAAATTTTTTTTTGGAAAAGTGCAATATATGCAGTACATTTTTAGAAAAGAAAACGTCATAAGTAACTTCTTAAAAAAAATATTTTACTAAATTCATTGTCAAAATTTTGTTACAAATCTATCGCAAAAAATTAGTTGTTAATAAAAAAAAAATTATTTCTAGAAAAATGTAAAATATGCAGCATTTTTTTTAGAAAAGAAAACGTCATAAGTAACTTCTTCAGAAAAAATATTTTATTCAATTCATTGTTAAAATTTTGTTATAAATCTACCGCAAAAAAATATTAATTGTTAATAAAAAAAAATTTTTTTTTTTTTGGAAAAATGCAAAATATGCAGCATTTTTTTAGAAAAGAAAACGCTGCATAAAAAAATATTTTTTTAAACTCGTTGCTAAAATTTTATCACAAATCTGTCGCAAAAAAGCTAAAAATTATTATTCAGGCTCAAATCCATATTCACGAATTTACAAATTAATGGTTATTCTTTATTTTAAAAATTGGTTTTATATAAACATTTTTTATTAAATATGGAATTTAAAATATCTCTTAAATATTCCACTCTTAACAAACAAAATTTGAGTTTAAGACAAATTTTGAAATAAAAAGCCATTTGTAAATTCGCGGATTTGAACTTGAGCCTGAATAATAATTCTTTGATTTGATAAAAAAATGTATAAATTACATTAATAAAATTTTTGTAATAAAAATACAATTTTTAATAAAACTGTTATGAAATTTTTTATTTTTACGACATATTGTCATAATTCTATAGGCATTCCTTGACCACCAACAAATAAATTTCATTTAAAATTTTTCATAAAATACATTTCAAACTCGTTTAAGTTAAGGGTTAATTTTTTTGTGCAAGTGGCAACTCTGAAATTTGCCAGCTGTGACTTGTGTTTATTCTAATTATTAAAAATGGAGGGTTTTACCAAAAGTGAAATGAATGCTAATTTTAAAAAAAAAAACTATCTTCTCTGATGAAGCGCATTTCCATTTCAAGGTCTTTGTGAATACCCAAGAAGCTTGTCGAATTTGGAGCTCAGAAAATCGTCAGAAAATTTTACAGGAATTCCTGAGCTCCGACGCTTAATCGCTGGGATACGACCACATCGGTGTGAAAAAGTCATAGAAAATTTCATGAAAAGAGCAACAGCCTGCCATTACAGCCTTGTGGGCAATTTGACGGATATTTTATTCCATTTTTCACAATTTTATAAAAAAAAAAAAAATTTTTTTGTGAAATGAAAATATGCATTCTTTCTGAAATGCTATTTAAATGATGAATCGTGCATGTTGAGAAAAAAAAATTTTTTATTTATTATTTTATTCGAATTTGCTATTTTGCCTTTCAGAGCATCATTATGCCGGCACTGTTTGCTTTGCGACCAGGCCGAGAAGACCTTAATGCAGTTAAGAAAAATTCGTTACCATATTCCTAATTAAATGTGAGATAGAACTGACAAATTTCGGCTTTACAGCCAACGCGTTAAGTATTTCAGCCAACAACACTCTGTTGTTATGTTCTGCCGGAACATTGGAATTAATTAGCCCCATCCCCCTATTGCTTAGAGGTAATTTCAAATCTCTAAGCTGCCATGTTACGAGTAATTTAAGTTTCATTTTCTGAATTTTAAACATCTCAATCAAACATTAAAAGTAATTCAGCGAAAAATTAATTAACTACAATTTAGCTGGCCGCAAATGTTCTGACATGCCACCAACTGAAGTAGTTGTTGCTATCCACTGCTTGCAGTACGCAAATATATTCACTTGTACTACACCAGCCACAAAAACATAATCGTGTGTGTGTGTGTGTGTGTTTTTTTTCTTCTTAAGTATTTAGCTAAATTCCTATAAAACCAACATTTTTAGTTTTTCTTTCGTCTCAAGTTTTTCAGTACTTTTGCAAACGAACGGGGGACCGAGAACGGGGTTTATGACTGAAGAGCTCTTTTGATAGAAAACAAAAACTGTTTAAGCAATAATCCTGCAATTGAAAATGCAGGCACTTGAATTGCTTTCCACTAAACAACCCAAACTTGCGAGTATTTTCCACAGTTCCAGAGAAAAAAAGAAGTCTATGTGAAAAACAGCAAAAGAAAAAAACGCCTGTATTCTTCTCTACATGACTTTCAAGTTCATTTAATGCTGGCGATGGCAAGCTGCTCATAGCCATACTGATAATACAAGTAGTAACACTTATTACAGCCAAAAGTAAGTTTGTAAAACCATACAACTCTGCAAATCAGGTCATCAAACACTCGAGCAAGCAGCCAGCCAAAAACAGCCATCATCATCAAGCAGCGAACATTTATGGCGCAAAGTCTTTGGCAAAATGAAAAGGGAAAAGGGAGCAATAAAGACATTTGCAAACGGAGTGGAAAAAAAAGAACAACAAAAAGTATGTACATATATAATAATTGCTGCTGTGCTGACACTTGGACTCAAGATTATTTGCGCTATTGCTCAAATGTTTTTACGCCACTCTGCCAATGTTTCCCTAAAAAGCAGTGATGCCAACTGCATTAGAACAGTCGTATAAAACATGTAACAAATTTTAACTTAAAATATATTTGAAGTTATTTCATACAAGGTATAATGGAGCTGAGGACTTACTTTAACGAGATCTGTTCAATATAAAAGTTAATTGTCAAACTTTGGGGAGTGCATAGCGTTTTTCTTTTTATGGAACACGTGTTCACAGTTTGAGTTCTTGGGCATGTTTAGTTTCTTTGTTAGAGTCATAAAAGTTAAGAATGTTTTGCGTGTTTGGCGATTTTTGCTGTCGAAAAAATTTTCCGAAAATTGGTAATAAAATTTTGTTCAAATCAATAGATTAAGTGTTCAAAAGCACTTGAAATAATTATTGTACTCGGGAGTCAGAAAAATGTTTACAAGTGGTACAATCCTTTCCGGAAGAAGCTCGAGAAGATGTGAAGCGATAAAATTGTTAAAAAAGGGAAGAAAAATGTCAGGAGATTCAGAGAATCACTATTTGAGAACATTTCAGTTGACTCAAGCCTTCGAATTTGTTTCGCAAATTTTAAGCATGAAGGGATTTTCGTTACAAAATTTAACATTCTCTACAAAAAAAAACATCTGCATATTCAGCATATGTGTTACCCTCCCACTTTCTCTTGTTCTAAAAACTTCGGAGACCATTAACAGGACGGCGTTTGGCGCCAGCTGAGGAGATACAAACCGAATCGATGAAGAATCTGAACAAAAATATTTTCGATGGGACAATTTAGAAATTCATGGATAAATAATTATTTTCGACAAAAGTAAAAATTCAACTTAATAATTGAACAGACCTCGTATTACCAATAAAAACCTACAACATTTTTTGTATGCAAGTTATTTATTTAAGAATTCTTTCATGTGCCTGTTTTGTCTTAAACATTCAATTTTCTTATTTCAAAGCTGCTTCCGTTTTTTTTTGTAGCGTCCGTCACACAATTTTGTGAATTTAATTAAACAAATTTTGTATAATAAGAAGTGAATAAAATAAGTATATAAAGTATAGACGTAAAAATTACGGAATCTTATTTTTAACTTTCAAATATGATGCCGATTATTTTTTGTAGCGTACGTCACACAACTATGTGGCTGAATGTGCGCGCGGAAATATACAAAGATTTTAGACAATTTCGGGTTTCATATTAACTTGAATACTTTATGCTTTTGTAGCGTGCGTCACACATCAATTTTGGGCTTTTATTATGCAGATTTTGTTGAGCACTATGAATCACATTTTAACTTTAAAATCATCCTCCATTTTTTACGATTATAAGAGTTTTCTCGAGCAAAAAAAAATTTTATTGATAGTAAAAAAATATAAAATGTTAAAACATCACAAAATATAAGATTTTCTGAAGAAGTTAAACCAAGTCAATCAAATATTGAAAAGAAAAGTGAATGTAATAAATATATAACGTATAGACGGAAAACTTACGTAATCTTATTTTTAACTTTCAAATCTGTTTACGTTTTTTTTTGTAGCGTGCGTCACACAGATTTCTGTTAAAACATGTGTACGAAAAAATTCATATAATTTTAGAAAATTGCGAGTCTCATCACAACTGGGTTGCTTACTGTTTTTGTAGCGTGCGTCACACAACTTTATATTCAATTTCGTGTCATTCATTATGCAAATTTTTTTTGAGCATTATGAACCACACTTTAACCTTGAAAGTCACTTCCATTTTTTACGATTATAGCAGTTTTTAGAAAAAACAATTTTTTTTTTGGTTGAAAACAAAAATAAAAGAATATAAAACATTTCCTGAAGAAGTTAACCCAAGGTTAATGAAATATTGAAAAAAGAAGTGAATACAATAAATTTATAAAAAAGTAGACGTAAAAATTACGAAATCTTATTTTTAACTTTCAAATATGCTATCGTTTTTTCTTTTGTAGCGTGCGTCACACAATTTTGTTTTAAAATATGTGTGCGGAAATAGGCAAACAATTTTAGAAAATTACGGGTCGCATCACAGCTGGGTCGCTTATAGTTTTTGTAGCGTGCGTCACACAATTTTCTATTCAATTTTGTGTCTTTCATTGTGTAAATTTTGTTGAGCATAATGAAGCACACTTTAACTTTGAAAGCTACTCCGTTTTGTATCGATCAATTATTTCGCTATCTGAAAAAAAAATTAAATTAAATTTTATGCCATTAGAATGGGTGTACTAAATGCCATCTATGAAGCCCTCACTTTTAAAAGCTCACAAAATGTTTATATTTCAAGCCAAGAACAAGAATATAGCGTTCGTCACGTCAGGCTTAGCTCGTACATAAAATACTTTTTAAAGCAAACTCATTTAGAAAAACGCCAAATTGTCATTATTTTCCACTAGTCAAAACAAAGAGAAGCAGAAAAAAAATTAAGAATTAAGATTGAATTGTGTTCTGACAAAGACTGAGTATTTAAAAGTAGAATAAAACAGATGAGTTGATCACAAGTACTGCCACCACTATTTACGGATTTATTTAAATGACTTCCACTTCAATATTTAAGTCAACAACAATGTCAAGGAGGCAGCCGAGAGCAGTAAAAACGTTTTTTTGAATTAATGCTGCAAAATCGCTTTTAAGGACATTTGAGGTTTTAACAGAAACTGCAGAATAAACTTATTGTCATAAATGAGATATATTTTCTATAGATGTTGGCAATATTTTCCACAAGCTTATTAGTAAGCGGTACTACAACAAGTTACAAAAAAAAAAATAAATGTTACATACAAAGAAGTTCTATGAGGTATAGAATCCCTCATGTTCTATGAGTTCTATGAGGTATAGAATCCCTCATAGAACTTCTTGGTATAAGATTTACACGTTCATGCTGGAAATATAAAATGATTAAAGAACTGAACCTGGCAACCGATCAGCAGAAGATGTAGGACGTTCAATAATGTCTCTCTCTTTAATTCATGAAATGATCTAACAGGCCGACAAAAATTAATATAACAATACACTATCTAATGCAGGTCAGGAAATATTGATTCGAGTGCTGGATCGGACACGGGTCCTTTGACTTCTTAGTAGGAAGATACTTTTTTTTAATAAATAAATTCTTGCCGCAAGAGGCAACAAATTAATTTAATTTCATGTGGTTCTCACTGGCTTTTGGAGTTTGTCAGGAGTACAAGACCTCATGTGTGACGATCACTTAGACAGCGCTGCTTACAAAATAAGTCTGATCCCTCTGCTGACAGCATTCATAAATTATATATATTTCATTTAATTCACCGCTTATCATTCTAAAGGCCGCGTATAATAATTCGAGGGTAGATTATTTACATAACAATAACAACAACAATAATATGTGATCGTTAATAACACTGCTCAGCAGCAAAATCCTTCTTTAAATAAAACTATGTGGGCTAAATGGATTTTGATGCGCTGAACTCAAATCCGTTAGCGGTTTTTTTCCATCAGGTCAGGATTTCTTTTTTTCTTTTTTTTTTGAGGCGTGGCAAATTTTTTCCCCTAAATTAGTTAGGCACGGAGACATATTTCACCCTAACTCGAGAACGAGTCATCCGATTTTCAAAAGTAAAACAGCAGAAGATGTGTAATAAAATTGTTTTTATTTTAAATTGAATTAAGATTCATAGGCTAATTGTTCGAAATTTGTTTTTAAATCTCAGAAAGACATGATAAATATTCCAAGGCACAAAGGAAAGTCAACATCAGTTTTTGTTATTCAACTTACACAGCAGAGCAGAACAGCTGTTTTCGAAAGCCGCAACACTTTCATCATCAGTGCTCATGTGTATTGTGTTTGTCACCACTTATTAGGTGGCTTAGTTGAATTTGATAACAGTTCCTATTTACACAAATTTCATTGTGAAAAAGAATACGAGAACTGTATCAACCTGATGTTAACATGTTATTGTTATAATACCCGTGTTACCGTTTGATTATTTTTCTTCATGTCCCATTTTTCTGAATTTTTTGTTCCATCATACCTAAGTCAAACTTATTTGGTTTGAATTTTATACTTAAGTACATGTGAACGTTTTTCCAATATTTTTTTATTATTGGTAGCTCAAGCCATAGCTTAAATTTGTATGTAGTAAGAATTTTAACGAACACTTATATTGCTATATTAAATTGAATTAAGATTCATAGGCTAATTGTTCGTTTTATTTTAGTCGAATATAATTTTTCTTTATCTCTTATCGTTTTGGAATTATTCAGAAATTAATAGAGAAAAACTATTTTTTTTTGCAAAATTCGTCATTTTTTTCAGCTTACAAATGGAATTAAATAAAATTAAAGCAAATATTCAACATTTGGCACTTTTTTCTGAGAACTAATGGGTCCGCCAAATAACTTTTTTATTTTTTTTTAAATGCTATAGGGTCCGCCAAATAACTTTTTTATTTTTTTTTAAATGCTATAGGGTCCGCCAAATAACTTTTTTTTTGAAAATGCTATAAAAAAACTACTGAATATTTTCTCAAATTTCTTTTTTTATTTGAAAGTACAATCCTTCCGGTTAATAATGGAAAATAATTTCAATGGCTGCCACGGCTGGCCATGCAGTAGCCTACACGATCGGTCCAATTTTTAAGCACATTATCGATTGTGTGCAGCTGTATTTCACCAATGGCTTCACAATATTGTCCTTTAAAGCGTCAATTGTCTCTGGCTTGTCGGCGTAACACTTATCTTTGACGGCACCCCACAAATAACAGTCCAACGGTGTCCAAACGCAGCTCCGTGGTGACCAAACGACATTAGCTCTGCGGCTAATAATGCGACGTTCAAAAACAGGGCGCAAAACATCGAGTGTAGCTTCGGCTGTGTGGCAGGTAGCGCCGTCCTGTTGAAACCAAATGTTTTGCCAATATCCTCCTCTTCAACTTTTGTGAACGAAACTTCGTTCAACATGGCCCGATAACGATCGCCATTGACTGTAACGGCCACTCCTTGCAAATGGCCCAATTATGCCTCTGGACCAAAATCCACACCAAACAATGACTCGTTTTGGGTGCGTCGGCTTTTCAATGTATGCGTGCGGGTTTTCTGTGCCCCAAATGCGACAATTTTGCTTGTTTACATACCCGCCAAAATCAAAATGAGCTTCATCTGAAAAGATGTTTTTTTTTTTTTTGCAAAATCGGCATCTTCTGTAAGTCGATCGCAGGCCCACTTAGCGAAGCGAAAACGCATTGGATGGTCAACCATATTCGTTTAGGGGAAGGATAAAACCAAGGCGAATTCATAAAAGGTGAACTCACTTATGCAACTCTGTGTAAAATTTATTGAACTGTCAAATGAAATGCTTTGGAAAAAACAATGGGCGCACACAAAAACGAAAAACCTGAAGAACACTTTGACAGTTCAATAATTTTGCCTTGGTAACAGCTGATCAACAATTTCTGAACTAAGGCCACCTGGTATGAATTCGCCTTGGATAAAACTAATTATCTGTCAAAGCGGACACGAGCTAAGTGTTGCCATTCACGAAATAAGCACTAGTTGAAAATAAAAAACGTTAGATTGCGGACCCTATACATATCTTAAAAATAAAATAAGCTATAAACCTTAAAAATCGGTTAAAAAATTTGGATTTTATTGTCAATTTACCGCAGGTGTTTTACTTTTAAAAATCGGATGTCTCTGTACATGACTAATTTAGGGGAGGGGAAATTTGCCATGCCTATAAATAAAAATCCCGACCTGATGGCAAAAAACCGAAAGCGGATTTGAGCTCAGCGCATCAAAATGCATATAGTCCACATAATTTTATTTAAAGTAGAGACAAAAAAAATTATTCTTTGCCGAGCAGTGTAATTGTTGCCGATATTATAAGTCCCGTTCTAATTCATATGCATACACACTTTTACGGATAAACCTGGATTTTTTTATTATTATTATTATAATTTTTATTAAATTTTTTTTTTTTTGTTCGTGCCACAACTCATTTCAGTTTGCGTGTTTGTTATGGTGCATAAGGGTCCGCCAGAGCCCGTAACACGTTCCACAGTGCAACAAATAGCTGTGTGTTAAAATGTGTGTGTGTGTGTGCGGTCGTATTAAATTTTTGAAAAATTACCAAATAAGTGAATTTTTTTTTGTTTGTTGTCTGTACGAGTACGACTATTTATGTACTCGTATGTACAATTCATTTTTACATGTACGAGTACATGCGAGCACAATCTGTATGTATGATTTTTTAAATACGAGTAGATATTTTTCATTTTGTAATTTACTGTTAAATAGGATTTGATTAATGGCCGGCAATTAATTATATCTTTTGTATTGGAACATGTCTTGCTTTAAGAAAATTTCGTTTTATATTACAAAAGTGTGGAGTTTTATCATTTTGTATAAATCTTTTTTAAGTACTTTACTACCGTTCAATATTTAAATTAAAATTATTAATGTGTTTTTAAATTGAATATATTAATTGTAAACTGGTGTGATTCGAGTTCTGAGTGGTTGGTTGGTTCGAGGGAACAGAGGTGACAAGAGTTTGGTTGCGGCCAGCAAAAAGTTTTTTTTTTTTTTTTTTTTTTTTTTTGTGAACAATCAATTATCTTACACATACGAACTGTTTAAATCTGGCAAGTAAAAATTTATTTTAAAACTTTAATTTATAAAATGTCAACTAGTTTTTTTTTTGCTGAATGCAAGTTCATAAATATTGCCAATTACGCACTTAATAAAATATATTTTTAAAAACATTTAATTGTTATTGTAAACAAAAGAAATATAAACAATGGATTTTCACGGTTATAATAGCATTTTGTAAAAAAAAATATATTTTTTTGAAAGCAAAAAAAAAGAAAATATGTATTAAAAAATCAATATATAAAATTTCCTGAAGAAGTTAACCAAAGCTTAACGAAATATTGAAAAGAAAAGTGAATACATATTCCCCGGTATTCATAAAATTTAAAATGAGTTTGAAATATATTTTAATAAAAAATTTTCATACAAAATTTTTTTAAAACAGATTTCAAATACGTTTTATTTTTTTTTTATGAATATGGGGGATAATATATAGACCTTAAGCTTAAAACATGTTTTAATTAATTAAAAAAATGCATAATAAATTTTTTGTTTTGTTGACAATTAAGGACTAATCACTTGTAGACATAAATAGTCCCCCTTATTCTATAACTATTTGTTAACGTCACGTCAAGACAATATTAAAACTAAATAAATCGGAATACTCTTTGCAATCGGCTTTTAATTTCTTCTAACTGCCTTTTATTATTTTCTAATCCTTACAGAATAATCAGAGGCTGTCAGCAGTAATCACTTGTTGCCCACAACGAAAATGCATTATTTTTGATATTCCTCTTTATTTTATTTGTAAACGTCAACGTCACGTCAAGACAATATGAAAGTTAGAAAAATTGTCAATTTCTCAAAACTTTTTGCTATATTCAACGACATGTCAGAAGTAGTTAATTGTTGCACAGAAAGGGTATGTAAGTGTCCTATTTTTGATATTGTCTTGACGTGACATTGACGTTGACAATCAGAATAAGGGGAATTGTCTTGTCGTGAGGTTGACAAGTAATTATAGAATATTATTCTGTAATTATTAATTATATTCCTGTCCTTAGCAAACATTGTGCATCTAAAGAGTTTTAAAGTGCACTTTTCTTAAAAGCATCCTCATTCAATGTACTCTAGGCAGCTAATAATGCAGTTTCATCTGCAAAAATCTTAGTTTAGTCAGAAACTAAATATAATAAATTTTCAAATTCATCTAATTTTTGAACAGGCCTCGTATAATTCAAATAATCCTAATTTAGTCTTTCTAACTGCGTTGAGAAACTGAAAATAGGATATTACAAAATGTACTTTATTTTTTGAACGGACCTCGTATCTTAGATTAGAACTGCAAAAAGGAAATTTTAAAATTCAATTTATTTTTTTCCACAGACCTCTTATCATCACAAAGGTATCGGTCTAGTCATTCGGTATGTGTTAAAAAACTGCAAAATAACAGTTTTCAAAATTCACCTTGAACAGACCTCGTATCATACGAGAAGTCTCAGTCTAGTCTTTCTAATTGTGTTACGAATTTGGAAAAAAAATTTTAAGTTAACATATTTTTTGAACAGCCCTCTAATCATTCGAAAGAAATTAGTTTAGTCTCTCTAAATGTGTTAAGAATTTGAACAATGGAAATTTTAAAATTCACCTTATTTCTTTGAACACACCTCGTATCATAGTAAAGGTCTCGGTCTAGTCTTTCGGTATGTTTTAAGAAACTGAAAATAATAGTTTTTAAAATTCACTTTATTTTTGAACAGACCTCATATCATACGAGAGGTTTCAGTCTAGTCTTTCTAATTGTGTTACGAATTTAAAAAAAATAAAAATTTTAAGTTAACGTATTTTTTGAACAGACCTCGTATCATTCGAAAAGTCTCTATCTGGTCTTTCCAAATCTATTAGGAAACTGAAAAGAAGAAATTTTAAAATTCACCGCATTTTTTGAACAGACCTCGTATCATCACAAAGGTTTCGTCCGATCTAGTCTTTCTGAATATCTTGGGAATTTGAAAAATATTATATTTTTATATTCAATGTATTTTTGAACAGACCTCGTATCATACGACAGGTCTCAGTCTAGTCTTCTGTTAAAAATTTGAAAAAAAAGGAAATTTTTAACATTAAAGTATTTTTTGAACAGACCTCGTATTACTCGACAGGGTTTCTGTCTAGTCTGTTTAAATGTGTTGAGAAACTTAAATTAAGAATTTTGTAATATTCGGCGTATTTTTTGAACAGGCCTCGTATTATCTAAAAATCACGGTCTACACATTCAAAATGTGTTAAGAAACTGAAAATATTATGATTTGAAATCATATTGGATTTTGCGTTAAGCGACTCTCAAGTGAAATATATTCCAAAAAGCTGATCTTCCCCCTCCACGCAGTCAGTACAGCCCTAAAGCTTTAAATAAAATTGTGGCAAAATTTTTGTATTAAAGGTATTTTACTGATCATTAAAAAAAACCGGAAGAGAAAAGCAAAAGTTGAGTAATTGAGGTTTTCTTTATTATTTTTTTCCTTTTTTTAATGGAGTTATAGGGTCATCAATGTTAAGAATTTGAAAGTTGCGACAATCGAGAAGCTGTGGTTCATGTGGGTCTTACGATAACCGAAGTCAAACTGTATTTTTTATTAAATTTACAATTATAACTTTTGTTAAATAAGTTTCCAACTGTTTGTTTGATCAAACAGCAAACATTAAACAGACTTCAAAAATATGACTGACAAAAGCAACAGAAATTAACTAAACAAGCCAACAACAAACACAAAGCAGTTGTGGGAAAAGAAACCAAAAGGCTTTTTGTTTTTTTGTTTTACAAAACTTCCCTGTAAAAAAAAAGTTATAAATGCATCCTACTGCCATCTTGAGACTGCATTATATTTCATCTCCATAAACACATGTACTCACACACACATACACACACACGTGTGAGTATTCGTATTTAGCTCCAGGTTGACTTCAATGACAACAAAACCATAATAAAGAACGGCATTTGATAACAACAGCAGCGGCCACAGTAGTACGAATGACGACATTAAAATAATCATCCTACACAACATACAAGGCAGCAACAGCAACAACAACAACATTTTAATACTCTGACACATGCTGTTGATGCAGCAAAAATCGTACAAATAACAACAAAAAGGCAAAATTTACATAAAATAAAACGTGTAAGATGTACAAACAACAACAACAGCAGCAGCATTTGAACAAAAAAAACTGATTGTTGGTTTTAATATGGAAATGAATATTGAAACCAGAACAACAAAGCAGCTCCAACAGTGTGTTGGATGGTGGAAATGTAAGGTGCAAACACCTACAGTGGTGTTTATGAGTCTTAGTACATGCATTAATTTTATTACAAACTTTCAGCCCCATTCTCTTATGGAGGACCAGCAATTTTATTGATTTTTTTGTGGCCGATGTCCGAAGGAGAATACACAAATTTTGTAACTTGCAAAGACTGATTGTTGTCAAAATTGTTGTTGTACAATAGACTTCAGACCTGGGCGAAATAGACTCACAGAGAGATATTGTCATGCCTTTAGAGGAGCTATCAAATGTGATGCAAGGGGTAGAAAATGTGCTTTTGAACAAATTCAAGTAGCAAGTGTCACAGTTGCCTGAGCATTACAAAAATAGTCGAAAAAATGTATAAAAACTAAAAAAAGGCAACTGTTAAAACAAAAAAATGTGGAAAATGTACCTTATTTTAAGAAAGAAACTTTTAATTATTGTGCCTTTTTGCAAAAAAAAAAAATTATATTATTATTACTATTATTATTTTTTATTTATTTTTTATTTTTTTTTTTTTGCAAAAAGGCACATTAATTAAAAGTTTCTTTCTTAAAATAGGGTAAATTTTCCACACTTTTCGTTTTAATAGTTGCCTATTTTTTAATTTTTATAATTTTTTTGGACTATTTTTATTATTTACAAAAATAAAAAAAAAAACTCTAATGGAATCAACAGAAACTGTTTAATGCTCATTTTATGATATATTCCATATGAGATGTGAATTTACGAAACAAAAAGCGATATAAATTTTCCATAGAAATCTTAATGCTTTGCTATTTACTGCTATTATTTGCAACTTAAGCATTAAATACACTGACCACAGCAGGCTGCACGTGTATAAAGGACGCCCTGTAGCCAGCCACTCAACTATTTCAAAAACATCTACAATATAAAAAAAATATATTATATAAATATGTTACACATTTTTTGGTGGTACACTTTTAAATATCTTATGGTCCACCCATATTGATGAAACATATATGGTTTGAAAGGTATTTTGAAGTAGATACGCACAACATAGATATTTTTTATTAAAGTCAATTAAGATTGGTAGGTTAATTGTTTGGAAATTTGATTTAAATTTAGCAAGACATGATAGATATTCCAAGGCCCAAAGGAAAGTCAATACCAGTTGTTAATTCTTTAATTTATGTGGCAGAGCAGAACAGCTGTTTTCGAAAGCCGCAACACTTTCATCGTCAGTAGTCATGTGTATTTTTATACCTTCCAAAAAGAATATGGAGGGTATATTCACTTTGTCATTCCGTTTGAAACGCAGCGAAATATCCATCTGAGACCTCATAAAGTATATATATTCTTGATCAGTGATGAAATCTAAGACGATCTAAACATGTCCGTCCGTCTGTGGAAATCACGATTCAGTCCAAACGAAACAAACGAAAAGAGCTAGACTCTGGAAATTTGGTATAAATACATCTTGAAGGATAGCACAGGTTAAGTTCGGAGATGGGCTAAATCGGGCAAGAGGGAAAAAAGTTCCCCTAAGAAAAACTAAACCAACCTCTAAAAAAACAACATCATTTTTAAAGTTTTTTTTTGTAATTTTGTTAAGCAAATGATATATTTTTATATTAAAGAAGGTCCAGCGCCTTAAACTTGGAGCCATAAAATAAAATAACATTTTTAAGCTTTAATGGCGAAGCTGAGACGAAACCTGGTACAACTCTTCCCTACACCCTCCTCCTCCCCCTTTGCCCCCTAAATGACCCTACAAAAAAAAATTTATTTTGTATACAATTATCCCAAGCATTTATTTTTAGAGTTATATAACTGCCGATTTCTGCCCTACCCCGCCCGTCCCCCCTCTCTTTTGGCCATCTAAAAGACCCTACCAAAAAAAAAATTAAATTTTGTATACAATTATCCCAAGCATTTATTTTTAGAGTTTTATTACTGCCGATTTCTGCCCTACCCCCTCCTCCCCCTTTGCCCTCTAAATGACCCTACCAAAAAAAATTTTTAATTTTGTATACAATTATCCCAAGCATTTATTTTTAGAGTTTTATCACTGCCGATTTCTGCCCTACCCCCTCCTCCCCCTTTGCCCCTAAATGACCCTACCAAAAAGAAAAATAATTTAATTTTGTATACAAGTATTCCATGCATTTATTTATAGAGTTTCATGACTGCCTGTTTCTGCCCTACCCCTTTCCTCCCCCTTCGCCCCCTAAATGACCCTATAAAAAAAATATTTTTAATTTTGTACATAATCATCCTAAGCATTTATTTTTGGAGTTTTATGACTGCCTGTGGAAAACATGATACAGTCTATTTTTGAATCCCGCCCCCTTTAGTGGGCGTTGACGTACGCTATTATAGAAAGGAACTCTGTCCCACCCAGTTAAACATTTTACATTTACTTACTAAATATTTGGAGGGTATTTAAGATAAGACCCGGTCGGATATAACGTATTTCTTGTTTTTTTTTTTATTTGATGAATTAGTGGAATATAATAGCAGTTTTTATTTATAAAAATATTTATCGCGGGGTTAAAAGTGTGTTCTCCTATGTAAAAAGACAACATTATTGTTCCCATGATTATTTTCTTCATGTCCCGCAATTTTTTTTCCAATTTTTATATCAAAAATATGAAAAGAAGCCTTGACAATATTCTGGAAAAGCAACACCAATATTTGTTCTATCTCATTTTTCTCTCCTCTTGCTAATAAACATGAACATTAACTTTTTTAATTTCATTCATTCAAATTTACAAAAAAAAAAAAAAAAATCAAAATTTGTACAATTATCACCGCGACTAAAATTCAATATTTAGTTTTAAACCACAAATTCCCAAATAAAATAAAATAATCTAAAAAAATTTTTTTTTTTTTTTTTTTTTTTTGACAACAGACTTCAACCGAATTCCAAAATTAACTGCCTGGCCCACGATGTCACTCGTTATCGTTCTGTCGAATAAATATAATTAAAAAATAATTTTTTCACCTTTTTTCTTTTAATAGTTAATCAATTTGTTCGAGTTTTGAGGTTATTTTATATCAATATTTATTAATCTTCGATATTTCGCTAACCATCGGTTAGCTTCTTCAGGAAATTATTTAGTTTTGTCAAAAATTTTCTTTTCAATAATTAATAATTTAAAAAAAAAAAATTTAGAATATGTTTTTGTTGCATATCGAGTGATATCGTAAGCCGGGCAGTAATTAATTAACTTAAAGTCTACTGATGATTTATTTAGTGTAAGAGCCAATAAAATGTATTACATTTAATTTTGTAAAATTCCTTATTAATTTACAATAAAATATATTTTTAAGCACAAATTTGCTATACATATTTTGTTATATTGTCAACACTGTTTTCATTTTGCAGCCAACAACAAGAGATATGCGATTACTTTGAATACAACAATAAACGCAGCGCGGACAGCAACCTGCAGCCGTGTTGCCTTGTTTGTCATCCAAATAATAGTTGTCATGTGCGCAACATGTATTCTATTTTTGACATGTTGCTGTCATGAATGTGTTTGATGCATTAATTAGTTTTCCATTCAGAATGAATTTTTATTGTGTTGAATTTTATACAAATATATCCGCGTTATGAGATACAAAAATGTATGAAAACAAAGAAAATATTCACATTGACCAATTTCATCAGCCTACAGCGCAGAGCATAACGCAACAGCTTCTATCTCATCAATAATCAAATTAATAAATTTCATATATTCCATAATGTTATTAATGAGAAATTTAATACGAGAATTATTCACAATTCATATGCAAACAAATTTAATACGAGAATTATTCACAATTCATATGCAAACAAATCTCCAGGTGATAACATTTTAATTTCGAATGGTTTTCCACATCGTCCCACAACAATTTTGATTTTTAAACTCACCAGTTTTAGCAGTCAGCCGAGTTTGATGTATTTAATGCTTTGATATTTTTCTGTAGAGAGTCTTGTTCAAAGAAAAGTCAGCCTTATTGTATTTGGCGTTTTACGCCTCTAGATTTGATATTTTGTACTAAAGGGTTCGCCATCTAACGTTTTTTTTTCTTCAAGTAGTGCTTATTTCGGGAATGGTAACACTTAGCTCATGTCTGATTTGACAGATAATTAGTTTTATCCAAGGCGAATTCCTACCAGGTGGCCTTAGTTCAGAAATTGGTGATCAGCTGTTACCAAGGCAAAATTATTCAACTGTCAAAGTGTTCTTCTGGTTTTTCGTTTTTGTGTGCGGCCATTGTTTTTTCCAAAGCATTTCACTTGACAGTTCAATAAATTTTACACAGAGTTGCATAAGTGAGTTCACCTTGTATGAATTCGCCTTGGTTTTATTCTTCCGCTGAACGAATATGGTTGTGTATACTCATACGTTACGTTTTCGCTTCGCTAAGTGGGCCTGCGATCGGCTTACAGAAGATGCCGATTTTGCCAAAAAAAAATCATCTTTTCAGATGAAGCTCATTTTGATCTTGGCGCGCATACATTGAAAAGCCGACGCACCCAAAACGAGTCACTGTTTTGTGCGGATTTTGGTTCAGAGGCATAATTGGGCCATTTGCAAAGAGCGGCCGTTACAGTCAATGGCGATCGTTATCGGGCCATGTTGAACGAATTTTTGTTCACAAAAATTGAAGAGGAGGATATTGGCAAAACATTTGGTATCAACAGGACGGCGCTACGTGCCACACAGCCGAAGCTACACTCGATGTTTTGCGCCCTGTTTTTGAACGTCGCATTATCAGCCGCAGAGCTGATGTCGTTTGGCCGCCTCTGAACTACGATTTGACACTTATTTGTGGGGTGCCGTCAAAGATAAGTGTTACGCCGACAAGCCGGAGACAATTGACGCTTTAAAGGACAATATTCGTGAAGCCATTGGTGAAATACAGCTGCACACAATCGATAATGTGTTTAAAAATTGGACCGATGGTGTAGGCTACTGCATGGCCAGCCGAGGCAGCCATTTGAATGGAATTATTTTTCCATTATTAACCGGAAGGATTGTACTTTCAAATAAAAAAAGAAATTTGAGAAAATATTCAGTAGTTTTTTATAGCATTTTCAAAAAAAAAAAAAAGTTATTTAGCGGACCCCTTTACGTTAAAGGTCGTTTGCTACAAGCCAGAGAGCCTAGAAAATCTATAACAAGACTCAGATATTTTAAAATAACTTTCTGTACGTATCGTTTGGAATGTCCAAAAAACACTCACTTTTTTGCTATTTAATAATAAATTTTGTAAAAATTATTAAACAAGGGGAATACTACGGCCCAAACTGAAAAACATTTTTCGTAAAATTTGTTAATCATTTTTCGTAATAAATACTGCGGCGTAAAACCTTTGCATTTAAGTTAAAGGACTAAATCAGCAAAGAGCTGACAAATATAATCACATTTTTATGGCCATCATTTTTTTTTTTTTTTATTGAAACAAATGTAATTTTCCATTTTATTATTTTTCGTTCTATAAAATATATTTCCTTTATTAAAGTCTTACAGCATTTGTTTGTTATGTGTACACATTATATTAAATATTTTTATTTTATTTATTTCCAAGTTCTTTGTGTAGCTTCTAACGTCTGCACAATTTAAGTGCTTTGGAAAAATTATATTGTAGAAAATAAAATTACATAGAAAAATTGCAGAAAATTTGAAATTGAATTGATATGGCAACTGTTTGCAATAGATAAACAAAATCAAAGTGCTCGCAGTTGCACAAGTAAGGAAAAAGGGCAACAGAGTATACGAGTGTATAAAAGGAGCAGGCAACAACAATAATATAAATCTGCATAAAAGTCAAATCATAAAATAAACAAATATCTTTTAGTTTTTCATGTATTTACTTTTATTTAAATTTTGCAAGACCTAAAGAGAGGAAGAGAGAGAGAGAGAGAGAGGGAGAGAAAAAACGAACTATTCACAGATTTGACCCAGTTTGGGGAAATATGATTGTTGCTGCAGATGCTGGAATTGAAAGAGGTTGTCTATGATTTGGATTTTACACAATAAGTGTATCCATGTAACAATGGCAAGAACTTTTTGTTTTTCTTATTTGCAATCTTTTATTTAGATGCTTATTTGCCGAGTTGATTTAAGTTTTTAGTTTTATTTGCCAATGGCTGATTTTGTTCTTCTTGTTGTTGTTGTATCTCTTCTGTAATACAATCTGGGTAAAATAAAAGACAGTTAGAATGTTTATTTTTCTTCAATTAGAGAAAACTTTTTCTGATTATTATTAATTAGCTTTACATTCAAGTTGCTTCGTGGAATATTGTTAAAAACTCCATAGTTTCATTTATTTTAACAAAAATATATATTAAACGTATAAAGCAATTGAACTGAATAATTTGTTAGTGAAAACTTTAATGTTGAGTATAAAATAAAAAAAGCAGCTATGCTCTCTGTATTAAATGAAAACGTTTGAACTTGCAGTAAAACCTTGAAGTATCAGCTTTTTGTGTGTAATAAAAAAGTGGTTTAAAGCTTGAAAATTAACTCAACATCAGATAATTTCTAATTAATTAATTTCATTGAATGTTAGAACATTAAGATATGATATTTTATGGAGTATGTATTGCAATCTACTTTTAACACTATACAAATTTAAAAAATACAGCATTTTTTGTTAATTTCGAATTTTCGAACCTAATTTCGAATTTTCGAACATACAGAAAACATCCATCTAACGATCATATAAAGCGTTTTAGTTGCTAAAATGCTTTCAAATTACAATAATATGCATACGTAAGTACAAGAACACCTTCTCAAATTACGTTATTCCACAAAGCAGATTTTCGTGGATATATTAAAAATCAAATATCTAATCGCATATTGATGCAGAACAATTAGCTTAAGGTTATTTAAGCTTTATTGGAAAAAAAAACTGTACATGAGATAATTTCTAGTTAATGAAGATAAGTTAATTAACTGCAACATGCACGTCAGAACATTATAACATGACATTATGGGCTATATATTGCAACATACTTCTAAAAACTATATAAATTTTGCAAATAAATTATTTTTAACTATGTTCGAATTTTCGAACTTAATTTCGAATTTTCGAAGATACAAAAAAACGCTATCTAACGATGATATAAGGAGTTTTACGTACCAAAATGCTTTAACAGCAAACAAATAGCCACGAAAGCTTCATAAAACACAGTTAAAACTCAGAAAGGTATATTTAAAAGTTTACAATTTCCATATAACATAATGGCAAAATTTAATAATACTCTTTCTTTCAAGTAGTGAATAAGAAAGATGAAAAATGGCTAAACCCGGTCCATTTTTACTTCATATTCGTGTGGAGATGATGGCTAATCCTGCATTATTAGCTCGCGAATTGCTTGCAAGATTTATTGTACTGTCACATATGCATTTTAAATGGTAAGATATTAACAGCAATTAATATTTAACACATATCGTCAAACGAAATGTTAAACGAATAAGTTTTTGTTACTAAAAAATTTTTGGCGTTGGCAGCAATAGTTTTTAGTATTTTATAAGGAGTTCTTTCTCCCTTGAAATTGAATGAACTAGTGTTATATCGTATCACGTTTTATACGACGATATGTATGTATATGTATGATTATGTTGCAGTTTTCGCATTTCGTAATAATAAAGACAGAAACTATACAGAGACGTCACAAGACAGAAACTATTATGTCTTTTGTTTCTATTTTTCGTTTAAAACTGCCTTTTTGTTAACATTTGCAATAGCTAATGGACAAGTTTTTCTATTATTCAATGACTGCAAATGACAATGGAAATTGTTATCATGAAATATTTCTTTAGAAATACAAACTAATAAACGCAGCAAAAACTAATGAAAATCAGCAACAAAGTGAATTAAATGACAACGTCATCAGCAGGCAGAATGAGCAGTCAACAACAGCAATACAATTTTTTCCATCATTTTTGTTTCTACGAAATCTTAAATGCATTAAGGAGAGCAAGAAAATTTTGTGTTTTTGTTAGACTAAACGACAATACAAAGTTTGTACACTTTTTTTTTTTTTTTGTAACTTGAAAAATGTTGCATGTTTTGATTATGCCAACAATAGAAACACCAAAGTCAACGTTAAGTTACTAAACATTCAACCTAAATATTTACAATTCAAAAGTAAAACTACAACAACTATTAAAAAAGTTAGAAGACAACAAAAAATTGGCAAAAACAAATGTGCACGTTTCTATGTCATGTGCTGCATTTTTTTTTTTTAACAAAAACAATAGAAAAAATTATTTGCAACAAAGTTATTTAAAAAAAAAAGTTCAAATATTGAATATATAATATGTAAACAACAATAATAACAACAATTAGAAAGAAGTAGTAAGTGAACAAAACATAAATCTCTGCTTTGGCTGAAAAGTTTTTGAATCTCCATAAGCTTAAGTTGAGCTTTCCTATTCACAAGATCTGTTAAGTGAAAATGAGCGGAGCACTTCAAAAAAAAATTAACAGAGAATTAGGACCACAATATTAAAGTTTAATCCCACAGCCGTAACATCCAGCAAAATTTTACCTTTCGAATATTTTTGCACAGCGGGTTTACGGTGTCAGAAATCATATTTTTCCACCACGCAATCGCAAAAATGAAATTAGTTTTTATTTTTTTTTTTTTTTTTTTTTTTTTTTGGAAACTGTTCACATATGAAATTTGTATTTAGGGTTTTATAAAAAAAAATCTTATTTTATGTAAAATAATTGAACTAAAGACATGACTTCCAGCAATTCAGTGGTCTGTATTTCCTGATAACACCACCGGACTCTAATCTAATATGTCACTTCGTCTAAGGCACACACTACACTACAGTATGCCAGCCGTCAGCTTTCTATGGCATTTTCAAGACATAAAACTGCCCACAGTGTTAATCTATAAATTTTAATTTAGTTTTAGCATCTTATTTAATTTTGCCAATGGTGTTCTATATGATTATAGATAAAAGTTTTCTCACTACAAATTACATAAATTCACACACAAAAATATATTGCAATTTTTTTTAAATTGTTTTTTTTTTCCTTAAGCATTTTTTCATGCCCCACTTTTATGTGTTTAATTTCATTCATAACATTCTACTCTTATAAATTTTACGTTGCATTGCATTTGAGTGCATTCATCATCATCGCCATCATTCGCATGCCTCTTAAAGCACAACGAAAAAAAAAGCAACAACAGCAGCTAAAAAAAATATTGCAACTGCACCAAAACAGACTCATTTTGTTGCAGCACTTGCAAAAAAAAATTAAAAGTAGGTCTTATTACAACACAACTGACTTCAAATGAGGTCTACTACTACCACTGCAACAGCAGCAGCAACAACAACTGCTCACTAATACTGCCACTCTTGCAATAGTCCGATGCATTCGTATATTATTTATTTGTTAGATAAAATAACAATATAATAACAACAATAAAAATAATTGTTATAATAATAATGTAATTCTTTTTTCTTATTATTACTTTTTCTTCAGTTCAGAAGGAAATATTTCAACTTGAACTTTTAGCTGATAAATAAGCAACAAAAACTAATTTTTGAAGGAAAAAAATGTATAAAAAAATATTATCAAAAAACTAAAATAATAATTGCAAAACATAATTGGAAAACATCTTGAGGTAAATACTCAATGCAAGAGATATTAAAATGGAAATTAACACACAAAAGAAATTAAAAAGTAAAAAATAAATAGAATTTAAATCAAAACAAAGAAGATGTTAAAAAATGTTTTCATAGTCATGAATATTTAATATTTTATTAATAGAAAAGTACAGCCGAAAGAAATCTAAACAAGAGCTTAAGAAAAAATAATAAAATTTTAATGTCACGTTCTGTTAATGACAAAGAGCCTTCTTCAGTTTAAAAAAAAACTCGATAATTAGTAGTTCTACATTAAACACTTTTAATTTTTTAATTTATTAAACGCAGTTAATTATTTTATATTGTGAATTCGCAGATTTAATAACTAAATTAACTTATCCCCAAACATTTATTTTGAACAAAAATAACATGTTATTTGTTTAGTTAAACATTGAATTTGCTGTCTAAATTGTATTATAAACCATTTTATAGAAGTTCGAAATTTTTTAAATTATTTTCGAAAAATTCGAATTTTTAAAACTTTCTGCATGCAACGTCTAAATTGTATCATAAACCATTTTATAGAAGTTCGAAATTTTCGAAATTATTTTCGAAAAATTCGAATTTCTAAAACTTACTGCTTGCAACGTCTAAATTGTATTATAAACCATTTTATTGAATTTCGAAATTTTCGAAATTATGTTCGAAAAATTCGAATTACTAAAACTTTCTGCTTTAAACGTTTTCACATCAATATTTATGGATTTTCGAGATTATATTTGAAAAATTCGAATTTCTAAACTAAAACTTTCTGCTTTAAACGTTTTCACATCAATATTTATGGATTTTCGAGATTATATTTGAAAAATTCGAATTTCTAAGATATTCCTACGTACAACGTCATTATATTTACTTAAAACAAAAACAAATGTATAACTTTTATCGACATCAGAAAATATAACATTTTGAAGGACTTTTATACATCAAAATAATATGAAAAATTAATTATAACATTTGTGAAGTGAAAAAACTGTTGAATTTATTATTGTGAACAACAAACTTGGTTCTAAGCATTTAATTTTGGCCAAAAATTACAAAAAATTGCTTCTTGAAATATCTTAATTGATCACTAAATTTAATTTTTAGTCATTATATTAAGTTCGAAATTTTCGAACTTACATTCGAAAAATTCGAAATTCAGAAATTTTCTATTTCGAAAGTCTGTATATTAATTGAAGATTTATATTTGGTTTCAAATTTACAAAACCTAATATTTTAATGGAATTTGGCGATTCGAAAATAAAGTGAAAGTTATAGCGTCTGCGATTTAATAAATAGAATAATTTTATTATTACGTGCGAATGATGTTATGAAAATGTATCATCACTTTGCCAGGATGTAGGTAATATGTAAAAAGCCTTGTTGACGGATAAGACACCATATTTTATTTAAAAAAGAAAACATCACGCGTGTAAGTGTTAGCAAGTTGTCAATGAGCCAAATATGAGTAATGACAAACTTTGCAACTAATTATTTGATATTTTTTTTTTTTTTTTTTTTGCTTAAAACACACAAAATTAACTTTGTTTGCGGAATTGTGTGGACTACAAATTATTATTTTTATTTGTTACTACAAGAACAAATTGTGTGGCCGGTCATGTTTATTCGAAAAAATTTTCACTACACCCTCTTAGAAATACCCGTTTGTTGCTGTTTAAGCATTTTATTACACAAGGAGTTTGTTATTGGCTTTGTGTTAGCGCACAACAACAAAAAATGTAACCGCAGTAGTTTAGTTTATTTGCTTTTCAAGGTAATTTGATATAAGAAAATTTCAATAAAAATTAAATTAAGTAATGCCCGTATTCCAGTGAGCTTTAGCTGCTAAAGCAAACATATTGGCCGAGGGATAAAAGAAACTGTTGTCGCAAGAAGCTAAAGAAAAAAAACCATTATTCGTCTAATGACAAAAGCGTTTGTTCATTGACATTTGAAGAAAAAGAACAATAAATATAAACTACAAAACAAAAACGGAATTTTGTTCAAGATTGGCAACAAAAAATGACAGCAGAAAATGCAATAGGAAAAATACTCGTATTAAAACGGCATTGGCGGCAGTACAACACCAAAACACACAATTGTCCACGATGTATTTTGTGCCATAGTAAATACAGTAGCGGCCATAATATGCCAGCATTACTTTTCTGCATCACAGCTTCAATTTCATATTAAAAATTTTCATGCTCCAATTTTATTTACTGCCTATTTCTCATTGGCGAATGAATTCTTTCTTTCGTAGAAATATATTTAAAACAAAAACAAAATTTTATAAATTGTTTTTGTTTCATATGTATTTCTCATTCGGCCATGAGAAATAGGCAGTTAATTTTAATATTTCTCATGCTTGTTTAATATTTCTTCATGCATGTTGTTATTTTTGTGGCCACATCAATTTTTATTTTTGGCATGCACTAACAACTCGGCTTAATTAATTAATTCGTCTACTATGAGAATAAAATACAAACTCAATCTTATAAAAATTGCTTTAATCTTTTGGCCACCACTGTACAGGCAACATACGCTGACTAATTGTTAAATTTAATCAAGTTTAAAGGTTTTATGTTAAAAGTAAACATTGTTTTTTGTTGCCGATCAGCAAAAAATAAAATGTGTCAAGTTTTACAAGAAAATGTGAACATTTTAACAAAATTTATATTTCACCGTTTTATTTTGCAGCTTTATTTTTAATATGTTACACATACATATACAGGCATATCATACAAGTTAATGCTAAAGTTGGCAACTTTGGTGGCGTGGGTCCCTGCACTTGGAATATGAAATCCAAACTCTATACTTATGCCAAGTTTTTAACTTCAAAATTAAGTACTATTTAAAGGTAAAGTCTATTTAAATACAAAATTTTGTTTTTCACTTCAAAATTAAATAAGATTTAAATGTCGCACATTGTACATTTAAATTCAATTTAAGTTTTTCATGCAACCATGTGTTTTTCATAGTTTGTTTACATTCAACAACTTGAAAATTGGTAAGGCAGCTCTTCATGGAAACAAAACGTCGGTAAAAAAGAAAATTTATTGTATCATTTGCAGTATTTTTCTTACCATTTATTTGTGCTACCATACTTTTATCACAATTAAGTACCAAAATTAATTTTAGACTGAAAAACTGAAAGTGTATTTAAACACAACTTAAGTTTATGGAAAAATTAACTAATTTTGTACTTAAATAAGAAGTCAAAAACTGGGGGTTAAACTCAGCAATCGGGCTATCCGTTTAAAAACTTCAGAATTATTTAAAATTTTTTGTGCAATTGGAAATGATTTGAATTTTGAGAAAAGGAAAAAAAGCCAGTAATTTTTAGGAATGACATGAATTTTAATTGCTTTTTTTGTTTTAGGAATTCGATCAATTCAACAGCTTGCTTTTACTGACTTGACTTCTTGGTTACCTCGTAAATTGGTCCTTTGTGATTAAATAAATTCCGAAGCTTAAACTTTAGCTAAACTTTTCGTTAAGAAACTGAAAACACTTTTTTTTGTTCTTTGCAAAACCACCCATTGTGCAATCGAAGTTGCGTTTCATTTTCAGAAATGAAAGCATATTTAGGAATCACATCAATTTAAATTTCTTCATGACGTAAATTCTTCACAAAACGAAAACCTACTCGGTTTTTTATTTTATTTATTTTTTTTAATTTTTTTTAATTTTTTGAATTTTTTTGAATTTTTTGAATTTTTTTTATTTTTTTGAATTTTTTTATTTTTTTGAATTTTTTTTATTTTTTTGAATTTTTTTTATTTTTTTGAATTTTTTTATTTTTTTTTTTTTATTTTTTTTTTATTTATTTTTTTTTGAGGAATTATATATGTACCTCAAAAGTTCGTAATTGTTTTTTTTTTTTAAGAGTAGGACCAGCACTCAGGGGATGCCCCCTACATATGCAATGCATTGCGCCGTAACTGAAAACGAGGGGATAGTATTGAAGGGACAGATTAGGAAAGATGAGAAGATAGACAGTTTTTTTTTGTTGTTTTTTTAAGCTATTTCAACATTTTAGTTCGCCGGCTAATTTTTTTATTGTAATAAAAAAAAATCCTAAATTTATGCTTTTTTTAAATAAACGTGCTTTTTTTGCACATCATAGATCTAGACCCCTTTCACACCCATCAGGTTTGACTCGTCAAGTCTTGATCTTTTAGGAGAGAGCGGTGAAGTGCGTGAAAAGGGCTACAGACTTGACGGTACTAGTCAGTTTTTATATTTTCTTTTGTTTTATCATCCGTAATATATTAAATGAATGTTCAGCAATGAAGAAAAACTTGACATGACGTTTCGTGTGTGAACGCAAATGCAGGTTCAAAGGAAAATTTAAGAAAAACTGATCAAGTAAAACTGATGTGTGTAAAAGGGTACTTATTTTGAAGTTCGCGGTTGTATAGAAACTGGGTCGTTTCGTAACATGAGTTGACCTATTTTTATTCCAATTATCAACTCTAAGGCCTGTTTCCTCACATCGCAAGACTGCAATCAGACAAATTTTCATTCTATAGGGTGTTTTTTATAGAGTGATACAAGTTTAAATCATAGTAAAACATAGTAATATATTTTTGATAGCAATGATCTTATTTGGTCTTTATTGGATAGAAATATGATTTCGGCTGGCGCGTACAAGGCGCAATCTGGAACACCAATTTTCAGCAACTAAAAGAATCGTCCATAAAGTGGAAGGACACAATCCCAGTTGCTGAGGATGGCGACGAATTGATTGATGAGGATTATCTTCAATGCTTTCCTGTACAGAGGCTACAGCTTCTTCAGTGAGCACTATTTGGCGTCTCACGTGATGCACATTATCAGTAACAGTAAATGTGGTCCGAAAACGCTCTATTGTTCTTCGAAGGACGATTATGTACGCCATAAAATGGAAGAAGTGCACGATGAGTTTGACGAATAGAACCATTATTTTGATTAAAAATTTCCACAATTTACACGCGTTGCTCGATCCATAACGAAATGTCAAAGCAAACTAAGCAAACAGCAACAATCAGCTGTTAAATGGATGGTCAAATAAAGCAGTGATGCCAACTCAAAGTTGTATCACTCTATAAAAATACACTTTTTATCTTAAAGTCTAATGTGTTGGTAAATATTTGGAATTCAATTTATCTGCGCCTGGTGGAAAATACTGAAAAATCCCGATTTGGGGATTTTAAAATTTTTTTTGGGAATTGTGGGGATCTCAGAAAACATGATTTTCCCATATTTTTTATTATATTAAATACATAATTTTCAGCCACATATTAATGAATCAAAATTTTTTGACATCTTTGCGTTCCTCTTAAATTTTTTCTCAATTTTTTTATTATTATTTTTTTTGATTTTTTTTTTTCATATCATCTGCTGTGGTAGTAACGACTCTGTATAGCGTGACCGATTATAATATATTTTGCTTAATTTAGTTTCCTAGCCAGGTAATAGGACTTGAACCCCCTCTTGTCAAATATTTTTAAAATATTATTCGTTTCGAAAAATATCATGTTTCAATTTTTCAGGGGAAATAATACACTATTTGTTGCCATTGTGTTTTTTTTTTTTTTTTTTTTTTTGTTTTTTTTAGTTATTTACTTTTTTTAATCAACAACTTGGACAAGGTTTCTTTCTGTAAAATAGTTTTTTTTTTCTTTTATTGAACATTGCAAACTTTTTATATTTTTCAAAACACCAACATTGACTTTAAGAAAAAATAACTATAATTTGGCTTGACTTGAGTGCAATATAATTCTTAATTCGAAAATGTTGCATTAAAACAACATTAGAGTCCAAAAATAAACACCCACCCACCTTGACAATTGCAGCAGTTAGCGATTGTCGCTGATGAGGGTGCTGCTGGTGATGAGGGTGGGTGGGCGATGAGCGGCGGTGTTGTGTTATTAAAGAGTAATTTTCAATTTTAATTCTAAACGTTTAATTCTATCACAATTTGATTGCTCATGCAACCCACCAATGAATGCAATGTCGCATGTTACCTAAAGGTGTGAAATAATGTTTAATTTATAGCCATGACGACAGCGATGATGCACAAGAAGAAGAAGAAGAAGACGAAGAAGAATAAGACGTTGCTGGTAATGATGTTGTGTAGATCCCATTGATTATAAGATGACTTTGATGAGCTGTTGATGATGATGATGATGATGATGATGGCAGATGGTATCAATAGATAAATTTATTTTTTTTTCGTTTGTTCTTTTTAATGGGAGTGTTTTTGTTATTTATTTGCTAATATTGTAAATTAACGTAGTTAATGATTATTTAATGATTACACTAGGCAACAAAGTAGCCAAAAAGAGTATAAAGTACGTTTTTTTATTAAATTTTATAGGAATTGATAGGCTAAAGTTAATAAAGTGTTATATTAAGAAATACATGATAAATATTCCCAGGAACGAGGGAAAGTTATTATCAAATTAATTAGGCAATAAAGTCACACGTTTTTTTTTGGGAAACTGCTTTGTCCTCAGCATGAGAAGTCGAGAGGATTTTTGATAAACTCTACACGAATTTAATATTTCGAGCTTATAATTTTGAATTGAATTTAACATGTAGACAACAATTCACACGATGAATTTTATGACATCCAATTTGCGACGTCATTTTTGGTTTCACAGCGAACGGTATAGAGAAGAAAGAGGGGTAGAAAAAATGACTTGATTTCGGATTTCATGGTTTTTTTTTCATATTTCTCTTTACATTAACACCTATTCTCTTTGTTACGTTTTGTTCTGTTTTTATTTTGAAACATGTGAAACAATAACAAAAAAATATAAATAGACATGAAAACCAAATTCATCGTATAAATGCATAGAGTTTTTGGAACCAATTTCAAAAAGGAATTAATAAAATTAGACATCATAAAAATCATCGTGTGAATTGGCTGTAAGTCGTAAAATGTTTTACATAAAAAAAAGAAATTTTTTTTTCAGATAAGAATTTTTATTCCGACTCGAGTTCAAATCTGCAAAAAAACATTTGTTAATTATTTTATTAACAATTTTAATTTAATAAAAGGTTTTCAAAAATATTTGCTGCTTGGAAATTTGAACTTTGAATCCGAAAAAATTCTTTTCTTAATAATTAAATAGAAAATTAAAAAAACTTAAAATTCACATTCATGAAAAAAAAATTTTTAGGTTTTGATTTATAAAAACAAAAAGTAGAATCGTAAACATCCTTTAAATTAAATTACTAACATAATTTTTATTTATCGGCCCTATTTTTTATTTTAATTTTAATTTTTTTTTATAATTCTCAAAATCTATTTTTTGCCCATATTAATGTAAAGGATTTAAAAAATCATTTTGGGTAAAATTTAAATAATACCATCATTAAGAATATTATTTATTTAACCAATTTGAATTTAACAAAAATGTGCAAAAAAAATTATTTGCAGATTTGGGCTTGAGCCTAAATAAAATAATATTTCAAAAAAAATTCGTATCTTAATAATCAATATAAAAACTGCATTAAGTTTGTTACACAGTGTAATTAATGAAAATTGATATATACAAATATTAGCGCTAACAACAACAAAATGCTCAATGCCATATTAGACTTGGAAATTACACTGCAGCTGGTGACATCATTAAAAAACCTGACAAATTAATGAGTGTTTGATTGGCATCAAAGGGGTCATAACATGATATGTGATTTATTAGGCCAAGGTTCACATGGCAGCAGGAAAGACCAAAGAGCAAGAGAAAATCAACTGGTATTTAAAATTCTATGATATACTTTTCGGAATCCGCTACATTCTCATTATCAGGGCTATTATTTAGGTTTTTAGCGCAGACACAAACCGAAGCATTTACAATAACCTAGTGCAACTTTTGGATCAATATTAAAAAAAAGAAAGAAATAGAGAATCCAGATCAACTGCAGCAAATAGTTTACTTTTTCTCCCTTTTTTATTTGGAACTATTAATTTTTTCTGAACACTAAATCATTTTAAAAAATTTTTTAAACAAGCTCCGCTGCCATACGCCATAATGACGACCATTCGTCATTAATATTTTCTCGGTCTCCATGGAAAAGCTAGCGCCACTTGTAAAAAATTTTTTCTGATATTTACAATGCAAAAATGGGACTATGCAATTTGAAATGATCTAATTCCTCCACGTACTTTTTTTATGGTACAGCGCATTTTTTAAAGTACCACAACACCAGAGCAACGCGTGCAAATTGTTGAAGTTTTTAATAAAAATAATTGTTCTATTCGTCAAACTCGTTGTGCACTTCCAATTGTCTAAAAACTTTGAAATAAATACGTCCCTATTATGAATGACGACATCGACGCCATATCAAGACGACAGCAAAAAATTATCGCTTGTCCACTCCTTTTCGACATGTTCTATCGATATTATATGCCCTAAGCTAATGCTAAGAAATTGTCCAAAGTAATTAATTGTTATTGACAACTTGCAGACGAGTGCTAATTTCTTACTGTCGAGTGGATATGACATCGACGTCGCCATTCATAATAGGGGCGATAGTTTTCATAGAATATCTCTGAACTAAGAGTAGAATTGTCCGTTTTATAGAAAACCCTGCTTTCAGAAAATTTTTATCACATGAAAACCCTCAGCTGGGCATAGGACATACTTTTTGCATTTTTTATAACCTCGAAATAATCCACTTTGGGGTCACGTGATCCCGACCATTTCAAATATATAAAATCCAAACTTAGACTCAGCAACATACTTTTAAATGATGTATGAAATTTTATAACAATCGAAATTAAGCCTTTAAAAGTTATGGCATTATTTCCATTTTCTTTCGAAAATCTCTACTGTGCAAGTTCAAATACAGTCGAATACGCTTTAGCGCAACACGCTTTACAGAAAAAATCGGATTACTGAAAGCCATACAAATCCCCGCACTGATTTTAAACGCAGCTAGTTTTATTCACTTCGCTTTAGCAAAACATCGCTTTACTGAAAATATCGGATTATTGAAAGCGACACAAATCTCCGCACTGATTTTAAACGCAGCTAGTCTTATCCACTTCGATTTAGCGAAACATCGCTTTACTGAAATCCAAAAGCAATCCCACAACTACGTTTTGTACGAAACTTACTTCGCTTTAGTAAAAAAATAAACAATGACATCGAATCGATTGCATAACTTAAGGCTGAAAAAATTGTGCATGTTTTGTCCGATAAAAAATTAAATGGCAAAATGTATTTGTCCTTTTCGCTCATACGTACTTTATTGTATTTTTAAGCAGTACGCTTAATTGTAACAAATTTCAGTAATCCGAACTACGTTTTAGAGAAAAAATCGGATAACTGAAAAAATTGTGTTTTGGTTATTTCCAGTAAAGCGGAGTCGAAATACACAATACAATTGAACAAGTTTTTAAACCGTAGACGTAATTAGCGTTGCAGTGATATATTACAAGTCCGTAGCATTAATATATGAAGCATTTAACTAATAAACTTCTTCAAAATTGCCTCACTGTGGATTCTTCCATCAAAATGCCTACTATGCACTTCTCATACTTGCACTTAGACTCAGTAAAGATTTCTAACTGTTTGTTAGTGATTGTATTAGTTACGATAACTTTTTTTGTGCCTCACTGTGGGTTCTTCCATCAAAATGCCTACTATGCACTTCTCATACTTGCACTTAGGCTCAGTAAAGATTTCTAATTGCTTGTTAGTGATTGTATTAGTTACGATTTCTGTTTTTGTGCCACACCGAGATTTTAAGCAGTACGCTTAACTGTAACCAATTTCAGTAATCCGAACTACGTTTTAGAGAAAAAAATCGGATAACTGAAAAAACTTAGCTTTTGGTTATATCCAATAAAGAGGAGTCGACTGTATCATGAACTGTGTTATCATGACCTGCCTTATCTTATGCTTTCAAACACCTCAAAGTCGTTTATTCGGCAAGTGCAACGGCGTCATATCGTTACGATAGTCGTTTTACACAAAATCCTATACAATTAAAATAATATAAACATTGTAAATGAATTTGATTTGATAAAATATCATAAAATATACATGAATTTTATACAAAATGTTGATAAAAGTTTTCCCGCATCACAACTAATGGACAATTAAATCAGAACACACGTAAACTAATTTAAAGACGGTTTTTAATGGAAATTAACTAAATTCAGAATTACAACTTTAAGCTATTAAAAAGCTCAAGATCAGGAAGTGAATAATTAACAGTAAAATAAACGATTACACACAAAAACAGCACAAGAAGCAAAACTGTTTTGCAATGAGAAAAAAAAAGAAATAAATAAATAAAATAACGCTCGTATACAATAAAAAGAAGAAAGATGTTGCAACTTTCTTACTTCAGGATTAAATTTACACATTAAAAGCTTCTATTTCTCATCCAGTTTTTTTTTTTTTTTTTTTTAACTTCGTACACATTTTTATTTTGCTCAATCGTAAATATTTTGTAATTACTGGTACGTTTTTTGAATTCTTCATTTCTTTTCATTGAATTATTGTACACATACGAGTGCAGCATACAATGAACGAGCAGTAGTATGTTGTTGGATTGTCTAAATTCCCTCATTAAATTATAAAGATATTTTTTCTATCCTATTAAATTAACATAAAAATTAATTAAAAGTTTTCTACACATGTAAACACAACACCAACACCTGGGGTTTGTCTATTATTCTCCTACATTTTTATTCTTTTTCTTTTTGCATATTTTTATTCGGAATTAAATACAAAGAAAGAAAATATTTTCGCAATTATTCAAGTCATGTATATGCCCGACTGACTAACTGTCGACCGGCTGACTGCCTGCCCCAACTAACACACACGTGCATCAAGTGTTTAAATAGTAAGAAAAAGAAAATAAACTTAATTTACCGGCAAGAAAAATGCATTCGAAGTTGAGGTAATAAAAGAGTAGATGGGGAAAATGAGGCGACGTGGCTGCCTTCTAGAATTGTAATATGAGAGCAATTAAATTGCAACCCTCGACATGAGTTGAAAAGAAATTGCTTGAAATCTTTAATATCATTAAATTCTAAACATGCCTGTCGGCCACATTACACCGGCGTACTTTTTTTGATCAGTCTAACTTATGGTAACAGGCAGTTGGCGCTGCCGTTCTATTCGACAACCACAAATCCACGTACTACGTACGCATGAGAGCAATAAAAAAATGTACAACATTTTATAGAATGGGAGTGCCGACTGTAGCGTGACGGTCATCTATCAGTTGGCAGTTGGCGTTTCATAAAAACGGTTGTGGTGTCAATTGTAATTAAACATATTTTCTGTTGATTTTCGTTCTAAGCATCATTAAGGGCTTGTAATATACAGGGTGGCGCAAAATGTTTCGTTCCATTGCACAGTGGGGTGAATGGTAGAGAAAGTGGCGATTAATTCATAAAACTCGTAATTTTAAAATGTTGTTATTTTTTATTGATGAGTATTAATAAATACATAAAAAAACAGCATTTAAAAAAAAATGTTATGAAAAAAAAATTTTTAACCTTTTATGGGCTTTTTTGTATTTTGGAGAAAATGGTCTTATTTGACTATTTTTGCTGTAACTTTGGAATGAAAAACGATAAATTAGTAAATTAAATTTTAAATTAGAGAATACTTCATGTGCCTTTAGAAAAAATTATAAAAAAGATAATAAAAACAACTTGTTTTTTTTTTTTGTTTTTTTTTCACATTGATTTTTAGTAACCGGAATTCTCTTACAAAAACCTTCATAACTCAAAAATCGCACAAATGCGCAAATAGGTATTCTGGGATTTATTAGCTAAAATCGTATATTTTAAGAGCATAAAATCATTTTTTCCTGCACTCACCCGCAAAGTTGTTGAAAATCAAGGTATATATCAAAAACGCCACATTTTTGGAAACATTTAATTTTTCTTTTTTTACTATTTCTAAAACATTTATCTAAACAAAAAATAATTTTTTAAGTGTTCATATACCTGAAGTTGACGACGGTTCCATTATAAAACTTTTAATTATAAAGGGTGTTTTTATAAGAGCTTGCTGATTTGAAATTTAAATAAAACACATGCCAAATTATGAAATGGCCAAAAAAAATTTTTTATTTGATAGATAATTTGTTGTCATTTAAAATTTAAATATAATTTCGGGCATATGGTCACCAACCACGACTATTTTGCACAAAGGTCATTCTGGAGGTCCAATTTTCGACCACCTTTTCAAGCATTTGAGGGCGTATTTCAGCAATGACACGTTGAATACTGGTTTCCAAAGCGTCAATCGTTGCTGGTTTATCCACGTAAACCAATGATTTCAGGTATCCCCACAAAAAATAATCGAGTGGCGTCAAATCACACGAACACGGAGGCCAATTCGCCGGTCCATTTCTCGAAATAATGTTGTCGTTGAAATGTTCTTTCAATAAGTCTATTGTTTCGCCCGCAGTAGAGTGCAGACAAGTGGCACCATCCTGTTGAAACCACATTTCGTTTACATCCATATCTTGAAGTTTTGGCACTTTTCCATTCACGGTAACGCGTCGTCCTTCCTCATTTTTAAAGAAATAAGGACCGATGATTCCACCAGCCCATAGACCGCACCAAACAGTACATTTATCGGGATGCATTGGTAATTCTTGAACGGCGTGTGGATTATCTTGGCTCCAAATACGGCAATTTTGCTTGTTGGCATATCCATTCAACCAAAAATGCGCCTCATCACTGAAGAGAATTTTGCGATAAAAAAGCGGATAAACATTTTGAATTGAACACTGTTTTTGAAAATAAATTTCCACGATTTGGAAGCGTTGTTCTGGAGTTAACCTGTTCATGATGATTTGCCAAACAATACTGAGTAGAGACGTCACTTTAAACTGTCAAAACAGCTGTCAGACAACAGAGTGATTCGTATAAAAAAAAAACTTCATAAAAAAACATCCTTTAGAAGTATTAACAAAAACTATAATCACTTGAAATATCAAAATTTTCTCTTTTAATCAATGCGCGCAAAAATAACGAAAATGATTGAACTCTGAACACACACAGCAAATAAAGTCAACCACCAAAAACTTTTATTTTTGCAGCTAGTGATGTAGAATTTTATCTACTTTCATATGGTACCAAATACGGTGGTGAAAGTTAAAGTTAATCTTTTGAAATAATCGCCACTTTTGAGGGTTTTCACCCCACAGTGCCTTGGAAAATGGAAATAATTGTGTAGATGTTTTTATAGTCAGTCAGTCGTGTTAGATTAGCGTGAATTTCCTAATCGTCAGATCCACTCAAAGACACTGTGTTGAGTGAGCATCATTCACACATGCGATTGGTTAGGCCGTATTCTTTTTTTTTTTTTTAATTTAAATATTTTTTTTTTAATATTATTATTTTCTTTTCTTTAATATTAAAGATTTATGTTTTTCTTTAAGTTTATTTAAAATTACGTTCTAATATTTTCTTTGCTGTAAGAAATCTCATATCCGCTCAAAATATTGTTCTACCAAATTTTTGTGCTTCTACTCCTTGAACAAGATCACATATGACTCTAATTTCTCTCTCTCTCGCTCTAAAATATCCAATAACTGTAAAACAGACAAAAAAATATTTATAAGAAAACAAAACTTTTGCCAAACTTCTCACATAAAGTTTAAGATTCAAACAAACAAAAACAACAAGTGATTGACCTCTAACCAAAAAAACAGAAATAACAATCCGGACTCTGTAGTTCGACTACAAGTAGTTTGGCTAAAAAGTGCCAAAAGACCAAGAAAATAAAAATAACTGAAGAGCAGGTTCACCAAAAATTCATACTTCATCGTACGTTATTTTCTGTGCTCTTCCAATGTGTTCCGTTCGTATGTACACATGTAACGACGCCGAGACGTTTTATTTTAGTTCAAACTCCTCACACTCACATGTTGTAAGATGTTGATCGCCCCACTGGCGGCAACAACAACAATTTCACTCATGACAACATAAAAGCAACTAACCCCACGACCATAATCATTCTAACAACATTAAAAAGGTAGAAGAAGAAGAAGAATAGCCGTAGTCAAGTGAACTAATTAGTGTTGCCACCTAAAGAAAATCGCTAGTGTTCACTTTTTATTTTTCCAATGCAAAAAAATATATTAATTATTTTATAAAGGTATTTAAAGGACCATTTCACCGATGCTAAGGCATATTATTTACATAAAAAATTTTTAAAATCGCTTATACGACATATTGTCTCAATTAAATTAGTGCTTTTTGTTTGTTATGTGGTCAAGTATGTCTATATGCCTGCATTTCATAAGAATAATATATTGTAAGAACCAATGAAATGCAGGCATATGGATATACTTGATTACATAAAAAAAAATTTGTAGAAAAACTAGATAGAGTCGAATCCGCTTTAGCGCAACACGCTTTACTGGAAAAAAAAATCGGATTACTGAAAGCGATACAAATCCCCGCACTGATTTTAAACGCAGCTAGCCTTATTTACTTCGCTTTAGCGAAATATCGCTTTTTGAAAATATCGTATTACTGAAAACCAAAAACAAGCCCACAACAACGTTTTTTATGAAACTTACTTGGCTTTAGTGAAAAATTAAACAATGACATCGTATCGATTGCATAACTTAAGGCTGAAAAATTGTGCATGTTTTGTCCGTTAAAAAATTAAATGGCAACATGTATTTGTCCTTTTCGCTCTTGCGTACTTTATTGTATTTTGTCGATGCAAGTGGCTAGACATTTGATATACGCTTGGCTGTAACAAATTTCAGTAATCCGAACTATGTTTTAAAGAAATAATCGGATAACTGAAAAAATTGTGTTTTCGTTATTTCCAGTAAAGCGGAGCCGAAATATACAATGCAATTGAACAAGTTTTTAAACCGTAGACGTAATTACCTTTGCAGTGATATATTACAAGTCCGTAGCATTAATATATAAAGCATTTAAATAATAAACTTCTTCAAAATTGCCTCACTGTGGATTCTTCCATCAAAATGCCTACTAATCACTCCTCATAATCACACTTAGGCTCAGTAAAAATTTCTAGTTGTTTGTTAGTGATTGTATTAGTTACGTTATCTTTTTTTGTGCCTCACTGTGGATTCTTCCATCAAAATGCCTACTAAGCACTTCTCATACTTGCACTTAGGCTCAGTAAAGCTTTCTAATTGTTTGTTAGTGATTGTATTAGTTGCGACATCTTTTTTTGTGCCTCACTGTGGATTCTTCCAACAAAATGCTTACTATGCACTTCTCATACTTGCACTTAGGCTCAGTAAAGATTTCTAATTGTTTGTTAGTGATTGTATTAGTTACGATATCTTTTTTTGTGCCTCACTGTGGATTCTTCCATCAAAATGCCTACTATGCACTTCTTATACTTGCACTTAGGCTCAGTAAAGATTTTAATTGTTTTTCAGGGATTGTATTAGTTACGATATCTTTTTTTGTGTCTCACTGTGGATTCTTCCATCAAAATGCCTACTATGCACTTCTCATACTTGCACTTAGCCTAAGTAAAGATTTCTAATTGTTTGTTAGTGATTGTATTAGTTAGGAAATATATTTTTTAGTGCCACACCGTGATTTTAAGCAGTACGCTTAACTGTAACAAATTTCAGTAATCCGAACTACGTTTTAGAGAAAAAAATCGGATAACTGAAAAATTGGGTTTTGGTTATTTCCAGTAAAGCGGAGTCGACTGTAACATCAAATTTGCTTATTATCCTTAAATGGATAGATTGTAAATAAAAAAATATATGAAAAAAAATCTAGAGATATTGTTTGAAACTTTATATATTCTGGGTCATTGTGAATAGGGAAGTCGAATGAGTGAAATCGGTTTTCCAAAGCCCCACTAAAACTAGAGTCTTGGATTGATGTAATAGAAACAGTCCAAAATAAATTGATATTGCAAAATCCAAAATAATATTCCAGAGCTGGAAAATTTAAACTCATTTTTGGTATATAAAAATAATTTGCTAAAACAAATTTTTTTTTTTTGGTAATTTTTTTTTTATCTGGGACCAGCACCCAGGTGATGACCCCTACATATGCAGTACATTGCGCCGGAGCTAGAAAGGAGGGGATAGTATTGAGGAGACTGATGAAGAAAAATATGAAGATAGCGCGGGGTTGAACTCAGGACCCTCCGCTTCATAGTCTCGTGTTCTACTACTTCAGCCAACAGCACCCACAATTAAAAAATTAAATTGGTTTTAAAAATCAAACAAAATCTAAAGGACGATTTGCTGGGTTGGAGAATTGAATGTTTTTTTTTTTTTTTTGGACATAAAATATATATTAAACACGTTTGATGTTTTTGAAAAAAATTCTTTGGTATTAGAAATTAAAAAAGTCCGAAAAGACACCTCCAGAGCTGGAAATGAAATTTGTTTTTATCCTTTTTTAATCAAGTACATTTTAAAAAGAAATACTGAGAATAAAAAAAAGTTGGTTCCAGGGTTGGACTGTCTACATACTTCAGAAGTATGTCGATGAAGTGTATAACAGTTTTGCTTGTTTTGTATCATATATTTCTAACAAATACGTTCTGTAACTAATTTTACAAGCTAAGAAGCTCTTTTCTATATATAAATTCGAAATATGCATGCATTTAAGAAAAAAATAAATTTGGTATTTTTTAAGAAAGAGGTACGTACCCCTTACCAAAATCTTTTTTTTATGTTCGCAACAAAATTTTATCCAAAACGTATTTATTTCTAACAAATTTGTTTTTGTAACATTATAATAAAAAATCATTAACGCGAAAGAAAAAACGGCAAATGCAACACATTTCGTACATCTGGCAGCACTCTATTTTTTAATATGGCACTAAACTTAAAATCATGAAGTTTTACGCTGAATAACTGCAAGTTTAATGGATGTTTTTTTCTTATTTTTTTACATAATAAAGGAAAAATATTTAAATTAAATATATAAACATATTCATGTACAACGAATATATTCTAGAGGATGTTGATTAGCTGACTGCCTGGCTGGCTGGCTGGCTCGCTAATTTCCCTCCTCCTTTTTTTTATGGTTCAATTAAACATTTAAAGAGACGCAACTATGACACATTTACCCGTCTAGGCTTTTGTAATCTTGTTGCAGCAACCAATAAAATCTTCAATGCAATAATCGACGATGATTTTAGTCATGATTTTAACGATGATAATAAAGCCAGCACTTGCATGTAGCTTTTTCTATTTTTGCCGCAAGCTATTCGCTTGCCCGACCGTTCTTGTTTTTCCTTTTTATTCCTCGGAGGGTCAAAATTCATTAGAAAAAAAAAACAACAACATACAAAAAGAAAGAAACTAACAAACACGAAAAAAATTCCCCATATGTGGACTGTGTAAAGTTGTACGCAAAAATACTTGTGCACAACACAACGAATTGCGCTGAACCATAAAGTTTGTTAAACTTTTATTGTTTAAAATAAAAACAAATTAAATTATAAAGGAATGAAAAAAAAAACAAATAATAATAATAGATGTACATATGCGGCATTATGCTTGTTGTATAATAATAATTATTGCTTTAAGTGTTTAAACAATTTTATGTTTTCCTTGGTTAATGTTTAGGTTTCTTTTTTTGTTTCATTATTTTTTTATTATCACCCGTACGAGGAATGTTTTGAAAATAAATTAAAGCGAGACAATGAAAATGAAATCTTAAAACGTTGCTGCGTTATTTTGCGTCTTCTTTTTTTTAATGTTATAAAACTTGGTTTAAACATTTTGTTCAGCAATGCGTTAATGTCAACAACATTTTGAATTGTTGTTTATATGCAGCAATATTTGAAAAGCAACGCAAACTGCGAGTAGAAAATTTTTAAGACTTTAACAACTGGAAAAGAATTTTTTTTTTTCAGCAGAAGTTGAAAAGAATATTTCTTACCGAACCTTTTGCTTAACAAGTTTTTAAATAAAATCATCGTGCTTCGGGAGACTTACCTGAAAACGAAAAGAGAAATAGATCAATAAAAAAACATACTGATATTTGCAATACAACACACACAGAGAGAGGGAGAGAAAGAGAGAGAGGGGGATAAGAAATAGTTCAAATATGTTCCAAAACTTACTTAAGATCTAAAATAACACAAAACAAAAATTTTAAATTTGTTGCGTTGCACGATTAACCTGACATATCTAGGGACGTCAAGCGATAGGCCGTAAGTTAATCTAAAAAAAAGCCAGAAATTTCAAGTACATAATTCCTTCAAACACAGCACAGAACATAACAAGAAACTGCTGCCAGAGCAGACCGACCACAAGTTCATCATCAAACTTTAAGTGTATTTCAGATTTGGCATACAATTTGTCTAAGAGAAGGGAATACGAGAGTGTTTACAAAGATATCCACATCAAGGGATTTAAGAGTATTTTCGAGTGCCATAAAACATAATTTTTTAACAGATATTTTTTGCGAAATTATTGATCACAAAAATATGTGACGCACGCTAGAAGAAGTGGATACAAATTTAAGAGTGAAAGTATGATTTCGTCTTTTTTAACCGGTTTTTGTATAACAAAGCACACAAGATTAATTACAAAGTTGTGTGACGCACGCTACAAAAAGCGAAAGTAACATAGTAAATTAAAGCCTGATGCAATTTCTGTGATTTGTATAAAGCAAAGCACAGAAAATGACCGACAAAGTTGTGTGACGCACGCTACAAAAATTTAAGTAAGCCGAAAACAAATTAAAGCATGGCGTCATAATTTCGAGAGGATTCTATACATTAAAAACCCCCAGAAAATTGGTACAAAAATTTTGTGACGCACGTTACAAAAATCAAAGTAAGATCATAGAAAGTTACAGCATGATTTCGTAATATTTTGCGGATTTATTTAGGAAAAGCACAGAAATTTTATCACAAGTTTTATGATGCACGCTACAAAAGAAAACGAAAGTAACATAGAAAATTAAAGTGCCATTTCAAATTTATATGTATATCTTTTTTATATTTTTTAAAATTTTTTTTTCTCATTTTTTATATATTTTTTTATGTTTTCTTTTAAATTAATTTAATTTTTTTATATTTTTGTATATTTTTTATATTTTTGTATATTTTTTATATTTTTGTATATTTTTTATATTTTTTATATTTTTTTATATTTTTTATATTTTTTATATGTTTTTATATATTTTTATATTGTTTTATATTTTGGCATTATATTTTTGTTTTATATTTTTGTTTTATATTTTTGTTTTATATTTATGTTCTAAATATTTGTTTTATATTTTTGTTTTTATTTTATTGTTTTGTGTTTTTATGTTTTTGTTTTTTTATATATTTGTTTTTTTTTTTATTTTTGTTTTTTATATTTTCTATAATTTATTTATATTCTTTTTATAATTTTTTTTTTAATTTTATTTTATAATTTTTTTTTATTTTTTTTTTTTATTTCCTTTATATAGTTTTTTTTCTTTCCTTTATATAGTTTTTTTTATTTTCTTTATATATACTGTTTCTTTTCTTTGAATTTTTTTTTTATTTTCTTTATATATGTATGTACATATATTTTTTATATATTTCTTTTTTTTATTTTTCTAAATTTTTCTCAGAATAGGTATTTGTTATACGTGAAGAATAGTGATAAGAAGAGAAAATGTAGAAAATGAAATAACAATAGTAGTGTTTTAATGCAATTTTTGCGAGCACTCAAATCGTGACGCACGCTACATACATATATTCATATACAAAATTTTATTTAATTTTTGTAGTAGAATTATAATCTTTAATATATTTCAAATTTTCTACTATTCAAAAAACAATATTCTATTCTCATATATACAGTTGACTCCGTTTTAATGGAAATAACCAAAAACTAATTTTTTTTTTCAGTTATCCGATTTTTTTCTCTAAAACGTAGATCGGATTACTGAAATTTGTTACAGTTAAGCGTACTGCTTAAAATCCGTAAAACAATATTTTTATATCAAATCTGTATATTTTTTTATGTCAATTAAACATAAAAATTTTATTTAAAAAAAAAATATTCATTTTGTTATTGAAATCTTTCACGAATTCAATATTATATTGTCAATGCCAATTGCATTGACAATATAATAGAAATATACAATAAAGTGCGCAAGAGCGAAAAGGACAAATACATGTTGCCATTTAATTTTTTAACGGACAAAACTTTCACAATTTTTCAGCCTTAAGTTATGCAATCGATTCGATGTCATTGTTTATTTTTTCACTAAAGCGAAGTAAGTTTCATACAAAACGTAGTTGTGGGCTTGCTTTTGGTTTTCAGTAATACGACATTTTCAGTAAAGCGAAGTGATTAAGACTAGCTGCGTTTAAAATCAGTGCGGTTATTTGTATCGCTTTCAGTAATCAAATTTTTTTTCTGCAAAAAAAGCATGTTTCGCTAAAGCGGATTCGACTGTATAGCCCTATTTTCCATGACGAACTGTACAACGCATGAACCTGATATTTCAAACTTTATTTTAAATTTTGAAAATGGTAAAAAAAAATCCCAAAATTAACTTGAATTCAATGAATAAAAATGTGACTTTTGATTGCACTATTTGCATAGGCACTAAATATCTTGGCGACGTATAAGAAAATTACATAATAGTCAAACAAATTTAAAAAATATCACTTATGACAATTTGGAGCTTAAGACTCCATATGTTCAGAATACAATAAAAATGAAGGCCCTGGGGCCAAATTACCGCACTCGCGATCGATTGAATTTTCAATACAATTTAAATGGAAATTTCGTTCGATATTGACTGCCATAATTTGCACCCTGGGGCAAAATTACCGCATTCGATATCGATCGAAATTTCCATACAATTTAAATACAAATTTCGATCGATATCGAATGCCGTAATTTGGCCCCTGGTTTCAGTCCGAATATTTTTCAAACCTGTAGTTACTTAAACTATTCTTTATTTCCACTCAGTTCAGTTTATTATTATTATTATTAGTATTTTTTTTTTCGATTATGAAACTTTGCTTCTCAGAAAATTCAACTTCAAAACTGCTCGTACAACGACTGCGACTTGAAAAAACCTTCAATAAAATTTCATACTCGTAGTACAATCACAAAATGCCTGTTAAAAGCATCGCTATCAAGCGAAACATAAATAAATTTCCCAGAATTCACAATTGATAGTCGCTAAATTAGAGAAATATATAAATAAAACTTTATTTACTCGATTTGGCTTAAAAAGCGAAAAACGTTTTTTTTTTAAATTAACAAATACGTTTGGTACGTATTATTTTCAAATGCATTTCATACTCATGCTGATACCCAACTCCTCTACAGCTCGCAGTTAAAACTTTTTCAAACACAAATAAAAAAATTAATAAATAAATGTACTCCAACATGCAAATCATATGCAAATACAAAGAAGATTCCCAACATAAAAACAAAAAAAACGTTTTTAATATATTTTATAAGCTGAAAGCAGAATACTCATTCTCATATTCCAATAATTTTTATCAGCTAAAGCCAACAGTTAATGTTTGCACGTAATCATGCCCACCAACCGACCAACGACGATGATGACAACAACAACAACAACAACATCACACGGCATTAGTAAACACAAAAATTGGCAACTTGTTGTTGCTGCTGCCGCTGTTGTTGTTGTTGTTAAACTAAACTAGTTGCAAGTAAGTTCTGGGATTCATTACAAATGCACAGCATCGTCATCATCATCAACATCATGAGCTACTAAATGCGTAAATGTAAAGTTGAAGTTGAAATAAAATTAACAGGCGTTTTGCATCTCCACTTAAGTAAACGTATAAAACAGTGATGCCAACTTCTTTTCTTTTTTTTTTGCAAAATGCTTTATTTATAAAATTTTATATTCCGAAGCCTGCAAAACTGTAACAATTTAACTATAGGGCCCGCAATCTAACAATTTTTTTTTTGCAACTAGTGCTTAAACACTTAGCTCATGTCTGATTTGACAGATAATTAGTTTTATCCAAGGCGAATTCATACCAGGTGGCCTTAGTTCAGAAATTGGTGATCAGCTGTTACCAAGGCAACATTATTGAACTGTCAAAGTGTTCTTCTGGTTTTTCGTTTTTGTGAGCGGCCATTGTTTTTTCCAAAGCATTTCATTTGACAGTTCAATACATTTTACACAGAGTTGCATAAGTGAGTTCACCTTGTATGAATTCGCCTTGGTTTTATCCTTCCGCTGAACGAATATGGTTCACCATCCAATGCTTTTTCGCTTCGCTAAGTGGGCCTGCGATCGACTTACAGAAGATGCCGATTTTGCCAAAAAAAAAAAATTATCTTTCAGATGAAGCTCATTTTGATCTTGGCGGGTATGTAAACAAGCAAAATTGTCGCATTTGGGGCACAGAAAACCCGGCTCACATACATTGAAAAGCCGACGCATCCAAAACGAGTCACTGTTTGGTGCGTATTTTGGTTCAGAGGCATAATTGGGCCATTTTTCTTCGAAAATGAGCAAGCGGTGGCCGTTACAGTCAATGGCGATCGTCATCGAGCCATCCCACCATTTGAATGAAATTATTTTCCATTATTAACCGGAAGGATTGTACAGGGTGGTTCAGAAAGACCGAAGTGGTGTGAATTCCTTATAATAACTTTTTTATTATATTTTTTTTTTCTTTTCTTCTCAGTATTTTGTAAAGAAGACTTGGACAATTTATAATGGAGCAATACACAACTGAACAACGTGACCAAATCGTTGAAATTTACTTTTCAAATCAACGGTCCATTGTGTTGACTCAGCGTGCATACCGTCGTCAATTTAATGTGCGTGTTGCACCCTCTCAGTCAACAATAAACCGTCTGGTTGCAAAATTTTCGACAACAAAGAGCAGTAGGGAACCTTCCTGGTTTCGGCAGACTACGAACTGTCCACACGTTTGACAATATTCAAGTGGTACAGGAGAGTATTCGGGAGGATCCCGAAACATCAACCAGGAGACGTTCGACACAACTTGGCATCTCAAGAGGGTCGCTGTAGCGAATTTTGCATACGTGGAAAACCTTCCGCAAATATGGTTCCAACAGGATGGAGCCACAGCGCACACTGCGAGGGCCACAATGGCTCTTTTTACGCGACATCTTTGGTGAAAGAATAATTTCGCGTAGAAGCAATTTCGCGTAGAAGCAATTTTAATTGGCCTCCGCGTTCCCCGGATTTAACCGCTCCAGACTGTTTCCTTTGGGGTTATTTAAAAGGGAAAGTTTATGTTAACAAGCCTAGGATTATTGAGGAATTAAAAACCAATATTCGAGACGAAATTAACAACATAACACCGGAAGTTTAGCGAAAGGTCATGGAAAATGTGTTGGAAAGAGCACATTTGTGCGAAGCAGAAAATCGCCACCACTTGCGGGATATCATTTTAATAATTAATAAATTTACAGTATTTAAAAATCAAAAAATTAAAAAAATATGTCTTAAATAAAAAGTTATTAGGAATTCGAACCACTTCGGTCTGTCTGAGCCACCCTGTAATTTCAAATAAAAAAAGGAAATTTGAGAAAATATTCAGTAGTTTCTTTATGCATTTTCAAAAAAAAAAGTTATTTAGTGGACCCTATATTTATCAAACTCTAAAAAAAGTATCAAAAGCGCTACACTGGCAACACCAGCTCTAACGTATGCATAAATATGAATGGCAAGAAGAAGACTACAAATATAAATTTTGCCTTGGGTATTTCACAGTTGCAGTATTCGAGTGTGGAAATAGCAAAAAAAAAAACAAAAAAAAACAAAAAAAAAACTTTTAGTTGGATTGTGAAAAGTTTTGTAGGAGGCATAACGACGAGAGAATTACACACATTAGAATGCAACTTAACAGCGAATACAGATTGAATATTTAACAAAAAAAAAAAAAAAAAACTGCAAGTTGCTGATGGTTCAAATCGAAAGTTTTTATTAAGTGTTTTTTAGTCGAAAATAATAAAACTTGTCGTTGTACTTTTGCAAAAATTTTTGTATTTAATGCTAAAAATTTGCGCACAAGGAATAACGCCGAGAAATGTTACTGCACTACAAACACACATGATCAATGGCTGTTATGTTCTGTCGTGTATGTTGAAATAAGAAGAATTATCACCGGAAATCTTTGCGAAAGTCAACAACACTGGCGCCAGTCACATGACGTATATCTTCGTTTTATCACTTAAAATCATTTTTTTTTTTTTTTATTTTTTTTATCTTGGACCAGCACTCAGGGGATGACCCCTATATATGCAATGCATTGCGCCGGAACTGAAAACGAGAGGATATTATTGAGGGGACAGATTAGGAAAGATGAGAAGATAGACAGTTTTTTTATTTCAACCTTTTTTTACTTCGCCGGCTAATTTTTGCTTCAGAACAGACGAAGAAGGATGCTGCTGTTGCTCTGCTTTTTAGTACATCATCGTGTCAGTCGCTGTCAATTATGCTCAGTGACCAGTGCTATGCCTTCATCATTGAAACAGGCTGGCAACAACTAACCCAACCACGCACTAATGCTGATCACAAGAAGTCAACACAATATTTCATGACAGCGCGGGCTCGAACTCAGGACCCTCGGCTTAATAGTCTCGTGTTCTACTACTTCAGCCAACAGCAGCCACAAATCATTTTTATTCTTATGTGTGTGAAGACAAATTTAAATTTCTATTAGCGAAGACGCAAACCGAAAGTTCTACCAAACCTATTCGGTATTCAAACGTGTAAATTTGTCAGTGTATGTTAATGTAATTACAATGCGTTTCGACCGCAACATCATGTATGGAACGGTAGGGTACGTTACCAGGATTCTCAAGTGTGCGTGCATGCGTATGTGTGTGTGCGAGTGTGTCTGTGTGTGTGTGTGTGTAGTTTCATGTAAATGAGGCCTGATTATTGTTGAAGGGTAAAAGTTTTTCACTTGAATCTCACACAAAGTTTATATTAAAAATTTTTATTTAAAAATTCTCTTTAGCCACGACTTATATTTGACTTTCAAATAGGGGTAATTTTTAAGTATTTTGCTAAAAGGACGACGACGCCATCGTTAAAGGCAAAAGTGTGGATGCGTTATTTAAGCTTTGGTTGGTGGTTTGTTCACTATTGTTGTTGGTAGCAAAGAAATAAGGGATTCGCAATGCAAAAAGAATATAGGGAAAAAGCAAAAAGTAGATTCAGAATGAAAGTAAAAAAAAAATAAATTTTTTTTGTTCCTGTTTCCTTTCATTTCCTGCTTCTTTGCTGGGGATTCCAGTATTTTTTTCTGTTGTTGTTGTTGTTGTCAAAGCATACAACAAGAGGCTAAATATGGGAAAGAAACAGCAACATATGGGGTTTTACCCCTTTGACTCACTTTATTCGCTTTTTTTGTTGTTGTAATTTTAAGTGGATTTCTTTGTTGTCGTAGAAATACTAAGTTTTTCTTTTTTTAAATAAACTGCTTCAGTAAATACCAGCAACAAGAAAAGAAAAGCCAAGATTTATAGGCCGTAGAAAAAGAAAGAAATAAATGAGTCCGTTTTAATGTGAATTTGACATGTCGAAATGAAAATAAATTATGGCCAACAATTATTTCATAATCAAATTTAAATGTAATACAGTCGACTCCGCTTTACTGGAAATAACCAAATCCCAATTTTTTTTTCAATTATCCGATTTTTTTTCTAAAGCGTAGTTCGGATTACTGAAATTTGTTACAGTTAAGCGTACTGTTAAACTCAGTAAAGCAATATTTTTTATATCAAATGTCTAGCCACTTGCATTGACAATATAATATGTAGAAAAATACAATAAAGTACGTAAGAGCGAAAAGGACAAATGCATTTTGCCATTTAATTTTTTAACGGACAAAACATGCACAATTTTTTTCAGCCTTAAGTTACATATGCAATCGATTCGATGTCATTGTTTATTTTTTCAATAAAGCGAAGTAAGTTTCATACAAAACGTAGTTGTGGGTTTGCTTTAGGTTTTCAGTTATACGATATTTTCAGTAAAGCGATGTTTCGCTAAAGCGAAGTGAATAAGACTAGCTGCGTTTAAAATCAGTGCGGGGATTTTTATCGCTTTCAGTAATCCGATTTTTTTTTCAGTAAAGCGTGTTGCGGATTCGACAAATCTTTATGCGGGCAGTGGGAAGTTGTGATTCAAGAATTAATTTATTAAAATAAAAACTTAATCTTCTGTAAGTAACATCATTTAAAATTTTCTATATAACTTTTAGCAAAGACACAAACCTAAACTTTCACGCGTCAGTGTTAACCATTGATTAAATTTATTTAGGAGACGAAACCCATATCACAAATCATTATAATTTCCTGCAATCCGTTTCCTAAATACATTTTATGCTAAAATAAACCATCGACCTTGTGGCACATGCTGACTTTAAGCAGTTTCTAGAACCTAACAGGGGAGCGTTTTTTTTTTTCTTTTTACAGAGTAATGCAATATGAATCTACCAATTCTGTTTTTGAATAATTTTTTTTTGGAAAGATTTTTTTTTAATTACAAACAACTGCATCATGATGATCTTCGACTTGAGATCGTCATCTTAGTTTGTTGAGATTTAAAATGGCATGTTTACAATATTTCACAGACGTTGGACTGCACATATCAAGTGGTTAAATTTTGACCATCCTTCGATCCAGTTAATTATATTTTACTACAATCATAAAATTAGCACGGACAACAACCTACAGCCCTGTTTCCTATTTGCCGCAGACTACTCTGTTCTAAAGGTTTAAATCTACTAACTAGAGTGACTAGCACTACACTCGACTATGCTTTACTGGAAATAACCAAAACCCAATTTTTTTCACTTATCCGATTTTTTCTCTAAAACGTAGTTCGGATTACTGAAATTTTTTACAGTTAAGCGTACTGCTTAAAATCAGCTAATTTTCATAATAGAAAAATACAATAAAGTGCGTAAGAGCGAAAAGGACAAATACATTTTGCCATTTAATTTTTTAACGGACAGAACATGCACAATTTTTCCAGCCTTAAGTTATGCAATCGATTTCTAATAAACAAATTTCATTGAAGTAAGTTTCATACAAAACGTAGTTGTGGGCTTGCGTTTGGTTTTCAGTAATACGATATTTTCAGTAAAGCGATGTTTCGCTAAAGCGAAGTGAATAAGACTTGCTGTGTTTAAAATCAGTGCGATGATTTGTATCGCTTTCAGTAATCCGATTTTTTCAAAAAAGCGTGTTGCGCTAAAGCGGATTCGACTGTATTAAAAGCAAGCATTTATCGTAAGCCACAGATTAAAACAATTAACTTTAAATATTTAAAAACAAATAAATAAAAATAATAGAATAACACAAAAGAATAAACTTAAAAAAAAAATACCAAAATAAAATGTTTCGTTATTTTTGCATAAACAATTAATGCAAATCGCAAACAATGAATGAATTGTTTGGTAGGAAAACCATATTTGAACTTTTGATCTCCACATTTAAGTTTTGCCCCCCCTCTCGTGCAGTTCTTAAGGTTTCAAGTCATGAATTGCTATTGGTGGCAGTGGAAAAAACAGATATAAAAGAGCTTTGAAGAAAACATGAAATAGTTACTGCCGTATCAGAAATACTTAAAGTAGCAGTACGAGTAGTAAATACTTGATAGCAGTAGTAGTTGTTGTTGTAGCAAAATGTATAACAATAAAGGTTTTTCGTTTTATTAGAAGTTTAAATTAACATTTCAGTATGCAAATAAATTTGCACATACTTTTTGGAAAATGGAGAAAAGCTAATTATAAAACCGCAATAAATTTTGCTGAAAACTTTTATGAGTGGAAAAGCAATCGTTGAGGGAGCGTTTCATGACCGTTTTAACAAGAGAAAGAATTTAGGCGAAAATGCACATTTTAAATATATTTTTTCTTAATATATTCTGTAATGGCCATCTATATTTTCCTTCTTTCCTTTTTTTTTTTTTTTTTTATTATTGTGTTGTAGTTTTCCTGTTTACAACAAGAAACATTTTTATGGGTCGGTCTTAAGTTTTTTTTTCTGCTATTTGTTTGTGTATTTTTTTATTTAAGTAAATAGTTGACGGTAGACACTGTATTGCAAAACTATTTACCATTGCACAGTGGGTGAGTTGGGGAAAAACTGATTATATGAGTGACTAAAAAGTCTTGCCTTCCTAAACTCAATCATGCAAATATTGACAATGTCACATGTAATTAAATTAGGGTTGCCAGTCGGGCTTGTTTTGGCTGGATTGTCCAGCTTTTTAATGGCCTGTCCAGTTTCAAGCTAAAAAGAAATTTGTCCAGCTAAAAACAATTTTCCACAAAATGCTCTTAATATTTATTGCTGCTTTAAAATAATTTTTATATATTTGCTATAACTTTTTTACTTCAAAGTACAAAAATTTCTAGTTTTGTTTTTGTCTTTTTGGCATGATTTTTTGTTTTCGTTATTTAATTTTACTTCTTAAATACATATCGCTCATATGCTGGAAAAGGTCATAATCAAAGTTTTCAATTTGCAAAGAAGTCAATGGAAAACGAAAAATTATATTTCTCTCAAGACTTGAATATGCAAGATTTTTACATAAATTTTTTACTTAAGATAAATATAGGAGCGATAATTAATTCTACATTAAAATAAGAAACTAATTTTTTGAGTTGTGACGTTGTTGCAGCAAATGAGAGGTATGTAGATATAATTAATAAAATTTTTTGTTCAATAAACAAGTAACTTTTCGTGAAAATGTTATTTCGAAATGTCCAGCTTTTTTTTTAATATCCAGCATTTTTAATTCACATGTCCAGCTTTTTAATAATCTGGATCTGGTAAGCCTAAATTAAATATATAAATAAAAAAAGTAGCCGTCTGAAGTTAAATTTCGAAATTTTTAACCCTAGACACAAACCAAGTATGTTAGCAGAGCTCTGTTAGCATGTTAACATAGCGCTGTTAAGCATGAAAAATCGTGTTTTTGTTGAAATTTAAAATGGGCCACAAGAAAAATATTTTTAAATGTTACATTAAAATAAAAAAAAAATTTAAAGCCTTATAAATCTACAGCTTAAGCATTAATAATAAGTAATTACTGTTACAAATAATTATTAATATTTTTAATATTTTTTTTTCACCAGCAAAGAATTTGGCATTTCACGCATAATTTCGTTCAATGACTTCTTGTTAAATTTCCTTAAACTGTTGTTGTGGCATAATTTTGTGTATCGAAAAGGAACTACGGGAAGCAAAACACAAATTATGTGCAATTAATTTTCATGTTAGAAAGCTATTTATAAACGCCTAAATATGTGCTTTAATAAATTTCCAAGAAATGTTGACTTTAGCCGGAACAAGAAATGTATGGCTAAATATGTAAACTAAGCCAACACACACACACACACGCGCACACATACCTATAGCCACAGGCAAAATGAATAAAAGCGAGTGCCTGTCTGCTCCATTCCAATACTCAGATATTTTTTTTTTACCCAGATTGTTATTGCGGGTTGGGCCTCACACTTTCGCTTATTTAGCTACAGCTTCTGGCTCTTGCACAGACCTTCAGGAAACGGTTGTTGAAGTGGCTTAGGCGAAAGATCAAGGGGTTGCCATAAACACTGTCAATATTTTTAACTGATTGATATCTGCTAATACGCCTCCCACTGAAATTCGATTACAGAGCAGCCCTCCTTTCCTTTTCAATATAAAAATTTTACAGATTTAATTCTTTTTTTTTTTATTTAATTTGTATGTCTTTTTTGCTATTATCGCTCCATTTAAATTCTTTGAGCCAGACCCTTGAAATTTGGTATAAATACATTTTGAAGGATAGCACAGGTCAAGTTTGTAAATGGGCCGAATCGGGCCAGAGGGAAAAAAATTTCCCCTAAAAAGTACTAAACCAAACTCTAAAAACAGCACAAATTGTAAAGTTTTTATATCCTCCAAAAAAGAATTGAAGGGTAGTATATTCACTTTGTCATTCCGACCCCATAAAGTATATATATTCTTGATCAGACCATCTGAGCACGTCCGTCCGTCAGTCCGTCCGTCCTTCTGTGGAAATCCCGATTCAGTTCAAATGAAAAGATCCAGACCTTTGAAATTTGGTATAAATACATGTTGAAGGGTAGCACAGGTCAGGTTCGTAAATGGGCTGAATCGGGCCAGAGGGAAAATAGTTCCCCTAAGAAAAACTAAAAACCAACCTCCAAAAATATCTAATTTTTAAGATCTGTTTTGTGATTTAGTCAAGCAAATGATATATTTTTATGTCAAAGAAGGCCCAAGCGTTGCAATTAGAATATCAGAAAAATCCACTTTTGGACCCCGCCCCCTTTAGCGGGCGTTGAAGTAACATATTACACAGAAAAACTGTGTAAATATTTAACAAATTGTATAATTTAAGCCTAAATTCCTTAAAAATGAAATTTTAAAATTCTGCCCTCCCTCCCCCACCTTTGACCCCTAAATGACCCTATAAAAAAAAAATTTTTTTATACATGTTTTTTAAGCATCGCAAAAGTTGACTTTTTAGTGTCTTATGGCAAAGGCGGGATGTCTCCCTCACAGGCCCTCCTGGAGTGAAGCCGACAAGATAAAAGTTTTTATTTACTAAACATTTGGAGGGTATTTAAGAATCGACCCGGGCGAATATAACGTTCTTGCTTATTTTTAATTAATTTGTGTGTTTTAGGCAAATTTAAATTTTAAATACAGGGTGACGCAGAATTTATTATCCATTTTTTTGCTAATTTTTTTAATTTAATTTTTTTGATTTTTTTTTTTGCTGAATAAAAAAATTATTTTATGGGAGTCTTTATTTTGACCTTTTCCTGTAAAGTGAAAAGAATGATATCCGTCCACTATAGGGTATTTCATTAAACGCTTTCTATGTTTAAATTTAAATAAAATAAAGTGTGTGTAACATATTACTGACATTTTTTTGTTCTTGTTTGAAAAAACTATTAATACCAAAACAATTCGTACGCTTTGGCTTTGCCGGGTAAAACGTATGCGAAATGTGCGCTTTAAGGCTAAATTCGGCCCATGGCACAACTTACGTTGACTTTGAGAACCGCTGTGGTTTGTGGTTTATTCGCTTACATATGCGACTTAAGCAAATCCCACAAGAAAAACTCTAGCGCACTATCGCGTTAGTCCGGTCACTAAGCAGGCCTTCAAAAAGGCCAATAGAAAGAATATCTTCTCCACTTTGGCGCAGTTAATCGCGAGTTATAAAAATTTATTTGCGGTTGCAAAATATACAACTTTACTTAAAACATAATTTTAAACTAAAACAAATTTAAAGGGAAAAGAAAAATGAGGCAAGAAAATTAAATCCCACAATCAAATACAGAAACACACACACACACCCAGATGAAAATAAAAAGGGTACTCTCGAAAATCCCAATAATCGCAGCCGCACACATTCACTCAACTTATTGCTGAACTTTTGCAAGTTATAAAAATCCCCAACAACATCCTCAAACGTCCTCAGTGCGATCCTTTTTCTTCTTCTTCTTCTTCTACTTCTTTTCCCTCTTTTTTTTCCTCACGATATCAGCCAGTGTTTATTGTCGTCAGTGTCGTGCATAAAATCCATAAAATGAGCTGAGCACCACATCGCATTACCAGGGTAAACAAATTCAACCAAAAATATGAAACGAAAAGTTAAGCAAACAAATAAACAGGAAAACATGAGAACAGCAGCAATAAATACCCCCAGATACAGCCATATTGACCAAATAAAGTTCGCTTTAAACGCTTTATTCTCACACTTGTGCACATGCTGTTAACAGGACATTGAGGAAGACCCGCCTGCCAGGAGATTTTTTTCATTTATTTTTTTGTAGGCCAAACAACATGCACTTACACACGCATAAGCTGGCACGTGTGTGTGCTGATAAAGCAGAAAAAATATTGTGCCCCAGTCAACAACGGCAAGAGCTTTCCTTAGCAAACAAACGAAAAAGTAGCTCAACGGATACGACAGACAAGAACAAAAACAAGAAACTAGAATACACTCGTTCGTATTTAATCAAATATTATTTACTGTCAAAAACACTTTAATCTGCATCATATCGGGAAGGTAATTAAGCAGTTTTAGATTGTAAAAATGCAATAGAGATTCAATTAAATAAAATTTTGCCAGCACATGAATGAGAATTTCAACAATAATTCAATAATTTTTACTTCAGTAGTAGAATTACTTTTGAGAAGATACTTTTTAGAAAAATATTTTTTAAAAGGTACGTTTTAAAAAGGTAGTTTTCAAAAAGATACTTTTTAACAAGGTACTTTTTAAAAAGCTACTTTTTAACAAGGTACTTTTTAGGAAGGTACTTTTTAAAAAGGTACTTTTTAAAAAGGTACTTTTTAAAAAGGTACTTTTCAAAAAAAATACTTTTTAAAAAGGTACTTCTTAAAAAGGAAATTTCTAAAAAGGCACTTTTTAAAAACGTACTTCTTAAAAAGGTACTTCCTAAAAGGGTACTTTCTAAAAAGGTTTTTTCTAAAAAGGTACTTCCTAAAGAGGTACTTTCTAAAAAGCTACTTTCTAAAGAGGTACTTTCTAAAGAGGTACTTTCTAAAAAGGTACTTTCTAAAAAGGTACTTTCTAAAGAGGTACTTTCTAAAAAGGTACTTTCTAAAGAGGTACTTTCTAAAGAGGTACTTTCTAAAGAGGTACTTTCTAAAAAGGTACTTTCTAAAATGGTACTTTCTAAAAAGGTACCTTCTAAAAAGGTACTTTCTAAAAATGTACTTTCTAAAAATGTACTTTCAAAAATGGTACTTTCTAAAGAGGTACTTTCTTAAAAGGTACTTTATAAAAAGGTACTTTCTTAAAAGGTACTTTCTAAAAAGGTACTATCTAAAAAGGTACTTTGTAGAAAGATACTTTCTAAAAAGCTACTTTCTAAAGAGGTACTTTCTAAAAAGGTACTTTCTAAAAACGTACTTTCTAAAAGGGTACTTTCTAAAAAGCTACTTTCTAAAAAGCTACTTTCTAAAAAGGTTCTTTCTAAAAATGTACTTTCTAAAATGGTACTTTCTAATAAGGTACTTTCTTAAAAGGTACTTTATAAAAAGGTACTTTCTTAAAATGTACTTTCTAAAAAGGTACTTCTTATCAAGGCACTCTTTAAAAAGGCACTTTCAGAAAGGAGTTTTTAAAATATCGGTAAGATTGTATGTATATGTAATTTTAAAAAAGGTACTTTTAAAAAGATGCTTTTTAAAAAGGTACTTTTCAAAGAAGGATTTTGTAAGTGTTTTTTTTAAGTTATTTTTTAAAAAGATACTTTTTAGGAAAGTATTTTTAAAAGGTACTTTTTAAAAAGATACTTTTTTAAAAGGTACTTTTTAAAAATGTACTTTTTAAAAAGGTACTTTTTAAGAAGGTACTTTTTGAAAAAGTTCTTTTTGATAAGCTACTTTCTGAAAAAGTACTTTCGAAAAAGTACTTTCGAAAAAGTACTTTTTGAAAAGGTACTTTTTGAAAAGATAAGTTTTTGAAAAAGTAAAGTTTTCGAAAAGGTATCTTTTAAAAGAGATGAGTTTTTTAAAAATCTGTAAGACATACATATGTACTTTTAAAATAGGTACTTTTAAAGAATATATGTACTTTTAAAATGTTACTTTAAAAAAATTAATTGACAGAAAAAAAATAAAATAACTATGTAAATAAAATAACTATGTAAATAAAATAACTATGTAAATAAAATAACTATTTTCGTTACGAATTTTGTATCAAAACCAAAAAGAAAATTAACTTGATTTACAGAATATTTAGCAAGTCTTGCCTTGGTTTATTTGTTGCAAAAACTAATGCTTAAAGACACATGAATTAAATTTTTTTCCATTTATGTTAAATTCACCACAATATTCTGCTTTTAATGGCAGTCAAACACTAACCAAATGATATAAAAATTTGACGGCAGTGTATTAATTAATAAATTGGCCGCCTTCATATTCTCATTTCCTATCCATCCTTAAGCCAAATACTGAATTTCTATGAAACAAACTTAAAAATTATGTTTTTATTTTGTATCAGAGATTGTCAAAAGTAATTGTAAATTAAAAACTTTACAAAACTTAAATTTTTATTTTCATATTCTAAAGTTTGCAGAATTGTTTTCATTTAATTTTGTAATTTCATTAGAATTTAAAAAATAAAAACAAGAACAAATATTATATCCAACATTTAAGAAACAAGAATTAAAGAATATATAAACTCTAAAATTAAATGATTATTTTCCTGCTTTTTTTTCTTTTTCTCAAAAAATTGTCTTTTAACAAAATTTAACTGAAAATGTGTACAGAAATCAAGAAATTTTATGCTTGAGTTTGTAAGAATTACGAATTCAGCTAAAGCATAGATGGCTGGGTATGAGTGGGAGCGCTTGTGTGTGTGTGTTTGTTTAAGTTTTAATATTATCCTAGATATTAGACAAACACGCCTAAAAGCATGCTATGTTATTTTCATGCACCATAAAAGAAAACAAAATCTTAACTCAACACATACTCATACAAAACAACAACTGAAAACCTCTCCAGGGTATTACTACGTATCCCAGCTAGCATTTGGCTGATAATTTTTTGCAGAAATCTCTTCTATGATTCTCCTCAGATCACTTTTGATGATTAAAAACCGATTTATCGGTGGGGTGATTGAAAAAGGATTCATTTATGATTCATCGATATGATCAAATAATGATTTCTTGAAAGTAGAGGAACAAAATTCAAAGAAATCGCAAAAAAAAATTGTTGATGTTTTTTTAGCATCATTTTTAAATCACATATTGCTCAGCTTGAAGATAAAGAATTCTTTGCTATGCTGTTGCTTTTGTTTATAACGGTAAATTTTTTTACGTTCAATGAAGCATTAGCTTCAGCATTTAAATGTTTTGAATTTTTGTTTATTCGTCTCGTTAAAGTCGCGGAGAGAACATAACTACTTTTTTTAAAAAGTGAAAATTTTGTGTAAGTAAACTAAAAATTAAAAATAATAATTAAATAGAAACGAAAGTGATGTCAGCAAAACAAATAAAAAGATTGGCTAAAAAAGAAGCCCAAAAATTATTATCAATTACTGAAAATAAAAAAATTAAATTACAGAACAATTGTGAAGACATGTTTGACAGTTCTGAAAATTATAGGTGTGAACATGACAATTGTGAAAATGCCAGTTTCGAAAGCAAAAGTGAAAGTGACAGTTGTGAAATCAAAAGTGAAAGTGAAGAAGACGAATTTAACTTGTGTGAGGAGCTGGCTAAATGGGCCATTAACTTTGAAGTAAGTTTTGTTGCAATAAATGCGCTTTTAATTTTGTTATTAAAATGCAACATTAAAGTGCCCAGAGATGCCAGAACCCTTTTGAAAACTCCTTCCACTGTTATAGAGAGAAGAGTTGGTGAAGGTAAATACATTCATTATGGGTTGAAAAGCGGTTTAACTGATTTTCTGATAAGCAATGACTGGAAATTATCTAATATAACGTTAGATTTTGGCATTGATGGTTTACCATTATTTAAAAGCAGCAGCAAACAAGTTTGGCCAATACTTGCCAACGTGGTGGGATCTAGTTATACTTTTCTTATTGGAATATATGAAGGCACTACAAAACCAAACTGTCCAAATAATTTTTTAAAGGAGTTTATAACAGAACTGAAATGCTTAATGCAAGACGGATTAGTCTTTGCAGATCGCTTTTTTTATATCATTGTGCGCTGTTTTGTTATGGATGCGCCAGCTAAGTCTTTTATTTTAGGAACTAAAGGTCATAGTGGGTACTTTTCTTGTGTACGGTGCACTCAAAGAGGGGAAATGGTGAAACATCGTCTTGTTTTTCCAATAGCAGGCACTTTTACAATAAGAACCAATAATTCATTTCGGAACCGCCTTCAGCCAGAGCATCATTTAAAACAGTGTATTTCGCCAATAGAAAGCCTTAACATAGATATCGTATCACAGTGCTCTTTGGATTACATGCATGTGGTCTGTTTAGGCGTAGTGCGTACCCTGTTAAGTGCGTGGATTAAAAAAAAGGGGGAACAATTTTCATTATCTTCCTGGAAAATTGAATCCATTTCACAGGAGCTAATTTTAAATAGAAATAACATAACGAAGGAGTTTCAGAGAAAGCCTAGGAGCGTGAAAGACTTAGATAGATGGAAGGCAACAGAGCTAAGACAATTCTTGCTCTATACTGGCCCGTTTATATTGAAAAAAATATTAAGCTCAGATAGATATGAACACTTCCTAAAACTATCTTTAGCTTTACGAATACTTTTAGATAAAAATGATTGCAATAACAACAACTTATGTGCTGAAAATCTTTTGAAATCGTTTGTGCATGACATTCCAATTTTATATGATTTGTCCTTTCTGACATATAATTTTCACACTTTGTTACATATGCATGAAGATGCAAAGCTATATGGACCTTTAGATGGAATAAGTGCATTCAAATTTGAAAATAATATGCAAAAAATTAAACGTAAAGTTAAAATGGGGCGAAATGTTGCCGCACAGATTTTTAAAAGATATGTGGAAAGTAGCTATCATATAAAAATAAAAGATCCAGATAAGCGACATACATTATTTGGTAAAATTATAAGTGGGAAAATTTCAAATGTAAGAGCGAATGGTTTCTTCTTTTCCTTACGAGAACCAGATAACTTTTGTTTGGTTCAAAATAAAGTTGTGAAAATAACAGATATAGTCAAAGACCATAACGGCGCTGCTTTTATCGGAGAAGAAATTAAAAACTTGACGACACTTTTTCTTAAACCTATAGACTCTACTAATTTTAACATTTATTGGACGGCTGAGCTCACTTTTGATAATAAAATCAAATTTAATCTTAATGAAATAAATAAAAAATTCATATGTTTACGTGATTCTGTAGACAACAGCTATTTCTTCACACCTTTAATTCAAGATGTCGCAGAATAATTTATTTTCCTCTGGAGACTTTCAGTACACACCATCCAATAATTTAACTGCTTGTAAGTAAGAAAGTTAATTAATATTTACTAACAATTCTTTTGTATCTAATTCAAAACTGAAACCGTTTTTGCTGCATGCGTAATTAGGAACTTACACAAGACGTTTTGGTGGAATGTTGAAAATACTTACAGCCTTATTCATAAAAAATGATTCTGTCTTATTATGGGTTAATAAAAAAAATTTTTAATGGAAATCAGTTTCACAAAACTTTTATAAAGCAAAACTATTTTTTATGAATAGGTCCTATATTATTTACAAATTATCTCACTAATTACAATTATGAGAATTAGGTATTAATTATAACTTGTCGACCATGTAAAGGTGTTTAAAAAAAAACTATGTCATGAGCAGGGCCAGTTTTTTGTGGCATATGCAATTTTTGCAATTTTAATTATTTCTGCAGTTACTGACACAAAAAGCCATTTTTAGTTTACTTTGGCATAAAATACCTTTTTTGCAATATAGAAAAACTTTATTGGCGACAGATTTTTTGGCCAGTCATTTTGAATCATTCTTCGTGCCACAAAAAACTTGCTTTGGGGCAAATCACGGCATTCGAAATCAAGTTACGTTCGTGTAGAAAAATATTTCGATGACTAAAATTGTTGGATCACGGTATTCGATCGTAATTCATGTTACCCACTACTAACGATTACGACGATCTAACATTTTTAACAACCGTTAACAACATTTTGATGACAAAGTACTCGATTTCGAATGCGGTGATTTGCCCCCTGGTCATGAGAATTCCCTCAAGATGTATTATGCATGCCCTTTCATGCAAGCATGCTTATAGCTTAAAAATAACTTTCTGCTGGCCTTTGGTATATTGAAATGTAGACAATGAATTTAATTTTCTAGTGCAAAACGTTCATGTTCCTCAATCTGATAGTGCGCAAATAATACTTGAAATGCGAGAGGAGCTTAAGTTCCTGAAAACGGAAATTTCAGCAATTAAAAACGGTATTAAAGAATTGGCGAATGAATTTAAGCTGTCATTTACTAAATTGACAGAGGAGGTTATCGCTATTAAGTTGGAAGGTAGAAAACAATACAAAGACAAAATATCAGCCGACCAATATAAGGACATGGAGCATCTACCCCTAGCCGATATAAATGATTTTAAAGCTTTTGATGTGCAACTACAAAAGGAGGAAGAAAAGCTTATGCAATTTGTAAGTATTTGTATAAATACATAGATATATATTTACATATTGTATAAATATATATGTATATACATATATATATGTATATCTATATATTGTTTATATATATGTACATATGTATATAAAACAAAACATTTTCAGAAACATTTCATTGCGAGGACAGGTGGTGATGGGCCCGCAGAGTTCATTAGATCAGCTGTACGAAAAGTTTTTACCGATGAACTAGCTTCCTTGTATACTTGGAAGGGGACTAGTAGCAAACCAAGCGCCGAAAAATCTTTTTCTGTTGCAACAATAAAGAGTAAGTATGGAGGAAGTATTATCCTTATTGACAAATATAATTGTTTTCTTCTTAGATGTTTGTCATCTCAAGTTTAACTGCACTGATAAAGACATGAATGCTGTGCTTCAAAAGTATTTTATGCATGCAACAGACCGAATAAAGCGACATCAACGTCTAAAATAAGTCTTTTTAATTTCTAATGAAGTTAATTTAATTTTTTTATAAGAGACAATGGACTTTTTACTTTTATTTTAAATTAATGATAATCAATTACAATTAATTATTAATAAAATTTTTTAAATAAAATAATTTAAATATGTACTTAATTTTTTAATAAAAAACGTATTTAGAAGAACATGTGACTTGAGGTAGTTTATTTCCCACATAGAAATATTTAATTTACGATTGAAAAATGAGACGAAAAAGTCTCCACAATGATTTAAATATTACCAGAAAACTGATCAAAAATGAATCAGCAAATCGTATCAGAAATGATTCTCTGGGATGATTCATCTGTAGGGTACCATTTTCTCACAACGGGAGTATCATTTATGATTGAAAAATGAGCTCATATGCGGTTATTTTTCCCGTCAAGCTGATTCGGAAAAGATTCGATTATGATACAAAATGCTAGCTGGGTATTATTAAATAAACGAGAGAGTGCTGTTATATAAATAAATCTATAGGCAAAGACGAATTCTTTTAAAGGACACAAAAATGATACCACATAAAAATACTGGATAAAATTCAGAAGAAAAAAGTAAACTTTTTGACAAAAAAAAAAATCATAGAAATGTTTAGAAAAAATATATCATTTTGTGGCTTTTTTGTTCTGAGATTAAAAAAAAATAAACATTGGGAACAGAAAAATAAAACAAATTTTCTATTCTAGTGTGCAGAACTCTTGCTGAAAAAGCCAACAATAAAATATTTAGGAAAATATAAAAAGTAACGAATATTTGACAGAATAACGGATTCATTGTCAATGGAAGTGTGCTTGACTAACTCGCTTCTCACACCGCTTTTGGCTTGTTATACTCATACAAACGTCATACCGCAATCACAGAAAAGATTTAATTAAAAGAATTTGATTTCTGTATTTTAAAGCTACAAATATTTGCGATTTCGCATGAATAGCATTGGAAGGAAAAACTATTTGTAATATTTTGTTTTTGCTTTAAATAAAGCAAAAATTCGCCCACCTGGTGCCTAATCGCGACATTCGATATGAATCGAAATTTGTATTTAAATTGAATTGAAATTTCGTTCCATATTGAATGCTATAATTTGGGACCTGGATTTTGCAAATACAGGTTGTGCAAATTTTAGGTTAGAGAGTAAATTGGCTGTCTCATGAAGAAATGTCAAAAATTGAGCTGTCATCCTTTGACATTTATTTAGCAAAAAAAAATTTTAACCCAGAAACGCCTGCCAATCGCTGTTTGATTCGAACTTTTGTTAATTGGCTGTTTGAAAATCGTCTTTAGCGATGAGTTACCTTTTCACCTGGGCGGTTATGTAAACAAATGAAATTCTCGCATATGGGGCTAACAACATCTACAAACAGTCCTCGAAAAACCAGTACAGTCAAATAAAATTACCGTATGGTGCGTTTTCTGATCAGGTGGCATCATCGGTCCGTTTCTTTTCGAAAATGAGCATAGAAACGCCGCCATCGTGAATTCTCTGCGCTACTGAACCATGATAACCGATTTTGGGTAGCCACAATGGGCTAATGTTGACATCAGTGACCTTTAGTTACACAGTCGGCCAAACAGTTCAGTTATTTGCATGACAAAAAAATTTCCCGGTAGCGTAATTTCTTGATCGGGCGATGTCACTTGGCCGCCTAGTTCTTGTGATTTAACGCCGCTGGATTATTGCTCTGGAGCCATTTGAAAGGCCCAGTTAACGTGAAAAAACTACAAACAAAGGGCGCTCTGAAAGATGAAGTTCAAAAGGCTTCAAAATTTTGTGAAAACAGCGGACGTCTGTCGACATGCTAGAGGCCAGCATTTGCCCGACATCATATTCCATTATTAATTCCCATATTTCTACTAAAAAAAAAGGGATGTCAATATTCATGGTGACATCACTGGGCTGCGGTCCAGTTAAGTTTTCCTTTAGAAACCATTAAAAGAAAAAAAGTTTTGTTTTCGTGCTGTTAAATTTTTTTTATTGTGCATTTTCAAAGACGATGAAGGCAGTAACGTTACTGTGATTGCGATGATTACAATTTCTTTTTATATATGGAGTTTAAAATGGCCCAATTGTAAGGCGATTTCGTTTATTTCACGTTTGGGCCCGGTATGTTGACCATTTATGTATATGCGATTTAATGCCAAGTCCCATGTCTATAGGGACAAGCCCGCAATGGTTAGTGCACAGGAAGTCGAAATAAAAATATTTATTCGTGAGATACCGTCCCTCATGTTGGAGAGGGTATGCAAAAATTGTTCTCAGTGTATAAACTATTTGGGACTTAGCAGCGCTAAATATTTAAATATTGAATTATAGAGATCGTTCCATCAACATATATAAAGATTTATTTTAAATGAAATTTATTTGTTGGTGGTCAAGCAATGTCTATATGCATTTCATTGGTGCTTTATAAATTAATAAATTTCATTTAAAATAGTATTGTGACCACAGTTGCCATAGTTGGTAACATTCTACCAAAATTGGTAATTTTTTTAGGGTTGGTAACTTGGTAACATTCTACCAAAATTGGTAATTTTTTTTAAGGTTGGTAACTTGGTAACTTTGTTTTTAAAGCTGGAAGCAAGGCAGATTTACCAGGTACTCTCAGTACCGCAGCTGTATATTGAAATTTGTTGAGCTACTGTCCAAAGTTTATATACAAGCAACATAAACTGTTTTTTTTTTCTTAAATCTTCCTTGTTAATGATGCTTCTTCTTCCTTGATTTTGACATTAGCTCTTCATTTTCTACCAACAAAATACGTGTGGTTTTTGGTGTTGTTTCATTGTTGTACTAGTAAGAGTACCTGGTAAATCTGCCTTGGCTGGAAGTACATAACACGCGTTTCACGCGTCTGTCAAAAAAGTAGAACTAGTGTAATTGTATGTAACAAGTTACATGGCAAAACGCGTAGAACGCTTGGCGCGTAAAGTAGATCTACTTTCTACTTTTGTACGCGCGGCACGCGTCTTGAAAAAATGTCAGCTGTTTTTGATAGCCAGGGATGACAAATTATATAACATTTTCAATGTTATCGATTAATATGTTTACGAATTTCTATACAACAAAAGATTGCTATTGTACAGAAATATTATTTAACATTTTAGCAAAATGAATTTTTGTGAATATTACACTACAGCTGATCAAAACATAACCATTGACGCATAAAACGCTTTGCATGTAACTTGAGTTGAAAAACGCGTCTGAAGTTTGAAACGCATAGAACGCGCGACGCGTGAAACGCGTGTTATGTACTTCCAGCTTAACAAACAATCAAATTATTGCTTTTCTTTTATCATTTTTCCGCATTATTCAACACTGAGAACAAAATCATTTAAAACAACTGTGTGAATGTGCAAATGTCATTATGTTTGATCACCAAAAGATTATTTTAAATGACTGCAATATTAAATAATTTATTTAAATTAAATACGGAATTCGTAGGTATAATGAATTGAAATCTTTATTTATGTTCTAAAATGAATTAAAACGTTTTATGTTATGTTTTTTATTAATAAAAGTTGTTGTTTTTATTATAATAGAAATAGAGATTTTTGTTTTTATAAAAAAAAAAAATTTGGTAACTTTTTGGTAATATTTTCGGAAAATTTTGGTAGAAAATTTTTTTACTCAGTGGCAACCGTGATTGTGACAACAAAATGTCAAAGAAAAATTTCATAATATAAAGATTTATGTTATTTGTATTTAGCTACAAAAATGCTAAAATGGTCACACTGATTACAACAGAGGGAGAATGAGAGACAGACTCCCAAAAATTTAATAACAAAATCAAATTGTATGTATTCGTGAACCAAAAGCAGCCAAGTTAAACAATACAAAAGCAAAACAAATACAAAACTTTAAAATCAAAATAAAAAGCATGACGGCGCACACACAAACACACACACACACCTAAACACGTATTCATACACAACTGTTTCGTATACGACTAAGATCGATGACCTTCAATTCAATATGTATGAGAAGTATTTATTCGTATCGTACTCGTTGTGTGTGCGTGTGTATGTGACGTTGTTTGTTTGCACTTTTACAGCAGGGGGTTGTTTTGGCTCACTCATATGTGTGAGCGCGTGTGTTTGGCTGTTTTATTTCTGCATTTCGTGTTTCATTTTAATAGCAACCACACAAAATATAAAAATAAATGAAGACAGGGAGGCTGTGTGGCTTCAGTATGTGCGTGTGTGTGTGTGTGTATGGATTTGGTAGTAGCTTTAAATAGAACGATTGACCCAAAGCATAGACTGGAGGGGAAAATATCTTTGCCGGCATTATTGAGACACATTAAAAATGAATTTCGTTTGATGAATTGGTTATTATGTAATAGACAAAATTGTATGTTTGTATTGATGTATGCAGTTTTGATTAGCTCGACACGATAAAAAGTTATTTTTTAATTTTCAGAACCATAATGTACGAGGTTTGTTCAAAGTAAGAAGTGAATTTTTAAATCGACATACATACATAAGTTTGTGTCTCAACTTGATTAGTTTGTTTTGTGAGAGTCACAAAGGGTCTACCAGCAGTGACTTTCAAACTTTGACAGTTGCGAAAGCCCAGGAGGTTGAAGCTGCATCTGTTAAATTAGTTGTCATTTATTCAGTCTGTTTTGAAAAATATAGCATTCAACAACACGCCCAAATAATAAAAATGAGGGTTCTGGAGCAGTTGGCAACTGACCCTAATTTTCATCGATGAATCATCTTCAGCAATGCGTTCCATTTTCGGATAAAAGTGAACATACAAAATTGTCGAATTTGGGACGATAACAATCTACATTTATTGTCGATTTCAGGCAGGCGATGTCATCGGTTCCAAATATTAAATTTCACTAAAATTCAAATGTCTCTATTAAAAATCCAACTGGTAAGGGTTATGGCCATTGGACGTGATAGAGGACCACAAGAGCTACAAAATAAAATCATTTTTAGTTGTCCACAAATTCCCATTTTTCAAAAATGCATGGTTTAAAGAAATTGCAAACATGAAATTGCACTAAAATCCAAATTTCTCTATTAAAAATCCAACTGTTAAGGGTTATGGCTATTGGACATAATAGGGGACGACAACAGCTTTAACATATTACGAAAACTATGGATCTGCTTGTCTGTTCCATTCATTTTTTGCAAGGTTGGTTCAGATATGTGCCCATTATTTGGAATACAAACCCTCAGATATTTCATGCTTAACAGCTCTGTTAACGTACTTGGTTTGTGTCTAGGGTTACAAATTTCGAAATTTATGTTCACACGGGTTGAAAAAATCTATCAAAGAATTTTATAAAAAAAAAATTTTCTAAAAAATGTAATTAGTAAGTGCTCAAAAGCTCTTTAAATAATGAGTCAAAAAAAATATGTATAAGTGTTACAAGTTTTTAAAAGAAGGGTGTGGAAACAAAGTTTGTTCGGGAATTTTGACAAACAAAAGCGTCGAATGAGAACAAAAAAACACCGTAATTTTGTCTAAATGGCAACACTGGAAATAATATTTAATTTATGTCATTTTCATATTTAATGTTTTTTGTATTAAAACAGACTAAAAGAAATTTATTTACATCCCTTAAGGTGCTGAAAAGTGCACAAACAGAAATTCGGAAATTATCATGCAACTAAATGAGAATTATTCGCCATTACTTCTACTTCCCTTTCACCATCGAATTCAGCAAGTTGTGTTTACTTTTTGGCCGAAATGGTGCCTGAATTTTTTCCTATAACTTTTGACATCAAAATTTGCCTCAGAAAGCTGTTGCGATTTAGAATCTATTGAATTTTAGTAGCGCTTTTTCTATTCAGTATTCAGTAGTCATTCTCGGGAGAATGTTGCCATACTTTTTGTAAAGAAAAGCCTAGAATAAAAATCATGAGAGTGCATTTGAAATTCCTGCCAGCGATTTAGTTATTTTTGCATGCAATCAAGCGTTAAATGTTCACTGGGTGTCAGCAACTTCTTTATTTTTTTTTTTTTGTAAAATCGATATAACACCGCTATTTACTTCTTTAAGCGTTTTTTTTTTCTTCAACATCTTGGAGTAAATCCACAAAGTCGCCCAGTTAAAACGGAAAGCAAGTAGATACATACATATATGATGAATAAAAGATTTACAAAAGCACAAATGTGTTAAATGGGAACTGAAAATACCTACTGAAGCAGCAACGAAAAACAAACAACAACAATAACAGCAGTAGCAGCAGCAGCAAGCATTAAACAATAGGAAACAACTATAACAAATAACCAGAAGAGGAATAATAAGAAAGAAAACAGCCCTTATTTTTGTCTTTCCCTTCTTTTTTAGGTCGATGTTCTGGTTTGGTTGAATAGTTCCCTGGTTACATTTGCCCTCAGCGCACAGTGGGCCACACAAGCATAAATTTAAGTGTATTTAAGTGTAATTTTTTTATAATTTAGTTTTCAACAATTTTAATTTTGATAATTATTGCATTGCCACTACCAGCGAAAGATACACCCATAGCAATACATTCAAAGTTGTTGCAACATTTTGTTTTATTATATTTTAGCAGAGAAATAATACAACTTAACTAATTCAATACGCTACTGTATGGTCACGTGCGACATGGTATGCATTAAAATTACATGAATGATTTATTTATGTGAATAATTGGATAATGAGAAAATGCTCATGCAATTCATGTGTGAGAAATACATGTACAACGAGCAGCTGTCAGGTACAAATTTTGGTAAGACGTCGTGATTGGGCCATTATTTTGTGGAAGATAAGGCCGAAATAGCAGTGACCGTGCACAGCATTCGTTACAGGAACATGATAAAAGACCTGTTGTGGCCTTAACTACACGGTATGGCGCTGAACGACTTATGATTGCAGCAACACTGCGCTGCCTGCAATACCAAGCATGAAAAAATTGAACAATTTAAGTACATCAAGAAGTTCTGATGTTTTTTTTTATACCCTCCAAAAAGAATTGGAGGTTACATTCACTTTGTCATTCCGTGTGCAACGCAGCGAAATATCCCTCTAAGACTCCATAAAGTGTATATATTCTTGTTCAATGATGAAATCTAAGACGATCTAGCCATGTCCGTCCGTCCGTCTATGGAAATCTCGATTCAGTCCAAACGAAAAGAGACCCTTCAAATTTGGTATAAATACATTTTGAAGGATGGCACAGGTCTAGTTCGCAAATGGGCTGAATCGGGATAGAAGGGAAAAAATTTTCCCCTAAAAAGTACTAAACCAACCTCTAAAAAACAACATGATTTTTAAAGTGTTTTTTTTTTGTTGTAATTTTGTTAAGCAAATAATATATTTTTATGTCAAAGAAGGTCAGAATATCAGAAAAATCCACTTTTTGACCCCGCCCCCTTTAGTAGGCGTTGAAGTAACAAATTACACAAAAAAATTGTGTAAATATTTAACAAATTGTATTATTTAAGCCTAAATTCCTTGAAAATTAAATTTTAAAGTTCTGCCCTATCCTCCCCCCCTTCCCCTTTGCCACCTAAATGACCCTATCAAAAAAAAATATTTTTTACTTTGTTTAAGCATCGCAAAAGTTGAGTTTTTAGTGTCTTAAGGCAAAGGCAAGATGTCTCCCCCACAGCCCTTCCTGGAGTGAACCCGACAAAATAGTTTTTACTTACTATATATTTGGAGGATATTTGAGATTCGACCCGGTCGAATATAAAGTGTTTACCTTTTTTACGACGTCTTCATTTTATACGAACCAAAAACTGATCTTGAATCCGAGAAAAAGCCAAAGAAAATTGTATGAAAAGAGTAATGGCCTGTTATCAGGGGCCTGCGACCCATTTGACGGATATATTATTCCTTTGAATCCTTTTGCTATCCTTTGAAATATATTTACAATTAACAAAAAAAAGAAATCACAACTTTCTCAAATAGAAGTGAAAAACAAGTAAGTGCATTTTTATTGAGACAAATCAAAACATGTTTTTTGCACCACTTCCTTATAACAGAGTGGCAACCACAGCACCATTTTTTATTTAACTCGAGCCAGCACCCAGGGCATGGCCCCTACACACGCAATGCATTGCGCCGGAACTAGAAAGGAGGAAATTGTATCGAGGGGACAGATGATGAACGCTGAGAAGATTGAGAATTTTTTATAGATTTTTGAGCCTTTTACAGGGCCGACGAAGGAGGTTGCTGTTCCTCAGTTCTTCAGTACATGATTATGTTCAGAGGCCATATGGCTGTGCCTTCATCACTGAAACAGGCCGACAACAACTAGCACAATCATGCACTTATGCTGATCAGAAGAATTCGGCACTATATTCATGACTGAGCAGGACCCTCCGCCTCATAGTCCCATGTTAACTGCTGCAGTCACCAGCGACTTTTTAAAGTCGGTCAGACTTCGGTAAGATTTTCGCGTCAATGAATCGTGCAATGGCAATGCTTAAACTATTCCATTCGTATCGTATTAATCCTGAAATATCATTCATATTTTTGTGAGATATACAAAACGTAAACATGAATCGTCGAAACGACGAAGAATGATATTCCAGGGTTAAAGGGTAACCTGCAAGTCTCTTGGGACTAACAAACCTCGTGTGGAGTATTTTTTTTTATTACGAAATTTTTTTTTTGCCATTTAACATAAAAAAAAGTTAAATGAGGAAAACAACTGCAGCCAATATAGTGTTGCCAAGATTGGCTCAACATTTCCACCACTGTGCCATGGCTGGGATTAAATGTTTGTGTGTGTGTGTGTGTTCGTCAGTGTGTGAGGGAGTGCATGAGTGGCGGCGACAAGGTGTTATTGGATTCTTGTTCTTATGCTGAGAATATCGATTGTTTAACATCAATAGTTTGACAAGCTTTTCAGTTTAAATTCTAAAATACCGATTTTCATAAGTGGATTTTTTTTTCTACAATTTTATGTTTTATTACGATGCGTGCGGGAAAACAGTTTCTCTTGTGTGTTGTTAATGTTTTAATATCGTATTTATGAGTGTGTGTGTGTGTGTGCGTGAGAATGTGTGCCCAGAAGTGTGTAATCGAGTACGAATTTTGGTTTGACATGAAACGTTGTGGATGGTGTTTGAGATTTATTTCAAGTTACACATTTGAGAATTTTTTGTTTCAACTATTTATTGCTTTTTATGGAATTAATTTGTTTTGGTTTCAAATCAATATTTGAAATAAATGTGTTGTATATGAGGCACGTGCAACTTGTGTGGCTGGAAATTAATTCAGATTTATTTCATACCGCATGAGATCATAAAAATTATTTTTAATATTATACTTTTTATTACATATTTAAATATATATATATATATATATATATATATATATATATATATATATATATATATATATATATATATATATATATATATATATATATATATATATATATATATATTTATTTCTTTTATTATATTTTTTTTATATTTGTATTTTTTTTATTCACCCCTATCATGAATAATTTTTCCCTCGAAATTTTTCCCTTTTCCCTAAAATTGCAATCATGAAAAAATTCCCCGTGAATGATTTCATGCTAAAATTAAATTCCCCTGATCGTGAATGATTTTTTTCCTGCGAGTTTTTTCACTTTTCTCTTTAATTTATTCACTTAGTTTTTGGTGGGGAATAGAGTAGAAAATTAAGTATTTTTCTATTATAATTCGAATATTAGAGTTTGCAAAATTTATTTTAGTCTCAAGACCCGTTAAGAAGACATAAGCTTATATTTTTTGCAACAAATCAAATTGGCTGTGTCTTTGTGAAACTTGTTGCTCCAATTTTAAGCATTAAGAATATTTTTAATTTTTTTTTTTTTTTTTTTTACAAAATGTATCCAAATTATTTTACAACTAAATATTTAGTCATACTTTTTTTAAATTTTTTTAATTTATTGCATAAACTTGAATTTTTCAACACAAATTCTTTGATTTTTCATGTTGTTTTCGCCTTCTTTTCTTTTTTTGCATTCACTGAGAACTGATAGCGGGAATAATTTCTCACGGGAGATTCACGATACCATTTTTCCCTTCGAGTGGAATAAAAATTTCTTGTGAACAAAAATTCCCCTTGTTATTCACGATAGGGGTGATTATATTTCTTATTATATTTCTTATTATATTTTTTATTATATTTTTATTATATTTTTTATTATATTTTTATTATATTTTTTATTTAATTTTTTATTATATTTTTTATTATATTCTTTATTATAGTTTTTATTATAATTATATTTTTTATTATATTTTTTATTATAGTTTTTATTATAATTATATTTTTTATTATATTTTTTATTATATTTTTTATTATATTTTTTATTATATTTTTTATTTTATTTTTTATTATATTTTTTATTATATTTTTTTATTATATTTTTTATTATATTTTTTATTATAGTTTTTATTATAATTATATTTTTTATTATAATTATATTTTTTATTATAATTATATTTTTTATTATATTTTTATTATATTTTTTTATTATATTTTTTATTGTATTTTTTATTATTTTTTTTTATTTTATTTTTTATTTTATTTTTTATTATATTTTTTATTATATTTTATTTTTTATTATATTTTATCTTTTATTTTAATTTTTTATTTTAGTCTAAAACTGCCGTGTACTCTTGCGATTTAGGATGTCCTGATTTCTTAATTTCTGATTACATGGAAAACCAATAACAAATTTAAATTTTAACACCTGGAATATCAGTTAATCTTGGTGTAAAGCTGGAAATCACACTATTGACAGCGACTAAATCGCTGTCTCTGATAGTAATTGTGTGGGCATCCTTTTTACAAAGATTTTACCACATTTCGATAAAAAATAACGTTTATTTTTATTTCACTTACTTGCTAAAGAAGAAAAGCACTTACGTTAATATTAAACTTCCATCATCGTGTCACTTACCTGGAAAAAAGAAGAGGAAGGAAAGAAATTAATTAGTATTTAACAATAATCAATGATGTACATAAAAATTTTTAATTAAAATTAAAATAGCAATCAAATTATAAGTGCTTTTATTGTTTGTATCATATTTTTTATTACACATACAAAATTTCCTTGTTATACAGGGTGTTTCTTTTTTAACTGTATGAGAAGTATTGATAATGAGAATAGCGGTTTGACAGCTGGGACTGTCAAACTATATTGGCATGCCGATTCACTAAGATGTGGCAACTCATCATGAATCATTTACAGCCAGAACAGCGCTTCCAAATTGTAGAAATTTATTGCCTGACTCGCTAAGCCATTCGATATCGTTCTGTCGTATAAATATATTTAAAACAAAAACAAAGTTTTCGAAGTTCAACTGACACATTCCATTTGCATATACAAATACTCGTTTAAGCACTTAAGCCTTTCAACAGGATGCAGTTTAATTTAAATATTTTAATACAATTGTTAATCATTTGCCGTTTATTAGCCAAGTTAATAACTAAATATCAATTGTGCACTTTATGAACAGCCTTCATAAAAACATTAACGATTATTTCCCTTTAAGAGTATGAATCACACATCATTTTCCACAAACGATAAACGTTTTAAATGAAAACTATTAAAAGTTGCCGTACAATAATCGTCTATTAAATGTTCAACATTAAATTAATTAAAGTTAAAAAAGGCTTTATTACATTGAAATATAAATTTTAAATACTTGAACAGCATTTTTTCGTAAATAAAGTGAAACGATGATAATAAAAAATGGTTTAATGTCATGCTATAACCCACGCACACTCATACCCATGCATGAGCACACACACATTCACAATTTACGCATAAAGTTTACAACACAGTTTAAGTTTTTAACCCTTTACAACGTTGAGATGAGATGAGTTTTATTTATTTTTACATTTTTATGTTTTGCTTTTTTAATATTTTTTTCTTCTTTTTGTTTAGCAGTTTCCTTTTTAGTTTTCAAGTAGCTTTTCTCTGGTCTTTACTTTTATGTATAAAATTTTTTTATTATAATTTTATTTTATATATTAAAAATTCCTTTGAGATAATGACAGTTTAACAACAACAGCAGCAACCAAACTCCAGCTGAGTTTTCTGCTCCCACAAGAAACTGTCAGCCGGTCCTCTTGAGTTTCTTTTGTTTGAGAGCCTTAAGACTGGTGTGGTGAACATAAATTTTTGCTCTATCTTAAGGTACGTTCACACTTATCAAATATTTGCCCGGAAAAACGTAACCACTAAATACTAATGAAAAATAATTTTGTTCAGATACGTGTTTCTTAATTAAAACAGTTTCATACAAGACTAGTAGACAGTATCAGGAATCCAATATTATTGGAAACTATTTAACTCAATAAATAGTTTTTTGAATTAAAAAGTTGTTTCTTAGTGTTTAGTGGTTACGCTTTTTTGGTCAAATATTTGATAAGTGGGAACGGACCTTTACGAGTACATAATTTTGGGAATAATTTATACTTAAGTTGGAAGGGAAATATATGCAAAAGAATTGGTTTTCGTGAAAATAATAATAGTTTTAACAATTTTTTCAATATAATGCTAAATGCAAATGTTTGATAATCTGGCAACACTGCGTATTTCTTTGGCACAGATATATATGTATATAAGGCCCAAGAAAACAGTAATAAATTTTGTCTTGTCAATATAATGCTCAGTGCAAATTTTTGATGATCTGGCAACACTCCGTATTGCTTTGGCACAAATATATATATATATATATATATATATATATATACATATATATATGTATGTATATATATAGTATATATATATATATATATATATATATATATATATATATATATATATATACATATATATATATATATATATATATATATATATATATATATATATATGTATATATATATATATATATATATATATATATAGTATATATATATGTGTATATATATATATATATATATATATATATATATAGTATATATATATGTGTATATATATATATATATATATATATATATATATATAGTATATATATATGTGTATATGTATATATATTGCCGCCCTACTATGCGTTAGAGAGACCCAAAAAACAGTATTTAATAAATCCTGTCTTGTCAATATAATGCCCAGTGCAAATTTTTGATGATCTGACAACACTTCGTATTAGCTGGGCACAAATATTTATAAACCCGCCCCACTGTGCGTTGCAGAGGCCCAAGAAAACAGTATTTAATAACTCCTGTCTTTTCTATAAAATGTTCAGTGCAAATTTTTGATGATCTGGCAACACTCCGTATTCCTTTGGCACAAACATATATAAAGTCGCCCCACTGTGCGTTGAGCAGACCCAAAAAACAGTATTTAATAAATCCTGTCTTGTCAGTGCAAATTTTTGATGATCTGGCAACACTGCGTATTGCTTTGGCACAGATATATAAAGCGTATTTAGACGATTTTTTAAAACTATTCGGGACTAGAAGAAATAAACAACAAACACTATTAACAATTCTCATCGTAAACATCAATACATCGAATATTAGGTTCAGTTTGACCTGCGACCTTAAAACATGATTTCAGTTGATCTCTAAATAATATTCTCGTATTTAGGCCAAACATAATATATACAACTGGCCTTCATTTAGTCCCATTACTCTTTTATATTATTTAACTTAGAAATAATGACAGCAACAACAACACAACAACAACAGCAAAAAACAAAACAAGATATATTAACACATTTACATAGACGACGTCATTGAGAGATCATTTAAATTGCATTAAAATACAGTTTAGCTGCTAAACACTTTGCCCTACCTCCTGTTCTTTATTGAAAAAAAAAGCCATAAAGTAATCAATATAAATAAATAAACAAAGAAAAAGTAACAATATTGACCCATTATGACCCAACGCAAATTAACTTCTTCGAATGAACTTTATTAAATTCGAAAACGTGTAGAAATATCATTAAGGCCGCAAACATGAGAAGAAAAAGCACTTGCATTTTATGGCCATTCACAACAACAACAACAAAATATATGTACATACAGGAACCAAGAAAATGTATTATTTAAAAGTCATGCTAATGGAGCATTTTTTCCATTAGGAATTATAAAGCGGCGAATGTAAAAAAAAACAATAAGAAGCAAACAAAATTCAAAGAAATAAAGCGACAGTCAGATAATAATTCGCACAATATAAAGACATTATTTAAAATTTTTTTATTTTTTTCTAACTTTTTTATTTTTTTAATTTTTTTTTTTTTCTAATTTTTTTCAAATTTTTTTTCTAATTTTTTCTAATTTTTTTATTTTTTTCTAATTTTTTTATTTTTTTTCTAATTTTTTTATTTTTTTTTCTAATTTTTTTATTTTTTTTCTAATTTTTTTATTTTTTTTAAATCGTTTATTCGACATATTGTCTCAATTTAATTAGTGCTTTTTGTTTGTTATGTGGTCAAGTATGTCTAGATATATGCCTGCATTTCATTGGTTCTTACACCAAACCAACGGCAGACTAATTGTATGAAGGTGGAAAAACAAAATAGATTTATATCGAATAAAATTTGTTTGTTGTGTTTTCTTGAATTTTAAATCCTATGGTTTTGCTTATGTTATTCTCAATTCATTTTTGGGAGTTTATGTATAAGCTGAGAGGTTTTGTTATTTTGGAATTAGGTTAAAGTCTACTGATGATTTGGTGTCAGAACCAATGAAATGCAGGCATATACTTGACCACATAACAAACAAAAAGCACTAATTTTTTATTTTTTTCTAATTTTTTTATTTTTTTCTAATTTTTTTATTTTTTTCAAATTTTTTTATTTTTTTCTAATTTTTTCTAATTTTTTTCTAATTTTTTTATTTTTCTATTTTTTTTATTTTTTTCTAATTTTTTTGTTTTTCTAATTTCTTTATTTTTTTCTAATTTTTTTATTTTTTTCTAATTTTTTTATTTTTTTCTAATTTTTTTATTTTTTTTAATTTTTTCAAAATTTTTTTATTTTTTGCTGCTTTTTTTATTTTTTGCTGTTTTTATTTTTTCTATTTTTTTTTTTTTTAATTTTTTTTAATCTTTTTTTTTTAATTTTTTTTTAATTTTTTTCTATATATAGAAAAACATATTTAAAAAAAAATTTTTTTGATGAAAAACTCTAGTTCGGCTTAAGGTCCGTTCACAAATAAAAACAAATCAATTTGTTTAAAAAGTTGTTCTTATTATTTGGTTTTTGCAAAAAAAAATTTTTTCTAATTTTTTTCTAAAATTTTACTTTTTTTTTTCATTTTAAATTTTTTTTCTAATTTTTTATTTCCTAATTTTTTATCTTTTGCTTTTCAAATTTTTTTTCTATATTTTTTAAATTTTTATTTCTAATTTCTTATTTTTTTCTAATTTTTTATTAAATTTTTATCTAATTATTTTATTTTATTTTTTTTCTCTACTTTTTAACGTTTTTCTTTAATTTTTTTCATTTTTTTCATCTTTCTTTTTTGCTATTTTAATATGACAATGATGAGCAAGAACTTGATGACAAAATTTAAACATGAAAGATAATGAGATACAGCATCATAATCATACTCGCAACTAAATACAAAAATTAATTTTAATCGGTCAAGGGCGATAGATAAGATTCGCTATAGATATCATATTTTATATAATATGATACTGCAAGCGGCAGCTAGCGACGAACGTGTTTGTTTATGAAAAAACATTCATACAAAATATCGTTCACTATACCATTCATTTCATTTGACAATAGAGTTCAACTTTTTCATGTTTTACATTAACATAAAATTTGTATTAAATAAAATCACTGAACGACTCACACACATTTTACAAAAATGTAAAAAAATTAATAACAAAAAATGCATAAATAAAATGAAAAATAAAACTAAGGAATTTTTTCAGTTTTCGAAAATAAAGTCGAAGAAATTACGCATAAAATAAATGGTAAATCTTTCAGTAAATAAACTGCCTTCCGGATGCTTAACAGCTGACAGCATTGCCAGATCGGTTGTTTCGAAGCATGGAGTGAAGCATCATTAATTGTATTTGACAATACTGCCTCTAGAGACTGCATTACCCTAACATTTTAATAAGATAAGGAAACCATGAGTCGTTTAAAATAAGAAAACTGTAAGTAAGGCGTTTAGTTTTGTAATTTTATTAAAATTCTAAATTTCAAAAAATAATTACAAAAAATGAATAAACGGAATTTAAAAATAAAAGAAAAAATATTTTTTAACATGAATGTAAATTTTTATTTTCAAACTTATAAGATAAGAATTTTTATTCAGACTCAAGTTCAAATCCACAATCTGCATATTATTACTATTATGCTTTCAATTGTCATTATTTAATATAGCAAGCAATCATCGATTAACAACCAACATACTAACTTTGATGAAGCGACAGATACACGATAAAATGGAATTTAAAACAAAAAATCTGGCAATTTTTCATTTTCCATTATATATGTATGTATATGTACTTCTTCTGCAGTTCTTCTCTACGTTGTGAAAAATTATGGCCTTAACACAACAACGGCGTCAGCAACATGCAAGATTCCAAAGACGATTAAAAGTTTATTTAAGAGAAAGTCATAGAAATCAAGTTGTTACAATAACAAAATGATGTTTTAATTCCACTTTTCTAAGAAATCCTGAAATGTGTTCTTTTTTCTTTTTTTGTGTCATACACTCCGTCAACGTAATGGGCGAAGTAGAGAAAAAATATTAAACACAATTGGCTAAATACGAGTAGATTTCATACCTACTTGCAATGAATAAATTTATTCTGTGATGAGAAAAAAATCGATAAGAGCAAACGGCAAATGAAAGAGAATGAAATATTAAAGCAGTAGAATGTGATTAGGAAAAAGCAAAAGGAAATTGAACATTTAAATTTCATGTTGAGAATTTTACGGCAGGATTTCCACAGTATGAGCCTGTTTGCACTGGCAAAATTCACTTTGGCAAAATCTTTTCAACTTTCTATTAAAATTTGTTTTACTTGTGCACACACACAGTTTGCTTTAACAAAGTCTTTTCAATTGTCTTTTGAACTCTCGTTCACTTTGTATGAAATAAAAGTATGTATAAACCACGAATGAAGTGCCAGTACAAAGCAACTTTTCCAGAACATCCCCACTTCTTTTTTCTTTTCTCTCCTTCAAAGTGAAGACTTTGACAAGTAAACATTGCCGAAGAATCAGGTCATCTCAACTCTTCAGATGATGTTTTCCAGGGTTGTGTTTTCCAAGTCGAGGTGCATGAAAAAGGGCCTAGGGCGACGACAGGCCTAAGTCCGACACTGGCAGCACACAATACATTTGGAGATATTGAAAAAGCTTTGCCTTCAAAATTTTTTCATAGAATTTATTTAAAAAAAAAATTAATTTCGTTTCTCTTCTCTATACAAATTTTACTTAGAAGATGTAATTTTTGCTAATAGGATCTTTAATCATTTTTTTTTTATTTTACAAAATATTTCAATACATTTCAAGGAAACCTTTTTTTTTAAACCTTAAGCAGTTTAAATGGAATATTTACAAAAGAAAAAGTACCTAAAAGAAAATGTTATAGAATACAGGTACATAACGTCAACCAAAATGTGAAAGGTCCTAACTGACAAAAAATTCCAAATATAACTGTCTATTGATTATAATGTAATTTAGCAAAAATAAATTAATAATATATAAAAAAAAATATTTAAAATATTTTTTATTTTAGTCACAGTCTTTTGGATTTCAGCTGACGATAAACACCACTATCCAGTTTTTAAGTGCCGGTAAAAGTATCTACAAAATATGCACATAATATCTATTCAATGGGTACAAACACACAAATAAAATACACACTCAGTCATTATTTTCTGCATGGAAGGATCTTGTTATTTAAAAGAAACCATATTAAGGATCACATGGAAGGAAACTGAAAAAATTAAAGGATAAAGCCAGATCGACAGGTATCAAAAGACTTTACTGCATACCTGTCGATTAAAACAAGACAAAAAAATATCTGTTATACAAAAAATTTAAGGCAAAAAGACTGGTAAAAAAAACAAAAAAAGCACCTGGTGTTGGGTTTTTAATTCTTTCCTGTATTTTGCGAAAAAAAAAATATATTTTTTTTGTTGCTATTTGTGGAGTTTGGAGCCTTTGAAGCAGCAGCTGTTTTTGGGTTTCTTTATAAAAACTCATAAGGTCTTTAAAAACAGGGTACTGCAATATAAAAGGACAATAATGAATATGAAATATTGGTGAATTCTATATCGAAAAATTTTTTTAATCAGGTTTTATTTAAAACTACCTTTTAGCCGCGACTTTGTGAGCGTAGGATATGTGAAATTTCAGCTAATGTGTATGTTATGTCAATTATGTGTTGTATTTTAATTGGATCAAAGTTTAAACCGTTCTTAATTATCAGTTTAATAATTTCATATGTATATACAAAATTTGCGAACACCTTTGACCACTCAATACGATCACTTCCAAAAACAAAAAACAACCTGTGTTATTCCTCGGATCTTAAACTATGCCAAATTTCATCTAAATCGGTTCATCGGTTTGTGCATGAAAAGGTAATAGACAGACCGAGAGATAGAGTTAATTTCATATTTATTATATTAGTAAGGACAAAAAACATGTCGTTAGGAAAATTGCAAATCATAAAAAAGTGCAAGTTATTATGAAAAGTGCAAGTCATCATAAAAAGTGCAACTCATTATCATTATGAAATGTGCAAGTTATCATAAAAACTGCAGGTCATCATAGAAAGTTCAAGTCATCATATAAAGTGCAAGTCAATATGAAAAGTGCAAGTCATCATAAAAAGTGCAAGTCATCATAAAAAGTGCAACTCATCATAAGAAGTGCAAGTCATCATAAAAAGTGCAAGTCATCATAAAAGGTGCAAGTCATTATGAAAAGTGCAAGCCATCATAGACAGTGGAAGCCATTATGAAAAGTGCAATTCATCATAAAAAGTGCAAGTCATCATAAAAGGTGCAAGTCATCACAAAAAGAGCAAGTCATTATGAAAAGTGCAAGTCATCATAAAAAGTGCAAGTCATCATAAAAGGTGCAAGTCATTATGAAAAGTGCAAGTCATCATCAAAAGTGCAAGTCATCATAAAAGGTGCAAGTCATCACAAAAAGTGCAAGTCGTTATGAAAAGTGCAAGTCATCATTAAAAGTGCAAGTCATTATGAAAAGTGCAAGTCATTATTATAAGAAGTGCAAATCATCATAAAAAAATCTCCTCATCGTAAAAGGTGCAAGTCATCATAAAAAGTGCAAGTCGTTATGAAAAGTGAAAGTCGTTATGAAAAATGCAAGTCATCATAAAAAGTGCAAGTCATCATAAAAGGTGCAAGTCATCACAAAAAGTGCAAGTCGTTATGAAAAGTGCAAGTCATCATTAAAAGTGCAAGTCATTATGAAAAGTGCAAGTCATTATAAGAAGTGCAAATCATCATAAAAAATTCTCCTCATCGTAAAAGGTGCAAGTCATCATAAAAAGTGCAAGTCGTTATGAAAAGTGAAAGTCGTTATGAAAAGTGCAAGTCCTCATAAAAAGTGCAAGTCATCAAAAAAAGGTCGTCATCGTAACAAATGCAAATCATCATAAAAAGTGCAAGTCATCAAAAAAAGGTCAAGTCATCATAAAAAGTGCAAGTCATTATGAAAAGTGCAAGCAATCATAAATAAGACACCTCATTATAAAAAGTGCAAGTGTTATATTTCGAAAAAGACTCGGATCCTCGGATCTCAAAATATGGAAAAAGACAGACAAGGATTTGCCATAGTTTTTGTTAATTTTTTGCAATACAAAATAATAAAACGAGTGTCAAGCAGAAAACTTCATGCAATAAATTGAGGCAAGTTGGAGGGAAAATTGGAAAATTTAAAATTGGTACTTTAAAATTTCGCACTCTGCTAAGAAAAACAATTTGAAGTTTTTAATGCAACCAAAGTAATTCTTGCTATAAAAATTACAAATATTTGTTGTGTTGTTGCAACATTTCTAACACCACTTTTTGCTTCCTACTTTTCTCTGCATATTATATTTATAAAACCTCAAGCACTAAAGGATCACAACATGTCTGAGACAATGAGAACAATCATAATTTATCTTTTTAACATACATTCAGTTAACTGAAATGCTTAAGAAACAATTTAAAACAGAAAAGAAAACAAAAAATATGTATATAAAATTTTTAACGAAAAAACAGCTTAAAGGTCTGACACGCATGTTGCAGCAAACACCAGTAAGTCAACCAACAGCAGAAATAACAATTTAAAGTTAAAACCCAATCATTGTTACAGCCATATTTACGTTCATTGCACTCTTTGCTTTAAAGCCACAAGAAAGGAACAACAAAAAACTCCAACGAAATATATTGAGCAGAAGAATTAGTATAGAATCTTCCTTCATGCATTTTGTCTTAGTCAAGATGGAAAGCAGCAGCAGTTGATACAGAGCCGCAGCAGCTACAACAGGAACAATAAGCAGGCGAAAAATAAAACCAAAAACTCTGGTTAAACAAGCTTAACTTAGGTATAAAGCAGGCAAAATTGCCAGCAAATAAAAAAATTAACAAAAAAAAAAACCAAAAACCAACAAAAACAGTAACAGACCAGTATATTAAGGTTTTTCTTTTGTTTGGTTAAATAATTTCCTTTTGTAAGCCTTGCGGGTGCTCCAACCTATCCCAAGTTTAAGTTTTGACACGCACCCAGAGCAGACATGCATGACCAATAATAAACCGGGCAAAAAAGAAAAAAAATACAACCAGAAGAATCTTCCAACGTTCACATACAGACGTACACATGCATACAAACAAACAAACATTCATACGTACTCAATATCAACAACAGACAGTTGAACATTTATGGTAGACTTATGCATTCGAATTGCATCAGCGGCGGCAGCAACAGCACCAGGCCACTCACTCACACACACACATACACACCAACCACCACTGCCTCACGGTATTAAAAACTTAAATTCTGCATACGAGCCACCACCAGACATTTCAAGAAAAATAGTTGCAAAAAAGCATCCATTGATTTTGGGAGTTTGAGACTTAAACCCTTCTCTCCCATTGACTTTATCGGCCAACAAGCAGAAGGATTGTAATTTTAAACTCTAATGCCGTTAAATAGTACGAGTGTGTACGTGCACAAGTTACCGTTAGATTAGCTAAACTTAAGACAAGATATGAATGGGATAGCGGAAGGTGGTAAATTCCTGAAGAATTTTCTTTTTACTTTAAATTTTTGCCATTAACTAAATTGAGGAAAAATTGTTTCATAGCAAAACTGCATTATTCAGGCAAATTTTCTCAACAGAGTACCATTGCAAAAAGTACCCTTTTCAAAAATATGTTTATAGAAGTACGTTTTTAAGAAATAAATTTTTTGTAAAATACCATTTTACAAAACCAAGTACATACTTCATTTAAAAAGTACCTTTTTAAAAAAGTAATTTTTTTAAGAAAGCACATTTAAAAAAATAACTTTTTACAAAAGTATTTTGTTAAAAAATTACATTTAGAAAAAAGTATCTTTTCAAAAAAGTACTTTTAAAAAGTATATTTTTAAGAGATTACCTTATAAAAAAAGTAAATCTTTAAAAAAGCTATATTTTTAAAAAGGTACCTTTTCAAATAGTACCATTGCAAAAAGTAGCCTTTTCAATAATACTTTTTTACAGAATTACCTTTTTAAGAAATTATTTTTTTTAACAATTATTTAAAAAATATAAATTTTTAACAAAATAAAAAGAACGTCTTTAAAAGAGTATCTCTTTAAAAAGTACCTCTTTAAAAATGTACCTCTTTAAAAATGTACCTCTTTAAAAAATGTACCGCTTTAAAAAAAGTACCTCATTAAAAAATTACCTATGAAAAAACATCTTTCTGTAAAAATTCCGTTTTAAAAAAGTACCTTTTCGAAAAACAAGATTTAAAATAAAAAAAACAATATATTTAAAACGCACATTTTTAAAAAGTACCTCTTTAAAAAAAGTCTACATTCAAAAAAAAAAACGTCCCGCTTTAAAAACATTATTAAAAAATATGCCTTTTCCAAATAGCGCCATTGCAAAAAGTACTCTTTTCAATAGTGTCTTTATACAGAAGTACTTTTTTAAGTGATTACTTTTTTTTTAAAAACACCTATTTAACAAAAAAAAAGCATATATTTAACAAAAATACAAGCACCTCTTTAAAAGAGTACCTTCATAAAAAAGTAGCTCTTTACAAAAATACCTTTGTAACAAAAGTACCTTTTTGAAGAAGTTCTTTTTCAAAAATATTTCTTTTAAGAACTATCTTTTTTAAAAAATACCTTTTTAAAAAAGTACCTTTATAAAAAAAGTACCTTCTTAAAAAAGTACCTTTTTAAAAAATTACGTTTTTTAAAAACTACCTTCTTAAAAAGTACCCTTTTACAAAGTACCTTTTTTAAAAAGTACCTTTTTAAAAAGTACTTTTTTTTAAAGTACCTTTTTAGAAAAGTACCTTTTTAGAAAAGTACCTTGTTAGAAAAGTACCTTTTCAGAAAGTACCCTTTTAGATAGTACCTTTTTTAAAAAGTACCTTTATAGAAAAGTACCTTTTTAGAAAAGTACCTTTTTAGAAAAATACCTTTTTAGAAAAGTACTTTTTTAGAAAAGCACCTTTTTAGAAAAGTACTTTTTAAAAAGGGTAACTTTTTAAAAAAGTACGTTTTTCAAAGAGTACCTTTTTAAAAGAGTATGTACCTTTTTAAAAAACTATCTTTTTGAAAAACAATACTTTTAAAAAAGTGCCCTTCTGAAAAATTAAATTTGAAAAAGCATAATGTTTAAAAAGTATCTTTTAAAAGTATCTTTTTAAAAGTATCTTTTTAAAAATATATTTTTAGAATTATATTTTTAAAAGTATCTTTTTGAAAGTATCTTCTTAAGTATATTTTTCAAAATAGTATTTTTTTAAGTATTTTTTAACAAAAAAGTACATTTTTAATGCGAGTACTTTTTGGTAATAGAAAGCTTAAAAGTCTCTGCTTTTGGCTGAAGCAGTTACGCATAGCTTTCGAAACTGAAGACCAACCACATTTCAGTGCATATCTGTGCTAATAGTTGTTGACGAGTTTAAGAATTACAAAAAGCGTAGCGCTGCTCACTGAACAGTACCGGCCAGTGACTGACAGATTGTGTTAAGCTCTGCATGACAAATGTGAGGCATGAAAAAGAGATGCACATTTCATAAACAAGATTCTTAATTGATTTATTATTTTAAGAATTTTTTGTTTTCTTATGCAGGCATTTTTTTTAAAGAACTGCCAACAACATAAAGTCGTAGCCTGATGTAACTCTTGCAGTACATCCTTACCCAAAAGATATTATATGATTACGAAATACTAAGAAAAGCCATGATGACTCTTATTTACAATGAATTTAAGATATAATTTTTTTTTTCGTACTAAAAAAAAATTAATATTGTTAATGTTTAGTTTTACATGCAGTAAGATTCTCATCTGCACAATTAATTTTAAAATGCGCATACATCGTGACAAATGATTCAATCTTAAATGTCCATAAAAAACACTTAAATTATCACATTAAGAGAATGAAAGTCGTATGGATAAAAAGCTGCAGGATGGAAATATCATAGTGATTTTAAGATGCGATAGCACATGTTTTCCTCCAGCTATTGAACAAGATTTGGGTAAAATTCATATGACAAGGTAAAAATATGTGTCATAAAACAAGTCAACAGCTAACATTTATCAAAGCACAAAAATCACGCTCAAGACAAGGAAAGCCCGAGATAGAATATGTAAAGCGTGATTTTTTTTTCCATTCAAACAATTTCAATCACACAATCGATTTTTTGTCTTCGACACACTGAATACACAAATATTCTCTTTCTAGTCATGAGCTTTAATTGCTTAAATTGGCCATTTTGAAGAGGAGGGGAAAAAACGGTAAAAAAAATTAAAGCCATCAATAAAAACAATAGGTCGGAGAAAAAACTAATTATAACCTTGTGGTCGAATCGCATGTAAAATACTGTCTACAAACAACATTTTGGCATGTTTGTGAGTGCGTGTGTGTGTCAAAACTGTAATGCAATAAACCACAAATAATCCAAAAACATCAAGCTTCTGTTACATTTGCTGATCTTCGATATTTCCTGCACACAAAAAGCAATTTGCTTTATAACAAAAAAATATAGTGAAAAATAAAGTATATAAAACTAATGCCGAAAACAGAAGAATATAAAAATTTGCTTGCGTTTATAAATGTTGCATCATAATTTTTTTAATGCTGCCCAACAAACATTCTCACACACACACTAACGATCTCATGGCAGAAAGACGGAAATACACACACATACGCACTTGCACACAGCCAATTATGCAGCCACAGCCTACAAAATTGTTCATCAATTCTATATGTATATAAGGAAGAATGTTATATTCGACCAGGTCGAATCTTAAATACCCTGCAAATACTTACCCCCTTATTCATAAAAATTATGAGAGGCTTATGAGAGTTTAATAGAGCAAATTTCATATGAAATTTTGTTTTATTACGCTGTTATTAGACTCTCATATTTTTTATGAATAAGGGGGTAAGTAAATAAAAACTCTATTTTGTAGGGGCCACTGCGAGGGAGGGGGCCGTAGGGGAGGCATCTCACCTTTGCCATAAAACATTAAAAAGTCAATTTTTGGGATTATTAAGCGGAAAAAAATAATTTTTTTTATAAGGTTATTTAGGGCGCAATGGTGAGGGCAGGGTAAGGCAGAGCTTTAAAATTTAATTTTTAAGGACTGTAGGCTTAAATTATACAATTTGTTAAATATTTACACAATTTTTATTTTATTTTTTATCTTGGACTAGCACTCAGCGGATGACCCCCACATATGCATTGCATTGGGCCGGAGCTAGAAAGGAGGGCATGGTATTAAGGGGACAGATGAAGAAAGAAGAGAAGTTGGAAAATTGTTTGTAACTATTTCAACCTTTTTACTTCGCTGGCTAATTTTTTGCTACAGGACCATGTAATAAGTTACTTTAACGCCCACTAAAGGGGCGTGGTTTAAAAATTATTTTTTCTGATTTTCTGGCTGGGCCTTCTTTGACATAAAAATATACGATTTGTTTAACAAAATTACAAAAAAAAAAATTTAAAATTATGATGTTTTTTCGAGGTTGGTTTAGTTCTTCTTAGGGGAACGTTTTTCCCTCTGGCCCGATTCAGAACTTGAACTGTGCCAACCTTCAAAATATATTTATATATATTTATTTCAAGGGCCTGACCATTTTCGTTTGGACTGTATCGGGATTTCCACAGACGGAGGGACATGCCCAGATCGTCTTAGATTTCATCACTGATCCAGAATATATATGCTTTATGGGGTCTTATAGAGATATTTCTTATCTTAATAATAAACTAATAACTTCGAAAAATAAAAAAAATTCTCATTCATTTTCATAATTTTAAAATATCCATTTACAAAATATTAAATAATAACTTTGGCCCTAATTCTTCAAATCACTTTTACTTAATAAAATTTATAGCAAGAGAAAAACAAATTTCTAAAAAAAACTTTAATTAAATTTGTTTGTTTGTTGAAATGCTTTACAAAGTAAATTTGCAAAGTATCTGGTGCACAGATGCCGACGGGGTGACTCAGACCATATGCCGGCGATGTTATTAACCCGTATTTTCTTCCGTTACTGTGACTGACTGTACACGATCTATGCCTTCACATAGAAAGTAGCAACGTAGTTAACAGCGGAATATTCCTCAGAAGAACTGTAAAAGTATATAGTTATATATATAGTATATAGTTATATAGGTGTTGAAATTAACTAGTGCGAGTGAGACGCAAAACTCTCGAAAGAGAGTAAACGATCAGTGGTCTGGCTGCACTTAAAAAATAATTGCCAACGATAATTGTTGACTGACTCAGAGCTGCTTTGCGACTGTTTAATTAAATTTGTTGTTGCAAAATAATAGTTCGAAACAAATTCCCTCATTAATAATCACAGTTGACAGCATCTGGCAACTTTTTGATAATGATAGCGAAGGGTACATCACGATAATTCTTCTTCTGGCAACGTTGTCATGTTTAAAAGACATCCGTTAGTATATTTTCCAACAACATTTAAATTATTCGCCATTAGTTTAATTCTTCTTCTTTTTCAAGCTCTCTCAATTAACACGTTTTTTTAACATGATTTTTCATGATTTTATATCACTGTCCAGCAGTAGCACACGAACCTACAAACAACGACTTCTATTTGATTAGCCTCTCGGAATACTGTGACATTTATGTGAGTGTATAAACAAAAATATATGTAATAGTCAATTTACATTCGCTGTCAGTTTTTAGTTCAATGCAGTTTTTGTTTATCTTCATTGTCGCTTTATAGCTTTTTTTTCATAGTTGAGGAGTTTACAATTATTATCATTGTGCCCGTCAGTAGATTAAGATGACGAAGTTTGCAGTATCAGGCTATAGACATGCATTATTGTTGTCGATATGACTGCAGCAAATGGGAAAAGCTGTTGCAAGTCGAAAATTTGTATAATTACTGGCAAAAACTTGGCAAGTGACAAAAAGTTCATGTTACATGTGCTCGTGTGTGTGAGTGTGCGTGTTTTCTCCTCTGAAACATGTAAACTACATTCTTTGTTTTTTTGTTGTTGTTGTTTTTTTTTTGCAAATTCTTGCAACGGTCTGCCACTCTACATTTTTACGCATTTCATTGATGGTTGTGGGGCATTCAGTCGTGGGGCATTGTTGGGTCTAGTCCAGTCCAGTCCAATGCATTAAAAAAAACTTATGCGCTAAATGAGTTGTTTTTAATGTCTAAATATATTTTTCTCTTTATCTTTCTTTTTTTTAACAGCAAGTGAATGTTGCTGTGCACGAGTGTTACAATCAAAACTCGGGTCTTTCATTCAGCCAGTAAATCGTTCTAGTTTGTTGAATGGCTAAAATTGGAAAAGTGGCACAACCCATTCGCATAAAAAATATGAACCAATAGACAGACGTGTTGTAAAAAACAATATACAATATTCACACACACAAACCTTATCTGTAGTACAATCATTGATTGAATCAATTACAAGAACAACAAAAACATAATAAAATTACATTAAAATTATGTTTTGATTTTATTGTTATTTTATTAACAGACACATTTCATGTAACAAGTGCAATAAATAATATTCCAAAGTGTATACAATTGCATACACTAGGCACTAAAATTCCCATCAAACAAATATTTGAGCCATTTCTCATAACAAATTTAAATATGTTAGTACTTTTCTGTAATCCCGTGTACTCATTTGAGGCCTAATTCACAATTGAGGCCTTATTTAACAAATTTTGTATCACAATTTGTCCAATTAGAAGATTATACGTATAAAATATTTTTATAAAATATCATTTTATAAAAGATTGCTTTTGCAAAAAAAAAATCCCTTTTACAAAACTACCCTTTTAGAAAAAGTACCATTTTTAAAAACATTTTCTAAAAAGCTACTTTTACATAAATACTCTTTTATTAAAAAGTAACCTTCATTAAGATAACCTTCCATAAAAGCTATATTTTACAAAAAATACCCATGTGAAATTAAATTTCGAAATATGTATATAACCCTAGACACAAAACCAAACACGTTAACAGAGCTCTGTTAGCATTTTAACATAGCGCTGTTAAGCATGAAAAATCCGAGTTTTTGTATTCGAAATGGCATAATGGCCACATTTCTGAACCAACCTTAAAATAAATTAACGGAACAAACAACCAGGTCCATAGCTTTCATAATATATTAATACTTTGGTATAGCTATACCGATAAGCCATGTGTGCGACTAACAATTTTTTATTTTGTAGCTCTTGTGTTCCAATATCTATCACGTCCAATGGCCTTAACCCTTAAAAGTTGGATTTTTAATGGAGAAATTTGGATTTTAGTGAAATTTCATATATGGAATAGTGGCCGAGGAAGCGCTCTTTCTTGCACAAAAACTCTTATATCTGAAATAATTTTGGAATTCGAATCATAATATATATGTATATACGTTTTAGAAAAAGTACTTTTAAATAAAAGTACTTTAAATAAAAGTACTTTTATATAAAAAATTGTTTAATTACATAATACAATAATATAATTCATATTTTATAAATAAATACTATTATATATATATAAAAAATTTTATTTTATAAAAAGCATGTTTTTACAAAAAGTGCTTTTACATAAAGTAACTTTTACAAAAAGTATCTTTTATAATAAGTATATTTTATCAAAAATACGTTTTATAAAAAGTACCTCTAATAAAAAATACTTTTTATAAAAAGTACTTTTAATGAAAAGTACTTTTTATGAAAGGTACTTTTTATAAAGGTACTTTTTAAAAAAGTACTTTTTATATAAAAGCATTTTTTACAAAAAGTACTTTTTAAAAAAAATGCTTTTTATAAAAAGTACTTTTATAAAAAGTACCTTTCATAAAAGAACTTTTTTAATAAAAAGTACTTTTTATAAAAAATAATTTTAATAAAAAGTACCTTTCATATAAAGTACTTTTCATTAAAAGTACTTTTTATAAAAAGCATTTTTTTAAAAAAGTACTTTTTGTAAAAAATGCTTTTTTTTATAAAAAGTACTTTTATAAAAAGTACCTTTCATAAAAAGTACTGTTTATAAAAAATACTTTTATAAAACGTATTTGTAATAAAATTGCTTTTTATAAAAAGTACTTTTATAAAAAGTACTTTTCACAAAAGAACTTTTTTAATAAAAAGTACTTTTTATAAAAAATACTTTTAATAAAAAGTACCTTCCATATAAAGTACTTTTCATTAAAAGTACTTTTTATAAAAAGCATTTTTTTAAAAAAGTACTTTTTGTAAAAAATGCTTTTTTTATAAAAAGTACTTTTATAAAAAGTACCTTTCATAAAAAGTACTGTTTATAAAAAATACTTTTATAAAACGTATTTGTAATAAAATTGCTTTTTATAAAAAGTACTTTTATAAAAAGTACCTTTCATAAAAGGACTTTTTTAATAAAAAGTACTTTTTATAAAAAATACTTTTAATAAAAAGTACCTTTCATATAAAGTACTTTTCATTAAAAGTACTTTTTATAAAAAGCATTTTTTTAAAAAAGTACTTTTTGTAAAAAATGCTTTTTTTTATAAAAAATACTTTTATAAAAAGTACCTTTCATAAAAAGTACTGTTTATAAAAAATACTTTTATAAAACGTATTTGTAATAAAATTGCTTTTTATAAAAAGTACTTTTATAAAAAGTACCTTTCATAAAAGGACTTTTTTAATAAAAAGTACTTTTTATAAAAAATACTTTTAATAAAAAGTACCTTCCATATAAAGTACTTTTCATTAAAAGTACTTTTTATAAAAAGCATTTTTTTAAAAAGTACTTTTTGTAAAATATGCTTTTTTTATAAAAAGTACTTTTATAAAAAGTACTTTTATAAAAAGTACTTTTATAAAAAGTACCTTTCATAAAAAGTACTGTTTATAAAAAATACTTTTATAAAACGTATTTGTGATAAAATTGCTTTTTATAAAAAGTACTTTTATAAAAAGTACCTTTCATAAAAAGTACTTTTATAAAAAGTACCTTTCATAAAAAGTATTTTTCACAAAAAATGGTTTTTACTTTTGTTAAAAATAGCTTTTACAATATGTATCTAATTTTTATTAAATGTATGTTTTATTACGGGTACATTTTATAAAAAGTACCTTTCCCCATAAGTACTTTTCATAGAAAACACCTTTTATATATTATTCGATTTCCAAAATTATTTCAGATATACGACTTTTTCTGCAATATAAAGGAATCCCTGGGTGGCCACTTTTTGTATATAGTGGCATATGTGTACACATCCCCATTTTCCCACAATGCCCGAAAACCTATCCAGGAAAATATTTATTTTGAAATTAATGTTTTGAAAATATTTTATATTTTCAGTACATCCCTTAAGTAAATATTTATGAAGTGTTCGTGTTTCTTGGGCCGCAATTTCTATTCACTAGTTTGCGTACCAAACTGGCTCCAGTTGCTAGATTTTGGCTTGCAAATGAACTTAATTCAATTTTACTTCAAATGTTAAGTGGTTAAAAGAGCTCTGTTAACTGCAGTGTAGGTTTGGTACAACTTTCGGTTTGCGTTTTCGCTAATATAAATTTAATATTTATCTTCACACATATTTTACTAGTCACTAGTGCTCGTTGGCAATATAGAGACGATTGAAAGTTTGGAACACAAAATTCCTCCACTTATAGGCGAAATACAGCCCCAATTCTTGTGAAAATTTTATATAAAAAAGTTTACATCCAGTTTGTGCCATGTGCGCGATTTCGATAATAAACATTTCATTGATACTAAAAATAATTTTCTCTAGTTTTCATTTAATTTAAAGCTGTAATAATTTGAAAAAATTAAATTCACATCCTTTACAAACTGCTTATAAATTGAGGCGGTTGAAATTGTAAGCCAAAGCAATTTAATCTTGAAGTATCTTCACAATCAACAATAGCCGTGCGAATTGATAGCCCAGATTGTCAATTAACCCACGGTGCACCGCACAAGGTGATGAAGTGAAAATGAAATGAGATTTCCTTTTTATTTCCAACATCTGTCATTTAGCATATCAAACAATATTAAAATCTAAACCACTCTGCTTGCAAGGTGTTCGTTTACATAATGGAGACATGACATCAGTACATGCCTGGACCACAGCCACTCACAGTTCTACTCGCACACACACACACACACAAACACACAAAACACAGGGTAACAACGCACTTACACTTGAAGGGTAATTGGAGTAGAACAAAAAAAATTTATTTTCTTATCCAGGAACATTTGCGACATGGCCGTCATCACTACAAAAAAATTAAATGAACATAAAGAAATACAAGTTGACAATTATTAAGTATTGGAGAGCAAAACTATGAGGGCTTTTCCAATAAACTTTATTTCTGAATAGATAAATGAAGGGTTTGCACAACACATGCACGTTTGTGTGTGTGTGTGTGTGTGTGTGCAGACATCCTTCAATGTATTATATTGACGAGGTTACTTAAAGTAACATGTGTACAAAATAAAATGATATGTCGTTCTTAAAGTATCGTATTTAGTAATTTTGCCTTTAACTTTACTGCCTGCCTGACTGTCATACAATTTATTTTTTTTCTTTTTGAGATGTATTTAGATTTGAAAGAAGCACTTTTATAATATATCTCTAAAGGAATAAAAAGAAGAAATGGAGAAACGCACAAGCATAGAAAATTATAGAGCATTGGAGTATTGTAACACCCTATTGTTCAGGCTAAAACAGGTTTGTAAAATAATGCATTGAGCCGTGGAAAAACAGTTCCAGAAATCTCCTTCCTCCTCGACATATTTCTCTTTAGGACTACAACTACAGGCTAGAGACGGATTTCTAAAAACTCTACTTTGGTAAAAACAGGTTGCCAAGAAGCAAAAACATCCTAGAACGTCATTTTTCGTCAAAATGACGACGGAAGATTTTATTTTCAAATTAAAACCAATTGAAGGAAGTCTATGAAATGTTAAGTTTTTATTAAAGATTAAAAATTAAATAAATGAATTTCTTTAAATATTCATTAATACATAAGAAATATATTTTGATATACATTTTTGCTCAGGAAGTGTTTTATAGTTCCAGGGTTGAAAGAACGAGAATAGCTCTTTCAGAATAATTAATATTAAAAAAATCAATGAGTGTTCGAACTCACGGGCGATGTGTTAACACCTTTTTGTTTATTTATTTTATATTAAACCCACAAAAAACAAAGAGAATGCAAAGCAACAGACAAATGTACATACATACATTGTTATGTTTGTACATAAGCTACATACGTTGCTGTCTTGCTATCTCATTTTTATATATGTACGTATAACCACGTCACTATTCTCTTTGCCTATGCATAAGAAAAAACCGAAGATCAACAAAAAACACTTTTTTAATATTACTCCAAATTAATACTCCGAATTAAAACACTTAAATCTCCGCTCGCCGATATCGGATCGCCTTAATTTTTGGCCTAAACTCTTCGTCGAAACTCGCACTAGCGTTTTAATCCAAAAATTAATAAAATCGGCTATGAATTTCCGGAGAAAATCGCGTGGGAAAATTATATGAAAATCGCCCAATACTCACTTTCAATACCGACTGCCAAGCAACGAACAAACAAACTCTTACACTTACACTTGCGTATGTATTGAAACTGATAGTTTACTGCCCTAGAGGCGCGCGTATAGATGTTAACACATCAAAAGTAGTTTCCGACCGAACTTTTGGGTTCGGCTTTGGTACTTTACCAAACGTTTTTTGTTATAATAAATAAATTAATTAATTTAAAAATCTGTAATTGACATAAAATTCAGGGTTGGGTTCGGTTTCCACTAAACTTTGAAAAATTTACCAGTTTCGGGTTCGGTGTGCTAAAGTGCCTTCGGTCGTACACTACTAAAGAGATATAAACAAAAAGATGTTATAAAATTTTTATTCATAAAATTTTTTTTATTAAATTCACACTGACGTTGAAGATGAAGTAGTAATGGGGAAGAAGAAAATATATGAAATTTATTATTGAGATCGCCGCTGTAGCCAAAAAGTACATAAATAATAGTCCCAAAATCGGCATTTTCGGCATTGTATGTGTATTTTTCATGTGTGTGAAGATAAATATGCCGATTTAAATATGTTTGACGTAAGAGCTTACGTCATGACATATTTAACTCAAAGTTAAATATGTTTTTAAGTGCCATCACTGACATATTTAACTATACGTCATATATTTTTTACATCATATTAGATTTTCGGACCTACGCTACCCGAAAAACCATCCCCTATTTCTCCATTGTATTTGTGAAATTTTTTATTAAAATATCAAAATCGACTTAGTGATTTTTTCAGCGATCTTGGATAGATTTTGGCCATTTCTGGCCAAATCCTTATTTGTCACTCATATTCAACTTATTTTTTATTAAGGAAATAAGGATTTGGTCAAAAATGGCCAAAATCCATCAAGATGAGTGAAAAAATCACCAAGTCGATTTTGATATTTTAATAAAAAATTTCACATATACAATTGAGAAATAAGGGATGGTTTTTCGGGTAACGTAGGTCCGAAAATCGAATATGATCTAAAAAATATATGACGTATAGTTAAATATGTCATATTTAACTTTGAGTTAAATATGTCACGACGTAAGCTCTTACGTCAAACATATTTAAATCGGCATATTTATCTTAACACACATGTATTTTTGTTATTTTTTTAGCAAGCAAAGCCTGCATTTTTGGCAACATTACAGATGGACATAGAACTTAAAATAGTTTAACAAATATTTTATGCAGTTCTTAAACTGGGTATTAGTAGTGAAAATTAAAATTAGTCACCTAATAACTGGTGACAAACAAAATACGCATGAGTACTGATGATGAAAGTGTAGTGGCTTTCGAAAACAACTGTTCTGCTCTGCTGTGTAAGTTGAGTAATTGAAAACTGATGTTGACTCTTAGTGCTGCCTTGGCATACATATTTATTATGTCTCTCTGAATTTAAAAAAAAAATCGTAAATCTTAATTGAAAATTAGTCTGTTTTGAAATGTTCTGTTGCTCTTGGTTCTATAGCGAAAATAAAAAAAATATTGTTAAAGTATTAACTTTAAAAGCCCATATGAAGATAAATTTCGAAATTTATAACCCTGGACATAAACCAAGTATATTAACAGAGCTCTGTTAACATGTTAACATAACGCTGTTAAGCATGAAAATAAAATAATAAAGAAATTTCACTAAAATCCAAATTTCTCTATTTGAATTCCAACTGTTATGGGTTATGGCCATTGGACGTAACTCAGGACCACAGGAGCTACAAAATAAAACAATTTTTAGTTGCCCACATGTTACCGTTTTCCTAGGATCCTGGCTTATCCTGTCTAAAATTTTACAATTTTTGTGTGCGAAAAATCAAAGCTCATCGGCATAGCTATACCAAAGTATTAATATATTATGAAAGCTATGGATCTGGTTGTCTATCCCCTTAATTTTTTTTCAAGGTTGGTTCAGAAATGTGGCCAGTATTCCATTTGGAATACAAACACTCGAATTTTTAATGCTTAACAGCGCTTTGTTAACATGCTAACAGAGCTCTGTTAACAGACTTGATTTGTGTCTAGGATTATAAATTTCAAACTTTAACTTCACACACTAGTCTTGTGTGCAACTAGCTCATTCGCTCAGTTTTGACAAGAACCTCTGATCAAACCCATTTAAATTACATAGGTTTGATCAGAGGTTCTTGTCAAAACTGAGCGAATGAGCTAGTTGGACACAAGTCTATCAGTCTACACCTCTTGTGTAGAGCCCTTTAAAATTCTTATTTAATTAACTCCTTTACACATCTGCTCTCCTGCTGCAAAGCAGGACAAGTACATCTTGAAATAAATATGTACGAGTATAAATATTTGAATGCAGTTCGTTTTCGTCTTAAGTATAAAAGCATGTAACTCGTGGAAAAAAGAAGATATTCATTCGACTGTGTGTGTGTGTGTGTGTGTATGTGGCTGCCAGCAGATGAATTGTATCATGTAACATGTTTGAAAGTGCTACAAACTCGAAACTAACTATGTATGTATTCTTCTTCTTCTTCATTTGCTCCATTCATAGGAATACAACAATAAAAACTATAAGAACGAACCAACGAAAGAAAAAAGTACACATTTAAAAGGTATTGGATGAACAAACTATAAAACCTTGAAATTTAAAAGGAACTAAAGCAACAACAACAACAGCAACAACAACAACAGCAACAACAAGAACAGCAACAGCAACAGCATCATCATCATTGCCGTCATTATCTTTTTCTTATAAAATGAGTGCAAGAGGAATGAATAGATACGTTTAAGAATCTTGGGTTACGTGCGGGTTGTACGTTTGTTATCATTTTCACTTGTACATTTAGTTTTGCTCATGCTTAAATACATTTAACACACACACACACGCACACACATGTTTATATCTTTTCTAGAAAGGGATCTACTTGTTCAGTTGGCAGCAAACGAAGAACAATGATGAATTGACAGAAGGGCAAAGAGACACACAGAATAAGTATATACAACAACAACAACAGATACAGCCAACCACATTTAGTCGGAAATTTTTGAATGCTTAGAAAGCGGAGCTCTAGCATTTAATAGGTGGCATAATTCAAATGTTATTTAAATTGTATGCAAATGCATTAGGAAAGTGCATGACAATATGTGTCACATAAAATTGGCACATCGTTCGTTTGTTTGCAGGTCCAGAAAATTATCACCAACATATAACACTCACTGTGTTCAATGTGTTCGTGTGTTCTGCTCTTTACTAATATTGTTCTTTTGCAAAAAATACTACATTTTTTTGCACTTTTCAGTTAGAAATGCACAATATTTTGTCATACGGAATATGAACTTATTGGAAATGGATCCAACATGCCTTACGAATGTTACCTTTTTTTTGGAAAACTCCGCTTAAGTGCAAATTTAAAATAAAAGGACTACAAAAAAAAATGCAACAAATTTTCTAGAAAAAAATTCCACAAATTAAGTGCAACTTTGAAATAAAGTGATTAAAAACTGTTACATGTTTTCTCCAAAAGAAAATGCCATAAATTAAGTGCAACTTTAAAATAAAAGTATTAAAAAAATGTTAATTTTTTTCTAGAAAAGAAAATGTCATAAATTGGGTGTTCAACAAAGTTTATAAATTCAGCACTATTTAGTACATCCATGTACATGCTATTTAGTACATATATAAGTCTGTCACTGCATGTGTAATTTCCTCAATATTAATATGTAACACCATAAAAATTATAAACTTCATGTGTGTAAAGATATATTTGAATTTATATTAGCGAAGACGCAAACCGAAAGTTGTACCAAACCTATCGTGCCAGTTCTACGCGGACAAGTGAATGGAAATTATGGCCCAAGAAATACTTGATAAATATATACTTAAAGGTACGTTCACACTTATCAAATATTTGCCCAAAAAAGCGTAACCACTAACAAAAAACTAATAAAAAACTTTTTAATTAAAAAATTTATTTATCGACTTAAATAGTCTCCAATAATATTGGATTAATGACACTGTCTATTAGTTTTGTATGAAATTGTTTTACTAAATTAACACGTATTTGAACAAAAATATTTTCCATTAGTATTTAGTGGTTACGTTTTTCGGGGCAAATATTTGATAAGTGTGAACGTACCTTAAGTGATGTACTGAAACTATAAAATATTGTAAAAACATTCATTTGAAAAAAGAAATAGTTTTCTGGAGAGGCTTTCGATCATGATGGGAAAATGGAGATGTATAAGATGACTGGGCCATCTTTTCATTTCCTTAAAGATTTACGCGTGAGTGCATTTTATATAGCCAAAATACACAGTCACGATAAAAATGTCTTTTCATGTAGTTCGGTCATGCATGACAAAATTGTTTCAGTTCTCACGACAACGCATGTCCACAAATCGTGTTAATAAAATTCTCACGGTCTCGCACGCTTCTGACAAATTTTAAAAAATATACGGTATTTACATTAAAACGAAAACTATTCTATTTTGAACTAAGAAAATCAAATACTAAAAACACACTATCCCATCCCTGGGAACAACTCTCTGAACTGAAACCCATCCATCCATCGATTTAAGCACTATTGAATAAAAAATCTTTGCGATTAAAAGATTTACATCGAAGTTGTACATTAACTTTTTTGGGTGGAGAACAAAGAGAGAGAGAGAGAGCATGGGTAGAAAGGAAAAGTATTAATTCAAGCATTTTTAAAAACAAAAATCAAAAATTTATTTGCAAAAAAAGTTTGCTCAAACTCAGCACGTCTTCAATTTTCAATAGTGTGGCAGCTCAGCTATTGACAGCAGTAAACCACTTAACAGGGTGAAACACAAATTTCCCAAGGATATTTTAGTGTCTTGTGCATGCATAAATAAAAAATCGTAAATGTTTTTTGCAAAAGCATCCCATTTACTGGCAGGGATGGAAATTTCAAATATTTACTTTCTAATACGAGTGTTTATAGTCAAAAAAAGTTTAGAATTTTAGTTGACCACATCCACTTTGTTGAAGCTTCATCTGTCAAATTAGTTGTCATTTTTTCAACCTGTTTTCCTATATCACCATGGGCGAATAAAATTGTTTTATCAAGATATATGGCGACGGATGATGAAGCGAGCCCAAAATCCACACTCAACAGTGGCTTTAACGGGATGCATTGGATAAGTATTTTCACACTGACATGGTTTCAATAAATTCTGGTTTTAACGTTAAAACCGACTGTTAAAATCTGGTTTTACCATAGAAAATGATTTTGTTAAAACTAACTTAAAACCGCTTTCGAATTGGTTTTAAATAGATTTTATGATATGCAGCCTTGTTTTTGTCTGTTGTTGGCTGTACTAAGTCGAGTGCTGCCAAGTTATAGATATATTGGAAACAGCTGGTATTGTTTATGTTAATAATCACAACTTTCAGAGTCCGCTTAAAATGTAGAAATAGCTTCATCTGTCCTCCCCATACTGGACCCTCCTTCGCTTTTCAATTTCGAGTGAATGCACTGCACATATAGGGGTCAACCCCTGAGCGCTGTTACAAATAAAATATATTAATCCAGCAACTAACCGATTAAAACAGAATGTCGATTGATTGAATACCCTAGTGTGTACATACAAATGAATGTAAACATACATGAACTGCACGAGTGTGTATTAATGGACGAACTGTTTATATATCATTACATCAAATTTACCACAAAGTTGCTATATTTGTCTGTTAATTTTTTTTTTTTTTATAAATTATTTGATTACCTTTACCAATGCACAATCTGTCTGTACATATTTATTTTAATAAAGTTGTTGTACTTGAGTGTGGAGATTTCAAATACATTTATTGGCTTTTTTACAAAACAAAAGTTTTGAAGTGATAAATTAATTTTTAATACCAAATTTGTACAATATTTTAGTATAAAGAAAACAAAACCAAACTTCAAACAGACGTCTGTACAAATTATTATGTACATATTTATAAATTATCTTATTGCTGGAGGGGAGACAAAATCTTATTTGCCAACACATACGACCAGTGTCGAAAACATATAAGAGAAACGTTTTTTTTTGTTGTTGGATTAAATATATTAAATAGACTGCATGTACGAGTGTATGTAAGTATGTATGTGGATGTCTCAATATATACTGAGCAAATAGGTTTGGGATTATGTTTAAAACTACAATTTTATAAAGACGTTCACTAGCAAACATATTGACATGAATACGAGGTCTGTTCAAAAAATAAGGTGAATTTTGATTTTTCTCAAAAATTATTGATTTATTTATCAAATTCTATTTTATCACCGTATGATACTGTGAACATTACTTTTGATCAGTTAATTTCATTTTTTGTAATACAAAAATTTTATGAAAATTAACTTTTACAACATTTTAAAATTCACTATACTTTTTGAACGGACCTCGTATATGTACAAACATGTAGTTATGTGCAAATTATATTTTTAGTTAAAGTTTGTTAAAAAAAAAACATATTTATTTTTAATCATATATCAGACAATTCATTTTTGAACTCCGCCCCCTTTAGTGGTCGTTAACTAATATATTATATGGAAAAATTATTTAAGTTAATTTTATTTTTTTTTTTAATACAAAGAATTTATGAAAATTCACTTTCACAAAATTTTAAAATTCACTATACTTTTTGAACGGACCTCGTATATGTACAAACGTGTAGGTATGTGCAAATTATATTTTTAGTTCAGGTTTGTTGTAAAAAAAAATTATATTTAATATAAAAATGATATATTAGAAAATCCATTTTTGGACTCCGCCCTCTTTAGTGGGCGTTGAACTAACATATTACATGGAAAAATAGTGTAAATATTCAACACATCGCATTCCTTGAGTCTACATTCCTTAAAAATTTAATTTCTTAAGCTAATCTCCTGCCCTACTTCTCCCCCCAACTTTGCCCTCTAAATGACCATTTAAAAAAAAATAAGTTTTTCTACACTAAATTACCTCAAAAATTCACTTCTTAAGTTTTTACCACAAAGGTGAGATGCCACCTGTTTTGGCGTTAAACCACACAAAATGAGGTGAAAAACCTTATTGAACAGAAATGTCAATACAGTTTGCTGCTAAGGGCACGTTATCGATAACGATAGTTCCATTACATATTTTTTTTTGTCTATACGAAATAAAAACGTTAATAATTTTTTTCGATTTTCAATTACTTTTTTCACCCCACTTAGGTGAAGTTGAGAAAAATGGAGTTGCCATATCAATTACTACATTTGTGTTGCTTACCTACAATATAATAAAATTTAATGCCACAATTTCCTATTTACCAAAAAAGATGAAATAGTTCTTCTTAAATGTTTAATGAACTAATTTCATTTAGTAAAATATTAAGAATATATGAAAATATTAAGAAAATAACAAAATATTAATTATATTTGCTTGAGTAAAATGGCAGAATTTATTTTAACAGAATAAATAGTCGTAAATTCCTAAACCAATTCTCCAATAAGGATTCAATATTAATGCAGCACATACGATGGTTGAAAGTAAACGATATGAAAAGGAGCAAAAATTATTCGTAGACACTTTTGATTACTTTTTTTTATGTGAAAGAAACAAAAAAAAAAAACTCGACTCAAAATTTGTGCAGCTGTTGTCTGCTTTATAGACATTTGCTTTTTTACACACACACACTCATACATACACATATAGTAAGTCGTTCATATATATTATCGAATGTCCTGTTTTCGAAACCAGACTACAGGATAAACTTGTTGTTGTATGAAATTATATATTTTTGTAAGCAACAAAATACAGTAGACATTTAAAAACCAGAAGTTTATGAAAGAGAGGGAGAGGGGAGAGAGTGAATAGTCGTTCGACCCATGAGGATTATTCACGTACACATTATGCCCGTAGGTTTGCATTTTAACTTAAAAGGGCAAAATTATTCCAACCCAGTTACAAAATAGAGTCTAGCACTTGCCTTAACATCATCCGTTATTGTAAGTAAATTTCATTATACAAATAAATTTCAAAATTGTTTCCAATTCTAGGCAAATAGTTGATATTGAATTTTGTTTATTGCTATTGCAAGAGAAAACAGCCCACTTCTTGTTACACAGGATCTACCACCAACCGTTTTACGTACTATATTTGCAGGCAAGTATCGGGGAAATTTAAATAGAAGAAAAAAACTGTTTAAGTTCGAAAGAGGAAGTAATTTGCAAGATACCCAAACATGACACTGTGGATAACATCCATAAACTAGTAATAGCAGAACCAGTTAACAGAACAGCACAATTTTCATGTTCACCCGTTTTAGGTATCGAAAATATATATTCCCACCATGGAAACTCAAAAAACTTTTAACTCAGACCTTATTTTAAGTTCGCTCAGGCATTTTTTTAATTAACATTCTTATCTAACTATTAAAGAATGCCTTACAGAGGTCGGCGGCTAGTTCGTATAAAAAAAAAAGAATATCTATTTCAACATTTCCTTCTATGAGAAAAAAGAAACGCAGGAGCAAAATATATCAATTTAAATTTTTTTTTTTTTGTCAAATCAATAGAATTCACTTTTTTTATATAAAAATTTATTACAATTTATTAAAATGGAGAAGGGAAAGATCTAAATATTGTATTCTTTTTTCGTAGCATAAACCAGACTGCAGTTTGATTTTCCTCGTAAATAGGGTTTCATTTCACTCCGTTGGTGGACTTTTAGGCATTTTTAGCTAAATAAAAGTGTTGTAGTAAAAAAAAAGACTGAAATAATTGCCTTAATATAAAAGAGGCGTTAATTAACTTTTTAAATAACGTTTTTGGGGTGGACAAAAGTCAATGAAAAATTAAACTTTTTCCTATTTCGTAATTAGTTTTTTTTTAGATATTTTTTAATAATTACTTTTTTTTAAATTTTAATTTTTTTGTGTAATTAATGCTAGAGTTAATGTCGACGTCGTTGACGGCGTTTCAACGCCGAAAAAGTTGAAATAGATTGAACTTTTACGGCGTTGCAACGCGTTGAGATTAACTGCTCTCATACAATTTCATACGATTCAACTTTTTTTTTGACATTTGACGCCGTCGACGACGTCGACATTAACTCCAAGGTAATTTTTAATTTAATTTCTTACATTTTTATTTTGTTACAATTAATTTTTTCATAATTTTATTTTTTCTATTTTTATTTTGTTATAATTAAATTTTTTTATTAATTTTTTTTATTAGTTCTTTTTGTTTGTTATGTGGTCAATAGAGCGTCTCGCCTTACATTCAAAAAAAAAAAGTTCGCCGTACACCAACGAATATAAAGCATTGTTGCGAGGCGGTTTCGAAAAAAAAATTTTTTTTTTTTTGCCGAAAGTAGGGGTCGCCAAAATACATTATAATATAAAAATCTTCTACATTTTCAGTCGGATTTTAAAGAGTGATATATCGATGTTTTTGTCTCGAGGAGGGCAATGGTTTGCTGCAATAGTCATCGACCTTAAATATCCTCTTGTAGTACTTACCCACCAGATCTCAGTTCCTGCCATCCTAATGTACCACCCTAATAACAGAAAATTAAAGCTCGCAAAAAATCATTAAACTTTTGCTAGGGAAGTTTTTCAATAATTCCAACGGCACTATTAAAAAAAAGGAATACAGTAGCCGCTGGGTTAATATGAACATCCAGAATAGTGAACATCCAGAATAGTGAACATCCAGAATAGTGAACACCAAAATTTAAACACATGGGGTTCTAAAGAGTGAACACAGACCATCTCTATTATATGAACAGCTTTCAACCGTTAATTTTTTTTTTAATGTTTGTCTTATTGGAAGTATGTTCTTCCCCGAAATAAATTTAAAAACTCAAACTGTTTTTTGTTGATGTTTTGAGTGTTGAGTTGTTGAGTGATTATCTTACATATTAAAAATCGGTTCTTCCCCGAGATTAGCAAGCGTGTGCATACGAATACAAAAAAGAAAAATTAAAAGGAAAACATTGAGAGAAGCTGAAATGCCGTTGGTGGAGGCGAAGCTATATCATTCGTTCAATCAACAAAAACTTAGAATTTAACCATTACTAGTGAATTAATTTACCCATTACTAGTGAATTAATTAAAGTAAAAGCAAAATATTTAAATGACCAATTGAAAGAAAAAATTTCTTTTACTGCAACTGATGGGTGGCTGCAGAAATTTAAGCGACGATTTGGTATACGGTTTTTAAATATATCCGGTAAAAAATTATCGTTCAATCCGGAGTTTGTAGAACCTTTTAAAAAAGGACCCCATTCTTTAATAGTAGAACACAATTTAATGCATCATCAAATTTACAATACGAACGAAACTGGTCTATTTTGGAAACTGCTTTCAGACAAAACATACGTTTTAAGAAGTGAAAAAGTGCACATGGAAGAAACCCCGAAAAAGCACGTCTTACATTATTGGCCTGTACAAATGCTTCTGGTGATAGGGAAAGCAAAAAATTCAAGATGTTTCAACAATTTTACTCCACCCGTTGATTATGGCCATTCTAAAAACGCATGGATGACGGCAGCAATTTTCCAAAAGTGGTTCAAAGATTCATTTGTTGTACAGGACTTCTTTCATGTTCATTAATTATTAAAAAAAACATCAAAAATAAAAAATTAGTTTAATAAAAGTCATATGAATTACTTATTTGATGTTCTCTCGATTTAGTGAACTTCTCCATTTAGTGAACAGGCTCTGTTTGAATTAGTTCATATAGCCGAGCGACTACTGTATATATTTTTTTGCCGAACGTAGGGGTAGCATTTTTAAATTTTTTGTCATATCGTCGATATTTATATCTCGCCTTTTTTTGTCTTCAATAATCATTGTACTTACCAAATAGAACTTACCCATATTATCCTAACTTATACAAAAAGAATTAAAAAAATTAATTTAAAATTCAAAAATTTTAATCAATTATATTTTGAAATGATCCAAATTGGCTATATTTTTGACGGCTCTTGAGTTTAGAAAAAATGCATAGCGGCTCAGTCAATTCAAATTTGGCCCAATTGATCATATTGAAATATGAGTCACTCTCAAAGTTTATGATATTATGAACTTGTGGACCGAACATTTGACGGATGCATACCGTTGCTTCATTTCGGGCTGATAACATCTTAGCATAGACATCTGAACGCAGTAACGGATGTTGGTTGGTCTGTTATCATCGATAACAAAACATTATGGAAAAAGTACGCGTTATTTTCTATGCACAGACGAAGGCCCTGTTCTACGTCGTCTAGCAATTGACGAATCAAGAAGCTGTAAATATCGAAGATATGATAAAAATACTACCCCTACGTTCGGCAAAAAAAAAGAACGATATATTTCTTTTTTTCAACAGTTCTGTTGGAATTATTGAAAAACTTCTTTTGCAAAAGTTTAATGATTTTTTGCGTGCTGTAATATTCTGATATTAGGGTGGCACATTATGGTGGTAGGAACTAAGATCTGGTGGGTAAATACAAGAACGGTATATTTAAGGCCAATGACTATTAAATCAAAACATTCGTCTCCTCAAGACAAAAACATCGACATATCATTCTTTGAGATCCGACTTTAAATATAAAAGATATAATGAAAAATGTATTTTGGCGACCCCCCACTTTCGGCAAAAATAAATAAAATTTTTTTTCGAAATCACCTTGCAACAATGCTTTATATTCGATGGTGTACGGTGAACTTTTTTTTTCGAGACGCTGTAGTGGTCAAGTATGTCTATATGCCTGCATTTCAAAAATGCATAACTCATAAAAAGTTGTGATTGCACTGGTCGTACAAGAAGATATATGTAAATTTGTTGTTTTAAACCAACAAGACAAACATTTGAGTTGATGTTACGGTACTCTCCGAATGGGTGACAAAATTTTTCTTGAAATAAGGATAAAAGCGCCTTAGAAGTCAGCTTTCATTTAAAAATTTGGTATATTAAGCAATAGACAGGCGCACAGACACATACGTACGAGTATAGAGAGAGAGAAACAGGACCATTTCTTGGTTGGAGGCAAAAAAATTTACAAAATATTTTATTTAGTTTTTTTTTCTGTTGTATTGCCCAAAATGTCTACCATTAGATACACACCTTTATATTTCTAACTTTTATAACTCTATAGAGATTTATTTCGCAAAAGTTATAAAGGGTCCAGCTTAAAGTTATCTCAAGCGTTTGTTAATATTTTGCCAAATTTGCTTTTTAATGAAATTTCAAAAACATCTAAATCCCCTTTAGTTGCATTTTAATGCCCTGTGAAAACTATGCTAACGATTTACTGCTTTAACTAGCTGACGGGCTGGTTGGCTGGCTGGCTGGCTGGCTTTTTTTCTTTACATCCACTATTATTATAACAATAGTATGGATTTACTTTATGCGGGCTGTATTCGCTGGCAACAAACTAGTCAGCAAATGTTTACGATGCACACAAATATCCACCACTAAAATCGTATGTAGAATAAAAAAAAATAACAAACCAGGACGGAAAGTTCTTTTATGAATCATATTCTTAACCCTTAAAATAACGATTTTTGTTTTGTTTCTCGCTTATGTATTTTTCATCGTGTATGAATAAATGAATTTTTTACAGCTTTGGAAGTTAATGATTTTTTGCTATTGTTGTAAACTAGATTTCGTTCAACAAGAGACAAAAAAGAAAAACGTTGCAAGTAAGCAAATAACGTATAAAGAATTAAATTTAAAAACATAAAAAAAACTAGAAATAATCAAAGAACTTGATGTAGATTGTAACCAGCTTTGATGTTTAAAAGCGTTTGTTGTTACCCTGTGTAATACTTTGTTGCAGGCAGTGAATAAGGGCCCAATAATCAGATCATTACACTACTACAACAAACATCTTCGTTGTGTTGGAGTCAGCGTTGCCAAATGTGCAGATTTATCCAAATTTTGTCAGTTTTTGCAAGCATTGAGCAGTTTTGAAGTTTTTTTCTTTAAAATCCAGTTTTTCTGTAAATTGTGCAGATTTTGCAATTTTTACATTTTACTTTTTTACTCTTAATTTTGTTATTTTAATTCCAATTGCTGAAACCATAATTTTACCCCATTTGCTTAATATAACAGTGGCAAGGTTTAACTATACTCTTTTATACGAGTATGTAATTATCACATACATCTTTTTGCACCCCTGACCACAAAGCAAGTTGAATTTTACCAAGGTGTATATTGCAGGTGGGAGCACGAGCTCACTTGCCTAACCTGATAAAACGTCAAACTTAGTAGTGTCGTTTAACGATTTTTGCAACTGTTAAGGTAGTTTCTACAATAAGTGTTCTATTTTTGTAGAAATGGTTGTACCTGTTAGATAGATATGCCTTGTGTTTTTCTATGTACATACAAACAAATTAAAATTTTTTATTATTGGTTTCAATATAAATATGAGAACGACATCGACTTGTCGAGATTCTGGAACAGGCAGTATTATATCTAAATAATAATGAACTCTTTTTGTTTATTTAAACCCTATGTACCTATATATTTTTTATTAAAATGAATTGCTTTGTTATATGTAGATGTATATCATATTTAATTTGTTGTGTTATGTTTTTGTTTTAATAAAAAAATATGAAAAAAAACTATATATTTTTGTGAATTTTTTATGTGCAGTTTTTTTACGTGAAAACCAGTTTTTTTTTCTAAAGTTGCAGTTTTTTTTGAAAAAGTTATGGCAACGCTGGTTGGAGTACAAAAGCAAGATTGTTCAAAATTGTTTACAACTCTTGATAAATCAGAGATGTTTGCCGATTGGTAACAGACAAAATGCAACCCTGCAAAAACTTCATAGTTTCAGGGTTGTATTGGCCGATTTATGGGGACATGAAATTGAATAATTCAGGCATGTTCCAGAAAAGTAAAAGTAAATGAAGTTAATCTTTTAAGTTTTTACTTTTGATTTTATCCAAAATTGTTAGTTTTTTTGCTATAATTTCCGTATGCTTTTTAAATAATTTTTCATTTCTAACTGAAAAATGTAACAGCAAACTACTAGTTTTGCAGAAAATCAAAAATAAAAATTTTAAAAATTTAACTTCATTTACTTTTACTTTTCTGGAACATGCCTGATTACTACCATGAAATGAAAGAGTTAGTTAATTTGACATTAAAATTTGCCATCTCTCTAAAATAGATGTAAGAAAATAAAGCGCAGTAACGGTACCGATATTCGGTTAAAACGCAGCTTCTTGCACCACTGAGCAAACAATTTCTATTACTAATGTTTCTAATAGAAAATATTTAGTTAAGCACATAAAAATAATGTTGCTTATTTCTTAATTAATAATTCTCTTGACACTATTTTCTTCTTTTTTTAAATACGACTGCATATTTCCTTTAGTAGGACATCTTTAAACACAAGTACTTCTACAAAAATGTGGGTGTCTTAAATGCAAGAATCTGAGAAGCAACTAAAAATTATTACAAGCAAAAGTGCGGAAAACGAACCCGAAAAAAACAATATTTCTGCAAAAAAAATAGTTTTTGGAATAAAAACAAAATAAGCATTTGATCTTTTTCTAACTTTTCTTAAGCTGGGCACAACCCAGCGAAAAAATTGTTGATTTGTTAAGCAGATCAACAATAGCGGATGAACTAGCTAAGAGAGGAACGGCACTTCGGGAGACCGACATTGATCAACTAAGTGGGATTCCACTCTCATACTGCTGGAGACGCATTGATGCTGCACTATTTGAATTAGCTGAGGACAGGTGGTTCAGAGAATCCACTTGCGAGATATCGAGGGTTTTATGGTCCCGCTTAGACTATAAGAGGACATCTCCGCTGTATAGTGGCCACATTTACTGGACACTGCACTTTTGGGGTCTATGCGAAGGGGCATGGGGCTCCCCTATAATGGCTACTGCTCCAGTTGCAATGACGAAGAGGAGGAGGAAAGCATTGCACACTTCCTCTGCCTCTGTCCTGCTATGAATTGCTACTCCATCCGGAATATTCTTCAGATTCTTTTTTTTTTTTTTTAATCATTATTTTTTTCTTTTTGTTTTCGAACCAGGGGCCAAATTACCGCATTCGATATCGAACGAAATTTACATACAATTTATATACAAATTTCGAACGATATCGAGTGCCGTAATTTGGCCCCAGCACTCAGCGGATACGCAATACATTGCGCCGAAACTAGAAATGAGGGGAATAGTATTGCAAGGATAGAGAATTTTTTTGTAGCTATTTAAATTTTTTCCCCGCAGACCTGAAGAAATGACTGCATGGTCAGATATTCGAGGCGAACGAAAAGATTATAATCGAAACAAACACTTTTTTGAGGGCCTTGGCAAATCCTATTTGAAACGCAGGAAAAAAAACGCAGGACTGATTGTATGTGATCTAAAAAGTTATATATTCATTTTTCCTCTTGGACCAGTACTCAGGGGATGACCCCTACATATGCTATGTATTGCGACAGAACCAGGAAAATTGGTTATGCGAAGCAGGATAAAGCGAAGTTTTTGTGAACATTCGATTTGAATTTTCCCAAGTTGTTCGTAGCAGAAATGATCTCTACATACGAATCGTTCAGGCAAAAAAAGACGTCTTTGTTAAAAAATAAAACGCTTATTTGCCGTAGATAAACCGGCATCAATTTATCAATCATTTAGAAGCCGCTGACGATATAAGACCGGCATATGATAATTGCTGGCCATTGGAGTAACGCTTTCTTGAGTGGACACTCACACGATAATATCATTCAAAAACTATACACATTCCTTGTGACTATTCCTATATTCGTTGATATAAGAACTTAACAGAAGGGAACAACATAACGTTTTCGAAGGCCGCTACACACTCTCATTAGCGTTCACAGCTATTTCTTCTATCTTGATCAGCTCAGTTTACAATAGCAATTTATTACGAGTCATTTGTTTTCAATAATTATCATCTTGGCCGTTTAACCTTGAATTTATTTGGGAAACATTTTTGACTTTCTAAATTGCCTGTCTTTCAAAATTTCCGTTTAACATTTTTTATACAGTTTCGGTATAACAACGATTTGTGGAAAACATATACGACTATATCGCTCGGGGTATTTGTTGAGTACCTTCTTAAAGAAAACACTTGTTGGGTAGTTGATCAAAGCCATTCAAACAAAAACAGACGAAAATGCAAAACCAGTTGCAGGTAGTTTTGTTTATAATAAATGTTTTGAGTATTTTCTTTTTTGAATAGGATTGTTCAAGTTGGTTCTTCATTTTATTTGTTTTGCTGTCTTCTGGGTTTTTCTGGTTGCTGGTTCTTTTTTTTATGAAGAAGATTTTCTTTCGTATGTGCCCAGTGCCATGAATACGGACGTACGGACGGTGTGGTGTCTTGATAAAATAACAATAAAAAACAATTATGAACAACAACAGCAAAGAGAAGCAACCACATTTTAAGAGGAGCAATAGAAGCAACAATAAAGAGTATGCGACGTTGTATCAGCAGTATTGTTGCGGTAGTACGATGGTCTTAATTTTATTTCGTTATTGCAACATAAAACATGATTTTAGTACATTTTTGGTTTTGCTTCTTTATAATGCGTTAACTTACAATCAACTCAGAACTGAGAAACTGAGGTTTTAAAAGAATGGTTTCTTTGTAAATTTGATGTTCATTTTTTTAAACTAGAAACGGCCCTCATGAAATATAATATATTGTGCAGTAACTAAAAAAAATTAGTAGAGGTGTTGGGTACGGTTTGCCAAGAGACCGGTTTCGGCCGTTTTTATAGTTCTCGCTCTCATTAATAACAAATAGCCAAAACCGGTCTACCTACAAATTAAATTTCCCTTTTTGGCTGACGTAAAATTCTCCCCAATCCAAGAATTTAAGTCTTGAAATAAAAAAAAAAGCTTCAAAAATTATTTTGAAAAGTCTGGTGTGATGAATAACCAACACTTTGGATTTTTGGGTATTTTAAAAATCACTTTCATCCAAATAGCCAAAACCGGTCTAGCTACAAATTAAATTTCGCTTTTTGGCTGACGTAAAATCCTCCCCAATCCAAGAATTTAAGTCTTGAAATAAAAAAAAAACTTAAAAAAATATTTCAAAAATTATTGTGAAAAGTCTGGTGTGGTGAATAACCAACACTTTGGATTTTTGGGTATTCTAAAAATCACTTTCATCCAAATAGCCAAAACCGGTCTAGCTACAAATTAAATTTCGCTTTTTGGCTGACGTAAAATCCTCCCCAATCCAAGAATTTAAGTCTTGAAATAAAAAAAAAACTTAAAAAAATATTTCAAAAATTATTGTGAAAAGTCTGGTGTGGTGAATAACCAACACTTTGGATTTTTGGGTATTCTAAAAATCACTTTCATCCAAATAGCCAAAACCGGTCTAGCTACAAATTAAATTTCGCTTTTTGGCTGACGTAAAATCCTCCCCAATCCAAGAATTTAAGTCTTGAAATAAAAAAAAAACTTAAAAAAATATTTCAAAAATTATTGTGAAAAGTCTGGTGTGGTGAATAACCAACACTTTGGATTTTTGGGTATTCTAAAAATCACTTTCATCCAAATAGCCAAAACCGGTCTAGCTACAAATTAAATTTCGCTTTTTGGCTGACGTAAAATCCTCCCCAATCCAAGAATTTAAGTCTTGAAATAAAAAAAAAACTTAAAAAAATATTTCAAAAATTATTGTGAAAAGTCTGGTGTGGTGAATAACCAACACTTTGGATTTTTGGGTATTCTAAAAATCACTTTCATCCAAATAGCAAAAACCGGTCTAGCTACAAATTAAATTTCGCTTTTTGGCTGACGTAAAATCCTCCCCAATCCAAGAATTTAAGTCTTGAAATAAAAAGAAAAATTCAAAAAATATTTCAAAAATTATTGTGAAAAGTCTGGTGTGGTGTATAACCGACACTTCGGATTTTTGGGTGTTTTAAAAATCATTTCCATGCAAATAGGCAAAACCGGTCTAGCTAAAAATTAAATTTCCGTTTTAGGCTGAAATAAAATTCTTCCCAATCCAAGAGTTTAAGACTTGAAAGAGTAAGAAAACTTCAAAAATTATTGTGAAACGTCTGGTGTGATGAATAACCGACACTTCTGCATGTTTTTGTCTGTTAGAAAACATTTCCATACATTTTTATTTGTATTTTGCAATAAACACTAAATTTGTTTACTTTAAGCTTTACCAATTACAATTGTGACGACAAACTACAGTTATCGTTAGGATTGCCAGTGATGATGATGTATTTAATTCTGTTTATTTTAAACTAACTAGTTTGTACTTGACTGTTTCTTTTTCGTTTTTTCCAGCAAAATGCTAAATACCCTAAAACAAAAGCATATTCGAGCAAGAATTGAAAAACAAAACTTTAAATGCTTATCACGTAAACTTTTTTCAATGGCAAGTTTTATTGGATTTTCTGTGGAGCACCACTATTCCATCGTTTTGTGTGCGCGGCTTAAGTTTTTTATTTATTATTTTTATTTTTTGTGATGGTGTTTCTTTGTTGCTTGCATGTACAAAAATCAGCGATGCTCTTTTTTTTTCTTTGTTGGTTTTTTCCTTTAGGTTTTCGATACCTTAAACATATTTTTATTTTTAATTTTTCCAAATAGTTTTTACAGCTTCATTGCAATGCTGTTGCCTTTTGGCTTCTTCTTGTTTCGTAGGGTCTTTAACACTTACTTACTCAATGGTTAGGAAAGTCAGATGTGTGGTGCAATGAAATCATGAGAGGAAGACTAAATGCACTTTCAACGAGGTTGTTGATAATTAGGGTTCGGTTCCTGATCACCATTTGCTCTAAATACTAGATTCTGCTTGAAGAATAATTGTAACGAACAGAATTCGTTCCAAAAATCTTTGGCATGGGAAACATTCAGGATAGCAAATATGTGGGGGTCATTCCTTGAATGCTGATCCAATGCAAAAAAAAAGTCAGCCACTAATGATTAATAGTGTAATCAAAATTATTTTTGAAAGCAGTGGCCCAAATTTTTATTTTTATTTAATTTTTTTTATACGTCTTTTTATACGTCATTTGATAAATCTTTTTAGTTCTTTAAATAATTTAACAAAACAATTTTGAAAAGAGAAACTGTTTTGTTATGAACTTTTTTTTGTTGCCAAATTAATATACTTTTTAAAATATCAAAAATATCGCAAATTTACCCAAAAAAAAAATTTTTTAATAGTTCTCTAGCTCCAAATTTAGCTTCTGTTCTACGTAATTTAACTTCATTTTGTCAGCACATATGACGGAAAAATGTTTTGCAATCCAATACACATGAGAGATTGTTTTTGTTTTAAATATAATTCATTGGATTGAACAAAAGTTTGTAACATCGCCCAACAAGCATTTAATAAATCTGGCATCGACAATGTGAGTGAAGATACTATATATGTGAAGTTAAATATGTTTTGACGTAAGCAGTTACGAAACAACATATTAAGCTGTGAAGTTAAATATGTTATGACGTAACGTAATGCCAAACAGTGAAGTTATTTTATGAAAACCCATATTTGATAAATTTTTTTTAGGATATTGTGAAAATATTTACAGGACATGAGAGTATCTGTGATCTTGGAGGGGTTTTGGCCCAAGGGGACAAATAAGGAGTTGGCATGCATTGCCAATATATAAAAAAGTATTATGTGAGTGTCTACTATTACACACAACAATTGGAATAGCTGAATTGAATTTTTGAATATATTTACAGGCCATGAGAGTGTGATCTTGGAGAGGTTTTGGCCCAAGTGGCCACATAAGAAGTTGGAAGGCATTGCCAGTATATACAAAATGTATATACAAAATGATGGGATAGAAGACACTCCCATAATAATTTTGTATATAAATATGGTTTTTCATAAAAAAAAAAAAAACTTGACTGTTTGCCATTTCTTTACGTCATAACATATTTAACATCACAGCTAAATACGCTTACGAAACAATAAAAATTCGCAAGTGCCCATCGTAGGGCTGCTAAAGTACATTTTTATCGCTAGATTTTCTATATGCTGGGTTTGGACAGTACACAAAATGTATGAAAATGTGCAGAACTGTCGCTTCTATTTAAGACCGATAGTCGATAGAATTATAATGTATTTTGTAAAATCTGGCCACATACGTTTATTGATTTGATTTAATTTACAATTTGTTCTCTTATTTTTAGAACATCGATGCATTTTTTTTATCATATTAATAGCCCTGGAGTGTGAGCAATTGATTTAGAGCACAACAAATCACATAAATTTTGTATTATGTTTTTATTAAAATGGATCCGATTTCCACTAAAGTGGATCAGCTGTAATCTCTGCGGATTGCTTCTCTTTTTTAATCCAACAAATCGGAGATAAACGCTATTAATGGCTTTAACATCTGTATATTTTCCTTTTACATACATAAGTTATAAAACACTGATAAATAGTTCACAATGGTAACGATTACTGCCAAACAATTCACAATAGAAAGTTTACTCCCAAATTATTCACAATACCTATTGATTGGGAGTGGTAGTGCAGTTTAGCTGCCAAACAACTCATTCCCATAACATTTGCAATAGACGTGAATATGTTAGAAATAAAATATTTCCTTTTTTTAGCACTTAAATTCCCCATGTACCTTCAATGAATTTTATCTAATTAAATGTTGCTAAACATACAATTAATTTACAAAAATCAATGTATTTAGAAACAACTATCTTATCTGCATAATAATTTGTCTACATGTTTAAAAATATGCAGCCACTACTTAGTGTCAAAGAATTGTAGTTTTCCTCATTAAGTTGCAAATATGCTACCGAGAGTGAATGACGTTCAAATTAATTTTGAAATTTAATTAAATTAATACAAATATAAAAGAAACAAATCGCCAACTTACCATACTACACCAAATGCTCCATAGCCAATTGGACGATCTGGTTGAACATCCTGCGGTACCGCCGGTGGCTGATAGTACGGGGCAGCAGCCGCTAATATAGCACCTTGTGGCGCACCACCTGCAGCTCCACCTTGTACGAGTGACATCGAAACGCTCATTGAAGTTTAACGACAAATAAATAAATATTTGCTTTTTTATTTTTTTGTTTTACTTTCTGTTGCAATTTCTGTTTGGTTGTTGGTGATGATATCGTCCGTCGTTAATGCAACACCACCACCAATAATTTTTTTATTTCTTATTTTCTTCTTTTTTATCAATAAAATCAGATCGAATTTAGGCAACAGCTAATAAATTAAGAGTGCTCACTTGCTAGTGCCCTCACACACACATCTTCAAACAGATGTTAGTTGGCTACACATCTGCATTTAAATACCCGTGTATTTAAATATTGTATGTATCAGAAAATGTATTCGTAAACTTGTCTCAGCAAACAATTCTACGTTTTTGTGAATTTCGTTTTTAGGGGTCAAGCCAATATTAAAAATTTTAATTATGTATTTATTTTATAGATTTTCATGGAAACTAGATGCGTTTTAAATACATACAATATTTTGAATTATTTTCCAAAAAATTATTTATATTTTTGCATTCTTTTCAATAAGCTTTTGTAAATAATTTTCTACATTTTCTATTTTGGGTGGGTGTGCTAGAATTTATGATGGCATAATTTGTATATATCTACCATATATGTACATCCATATGTAGACATACATAAGCAATATGTATGTATGTATGTATATTTTTATTCTCAAGCTAATTGATAAATTATTTACACTCGTTACGGGGGGTAATAGAAGCTGAAAAAGAAGAGAATATAAGAGTTAGTAATTAATAGTGTGTGTATACAATCATATGTAGTGTATATTTGTAAATAATATAAATAATTTTCATATGCTATTTCCCGATCAATAAAAACCTGGTACTCTTCCAACTTTAAGTTTCAAAGGAAACCCTATCAAAGCGCCTACACGGCGATCAAATCTGCCCAAAATGAAGAGCTTAAATGATTATGTCAAATCCAAAAAAGGCATGACGCCTAAAATTGTAAAAAACTTTTGACGGATATTAGACGATTAATAACAAACAAAATGCAACCCTGCAAAAACCAACTGGAGAATTCCATTGATCTGTTTGTTGGGCCATGAGGACTATGCTATTATTAATTTCTACTCGAGAAACTGTTCCATTTAAATTGGCTATTTTTAATTAAATATTAATTTCGGTCGGTTAACCGATCGAACAAAACTTAATATTTTTATAGAGCATATTTTTGATGATTTTAATTATTTGTTTCTTCCTATATACGAACATTAGAACATTACGTAACACTATTTTATATAATTTAATTAAAAATCTAAAAATTCCATTTAATAAGATTCTAATTCAAGTTCCAATGCTTTGTAAATATGTAAAATTTAAATTTTCGTGTGGGATTAAAACAACTCAAATTTTATATTTTAATATTATTTACAAAAACAGGCCGTAATAGTTATTGGTAAGAGTAGAAATAAAACTAGTCCAGTCCAGCCCAGCCCTATTTCGGATATTTGTAGAAATAAAAGAACAGAAATAGAGGGATCATAAAAGGAAAGATACAGTAACAAATGATGGACGTGTTATACACACACACTTTTGGCAAGTCAGAGACTGACCGAACAGCAAAAATGTAAAATCCAGAAAAACCTATACAACAGCTGATTGCTAATAATTGCATTAATAGAAAATTATATACACATATGTATAAGTACCTCTAGTAAACTGAGAAATATATAATCAAATAGCATAAATTGCTGGCAAAACGTTTTAAATTGAAGATATTAGAAAAGTTAGAGCAATGAAATCTAAAATGAAAATAGATCGTGAAGTGTTCAACTGGAAAATGTCGCGAGATGTTAACTTAATTTGTTAATAAATCTTTCAAAAGTAAACTCGCCGTCAAAATTCCATTAAATTGTGGCATAAAACTTAAATAAATGGTAGGTATTGAATCAAAAACATATTTTCTTTTTTTTATTATAAGTACTTTGTTTAGTTTTTACTGAATTTTATTAGCAAACTGCCACTTTACTGATTTTCATGCAAAAGTCATCTTCTGCGTATAAAGCCCAAACTCCGGATTTTTGTCTGGCCTGGACTTCACTGTCAACGGCGAACGCTATATTTTGATGATTACCTACTTTTTTATGCCTAATATGGAAACATGCCACAGAGCTCATGCCACATAGGACATTTTGCACGAGTGCTTTGAGGCCATGGTTAACTCACGTGGGGATGTTGTGAACTGGGCACCGAGATCTTAAGTCGCATGTATGTAGGTATATGCGTTAAACCACAAACTAAAGAGGTCCTCAAATCCAATATAACCCATGTCTTCGGTTAAATACAGTCTGACAAACCGCAATGGGCATGTAAACGACATTATATTTCACATCAATATGTCTTTCAATCGAATAAAAAATAGTCAATGATATCTCACACACACTTGTTTTATTTAAATTTAAATATAGGCAGCGCTCTGTGAAAGAGCTATTTTTGTTAAAACATCACAACATGATTTAAAATATTTCCGTGCTTTTTACCAATTTTTATTTCAAATAAATAAATAAAATTATCGTGCTCTAGAAAACACATTCAATTTTCAATAACAATAACCACTGTGAATTAAAAACTTCCCAAAAGAAAAAAATGAGACACAAAAACTACATCATCACGAGAGAAATTTTGCTGAATGTAATAAAAAAGGGGTAGTAAATTACAGCAAAAAGCAGCACAGAGCAGTAAAACACCAACAATTTTAAAAATAAAAAAACACTCATTCATAGACACTATTTTTTTATAGACAGACCGACAGACAGGCCGAATTGCAACAAATTTACATTTAACTGACTTTAATTATGTAAAATAGTACATAAATGGAAAAAAACTTACGTTTCTCACTATTTATACGTTTGACTTTGTTTTCTTATATTATAGACATTTAACACTTGATTGCAAAAAAGACAAAAAAAATGAAAAGCAAGAATATGAAAAAAGTAAACAAACTTTTTTGTTTTACTAGCAGTCCATCCAGTTGTAGGAATAATTAGATATTGTTTTATATGAATATTTTTTTCAGTTTCGTTTTCATTTGATTATCAACATTTTATTATATTTATTTCTTTAATTATTTTCATAATGTATTGCAAGACCAGAAAAAAATGCCGGTTGGAAAAAGCACTCGCTTTCAGCCACTACCAGTGGACAAAGACTCGTCGGCAATGTTGTTTAGCAGCTGAGCGTTGTAACCAAAATACTGCTCTTTGTTGAGCGCGATTTGTTGTTGTGTTTTGACGAGTAACACACACACACACACACTAATGCACACGTTAAAAACTTGAGTTAAATAAACGATAAAAAAATGTAGACGCTTATTAAAAAATTTTTTTCTCTGGTTTGGTATTCTAAGTTGAAATTTTTTATCTTTATGTTTTATTAGTTGAGTAGGTACTAAACATTTTATCAATTTTGTTTTAAATTATATTTACATAGATTTTGGCATGTAGTAAACTGCGTTTAATAGGCTCTTGTAGTATTTTTATCCTTATGTCTGTTAGCACTGGAACCAAAGATTTAACCGTAAATATTCTTTTGTGTTAACACTTCTTTAAAAAAAGTAATTAATTTAGTTATAATTCTTTTAATTTGTTACTTTTTTCAAATAACAATATCAAAAACACACATTAAAAGAGAAGCATGTAAATTTGTTTTCAGAAATGAGCTAGCTATGTACATACTTGTTTAAACAAAAACTTTTTTTTAAATAAATTTCACACATTGAGAGGACGCATACACACTAATACACATGAAAAAGATTTACATTATTATTTTTTAACAAACGACAATTTTATAAATATTTTTAATCTTTCTTTTCTTACAAACACACTAACGCACGCACACACTTTTTCTATTTGCTATTTTTCTATAAATTTGTTGTTATTTGAACGCGTTATACCGATTTTTCCTGCATTTGACAGCGACTGATTTGCATTTTTCTTGTAATTAATTGTTTAATTAAAATTTAGACGACGTTTTACTTGAAACTTTGTGCTTCATTCGTAGACGTTAGATTCTATTTGGTTTTTTCTCTTTTGTTTGATATTGAACTTCTTTTGTGTAAGAGTGCTACTTAAACTGAATACTTCCAACAAATCAGCCATACATACGCTCGTCAGTCACGTACGGAACTCAAACGCAAACTAAATTGAGTGGAATTAGTAAACGGAAAAAGCAGCATGTTTCTAGCTCTCTCTCTACACAGTTGTAAAAATATGTATGTTCTTAGTGTAGACACACAGTAGCTGAAAAGCGTATGTTTCAAATATTGCAATTATTCTAAAAATGCACATAGAAAAAGCGTTTTTCGTAAATGTTTCCGATTTAATGGAATTTTAATGACACTCACGGAGGTTTTCCAAGTCCAATTTTCAGTATATACTAATATTTAAGTTTAATAATTATTTTAGTTGAACTTCAACAACAAAATTAACCGATTTTGGGTAACAGAAAATTCGAATTTTGGGTTATTAAAATATACAATTTTCATCGCAATTCGAACTTTACATTACAAATTAATCAAATAAACAAATCTCAAACACATTCCGCCCAAAATTATTTTTTAAATATTGGACTTGATACGTATATATATATATATATATATATATATATATATATATATATATATGTATATATATATATATATATATATATATATATATATATATATATATACATATATATAAATGATGACATACATATTTTTGACTAGATATGTATATATATATACATTAAAAAATAATTTTGGGCGGAATGTGTCTGAGATTTGTTTGTTTGATTAATTTTTTTTTTTTTTTAAAGTTCGAATTGCGTTGAGAATTGTATATTTTAATAACCCAAAATTCTAATTTTCTGTTACCCAAAATCGGTTAATTTTGTTGTTGAAGTTTAACTAATATATATATATATATATATATATATATATATATATATATATATATATATATATATATAAATTATCTATTTATTTTGAAAAATATTTATTTGTTTTTGACAATAGAATCTCACTAGCTTGAGCTTGCTTAAATAATAACTCTCCAGAAATGAGAACTTGTGATTTAAAATATATTAAATCACTTTATTTGTTCATTGAAATAAGTTATAAAACATGGACGCCCCTACTTTAGCTGCTGATTCGGCGTCTTCGCAATAGCATACAATTGTGAACTGCCACATTTGCCCAGAATTACTTTCAGAATTCATTAAAAACAATCAATCACTCGTTTCCTTTATACTCTTTTTATAATAATTTATTTTATTGCTTGGTGTGATTTTATACTTTATAGATTAAAGATAGCTTTTGAATTTATTCAAATCTCTTTTTAAATCCACATTAACATCAACAGAAGATAATAATTTCAAGTTTAATTTTAGACAGATATTGTGTAAAAATTCTAAAACCAGACATTTTTTGATATACATACATACATATAATAAAGTTAATATAGAAACTGATAGTTTACAACTAAGAAATTCATTGAATTACTGTTGTTGTGTAGAATTACCGTTCCATGTGGCATTCTCGTCATCAGAATCTTTCCGATTGTCTGACAAACGATGAATATTTGATCCACCAACATAACGTCGATAAGCGCCCCCCTGACTTGAGCCTGGGGAAGTATCATCTGGGTTCCTCGTACCGGTAGTGTTGCCAGTTCCACTGGTTAAAAATCGATCTAAATTACGACGTTTTGATCTGTTTTGAAACAAATATTAAGAAAACTTAAGTAATTTTTAAAATTATATTAAAGAAATTTAACACAACATAATAATAGCAATAATATTGCAAATCAAATGGATCCGATTGCTGTGTAGGTTCAATTTTTACTTAAATTTGTTTTAGAATTTATTATATTCATTATATTTTATTCTAATAACAATTCGTGAGATGTTTGTAGGTTTTAAAAAAAAAAAAAAAATTTTATTTTTCTTTTATTTCAGCACTAATCGTAGAATTACTTACGCATCATTTTGTTGACTATGATCTTCATTAGCTCTTTTTTGAGCTGCTGTTTGGGCATTACCATTGTCCTTACCCTTTCCAGTCAACCAATTCTTGGCTGAACTAAATATTGAATATATGGGATTTAATATGGCCATAACCATAACAGATATCATATTCACCCAACCACCATTGCGTGATATAATGGCGGCAGGGCCTGTAGCTTCTTTGCCAATTATTAAAATAACTGCACTGGGGAATAGTTCAAGTTCGGTAAGTGTTTTATTGTCGTGTTCAGTAGTCAATTCACGCTTTGGATAAGTTGTTGCCAAAGAGAAATCCTTTATACCAGTACCGGGTAAAAGTTCACGGGTCACATAATCCCGTATTTCCAATAATGTTGTACAACATTTAAAGTTATGGTTATTGCTTGTTCCAGTTGCCAAACGGAACTGCAAACGTGATTCATCTGACGCAGATACCGCAGATGTGTTGGTCTTTATTGCATTTGATTTGTTTCCACTTTCAGTGGATATCTGTTGTGCTTCTGCTCCAAATTTGTGCGCCCTTTCTGCCTTGTCAGCGGCTATTTGAGCTCTTATTCGTTCACGTGCCGCCTGTTCTTCGAGCTTTTCGCGCCTGATATTTTCTTTCAATTCTTTAAGTTCTTGATCTTTTTGCCAGGCACGTAAATTTTGCACTTCTTTGCCCTCCTTACGACGACGTAATTCACGCTCTTTTTCTAAGCGCTTTTCCTCTTCTATCCTTTCACGTCTTTTTTGCTCCAAGTATTTGCGAGTTTCAGCCAATTTGGCTTCTTCATCCACCGCAACATTTTCTTTTACCGGCTCCTTCTGTTTTTTGAAACAAACTCCATCTTTGCATATAATTTCTTCAGCCGTTTCGTTATCTTTTTTTTGCAGTTCTTCGTTTTTCATATCTGCCTTGGCAGCCACTGCAGCAGTACTCGTAGATGCTTTCGATTCCTCCTGAATAAATTCATTTATTGGTGCAGATTTCTTACCAGCCAACAATAAAACTTTCGATATCTTTTCCTCTAGTTCATCTACACTGTTTAAAACACCCGTAGCTACATCTAATGGCGTGCCGGCTTGGCCAATGAAGAATACCGAAGGTACAGGTACAATTTGGAATATACTGGCAAACTGCATATAAGACTCGCTTTCGCCTGCAATTTTAATGGCAACAAAATCATCGGATTCTAGCTTTTCTCGTATACGCGTATCATCAATAATATTTCTAAGTTTATCAGTGGCCTCGTCTTTGCCTGAAAATATATAATCATATATTATTAGCATACATAAATGACGTGTTTCGTGTAAGCATATTTGATATTTTTTCTCTAACCTTCTACAAAAACAACAAAAATTGCATTTTTAGTTTTTGACCGAGCCACAGCCTCAGCAATATTTCCTTCATACCAATTCATATTTTCACAATTTATATTAATTTCTTTATACTAGTTTTTCTGGATTTTTACTTCTTAATTTTTCCAATTATAAGGATTTTTCAACAAAATATTTCTTATTTTGTGTGACAGCTGTTTAGCAACAGCTTGTAACAGCAGTTGGTAACTCTAACAATGACGTAGCAGATGAGAAAAGAAAACACAAGCAAATTACACAGCGAAAAAATCATCAAAGGTGTACGAATGTATATCATATGATAACTTCTATTAGCCATATATCCCTAATAATGAAAATAAAAATATTTTACGAATACCTCCATGCAAAGAAGGATATAAATGTTAAGAAGATTTACTGCCTATTTCTCATTGTCGAAAGAATTCTTTCTTTCGTATAAATATATATAAAACAAAAACAAAATATTGTAAATTGTTTATGTTTCAAATGTATTTATACGAAAGAAAGAATTCATTCGACAATGAGAAATAGGCAGTTAGGATAACGTACACAAGAAAAAAGAGTTGTATATATTCAAGCTGCAGAACAAAACGAAACTGCTCTTTCGCAGTTCACTTGCTTGAGCCACTACTACTTTTTCTTCAAGTGCAATTCCCTAACTTTAAATCTGGCAGCATAACGTTGTTTTAGGAGAAAAACAAAATAAGATAAAAAAAATTTAATGGAATTTAGAAATTTTTACAGGACTTAAGAAAATAAGTACCAATTGGCTTAAATATATTTTTGTTACAATAATTCCGTGCAAATTAAAATAAATGTGAAAACTATATAATACAATACTCTACATTCTTAAAATTAAATTGTTTCTTTATGCAAAATAAAATATTACTATGTACATGTTTATAAACTTCTAGAAAAGTACAAAATCTATTTATGTGTGCATGTAGTAGAGCTACAAGGTCGTTGAATCGAATGCCTTCAAACGCAAAAGTACATAAAGGAATAGAAAATACAATCAAAGTGCATTTTAAATATAATTACAGCTTTCCAAAAAGATAAAAAATGGCAATTTATTGCTGGGGTAATACAGCGCATGGTGAGCTAGGCTTGGGTGGTATTGAGGAGGAGCAGGTAGGACATATTAATTGTCAACTGTAGCCAACTTATTTGTATTCACACACAATTTCATACCCTCTCAAACAGATTTTAATGCCCCGCAAATTGAACTGGACACCAGCCGATTCCTATGTAGCACAAGTAAGCTGTGGACGCTGGCATACATTATTTTTAACATCAAACGGAAAGATATTTTCGTGTGGTAGCAATGACAATGGTCAACTGGGGCATGAATTACCGACAAAAAGGCCACGTATGTCTCCATTTAGTATGTATTGATACCTCATAAAATGCTTATAATTCGTTAATTTAAAAAGTAAAAACATTTCATTTATATTTATCTTTAATTTAGAGGAAGCCATAGAGCAGTTTTTTTTAGGTGAATAGCTCGTACGTTTTTGCCACTTCCAGTTTGATTATATAACGTGTTAAGAGATTTTCCATTAAAAACAATTACTTTTATAACAGTTGCACAACTTACATACTTTTCTTTTGAATTTCAACAAAAGTTAAGATTTATCCTTTTGGAGATGCATTTTTAAATAGTATCTCAGTCACTCAATCACAAACCAAATAATAGGCTCTATACAACAGTATTATCTTTTGAACTTAAAAATCTGCAAAGTTCAAAACGTATACACAATAAATAATAAAAAAAAATAAAAATATTGATTTCAAATCCTTTTTCCGAAAATTATTTAAAAAAAAAACAAAATTTTCAATATCAGTTGTAACGAACTTATTGCAAAGTTTTAACCATCTTGTTCTATTTTTATTAAAGAAAATTTCGTTATAACGGATTAACGAATCCTAGTTTATTAGAAGTTAGTTATTTCCAATTATAAATAATTTAAAAAAAAGAGAACATATTAAACTGTTATGTGCATAAGATAAGAGGTTTTTAACTTTTCAAAACTATGGTTAAAGTCAAGTAATAAAAGAAATTCGCTAGAATTAGCAGGCAAAATCAGAACCTTTAGGACTTGTTATTAAAATTGTAAAAAATTTTTTAAAACTTGTTTATCGCTTATTACCATGATAAGCTATTCTTACTGATTTCACGAATTTCGATGTAAAATGTTCTGTATCATATGTGTATCAAATTAATGCTATTAACTAACATTCGCTTCATTATGGTATAGTTCGTAAAATTTTTTGTTTATTTAGGATTGTTTCAAAAAGGTTAAAAGAAATTGTATCTTTTTTATTTCTTACTCATCGCAGAATTAATAACAGAATTGGAAAATTACACCATCACACGTATAAGTTGCGGAGCTCGCCATTCTATGGCTCTGAACGAATGGGGTCAAATTTTTGCTTGGGGGCACAACGACCATGGCCAGTTGGGTATAACTAACAGTCATGATGTGTTGACACAACCAAAAATTGTACGAAATTTAGTTTCCAAACATGTAGTTCAAATTGCCTGTGGAATTAATCACACCTTGGTTTTAACAAACTGTATGTCTTTAACATAAGAAAATATTAAGGTAATTGAAATTATAACAAAAAAAATTAATTAGGTGGTGAATTATATGCCTGGGGTTCAAATATATACGGACAGTTGGGTGTAGCTTCCACCAGCGATTTAGTACATTCCAATGTGCCTCGCTTAATTACTGCTTTACAAGGAATACCTATTGCATATATTATTTGCGGCGGCAATCATTCGTTTGTCATATCAAAATCTGGAGCCGTGTTTGGCTGGGGTCGTAATAATTGCGGTCAATTGGGCCTTAACGATTACGTTAATCGTTGTTATCCTACTCAACTAAAAACTTTGCGTAGCTTAGGTGTTCGTTATATATCCTGCGGTGATGAATTCTCCGTATTTCTGACAAATGATGGAGGCGTTTTTACTTGTGGTTCTGGCAGATACGGTCAATTGGGTCATGGTGGTAATGCCAATGAAGTTCTGCCCCGCATGGTTGTAGAACTTATGGGAAGTACAGTAACTCAAATTGCCTGTGGAACTAGACATACTTTGGCATTGGTGTCTTCACGTGGACGCGTTTATGGATTTGGTTTAGGTTGTACCGGGCAGTTGGGTACGCGTGCAATGAATAATTCTCCGATACCTCAAGTTGTGTTGGGTCCTTGGGTAAGTAAATTTACGTTCGTTATAAATACGATTTTCTCTTAGAATAGTTTTAGATACATAGAACTTAGATTAGGTTTTAGATACATATAGCACATATCAGAGTTAACGACTGAACACAATAAATAAGTTTGTGTACAACAATTGTATTATCAACAATTTGAACATGAAATTTAAATTTCCACAGTAATATAATAATAATCCCCCTTATTCTGTAACTGTTTGTCAACGTCACGTCAAGACAATATCAAATTTAGAACATTTCTATGCTCTTCAACAATTATCAATTTCTCACAGCGTCTTGATATATTCAACGCCATAGGGACTAGTAACATTTTGTCAGAGAAATATGTAAGTGTCCTATTTTTGATATTGGCTTGACGTGGACAAAGAGTTACAGAATAAGGGGAAATATATAAATAACTATAATATAATAGAAAAATATTAATATAATAATAACAATAATTCTATAGTATTAAATTACCTTCGTTAAGATTTGAAAGTATAATAATAAAAGCGTTTTTGAATAATAACATCATAATATAATAGTAACAACAATAATATAATATTGATGTAAATTCTAGTCTTGTGTCGAACTCATTCATTCGCTTGTTTTTGACAAGAACCTATGATCAAACCCATTAAAATTACATTGGTTTGATCATAGGTTTTAGTCTAGTAAATTCCTTAGGGGTTTGAAAGTTTTGAAATATATGCTTTTACATATGTACATACATACATACATGCATATCTACATAAACTGAAATCTCACATTTGTTGTATTTATTTTCGAAGGTTTCATCCAGTGGACAAGCGTTAATAGAATCTAATATGACCGAAAATTTAGAGACATCATTTATAATAAATCAAATATTTTCGGGTGGAGATCATTCTCTCGTGACATGCACTTATTTTGAAGATAAAATACCGGCCGTCGATTGTCGCGTATATGAGTAAGTATTATGATTTAAAGTATATTTTATATCGAAATTTATTGAATATAAATGAAATTTATTTGTTGGTGGTTAATCAATGTCTATATGCATTTCGTTGGTGCTTTACCAAATCATCAGTAGACTTTAACCACAGTTTTGAAAAGTTAAAAAGCTCTTATCTTATGCATAAAATTACCATAAGATAAGATGTTTTTAACTTTTCAAAACTGTGGTTAAAGTCTACTGATAATTTGGCAAAGCACCAATGAAATGCATATAGACATTGCTTAACCACCAACAAATAAATTTCATTTATATATAATAGTATTGTGACAACAATGTGTCAAATAAAAATTTCATAACAGAAATTTATTAAATTTACAATCCCAAAATGATACTCATAAACATTTATAACTTAATGTTTTGAAAGGACTATTGCCACACAAAATACTGGTTTTAATTTTTAAGCTATACTTTCTTTTCACCATGGGTGTAGACCATAGTCAGCAAATCCTCCAGAAAAAAAATGGAACATACTCATAGTCATATAAAGTATACTTTAAGGTTTTAAAACCAGTGCTTCCATATAAAATTCTTAAAGTATGATGTGTTAAGGATTTAATTTTTAATGTATTTATTTACTTATATTATTAATTTTTTATTTGACTAATCATTCTTTAAATTTTGGGGTCTTTTTGTGTAAAACATTGCAAAATATTTAAATTCTTCCAATATTTCCCCATTTCTTTAGGTGGCTCCGCCAAAAAAATATAGCTTATCTTTACTTTTTTTTAAAAAGGCCTCATGTTTAAAGAATTCTTACAAAAATAATAATGAAAGGTCAACAATAATTAGAAATAATTTTTTGTACTCAATGCAATTGTAAAACATTAGCCCTTAAATTTATAATAAATTAGTTGTTTTGAAATCTATTTTAAGAAAATTTTGGTCGAAAATTTTTTAATAAGATACGTTTTAAAATTAATTAAAATTTTTTTAATATGGGCTATTCATTTACGTATTAATACCCTTTATAAAATTTTATAAATTCTAGTCAGAATTTTAAATGCGGTTTTCAGAAATCCAAAACGTAAACAGGCTGATGTAAAAAATTGTTGTGTGATCGTGAAAGTTTTAAAAAAAATTTTAAAGCTTCGTAATCGTAAACCCAATTTTACTCACTTGCAGATCTGTATTATAAACTACTACAAAAATAATGTGTTGTCTAAATTATTGGAATTTGGAAACCGCACTTTACAAATATTTTATCTATTTATCTTTTACAAATATTCAGTTCAAAAATTAATTTTTACATTCCATTTAGTATTAATACTCAGGTACTTTTTCTAACTAAAGAATCGACTGAAGAAATCGCTCGTGTTGCACGTGATAGTAATGTTGATATGGACCTATTGTCATTAGTTGAATTAATATTTAAAAGCCAAGCTTGCATTAATGCCTCATTTTTGCTGCCTGACTATCGACACTTTTGTTGTACATCAAAACATCATGGTATTGATATAAAATCAGCAGAGCTGGCTTTTGATCATTTGCGTAAAGTTGAAAATGAAAGCCTTAAATCTGTGGTAAGTAATATTTATTAAGTATATGTGATTTGTTACAACTTTAACTTTTAGTTGCTTAACTTATAGATTTGGGATAAAATTACAAATGAATTAATTAGTTCCTTGTCGCCATCGCCCGCTGATGTTGAAACTCTAAGAATTTATCTATTGTTGCCATTCTATCATGAATTTGTTAATTCAAAGCATTATGAAAATCTGCATACGCCCTTCAGTAAAGCAACTTTAGCTTTAAATGAAATACCAAGAAAAATTGTGGGAAAATGGTGGTCGCAAATGCCTTCTGATTGGTTTGAACTGTTAATATCAAATTATAAAAATGTTGTGGGCTACATAATAAGTTTTAAAATACCACCCATAGTGGGCAGTAGTTCACAAAAGAGGGTAAGTTCTATATAGAAAACATTTTAAATTATTGGGAAACTTTTTCTATGTATGTATGTATATGTGTATTCGATAGCTGCTGAAATACAATTCCAATTTGGTATCAGCTTTAAATATGTTAGTTTTTCTGCATCAAGTTAACAACAACGACCGCAAAGAAAAGATTCACTATGAATTATTCCATTGGCAGGAATTACCAGATTTTGTTGATATACAACAAGATTATGTGCATTGGTTGTTTGATAAAAATGTAAGTTTTAAAAAATGTATGATTTCAAAAAAATCGTTTTAATTTCTCCGCTTCTTCTTTTTGAATTTTACAAAATTTAGGCAGAATCATTTAATATTTGCAACTACCCATTCCTTTTTAATGCTGCTGCAAAGACGACTCTTTTACAAACCGATCAGGCGATACAAATGCATCAAGCCATGTATAATGCCTCAAAAGAGGTAAGCATTTCCATTTATAGCTGAAACAAGCATACCCTCATTCTTATTCGATTTCTTTAGAGTTTCTTCAATTTCGTAACCTGTGGAGTACCTGTTTCTCAATTTATTGTCCTGAATATTACACGCGAAAATCTAGTTCAGGACACTATACGCGAAATAGCCCAGTACAAACAAAGTGATTTAAAAAAGCCTTTGAAGGTGAAATTCAGTGGCGAAGAGGCTGAAGATGCTGGTGGTGTACGCAAGGAGTTTTTTATGTTGCTTTTAAAAGATCTCATTGATCCAAAGTATGGCATGTTCAAGGAGTACGAAGATTCCCGGGTATTTTGGTTCGCCGATGTTACATTTGAAACTGAAACTATGTATTATTTAATTGGCGTGATTTGTGGCTTAGCCATATACAATTTCACAATTATTAATTTACCATTCCCGTTGGCCTTATACAAGAAAATTTTAAATGTCAAAGTTGATTTAAGTGATTTGAGGGAACTATCACCCATTCTGGCTAATTCTATGCAACAGATATTAGACTATAATGATGATGATTTTGAGGAAACATTTGATTTGCATTTCGAAATATCGAGAGATATTTTTGGAGAGTCAAAAACTGATCCGTTGAAAGCAAACGGTGAAAATATTGCAGTTACGAAAGAGAATAGGTAAAAGTTGTAAATGATTATTGAATAAAGAAAAGAGTTTTCTTTTCATTTTCCTTCTTTAGGCAAGAATTTGTGGATCTTTATGTAGATTTCATTTTTAACAAGGCTGCCGCTGAACAATTTGAAGCTTTTCAAAATGGCTTCATGAAGGTGAGACAAGTTTTATTTGCTTTTAATTTGTCGATTTTTGTAATATTTGGCTTTCGTTACAGGTGTGCTCTGGTCGCGTGCTTAAAATATTCAGACCGGAGGAACTCATGGCCATGGTAGTTGGTAATGAAGAATACGACTGGAAGGCTCTAGAACTAAATTGTGAATACAAAAATGGTTATACATCTAGCGACGTTACGGTAAATATATTCTTTCATTTGGTAAAAAAATTTTACATTTGAGCTGCGCAGATTCAAGAACTACAATCAATTTCGTGCATGTCAGTATATGTACATATGTATGTAATCGATTTTTATAATTTAATAAAAAAAAGATTTGCCAGGATCTATCTGACTATACTGAAAGTATATTTTAATTTATGTAGTCATATGTCGATTAGAGCATATACTTTTCGTTAAAAAACTGAATTGAAACTGAACGTCTTATATAAAAAATTCACTATTTTTTCTTAAAATGTTGCCGGTTAAAGTGTACTTCATTCGCCCCTTTTTCAAATGATAAAATTTTTTTTAAATATATATATGTACATATTTTAAGCAAACTGTTTTATTTTATCGCTAAAGGTTAAATGGTTTTGGGAAGTATTCCATGATTTACCGCTGGCGGAGAAGAAGAAATTTTTACTCTATTTGACTGGCAGTGACCGCATACCAATTCAGGGTATGAAAGCTATTAAAGTAAGCACTTATTTCATTTGCAGTGCAAAATTTCTTAATATATAAATTATCCAATCTCCCCACAGATTTGTATTCAACCCTTAAATGATGACAAGTTTCTACCAGTGGCTCACACATGTTTTAATTTATTGGATTTGCCTCGCTATAATACAAAGGAGCGCCTTAAATATAAGCTCTTACAAGCTATACAACAAACTCAGGGTTTTAGTCTTGTATAACATACTGTTTTTGCATACCACTAATCACGATCATGTTTTACTTTCGCCCATGTTATTTGCTTTGATTTTTTTATTTTGCATATTTATGTTTTGGTAGTAGACTATAACTTCTTATTATTATGTAAATTTAATAAATATTCCGAAATAAGGGTTTTAAGTCAAGAGAAGTTTTAATGACAATATTGTTACATTCACCTTTTGCTTTTTATAATGAAACAACTATTGAGCAGAGGTAAAATATATTTAGATTTAAGTGTTTTTTATATAAAATATCACGAAAATCTTTGAATATTTAAAATAACTTATACCGACTGATGAATAAATATTAATTAACTAAATTCAATCAACAATTTATTTACACTTTAATAGTTTATGGGAATTGATGTTGAAGTTCTTTATATAAAAGTATGAGTAAATACAGTTTTTGCCTGAAAAAAATAAAGATGTGACTTTTCGCCTTGTGTGCAGAATACGGGAAACACACATTTAGAATGTATCAATTTTATTTTTTCCGAAAGAGTTTAAGTTCGGAAGGATTTTCCGTCACATCATTTAACATTTTGGGCTTTAAGTACACGGTTTTTGCTACACGCCACATATTCTCGTCAAAATATATTTTTGCTTTTATAATTGAAGCTCAGTCGCAAAGCAGCTCTGAGTCAGTCAACATCAAGCCTCGTTGGCAATTATTTTTAAAGTGCAGCCAGCCCATTGATCGTTTACTCTCTTTCGAGAGTTTTGCGTCTCACTCGCACTAGTTAATTTCAACACTTCTCATAACTGTAAAGATTTGCAGTTCTTCAGAGTTTTTTCCGTGGTCAACTACGTTGCTATGTGAAGGGATAGGTCGTGTATAGTCAGTCACAGTAACGGATAAAAATACGGGTTAATAACATCGCCGACAAGTGGTCTGAGTCACCCCGCAGCCATCTGTGCACCAATACTTTGCAAATTTACTTTGTAAAGTATTCTACAAATAAATAGTTGAAATTCTTCTTATTCTGTATGTCTTACAAAGAACTTAAGAAGTGATTTCCACAGTGGGCGAACCAACATATCGCATATTTTTATTATATGTAGCTTCGGTTTATAAAACCCAGCATCGATTTCTGCATCATCTGTGTTTTAAAATAATTTTATGTGCTGCAGTGCATTTGTAATATGTATATGTATATTTCAAGTACTGTCGTCGGCGAACCTCTAAATGTTTCAGATATAATGGGAAGTGCTCAATAAGTTGAATATATGGATGTTCAAATTTGACCGAAAATAACGCTGGGCATTTTTATTTCTCTGTGATATTCACGATAACAAGGACTAAGAGTTTTTCATTTTGAATGTAAAATAAAACCCTTCCTTATTTGACATCAAGTGCCACACAAAAATTTATTTATTAATTTCTTTTTTTTTAGAAAGTATTACAATTGTTAGTTTAAATTTACGATTACGATCTTTTAATACATACATATATAGTATAATTATTATTAAATAGTAGTAGTAGTAAGTTTTATTTCTTTTTAATTTGTATTTTTCAAAATTTGATTAGCACATACATACATAAATACTAAATATTTTTCCTCCGGCTTGTCAGTGAAACGCCTAGGAGTTATCTAAATTGATTTCATTATTCATATTTTTAATTTTTTTTTTAATATTTCTGATTTTCAAAACTTTACATTACATACTGACTGACTGATAATGTGGTTCAAGTATTATTTATTTTTTCGATTTCAGTAATTATTTTTATTCGTGAATGTGAGCTTTTTAATATATTTTTAATAATTTTTTATTGTATTTTATTATTTTTTTGGTTTTATAGCAAAAAGGATGCAAACGTTTGTTGTTGTACTATTATTGTACGATTAACAGCAAAAACTACTATAAAAATTGTTTAATAACTTATTATGGATTTGGACTTTGTATCCTTATTTTTTTATTATTTTTTGTTTTGAGAGCTAGTAATTAATAATTCATTTTTCTTTAATTTCAATATAAAGCAACTTAATTTCTTAAGAAGTTTAGTTAGTTACCAACAATAGAAAAAATAGTTTTTATAAATTTGGTATACAAGCAACTTATATTTGTAAAAAAAAATTATATTTAGAAAAGTATATAAAATTTAAGACCCAAACTCTTATCATATAAAAATTGTTTTAAATTACGAATTTAAAAATCCGGTTTTCTAAAATCAACTTTCAATTTCATAATCGCTTGTGAATACGGACCTATAAAATTTTTGAGTTTTATAATTATGAAAAAACTTTCAGTTTAAATTAATGCACTTTGATGAAGAGACGAAAGGATAATAGGGTAATTATAAAAAACCGTACTTAACTTTAGTTTTATTTTACGGGATTGGAAAGAAGTCTTAAATGTGTACAAAGACATGCTTATGTATGTATCTATATAAATGTATGTATGTAATTGTAAAAAAAAATTATTTGCGCTTTGATCAAAAATATATATTGAAGAGATTTTTATTTATAAATTGTTCAAAGTAGCAAATTAAAAATATATGCACTTAAAATGGCCAAATTTCAATTAAAACGACATGGTAGCGATGATAAAAATTATTTAGTCTTATTAAATGCTAAGCAAAAGGTACTAATTAGTAAAATACGTTGTTTTTTATATGGAGGGTTCAGAGCTTAAGCGAACCAAGTCACAAAAAGACCATTCGAAGATATTTTGAGGTTTAGTAAATTAACTGTCATTAATTCCCATTGCCATTGACTTGGGTTTTTTACCGCTACCTTAGGAACGAAACACTTTTGACAGGTTACAGAACTAAATAGAGTTAAATTTTGCGGAAAATTTTACACTCATTTTGTCATTTTTTATATTTCATAACTTGGTTCGGTACAGCATTGAGCCCTCCATATCTGCAACAAAATTTAAAATTTCAAAATGATAATTTTTAAACATATTACAGAAGACACAATATGGCAAGATTTATCAGGAGAAAACAATTAATAAAAAGTAATGAATGTAAAACTATTTGTGACAATTTTTAGTATAGCATCACTTCCACATACATACACATGTTTGTATGTACATATAAACTCCATGATATGATATAACTCCCATACGAAAGTCACTGGGTATTATTTTGCCGCTCAGTTACATTTAAAACAAAAGAAAATTTCTAAGTTTTGCTTTAAATAAAATTGTGCTGAAGAGCATTCGAAGGATATTACTAAGGATTAGTGATAGTCTTGCTTTAAATAAAATTGTGCTGAAGAGCATTCGAAGGATATTACTAAGGATTAGTGATAGTCTTCTGTGGAGAAGTTTGAAGGGGCAAATGCAGAAGTGAAATCAAGTCGATATTGATGACCAAATATAGCGATATTACTTAATATTATAGTAATATCATTCTTAAAATTGGAGCTTCATTGCATATAAACAATCAACCACTTTTTATTTTGTGGGGTGTTAGTCATGAATTGTGTTTATTAGGCGTGATTTTGTTTTGTTTGAAATAACAAGTACACACATACATACATATTTGATTTAGATTTTGTTGAAAAATATAGGACATTGCTGGGGTTGGTGATTTGTTTTTAACGTTAAAACACGTTGACCTGGCGACAATATTTAATTCCTCAAGGTCTGGAAGACCAAACTGACTTCATTTGCTGACTATTGCTACATTTTGTGTATAAAATTTTTATCTTTTATATATAAATATTGGCTGGCGGTTTAAATTTTCTCCTTAACTTATATATATTTTTTTCGTTCGTCCAAAGTTTTGGGAGCGCTTCCTTACGTTTTGACTTTAGTATTTGTTTTAATAATTTCTTTTTTCAAAGAATACTGTTCTTATGTTCTTTGCTTAAGTGTGCTTTTTAAGAATTAGCAGATCTTTTGTGAAATTATAGTAACGAACACTTGCGCTTAGACTTGGGCTGTAAAACTGGACATAATACTGAACGTATAGCTTCATCAAATACAGTCTTTAAGCCTTTTTGTGTTAAAGCTGAACACTCTAAATATTTTACAGCACCAATTTCTTTGGCCATGGCCAAACCCTGTGGATAGGTTATTGGTGCTAATTTTTTATCACGCAACTTTTCGATGGTGTTCTTGTCATCTCGTAAATCCAATTTAGTACCCACTAATATTATTGGTGTATTAGGGCAGTGGTGGCGCACTTCTGGATACCATTTAGCCCGAACATTCTCAAATGATGCCGGATTAACCAATGAGAAGCAAATTAAAAACACATCAGTCTGAGGATATGACAGTGGACGCAATCGGTCGTAATCTTCTTGCCCGGCTGTATCCCATAAACCTAAATTTATTGGTTTCGCATCCACCATAACATTCGCCGAATAGTTGTCAAATACGGTGGGTATATATTCTCCCGGAAAGGCATTTGTTGTGTAGCTTATGAGTAGACAGGTCTTACCTACCGCACCATCGCCCACCACGACGCACTTGATTGCTTGCATTTTATATCTCCTTTATGAACAATTTTTCTTATAGCTTTACTATGCCTTTAAATCTAGTGACAAACTTTTTTCTTATCTAATAATATGTGCTTTAATTTTTCTATTGTATTTAAATTAAAACAGCAACTATATCAAAAATTTCCTTTATTTCTTTTTTTGCATAGTAGAGAAACAAATTTTTCACTTGTAATGGTTATTTAGCGATTGAGATTTGTAAAACTCTTTAGTACTCGGGTACTCATTTTGGGGTACATTACTATACAGGGTTGTGCTTTATTCAAAATAACAATAGGAGGTTTAATCTTCTCAACAGCTGCTTCAATCACTTGCCAGCTTTCAATTATCTTCACTGCGTGATTTTTAATACTATTACACGTATTCACGCAGTCAAGGCAGAATATAATTTTTTTGTTTTTAATTTTTATTCCACCCAATACGAAAGAAAATATGTATATATCTACATACATACATATGTATCTACTATAGATATACATACTTTTAATGGGCACTGATTTCGCAAATTCAGGTGATTCATGAGCGGCTTAACTTTTGCAGTGAGTGAGTGTATGAACAAATTTCAGTTTCATAATCGTAAGCTTAGTACTTTCTATATCAATTACAAGAAATATATTTCTTTTAGAACTGCATATTACAACGAATATTTGGCGGTATATCTTGTACCATGATGAAACAAATATAAGGTGGCAGTACTAGGGCAGCGCTGCTACTTTATATTTATTTTTCTATATCTTGTACTAATCATGATCATGGCATATTCCACTTAGCCTCAAGATTACTGTAGTATGTGTACTGTCATTTAAAACCTACGGAGAACAGATTTTTGCGTTGCAAATGTCAAGAAGGGGTATAGTAAGGGAGTAGAAATTTGTATATAGGACAAACTGTTTAACTGAACAAACAAATGTGAATATATGACACCGACTTCACAAATGCAGGCAAACGACAGCAATACAACAACAGGATATTTAATTGCTGTTTTGAAATACAAACTGACATATCATTATGCCATGCTTGCGAATTGATGAATTCCAATTGGCTATCAGCTTTCCTAATTGCTTGAGTAGGTATTAAACCAGGAATGAAACATGACGGGTTATAATATAATTGTACTAAAAACACACATTTATTAGACATTAAAGAAAAATTATACGTTTAATGATATTTATTATTTGTAGCATTTTGACACGACAGGCATAATACTCGGCCGCACTAGCGCTTGTGCTTTTTAAATGTCTATTATTTTAGTACTACGTAAGTACTTTGGAAATTGTACTGAAAATATGTATTAATGTACTATGTGTATCATCTCTGTTTTAAATATGAGGTATAGTTGATAACATGATGAAACAAACTTAATTAGTTATCATAGTAGACACCACAGAAAACTTAGTGTGTGGTGGATACAGTATATTTTGAAGATTGAGTAAGACAAACGTAACCGCGGTAAAATGTCCGGTAATGACGTATACATTGTAGCCGCCGCCAGAACTCCTATAGGTAAGATGAATATAGTATTTATTTAATCACTTAGCAAATTAGATTAGGGGTACGAATATTACGTCTAATTTTTAGTTTGAAAAGAAGTGTCTTCATAAGTATTTATTTATGTAGATATTTACAATAGTTTATTTTTATTAATGGAAACACACATATGTACATATGTATGTATATAGATAGCTTTCTCTTTGTTTTTTAGTAATAACTTTCGAAAACTTTCTTTGGTATTTAATATGAGTGTTTAGTATCGTACTATTTATGGCAATATTAAAATTCAATTACGAATTTGATCTTATTAAGCAGCACTTTCTTTCCTCCTTGTTTCAAGGTAGTTTCAATGGTTCACTATCAAACTTAAAAGCTTCCGATTTGGGAGCGATTGTTATCAAGGATGTACTGAAAAGAGCAAATGTTGAGCCGAAGGATGTTGAAGAAGTTTTACTGGGGCAAGTAAGACATGAAGAAATTTATTATATATTTTAAATTGCTAACGCATCAGAAATTTTAAGACCCTTACAGCCGGTCAAGGTCAAAACCCAGCCAGACAAGCTTCATTAGCAGCTGGTTTACCTATAGAAGTTCCAGCATACAATGTAAACATGTTATGTGGGTCTGGCTTAAAGTAAGAATGATTGGAAATATTTCCTATGAGGAAAAATTATAATAGTCCAATACTATTTTAGAACGGTGGCGTTAGGTTATCAATCTATACGGTGTGGCGACACAAATATCGTAGTATGCGGAGGGCAAGAAAGTATGAGCTCAGCTCCTCATGTGATGCATTTACGAAAGGGCATTAAAATGGGTCCTGGCACAATGGTCGATACCATGATTCATGACGGTCTTACTGATGCCATTCACAACATACACATGGGTATAACAGCAGAAAATGTCGCGAAAGAATTTAATATAACTAGAGAAGAACAGGATATTTCTGCTGTACATTCTCAGAACTTGGCTGAAGAGGCTCAGAAAAATGGGTACTTTGTTAAAGAAATAACTCCTGTTGAAATCGTAGATCGTAAGGGAACTGTAGTGATCGACAAAGATGAATATATTAAATATGGCACCAAATTAGAAAATTTACAAAAGTTGAAACCGTGCTTTATTCCAGTAAGTTATATAACGAAATAAATTTTCCGTTTATCTCTAAATAATCAAAATAAATTTATTATTTGATAGCAAAGTGGTACTGTTACTGCTGGAAATGCGTCTGGTATTAATGATTCTGCTGCAGCTGTGATGCTAATGTCTCAGAAAGAAGCTCAGAAACGCAATATCAAACCATTGGCTAAAATTGTGGCCTGGGCACAAACTGGTATCAAGCCGGAAGTAATGGGTCTGGGACCAGTAACAGCCGTAAGAAGTGTGGTAAGTGTGATAGAATAATGATAGATTAATAACTTTTTTATTTTATAAATTTGTATATTTCTTTGGAGCTTGTCAAGGCAAATTGGTCAAAGGATGAAGTGGATTTATATGAATTGAATGAAGCATTCGCCGCTCAGTCCCTTGCTGTAGTCAAAAGTTTAGAAGTTGATCCTTCTAAAGTCAATGTTAATGGTGGTGCTATTGCATTGGGCCATCCTATTGGTGCATCTGGATGCCGTGTTTTGGTTACCTTACTTTATGCTTTAGAGCGTACTGGTGGTCGTAAGGGAGTCACCAGCTTGTGTATTGGTGGTGGCATGGGTATTGCCATGGCAGTTGAACGTGTTTAACATACATACATGTATTGTTGTATGTACGTATGCATTGAGTATAAACATCTTCAAATAAATATTATGCATATATCGGATATAAATCTTATTTTATGGATGTTAACGAAAATATGTATGTCGTAAATATAAGCTAAGTAGTTATTTCTAGCAGTGACTGCTTTAACTAGTTATGTAATCTTTTTTTCAACAAATGTTATACATAGATTATATTCTATTGCTCTTCATTAATATTGATGTGTAAAATTCTACATGCAAAACTCTACAAATTTCCATCAAAAATATTGCTTTAAAGTAGTTAAAAAAAAGTATTTTTTATAATAGTATTTGTATTGATCACTAATGTAAATTTTTCTAATTTCCATGCGCAAAAATACAGTCGACTCTCGATAATTGGATGTTCAAATATACAAGATACAATTCTAGTGTTTTCAAGGAACCTAGGAAACAGTTCAAATTATCGACCAAGTCAAATAAATGAGTTTCAAATTATGAAGAGCCGACTGTAGTTACAAATTAAAAAGAAAAAAAAAATAACAAAGAATGAGAATTTGCATGCATAATTTCCCATTTATTTAGGTACAGATGTTTCTTTGATTATGACATTTACATATTCAAAAGCTTCATTTAAGCAAAATATACTTACATATTTATGTACATAAATAGGTATAAATAATTTTACGATACTATTGTTACTGATTTCTATTTATTCTTGACCTTTCAGTATTATTTTTATAATAATTCTATAAGGTTGAGGTATTTATATAAAAAGATAACCAGAAGCTACCCAAAGGAATGGCGAAATATTAAAAAATACTTAAATATTTTAAAAATGTTTATATAAAAAGCCCTCAAGCTTAAATAATTATTACGAAAATATTATTGTTACTTAAAATATTTATTTTTTTAAATTATTTACAATTTTTTAAAAAATTTAATTAAAATAAGGAAATTAAATTTATTAATTCTTTATTTAGTTAACATCTTTCTTTGTACGCTCAACAGAGTGAAAATTATCTAAAATAATTTCGAAAATAATAGACAAATAAACAAAATCGTAACTTAAAGCTTATGACATCATTCTTTAACGCATTAAGGGATGTTTGGGGAAATAACCTTCCTTATTTTCACAGCAAATTTTCTCATCAGCAGGAACCTCAGCCAATACATCTATGTGTGATACACATAACTGTGAATATTTTTCTATAATCGAAGACCACAGAGTGGGTGTATCATTGTCACTAAAATAAGAACCCCACAGAGGTGATTGTATTATCGATTTAAAATCATAATCATTGTCATTTTCTAACAGTTCTTCACTTAATGCTAAAGTGTCCATAGAAGCAATTGTTTTAGGAGTAAAAATATCTTGTATTAAATTGTCACCCACATAAACAGATTTTACTTCTCCCTGATCTTTGTGCAGAATATACTTGCAAGAGGACTTTTTTAATTGTTGCCAATTTCCTTGGCTATAAGAATTATTTGGTACAAGAAACTCTTGCAAAGAAATTTCGCTTCCTTCAACTTCATTCAAATTGTTAATTTTTAAGAATTGCCTTTGGGCAAAGAAAAATCCAGGTTTTTTAGCAAACGTAATGATGTAGTCAAAAAGTTCATACCAATTCGGACCAAGAGCATAAGAGGCCGTAAAATTTGCAAAATCTATATTGGATCCCGTTAGTAAATATAAAGCTCTCCCAGACGTTTTGATTTGCTTCAGAAGTTCTAGAATTTTGGGGTCAGTTTTCAATAAGTATTTACTAGGATTAATTTTTAATGCTTCAAAATACGGGCTCTCTCCTGTAGCAAAATGCTCGCGTGTGTACATGTTAATATGACCAGCCAAGATGTCAGCCCATACGGTATAGCCCTTTTTATTCGATATATGTTTGTTGGCCATTTCATTGTCTAAAGTATCAACAGCTTGTGCGAAAACTAATGATGCTCCAATATCAAAGTAATCCAGCAGAGTTCTTAGCTTTTCCGCGATCGGTCCATTCCAAGCAGAAAGTGGATCTTTGAGATAATCTTGTGCTGTATCCCATTTCCGCGAATCTCCGTATATTTCGGAAATTTCGCTTACACTCATAAATCTCGTGCCGTGTGTTGCTTTCAATATCGTACCATCCTCACTCAATTTTAAAATATTTCCCCTTTCGCTATCAATAATCAGGCCTTTTTGTAGGAAATTACAATCAAACTTTTTATTAAGAAGCTCTTTTGGATAGTTCTTTTCCTTTACCAAAAACTCTTTTAACAATTCGTGCTCTAAGGGCACCATATTGTTAAGGTCGTACCTTATGAGTGTACCATCCAGATCGAAGCCTATTATATCATAATCCATTAATCGAAACTCCTTGGCAAGCAGCGTCGTTTTATTTTGTGAACTAGACATTTTTTTTCTCATTGTGTTATTCACTGAAACTGTGCTTGTGCTCCCAACAGTTCCTAACTGTTGTGTCGCTGTTAGACTAACATAATTACGTAATTGACCCAATGTAAACAATATTTTGTCAAGTTTAGCATTATTCTGTACATGACGAACATTTAAACAAAACATCTTAAAGCAGTAGGTTTTAAAACTAATATAAATGTATAAAATACTTTATTGTATTTAATTATTGCCACTATATTTATAATACATGTACATTTTGTAAACAAAAAGGTTAGTATATGTGACGTCACGACTCATGACAAACCCAAATAAATACAGTTTAAATCAAAGCATCACAAAAACATCGGGAATTATCGGTAAAGCTCCGTGTTGCCAAGCTTAGGGGTTTCTAAATAGTTAAACAGTTCACAACTTTTGACACACAAATTGATATATTGCATATTACTGGCTTGGTTCACACTATATGTGGGACTCAAATAAAAATATATACAATTTTGATTCCTCTCTCACCCTAGAAAATTCGAAATTCTGAAAAGAAAATTTCTTACTGTCAAACGAACCAAGCCTTGCAAAGAATCATTCATATGTACTAGCAAACTCAACTGCTGAAATGACTACGCCTATATAGATTCTCAAAATATTTTAAAATTCAACTCTAAATAAATCAATTAAGAAGGACAAAAACTTTGTAATTATAAATAAATGCTGTTTTTCCTCTAATTTTAAGATATGCGTGTAGTTCAAATGCATGAATCGTTAATTGAAGCAGTTCTTTCATCATGTCCATACCTCTAATAAGAAAAATGTAAAAACAAATATGAAAGAAATAACTAACATCTTAACTGCTGTAAAGTTTTTAGTTTGTTGCATGTCATTTCAGCACAAATTTTTTGGCTCTTGGCAACAATGAAAGTGTTAAAAACACCGTATTTCTTACCATATTGAAATTCCCACTATATTTGACACTTCGATTAATATTTTTTGTGGAGAACACGAATCTTGCAGAGCTCTTTACATAATATTCTTGTTATAGATTTAGGGTAAATTTTGTAAATCTTTTAAATTACAATTTGTAAACAAGAAATGAAACTGTGATTAAAATTTTTAGGTTTTTCATAATGATGCTGACACAAGTTGCCCGTAAATCTGCCAGTTTGGCAAGAGCCGCAAATTTAATTCGTGTAATAACTGCCCAACCACAGATGCGTTTATTGCATAGAATCGCTATGCCAGCCATGTGCAATGCCGTATCAGAAGTAAGTGGACAGGATAATTTTAAAGTGTAAATAAAATGCCCTAACCTCAATTTTTGCAAAGAAAGAAACAGTTTTACGGGACAATGAGTAAATTAGTTGCATATATACATATATATAGAAATAATTTTGTTATCAGTGCCTTAACTAAAGAAAAAAAAAGAAAGCCGACGATATGAAAGACAATTGAACAATATTTTATACTTATAGTCAAATCAATATTCTGGAAAACGACGGCGAAGTGCTGGCTTACATAAAAAAACAAAGATAACACCATCATCTGAATCAGTTGATGCCTTAAAACCCGTATATCTTAAGAGAATCAAATTTCTGCAGCTACTTCGTCGTCCTCTTGTTTGTTCAGTATATTTAATATATGAATAAAAACATTTTATTTTATTCAGAATATATTAAAAGTACATACTGTCAACGTACCAACACGTTGCTATTCGAGCAAATTATCAATGGAGGATATAAAAGATCGCGTTCTGAAAGTGGTGACTGCGTATGACAAAGTTACTAGTGATAAGGTAATTTATATATATTGAGCAAGATAATACTAACGTATTTTTGTTTTTTTTTGTTTATTCTCTGTTAGGGGAGCAATAACTGGCAATGGCAAATTGCTCGCAAATACTCTGCTAAGCCCCCGCTATCACTGAAATTGATCAATGAAAGAGTTTTGCTCGTACTGAAATTGTATGATAAGATTGACCCAAGCAAGGTAAATGTTTGCCTTTGCCAGGGCTTTGCTTCCTCATACCTACATAATTATTTTTTTAACTAATACAAGCATTGCTTAATTATGTATTTTCCTTTATTTAACAACAATTCTAGCTACGAGTTGAGTCTCATTTCATTAATGACTTGGGTTTAGATTCTTTGGACCACGTTGAAGTTATTATGGCAATGGAAGATGAATTCGGGTTTGAAATTCCTGACTCTGACGCTGAAAAGTTGCTGAGGCCAGCCGATATTATTAAATATGTCGCTGATAAAGAAGATATTTATGAATGAATGTGTTTATAAAACCCATTAAATTGATAAGAATACAAATTTAAAATATACCTAGCCAAACATAATTTGAACTTAATGGAAAAATGCTTCAACAAAATTAAAAAGGGTATATGTAATTATTAAATATAATATTAAACATAACATAAATATCATGCCTTAAGATGTTTTTCAATTTAAAATGAGATATACTGTATGGAGTATTTCAAAACAGTTTTGACAATCTGCTGAAATGCCTTGGCGAATCTCATTGTATTTAAAAAAAACAATACGACCTCATCATAATCATTAGGGAGTGGCATCCGCTTGTATTTGTTTCGTGCAACTGATTTGTCCCAATTGTAGGTAGCAACCGAACGCCAACTGGATAGCTAGTTGCCGAAAATACTGCAAAAGGCTATTAAAAGTTTTCATATTCGTAGGAAAGTGGGAGTGCGTAGATGCAAATGCATATTATTCATTGCGGAATAGAGGTACATAGAATAAAATATAACATGAATGAAACATACAATGTGGTTAGATAGTTTAAGCTCAGAGCAGTTCCTCATTCTTATTTTCAAGAATATTTCTAAATTTCACTAGCTATTCCGGAGTATTTACCTTCGATTAAAGTTAAATGCAGAATAAATTACTGAACAATGTGTAAAGCCCGTTTTACAACATTTTTGCCAAGGCACATTATTTTTACTCAAGGCATATCTATATGAAAATTGCCTTGATTTTTACTCTATTTCACTAATTTATACTAACGGCATAATAGTTTGTATATTGCCTCAATTTGTTATTGTGAATAGTTATTAGGTGGATATGCCAACGATGCCCATATATGATGCTCGTTATATTCAACTGTTCGGCTGCAGTTTTGCATACAAGTTTTACTGCACAATGTGTTTACACACGTAAAAAGTTTTAATTGAGTTGAAAAGCATCAATATGAAATACTTTTGTAAAGCCATGTCATAGTAAAATATTTCACCTTTATGAATTCACCCTTGATATATTGAAACCTTATCATAGATTTATATATATATATATATATATATATATATATGTATATATATATATATATATATATATATATATGTATGCATATATATTTATTTGTATCATGTAAATACGGGATATTCTTGAGAGATTATCCAGCAACGAGTCTGGCAGCGCTGTCTTGTTGTGTGCGCCAAAGATTGTCAAAAGCAGAACAAAAATAATTTTTAATTTTAAAAATTTTGCCATTTGAAATATTAAATGACATTCAAGATACACAATTTATCTTCTTGAAAATTGGAAGATAATTATTTCAAATTTATTTGGTTAAATCAAGGCAAATTCATAACTTGATATACCTTGGGTTAAATTCTAAAAATGGTTGATAAATGTCTAATAAGCCAAATGCTTGATGAGCTAAGTAGGTGGGGCAATAAAACATTGAATTTTTAGTGACTCAATTTCTTTACAGAAACTACACGCTCGTCCATTAAAATTCAAAATGCGAGCATTACTGATATCTTGGAGAAGTCTAACAATGTTTTGCTACAAATTGAAGCTTCAAAAAGTTTAAAACCACTGGCAGATGAGAATTCACTCCAATACACATATAATAAAGAAACTGTAAATGGCTTAACCCGAATTGTGGAAAAATTTTCAAACTCGTTGAGTGTGTCTGACCTTCCTACCGAAAACCCCAAATTCGAGGAGTACTTGGATGCGGCTGAACAAAGAACAGATTATTTAGGCTGCAATATAAGAAAGTTACTGGCTATATCCGATACTATACAGCAAATGCGTATGGCTTTGGAACGGCAAGAAACTATAGCAGAGTCCAATAGCGAAGAAGACGAAAGTGATACAGAGGAAGATTGCTTTTGAGGAAAAATCAATTTATATCGAAAGAATTAACAGCTAATAAACAATTTGTCAAAATATCAACTAGACTATCCAGTTTGGGTGTATTACTATAGGCTAAGATACTCTGTTGGCGAAACACATTGTTGTAATTTCGTATGAAGTCTAAATTATTCATCCCAGTTGCCAAGTCTTCTAAAATGTTCTCTTCTTCGGTAGTCAAAGCTGGCTTGGCAAACTTTTCCGTAGGCATCAATTTTTCAAGCTGTTGGGAAAATGTCTTCAGCTGTTTTAATTTGTTGACATATTCCCTCTCCAAATCACTTTGCTTTATTTCAGAGTCTAGTTGTTGGAGTTGCTTTTGGAATTTAACAAAATTACTTAACGTTTCAGATGACGTAGGCACGTCATCAAATTTATTTAAGTTTGACAAGCTCACAGAATTTTCTTTGCTTGTGCTATGAAGAACAGTGGAATCGTTTAATGTTGGTGATGATCTTGACATGTTTGAATTTAATCGTTCACGCATGAGCGGTTTTTTCAGCTTTTGCAAATTTGTTGGATACTCGTCAAACTTTTTAAATAATTCTTCAAATAATTCAACAGTGGGCGCAGACATCGGTACGTTGTTATATTTTTCATCAATGGCTTTTTCTTCCAATTCATAAATTTCGTAAAATTCCTTCAAAGTTGTTACATGAGGCATGTGACATACATCATGAACCAAGTTTTTATATTTTTCATCGTTTGTAATAGCAGAAACGATTTTACCGATATCTTCTAAATTCATATTGAGTAGATATTTCAAATTTTCTATATTTGTATGAGAAACAATGCGCCTTATTGATTTTAATAAATACAAATCTGATAATAGCGGGATATTTTAAGGGAATATATTTTCGCAATGATTACTGTGAATTGTAGCAAGTATTTTGTAGTGCTAACAGACTGCTACGTAGGAGCGAAATTCGTATATGCCACCATGTCTATAACTGTATGATATAACATGGAAATATATAATTCTCTAATTCTTGGTCCCCTTTCACACACATCAGGTTTACTTGATCAGGTTTTCTTCAATTTTCTTTTGAACCTGCATTTACGTTCACACACGTGAAACGTCATGTCAAGTTTTTCTTCATTGCTGAACATTCACTTAATATATTACGAATGATAAAACAAAAGAATATATAAAAACTGACTAGTACCGTCTTGTCTGTACCCCTTTTCACGTTCTTCACCGCTCTCTCCTAAAAGATCAAGACTTGACGAGTCAAACCTTATGTGTGTGAAAGGGGTCTTGTTTGCATAACTTCCCTGTACGTGTAGAAAAATATAATATTTTTCTATCCTTTCATATTCCTTTCGTTTCACTATTTGGGTGCTGTATTGTTTTGAATTACTGTACACAGTTTAATAAATGCATTAGTTGTACTATTATTTCTTATTATGTATATTAATCATATACGTAATACAGAAATCCCTTGTTGAACCCACCGTAACAGATATTGAATAATTTTGAAGTCATGCTAGGACATTGGCCCTATTATATTCAGTGAAAATGAATTCTAATAATACAACACTGTGTGATTATTCTATAGTCCGGTAGTTTTGATAAACGTCATGCTATTGTGAATATGAGGGATAATTTTTCGAACATAAGAAATGTAAAATAAGAACGAAGCTGAATTCTTCATTCGGTAACACTGCCCTGTAAGTTGAAAACGAAGACGGCCACATTGCCTGCAAAAATTAGCTGTTTCGTAATCGGTAAGTGAATTGGTGTGAAAATTTTCTTACTATTTAAATTACATTGGAAGTTATTAGGAAAGAAAAATAGAATTTTGAATCTTGCATTTCTTTTTAGGAGCGCGTTCACCAAATTTACATTCTCAACGGGCATATAAAAATATTATTAAAAATGTTCACTGCTGTACGCTCGGCCATTAATAGGTCGGACAAGAAAGTTATATCACTTCTTGCCCAATCACAACGTGAATATGCCAAGGCTGCAGCTAAGGCTGCTGCCGTTGGAAATGGCCGAATTGTCGCCGTTATTGGTGCTGTCGTCGATGTACAATTCGATGACCAATTGCCCCCAATTTTGAATGCTCTGGAAGTTGACAACCGCTCCCCTCGTTTGGTCTTGGAAGTCGCTCAACATTTGGGAGAGAATGTTGTACGTACCATTGCTATGGACGGTACCGAGGGTTTGGTTCGTGGCCATAAAGTCTTGGATACTGGCTACCCAATCCGTATCCCCGTTGGTGTCGAAACTTTGGGACGTATCATTAATGTTATCGGTGAGCCCATCGACGAACGTGGTCCCATCCCCACTGACAAAACCGCCCCTATTCACGCTGAAGCTCCAGAATTCGTGGACATGAGTGTGGAACAGGAAATCTTGGTAACTGGTATTAAGGTCGTCGATTTACTTGCCCCCTACGCCAAGGGTGGTAAAATCGGTCTTTTCGGTGGAGCTGGTGTCGGCAAAACTGTATTGATTATGGAGCTTATCAACAATGTTGCTAAGGCCCATGGTGGTTACTCTGTATTTGCTGGTGTCGGCGAACGTACTCGTGAAGGTAACGATTTGTACAATGAAATGATTGAATCCGGTGTCATTTCCCTCAAGGACAAGACCTCCAAGGTAGCCCTTGTCTACGGTCAAATGAACGAACCCCCAGGCGCCCGTGCCCGTGTCGCTTTGACTGGTTTGACCGTTGCTGAGTACTTCCGTGATCAGGAAGGTCAAGATGTATTGCTTTTTATTGATAACATTTTCCGTTTTACTCAGGCTGGTTCCGAAGTATCTGCTTTGTTGGGTCGTATTCCTTCCGCTGTAGGTTATCAACCCACCTTGGCCACTGATATGGGTTCTATGCAGGAACGTATTACAACCACCAAGAAGGGCTCCATCACATCTGTGCAGGCTATTTATGTACCTGCTGACGATTTGACAGATCCTGCTCCAGCTACAACATTCGCTCACTTGGACGCCACCACTGTGTTGTCCCGTGCCATCGCTGAATTGGGTATTTATCCCGCCGTGGATCCTCTTGATTCCACATCCCGTATTATGGATCCCAACATTATTGGTCAAGAACATTACAATGTTGCCCGTGGTGTACAGAAGATCTTGCAAGATTACAAGTCACTCCAGGATATCATTGCTATCTTGGGTATGGATGAATTGTCTGAAGAAGACAAATTGACTGTCGCTCGTGCCCGTAAGATCCAGCGTTTCTTGTCGCAACCTTTCCAAGTCGCCGAAGTTTTCACTGGTCATGCCGGCAAATTGGTGCCTCTTGAGGAAACCATTAAGGGTTTCACCAAGATTTTGGGTGGAGAATACGATCATCTTCCCGAAGTTGCATTCTATATGGTTGGCCCCATCGAAGAAGTTGTAGAAAAGGCCGAACGCTTGGCAAAGGAAGCTGCCTAAACATCAGACCTTATATAAAAAATAACATCCTCCTATTTAAAAAAGCCAACATCTACGTATATAAAAATTCTATTATAAGAATGTGTTTCCAAAAACCGATAGCTACAAATGCACGGCATTACATAAAAGTCGTCATTAATTATTTGTATTTGTAAAAGTTCGTTAAGAACGAGATTTAATAAGTAAAGTTTAATGAAACTATCAAAACTAAAGGTGAATAAAAAGATAAATAAAATTAACGAATAAATTAGTGATTTTTATTAGTTAAAAGGTTTCCGGCACAGGAAAATTTGGTTACATGGCGGTGGTGTTGCATAACATTCACGGTAGCCACTTTAATATCGACAAAATGTGTGTTTGTGTGAAGTGTATTTGTGCTAGAGAGGGAGAGGAGCAGTTTAATTTTGCTGTTTGTTGCTATTGCTGCGTGCTGTGGTTAATTTGTATAACTCACAAAAGATAATTTATAAATTTTTGGAATGATTCTTTAGAAATAAAAATTGTGCTCAAAACTAATTCTTTAATTGTAAACAATATAATTGCATGTGAGTGTTTGTGGTTTTACTTTACACTGAATTTAATTGTGTAACGAAATCATTTGTAGGTTATGAAAGTACCAAAACCAACAACAATATTTAATCTATCAAAACCAAATGCAGCAAATGGAATTAATCGATGTTCGAAAAGTTTTGTATATTTACACTGATAGAATATATTGCTATAGAAGTTGACAATATTATATATATGTATATGTTGTAAGAATTTGAGCAGTTAGCAGGCAAGTTAAGATCGAATCTTGTTATGAATTATTGTAATAACTTTGATTTTAAAAGCGTATATTATATTAGGTGTTATTAGCTGAAGACCATTCCATTATCAAGTTAGAAAGTCGATTGTCCCATTAATATAGGGATACATATGTATGTTCTACACACACATAAATACATACAAACATACATATGTATGTATTACACACCAGCAGTTTGACTAATAAGAACTGATTAAAAATTTTCCATTTTCTAATTCGAATATTTTTATAATTTTGTTCAACTACCCCAAGCTGAGAAGACGGAAGTTGCAAACGAATTTATATCTGAAAATTTCATTAATCTCAACCAGGCGCATTGCAGTTATGCATTTTGTTTCTTTTTTGTCTGCCTTTACACTTTTTGTGCCCCCTTTTTACATGTTTGTGACACTTTTGTATGAACTTGCGTTATTTTGAGCTATATTTGCCTCTTCAACAAGGAATCACAAAATATATTTCATGAAAAAACGACCATTTAATTTCAATTATTGTTAGTATGAAGAAATATATGAAGAATATATCCAGAGGATATCGAAATATCGATGAGAAATAATAATAGGTATATTATAATTTTATAAAAACCAACCTCAAGTTCATTATTAAGAGCTATTTATAAAAACTAATGGTTGAAAAATTGGCAGTGAAATAATTTGTTTTTACAGCTGAGAGGCACCAAATAGATGCTTACCTTTTGACCCGCTTGCATGCAAACTCTTGGATAAATGTTCTGTATTACGGCATATTTTAGTTCCCGTTCAGTTTGCGGGAAAATAGTGCCGAACTTGGAAAAAAAAATATGGAAAAGGATTGAACCTGAAGGCCATCCCATTTTAACCGCTAAAAAGTATTATTTTAATTTTCAAACTCCTAAAACTTTTGAATGAATTAACCGATTCCCAAGTGATTAACGGTGAATGCGCCCTATAAAAAAGTCGAGAACCAGATACATAATTTCGGGATTACAAAAAAAATCTGTTTTCGAATTTTTCGTTTACGATATCTGACGAACCGGCTAGTGGCGATCGAAGTGTTTTTCAATGTAAATGCTGGTGGAATCGATTGATAAAGCCTTCATCGGCACTGTAGCAAAATAAATTAGCCGGCGAAGTAAAAAATGAAATAGCTACAAAAAATTATATTTCTTCTCATCTTTCTTCATCTTTCCTCTCAATAGTATCGACTCCTTTCTAGTTCCGGTGCAATGCACTGCATATTTAGAGGTCATTCCTAGAGCGCTGGACCGAGTTAAAAAAATTTAAGTTATTAAGACCCCACATTAAAATTTTTTTGTGATATTTCTTGAAGTCTACCACTTTGAATCGGTTAAAATTTACAGGAAATCGAGGTTTAGTTTGATTCGGTCCAGCCGTTCAAAAGTTATAACCGGATCAGATACTCCCCCTCTCTGTCTCTCTCTCACACACATACACATAGCGACACGCTTCCAGGAGTAGCCAGGAAAGCTTCCTAGGAACTCAAAACGTCGAGGTCTGGTGAAAACTTGATTTTTTTTCAAAACAGGTTAAAACCAGTAACTTCCCGATTTTTTTGAAAATGTTCAATTTTCTTAGCGGGAAGCTAAAAATATTTACTTCATTCGTTGTAAATGATATTCTTATAATCCGCTTGCGGTGAATCAATCAGTTGTACAAAAGACCGTTCTGACTGTTCGCTACGACGCGCCGCATAAATTATCTGAAGACGTAAATAAAAATTGTTCGCTATTATTATTAATTATAAAAATTATTTAGTAAACATCCAATTATTGAACATTTTTGCGCATTATCTTAATTAAATGATACTGAAACTGTTTTTCGATTAACTTAAATTATTATATGATGAAATATTATATGTGGATAAGTACACATGTACATTAATAAATATTATTTAATATTAAAAAAATTCTTTAAATACCATTAATTGCAGTGATTGTATATTCTTTTTCTATAAAACAATTTTTATAGGAATACAATAAAGCAGTTTCGGTATTATCGACTATTAAAACAACAGGTTCGAAATTGAGCCTTTTTTGCGGTCAACAACAGAAAAATTCCTGTTTTCATATTAAATGTTACTGCACTTAAATCTGAATTTTCTTTATTTATGAGGAAATATTTTTGCTGCTTCCATAGAGTTCGTAGACACCGACTTTTACTGGAGTAGGATTTTTTGTAACTTTTTTGTGGTCTCAGCGTTGTCACGTGACAAATTGCCTGGCAAGAGCCATCATGGAATTTGCTAAATATGAAAAAATTTCATAATTTTAATTAATTGTGAAATTGTTGTTTATTTGAATACAAACAAAATTAGCGGACATTAACTGTTGATAAACAATTTGAGCATTTTATTTTCAACAAAGGCTAACAATAATTAATTGATGCAAATAAACGTTGACGATGGAAAATGAATCAGGTATTTTTGTTTTAAATGAAAACATAGACGGACGTCCAGTGAAAATGATGTGTGTGATTCCCTCTAGTTCAGGTTCAATGGCAAAAGTGGTATAATTAACGCAATAAAATTGTAATGATTTTATATATAAATGAAGAACAACGCGGAAGACATGATTAGTATTGTATAACTTTTATAACTAAAAGTTTACTGTGGATGAATTGAAAATAAAATAAATAAAAATAAGAGAATTGAAAAATGTATAAAACTTCATTGATACTTCTTTTCATGCCAGCCCTTATAATGGTGAGTTGTAATTAAATAAAAATCGATAGCTTTTTTCAAATTTTTATTTAATCTTTTTCAGGCCCAAATAGTTGGAAATGGTTACAATTATGTCACTTATAGACCAGCAGTAGGTTTAAGTCCGACATTTTCAAATTTGAATGTACAACAAACTTATACCACACCCTCGCCCTATTTGTCGAATACACCCATGCGAATTGGTCCTAATGGCATCGCTCAGTATGCACAATATCCTAACAACAACTATAACTATCCTCTGTACTTCGAAGTAAGGCCAACATTACAGACTTACGGCACTGTTAGGACTCCCCAATATTATGGACAACCTTTTTGGTACGTTCAGCCAATGGGTAAAAAATGAAGTGAATTTTATAAAATTTTAATTAAAAATTGTGCATTAAAGTTTCTTATTTTTGTGTTTACTTTATTCTTTCCAGGATTCTCTGCAGACAATAAAAGTGTGGAGATTGAAAGATTTTTTGGTGTTATTTCGGAAAACGAAATCCGTCCAATTACAAAAAATACAAATTATGTGAAAAAATTTTCCCTAAGGAAAATTTATTTTAGGTCCTAAAGTTCAATTAAAAAGCAGATGCAGAAGAATCCCAAAAATGTTGGTGGACTTTTTGTTTTCAAAGAGAACGTCAAGAACTTCAAAGTTCCAGAAAACAACAAAAGACTGTTTAAATTCTCTTAATCCGCCAATATCATTATTATCATTCTCTGGAATACTATGAGACGTCAAAGCAACGAGTCTAAAAAATAGCCCGGGAACAACGAGTTTTCTCCGCTAGTACTGCGAAGCAATAAATACATTTTACTACAAGATAATTAAAAAAACCATAGTTTTATAAAAAACAACGATTACGAATTTATGTAAATTATTTATAAAAATTAAATGCAAATTACAAATTAACTTGTCGAAAAGGTGATTGTGAAGAAGTTGCGGATGCGGGTAAAACGTGTCTTAAATGCGGGTAGAAACAACTTAAATCTCTAATATTTTGATTTTTTAAGTTATTATCTTCAGAAAAACAGCGCTATTAAATTAAAATTTTGTGTTAAACACTAGCCCAAAATAAATTTCATTTAAAAAGCAATAAAATGTTACCCTTTTTAAACAACTTGTTACACTTTTTGACAAATGGGGAAGTTAAATCTTATTCGATTAGCTAAAAATGTCCTTTCATACATTGAAAAAAAAATTTTTTAAATTAAAAATGTAAAACTCTTAAAAATGCTTAACAGTTTAAGTTAACATTTTTACAAAAAATCAAATTAATGATTTTTCAATTATAAAAAAATTATGAAAAGCTACATTATATTAATAATTATTTAAAAGCCAATACTACAGGGCGTGCGAGCATAAGAAAGTAAAACTTTTTTAAATTGTTCCTTTCATTTATTGCAAATATCGAGTTACAGTGTCGCAAGACTGCTATCGAAAAATCATTTAGTTCATTTAGAAATGCAATAATGCTTTTAAATGTTTAAAATTTTTATAAATGCGTATTTTCGATTTAGTAATAATTCTAAAAAGATTTTAGAATGAAAATTACTGCGAATATGCTGAAAACCAACAAAAACAATAACAATAAATTAGTGTGACATAAATAATTGCTTCAATTACAATATAAATGCAATAGTTTGCCGCTTTAACGAACCGTAGCAAAAAATTTAAGTAACACATATTGTTCTTATTTAAATTAAATATTTGTTTTGCGAAAATTCAGACGTGTGATCTTGATATACTTCTTTTGTGACTATTAAATTGATTTTATCGATTACAAATTTCTAGCAGCAACAATTAGTGTGCTTAGTAATAAATAAAAATATTAAAAAAATACAATTAAAATATAAAACTGATTAATGCTAATAAAAATAATAATAGATTTAACAGATTAAGGCCGGATTCTTGGGATCTTAGTTAAACTAGGTTTAGTTAATCTGAAAACAGATTTTTGCCGCTATTATCAAGTTTTTATAAAAAATTTTTACGGAACAGCTTAGTTTTGCTTAAAATGTGTGTCGTGTAGCCATGTAGCCTGCTGTCGTCTAAGTGCTTAGAGTTTATACAAGAACGATATATAAAATAATTTATCTAAATATATTAAAATAAGTAAACAAGTCCTTAAATTTTCTACTCATGTTATATTGTACAAGACAATAACAATTCACTTGTTTTGAAAACATTTTAAATTAGTTATAAAACATATAATTTGTATACCCTGCAAAAAAGAATTTGGAGGGTATATTCACTTTGTCATTCCGTTTGTAACGCATCGAAATATCCATCTCACACCCCATAAAGTATATATATTCTTGATCAGTGATGAAATATAAGACGAACTGAGCATGTCCGTCCGTACGTCTGTGGAAATCACGATTCAGTCCAAACGAAAAGAGCTAGACCCTTAAAATTTGGTATAAATATATTTTGAATCTTAGAGCAGATTAAGTTCGGAGATGGGCTAAATCGGGCAAGAGGGAAAAAAGTTCCCCTAAGAAGAACTAAACCAACCCAGAAAAAACAACATAATTTTTAAAGTTTTTTGGTTATTTTGTTTAGCCAATGATATATTTTTATGTCAAATACGATCCAATGCCTTAAACTTGGAGCCATAAAATAAAAAAAAAATTGTTTTTGGATCCCGCCCACTTTAGTGCAATAATGGCATAAAAATTTAACAAATTGTTTTACTTAATCCTACATTTCTTAAAAATAACATTTTTAAGCTTTAATGACGAAGCTGAGACGAAACCTGGTACTACTCTGCCCTACCCCCTCCTCCCCCTTCACCCCCAAAATGACCCTATAAAAAAAATAAAATTTTGTATACAATTATTCCAAGCATTTATTTTTAGAGTTTTGTGACTGCCGATTTCTGCCCTACCCCCTCCGCCCCCTTTGCCCTCTACATGCCCCTATCAAAAAAATAAAAAAAATTAAATTTTGTTCATATACATTTATCCCAAGCATTTATTTTTAGAGTTTTATGACTGCCTGTTTCTGCCCTACCCCCTCCTCCCCCTTTGCTCCGTAAATGACCCTATAACAAAAAAACAAACAATTTTATTTTGTATGTAATTATCCCAACCACTTATTTTTAGAGTTTTATGACAAAGGTGAAATGTTTCTCCCACAGCCCTTGCCAGAGCGATCCCGCCAAAATACAGTTTTTATAGCCTCCAAAGAGAATTGGTGTCCATAAAGTATATATATTCTTGATCAGTGATGAAGTCTAAGACGGTCTAGCAATGCCCATACGTTCGTCTGTGGAAAACATGATATTGTCTATTTTTGAACCCCGCCCCCTTTAGTGGGCGTTGACGTACGATATTATATAAAGGAACTCTGTCCCATCAAGTTAAACATTTTAAATTCACTTACTGAATATTTGGAGGGTATTTAAGATTCGACCCGGTCGAATATAACGTTTTTACTCGTTTTTAAATATCTTTCTTTGTCTCGTCTGGCTCTTAATTAATTGAATATTAATGGAAAACAGAGTTTTAATTTAATTAATTGTAAATTTTGAAGATATTTTTAAAAAACATGTGGCAACACTGGACGTGCTAAGCGACGGCAAACAAACAATAGTGTGTTATATGAGTTGTGTGACCTTAAAAGACGCCCTAAAAAACTCTTATGTTAATAACAATAAATTAGAAGGTCAAGACAAAAAATCTAACTAAGCTGTTTCAAATAATAAAAGACTTAAGAAAGCAGAGTTCTTTAATGAAATGACTTCTTTTTATTGCGGCATTCAAACGGATTTACAAATAAAATTTTTATTCTCTAAAAAAGGGAAGAAAAGCAGTTGCATATTATGCTTAAAAGAGATACCGTTAATTTAATGTAAATTTATGTAACTTTTTGAATGTAAATGGATCATAAAATTGGAAACAAAATAATAAAATCTTGAAGCATTAAAATATACTCAGTATTAACAACAAACTGTAGCAAAGTTCTAAGGTAAAGACTTAGTGAAGAGCGCTTTAAGACACTCTTTACGTTCAAATTTTGAAAATATGTAGCAAAATATATACCAAGTTTACATCATACGTAAATAGTCAACTCTAGTAGAATCAATGAAGAGAACAGTGGGGCGCTTTGTACATGTGGGTGGTGTTGTGTTAATTTAATACGAGAGAGAGAGAGAGAGAGAGAGAAAGAGATAGATGTGATGATTTTTGCATTAAGCATTTAATAAACACTAACAGCAGTATTCACAAAAAAATAAAGTAGACTTGATCAACACTTTAAAATAAGTTCTCTATGAAATTTTTACTTTAAAGCACACTTGAAGTATACATTAAGAAATTAATTTACTCTAGATTTTAGTGATTTACTGTGGTTAATGCAGTTGCAGTGTTTTCGGTTATACCTAGAAATTTTGTCAGCCGTCTTGTCTATGGACACCTTGAGCACCATATGAGCCTGCCTGCAATAAGTCATATGTCGCCATCATTCCAGACGGTGGGAATTCAATTACTGCATAATCTAATCGTACTACACATCAGTGCTAAAAACAACACAATAATATTGCGTATTCTACACCAGGGTGAAATAAAATCTGAGCTTAAAATTCAACACATTTGGGGGAGAAGAAAGTCTTTGCGGCAGCACAAGAAAAATAAAATGGAAATAATAAAAAAGAAACCAAACAAACAAGAGTACATTAACAGCCAAACCAAAATATGATCATGTCTCACGTAGACACCGAAAGTTCACAGGAAGAGAGAGAGAGTTGAGAGTGAGAGGCGAAATATAAACTTGGCTCAAAGAAATTATTTTCTTTAACAGCTAAGCGGTTTCAACTGATTTAACATGCTGAAAGAAGCTGTTTAATAAACCAGTCCCAAAATAAACGTTAAACAGAGTGGTAAATTTAAACACACCTGCTTGTAATTAAAAAATATATATATATTTTTGTAAAAAGTGTTTTGTTGATGTTGCGTTCTTTCTTTGTGCACAAACAACGAAATACTTTTAAGAAAAGTGAATGTGAAAGCCGTAGAATTTGCAGAAACAAAAATAAAATTAATAGCTAAAAAAATCAATATAATAAATAATACAGTAATTTTAAAAGGATTTATTTATTATTGGCGAGTTCTGCCTTAAAAAATGGTATGTGGAAACGTGTATTTTCTAAATAATTTTTTATTACTTGAACACTTATGATTTGAATTTTTTTTTTGGGAAATTCTTAAAGGTCATTTTTAAAATCAACTGAAATATTTTTTTTTGTAATTATTGCGCTAAATTCAAAAATTTTATTTACTTGTTTTTTTTTCAGTTTAACACATGACATACTTATTTAGCCACTTTTAAGTCCCTTTAGTGGTTATTTAAAAATCATTTATGAAAAAGAAGTGGGAAATTAATGAAAATAACATGTAGTCATTTCTTTTACAAATTTTATATTGTTTTCGAGGAGACCTCTATTTAAAAAGCAATTTGTTTGCGATATTGGGAAATTTTCAAGGGTTGCATGTTGTTGCCACAAATAGTTAACACATAGAATATGAAGCTGAAGATCACAGGTTCGATCCATTACTCAGTCATGTAAGAGAATGTGTCTGATGTGCATTAGTGCATAGTAGTGTAAAAAATATTACTAGAAATATGTATGGCATAACAAGTAAGAACGTTATATTGGACCGGGTCGAATCTTAAATACTATCCAAATAGGAGCACCATGGCTGAGACACCTTTCCGTCACACTGTAGGGTGAAAGCCCTCACATCCCTAACTGCAAAAATAAAAGGCTATTTGACTTTATCTGCAGTGTGTGTTCAAAGTTCAATCATTTTCGTTATTTTTGCGCGCATTGATTAAAAGAGAAAATTTTGATATAGTTTTTGATTATAGTTTTTGTTAAGACTTCTACAATTAAAAGTTTTATAATGGAACCGTCGTCAACTTCAGGCATTTAAAAAATTATTTTTTGTTTAGGTAAATGTTTTAGAAATATTAAAAAAAAAAATTAATGTCTCCAAAAATGTGGTATTTTTGAAATATAAAATGAGTTTCAACAACTTTGCGGATGAGTGCAGGAAAAAATGATTTTATGCTCTTAAAATATAAGATTTTAGTTAATAAATCCCAGAATACCTATTTGCGCATTTGTGCGATTTTTGAGTTATGAAGGTTTTTGCTAAAAAACAATTTGGAAAAAACCAAAAAAAAAAAAAAAAACAAATTGTTTTTATTACCTTTTTTTATTATTTTTTCTAAAGGCACATAAAGTATGCTCTAATTTACAAGTTAATTTTTTAATTTATCGTTTTTCATTCCAAAGTTACAGCTAAAATAGTCAAATAAGACCATTTTCTTTAAAATACAAAAAAGCCCATAAAAGGTTAACAATTTTTTTTTTTAATTTTTTTTTTAAATGCTTTTTATGCTGGTATTTATTAATACTCATCAATAAAAAATAACAACATTTTAAAATTACGAGTTCCATGAATTAATCGCCACCATTCACCCCACTGTGCGTCAGTATAAGAGCAATTTATGTTATTTTTGCAGTTAATATTTCAGAGTCAGAGTTCCTTTAAGACATTTCTGTGCCCAATTTTAAAACTCTATTTTGACAGGGTCACTCGGGGAAGGAACGGTAGGGGTGACATATCACCCAGGGCAAAAGTGAGGTGGAGGGGAAGGCAGAGAAATATCAGAAAATATCTCAGCTTCATCATGAAAGTTTAAAAATTGATTTTTTTTTAGGAATGTAGGCTTAAAGAATAAAATTTATTAAATATTTACATTATTTTTCTATATAATATCTTAAGTCAACACCCACTAAAGAGGGCGGGATCCAAAATAGATTTTTCTGATGTTCTGGCTCCAAGTTCGCTTTGGAGTTTCTTTGACATAAAAATATATCATTTGCTTAAAATTATAAAATTTTTTTTTTTTAAATTATGTTGCTTTTTAAATTATGTTGCCAACCCCCAGGTTTAGTTCTGCTTAGGGCAACTTTTTTCCCTCTGGCCAGATTCAGCCCATTTACGAACTTCTAAATGTATTTATCTAAAGTTTCAAGTGTCTGGTTCTTTTCGTTTGAACTGAATCGTAATTTCCATAGACGGACGGACGGACGTGGCTAAATCGTCTTAGGTTTTATCAGTGATCAAGAATATATTTATATGTATACATTAGGGGGTCTCGGATGGATATTTCGTTGCGTTACATACGGAATGACAAAGTGAATACACCTTCCAATTCTTTTTAGGTGGGTATAAAAAGTACATAGATATCGAATTGAAGCGTTTTTTTTAATTTCCTCTAGACAAAGAAACTACATAAATTTTTATATATATTTTTTCGTATTAAAAAGGAATTTAAAATGTTTTTTCCAAAAAAAAATTTAAAACATGTTCTTTTTTCAACTTTTATAGCAAGAATTAAAAAAAAAGTTAATTAAGCTCTAAACACATAGACGACAGCAGACAGCAAACAGCAATATGTCAAAAATAAAATCCATGTGTATAAATGAAAATGATTATTTTGAGGGCAGCACAGCAGCAGGACTGCACAACAGCATTTGCTGCTGCTGCCAACTTAGGCTATTTTCTATTTTGAGGGCAGCAATAAACAAATATAGTGTTGCCATTATGTATATAAATTGAAAAAATAAGAACAACAACGTTTTTTTAATATTAAACATAAAAAAACATTACAAATATACAATATAGAAATAAATTTATGTGTTTTCATAGTTTTTCGTGATATTTTTACATTTTTTGTGAATAACTTTGATTTTGTTCATTATACAATATACATATATGCGGCATCCCTATTGTTATGTTGTTGCTGTCTTCAAAATAATTATGAAGCTGACTTCATAGCAGCATTTGAAGCCGTGAAGTTGTGAAGTCTGCTGTCGTCTATGTGTTTAGAACTTTATATTGTGCATATTTGCACAAAAATTCCTTTTAAACCATATATGTTTTATTAATATTGGTGGATAATAAGATATTTAAAAGTGTACCACAAAACAATGTGTGGCATTTGTTTTATAGTGTAATTCAAGTGGTCGCTATTCTAACAAGACAATATAACTTTGGGGTCCATTCCAGAACGATGGGCTTATTATACTATAATGAATTATTGTTTGAGTTGTAGCAATGAAGAGGAGTATGAAACAGAATTTTAGGTTCTATGTTAGTGTGCCCTGTGCTGTATAGCGTAAGGGGTCTAATTTTCTTGCAGTCCCAGGCACTGTGGTGAATATAGAGATGACCAAACTATATTTATTTTTTAGGGGAAACAAGGTTATTTCCCATAATATCAAACCAAAATGGGAAATAATCGAAAACATGGCACACTGTTCTGTGGTATCATAAACAAGGAAATTTCAAGGGATCCAATTGATTGTCTTGGAGAGGCGATGGTTCTTTGAACATAACCTAACCAAAAGTATTCGTGCAATGCTTATCTCGATTTTCGGATATCGGATATCGGATCGCTTTTGTGTGGTCAGCTATAACTTTGGCAGTTTAAATTATCATATTCCATAAAAAATTTTACTTATATCTCACGGTTTATTCATTAATTTTTTGCTTTAACTTAAGTCTAACTTAAGCCACTTGTGGGTTCAACCGTAATTACTGAGTTGACAATTTCACTCAATCTTTTTTTTTTGTATGAATAACCGCCAAGGGAATTTCAATTGGTCACATTTTTATGCTTTTGTTTTCAATGACTTTCTTTAGCAGGTGTGGTGGTTTTTTTCTGTTCCACTAACTTCCACATACGACTGTGTAAATACTGTGTGTACACGGTACATTTTGCTGTTAAAAGTATTAAATAATTTTTACTTACTTCAGAGACAATAGTTGTTAATTATTATTTATGGCCCTTTTTCTTGTACTCGCATGTGATGAAATATCGCTTTGCAACTTTTGTTGTGGTAAGATTTAAACCTTTTTTTTGTTTATTACGAATAATTATATGTATATTTTCATAAAATATTTTATGCTTTTTTCCCATCATTTATTATGGATTATAGCAGCACGTGCTTGACTGACTTCTTACAAAAGAAACTCATATGCCGTAATAATTATGGGCATAAATACATTCGTATGTATGTATATGTGAATGTTTTAAATTAAGTAAAATTAGAAAAAAATATATATTTTTTAAAGTTTTCAAAGCTTTTTATCAGTGCCCAGTTGTTTTAAATGAAAACATTATTCCCTTCAACATTTTAAATTTAATATGTGACAACATTATGAATTTTAACGAAAACTCTTAAAAAGATTTATTTAAAAAATTAATAGCTTAATTTTTATAATTAAATTAATTAGCAAATAATAATTGAAATTTACTGGCCCTTTTTTTTAAACGAAATAAAAGACTTCGTTTGGGGTTTTAAGAGGGCTATTTGATAAGTCCATGAGTATTTGAATAAAACATTATTTCTGCAAAAAAGCGTGTTATTTTCAACATAATCTGGTTTTAGTGTTTTTCCAATTTTTTTATTCCTTAAGGGTTTCTCAATACTCAATAGACGTTTGTTTGGTTTCTGACCTCTTAAAACGATCAAAATGTGCTACCACGCAGCCATTTTTTCATGTTTGAAAAAAGAAGGGGATAAATATGAAAAATAAGCAGTTCAACACGCGAAATTCACTTTTTTTAATTTTTATAAAAATTCATGAGATTGTCTGCTTTAAATGGCCGTCAAACACAAAGTTACCAAACGGCACTCGTATACGAAAATCAAACACTAATTTGGAGGTTTTTATTGTTCTTTCAATATAAATTGCCAAACGAAAATGTTTACTTTATTTACAAAAGCCGGAAGTTACAATAACAAATAAAGTTGTTTGCTCTCTCTCTCTCTTTCTCTGTTGTATGTATTTCAATCACAATGAAAACGGTTTTATAATTTATTCGCGATTCTAAAAATTCTATTGACCCATAAAAGCTTAACCCAGTTTTCAATAAACAATTAATTTGATACTCCAAAAAGATAATGATGCAGAAACAAATTTCAAGTTTCATTTTCTATTTAGTTCTGTTATCGAATGATAGCAAGTTGTTTTTAAATATATAATTAAAAAAAAAAATATTAGAAAAAAGCTAGGCGCTCTATTCAATTCCAAATGTAATTTTTTTTCTGTTTCGTGTTGTTTTCTTTTTTCCGTTTGTTTCTTTAATTAATTATTCTTGGCTGACAGCCAATTTGTTTTACATTAAACAAAAGCATGGCAAAAGTTAGTCATTGTGAACACAACAGCAAAGATTTCTCTATTAATAGTTGTTTTATTCTTTTAAGTAAACACAAGTTGTATCATCACTGTTGCTTTGTGTTGTGCTTTAAATTAAATTGTTTTTAATTTGTTGCTGCTACAAACAATATTTACATGCACTTTTTTGTTAAATTCTTTTAAAATTAATTCTTAAAAAAGTTATTAACTCTTTTTACAGGGAATTTTTAAAATATATATTTGCAAAGGTACTTCTTGAAAGAATTTAAAATTAATTTTTCGAAAGAAAATTTTTTAAATAGAACTCGTTTTAAGAGTGTACTTGCCTAAAACATGTATACGTTTATAGTAAAAGGTACTTTTTTAAATGTACTTTTTAAAAAATGCTTCTTGGCGTGGTACTTTTTTTTCAAATACTCCTCTTAAAAAGGTTCAGTTTCAAAAAAGTACTATTTTTAGTACTATTTTTAAAAGGGTACTTATTTTAAAAAGTACTTTTTCAAAAAGGCTTATTTTTAAAATGTACTTATTCAAAAAGACTTTTTTTTAAAAGTAGTTTTTTAAAAAAGTAATTTTTAAGAAAGTAATTTTTTTAAAAAGTAATATTTTAAAAAAGTGATTTTTTAAAAAAGTAATTTTTTAACAAATTACTTTTATTAAAACAGAGGACTGTACATTTTTACTTTTAGTACTTTTTCAAAAGGTACTAATTTTAAAAAAACACTTTATTTTTAAATTAAGAGAGGACTGTACTTTTTTTTTAGAAATGGTACATTTTCAAAAAAGGTATTTTTTTTAAATTACTTTAATTAAATTTTAGATTTGTTTTTTTTGTTATATTTTCAAATGTTGTCATTTTCAGAAGGAACTTTTTGAAGAAGATACTTTTCCAAATGCCGTTTTTAGGAAGAACTTTTTTAAGAGCAATTTTTAAAAATATTTTTTCCATAAACATAGTGGACAACTATAACGTTATCGTTGTTGTAAAGTTTTGTGCCTCGTGGCTCCGGTCCATTCAAGTTGCGGTATATAGACTTAAAGTTTAAACTTCATACCTGTCTTACATTTAGTATTTTATTACAATTAGGCCTAATCGCTTAGAAACTATCGAATTATTTTTTATATATATCGAGGGTACTTTTGTAAGGGGGTTTTTTTCAAAATTGTTTCTTGTTGTGTTACTTCTTAAAACAAAGGAGTCTTTAAAGAGATATTTTTTTGAAGAAGTACTTTAATTAAAAAAGATGTTTTTGTCAAAACTGCTTTTGCAAGAGGTACCATTTTAGAAGTACTTTTTTAGTAACTTTTTAAAAAGGTAGTTCTGCAAAAAGTACTTTTTTTTAAAGTACTGTTTGTTAAAAGTATTTTATTCTTAAGGAATTTTTTTAATAAATACTTTTATTTTAGTTTTTTATTATAATTGCTGCAATACTTAATGTGTACATTTTCGTTTGAAGTCATCTACATAAAGTTCATATTTTTATAGTCTGCTCTTTAAAACTGTAGTTAAATTTACTCCTATTACATAAATAAGAGTATATTTTTACAGTACAAACCACCGGCCAGCGGCTGAGCTTTAGGTTAATGTATATTTTATATGTTGTGCAAAAATTGCACTCTTTTTATAAGAAAATTAAAAGTAATTTAACAACAACAAAACTTACAACCTTTTACGTATTAAAAATACAGGTTTGTTGCCTAAGTCTTTTGTTTTGTTAATGGCACGTCTTTTGTCAAAGCAATTGAGGATGCTGGTTAATAATGCCTTGTATTATTGAGACATACTTTGCTTTTTCAAATATAGTAAAAATGGTAAAGAAAAGTTTTATTAATATTTTGCAAACGGCTTAAAAGATAAATTTCAGCCTTTATGTATTTTTTATTAGACTGAAGTTTGTTTGCAAGACTTAGACAAACTAAATGAAAGAGGTCGTTTTCAAAGTAAACGGATAAATTAAATTAATAGTTTAGTTTAATGGTTATAGTCTTACATGCACTTCTATATTTTGAATAATTTTAATGCTCTAAATTAAGTCATTAAATTACCAGAGGAAAACATTTATAATTATTTGGTTTTGATTTTGTTTTGTAGATTTTCATAAAATCAAAAACCCATAAATTACTGATTATAACATGGGGATTATGCTGTCTCATTACCTCAATCTGTGGCGGCAAATTAGCTGGAACCCGTGCAATAGTCAGTAGCACAGAAGCTGTGGCATTAAATAAGGCGGAAATATCAAAAATAGATCTAAAAGCAACAGAAGTTAAATCATCTGGAGAAGAAGAAGGAGATGAAGAAGTGGAGGAAGACAATGATACAGCAGATAATGGAAATGAGCTGGCTGAGAAAAATGCTGTACAACCAGCCGCTGAGACATCTCTGAGTGTCTGGAGTATCGTAAACCGTTTATGGAATTGGATTAGAGACGACATAAGTGAAAGCCTATTTGATGATGATGGCAAAACGTCTGCAGTTGGAGGTAAATACGAATTATTAAACAAATTGAAGCGGTTAAGATGTGGGTAACTCTCAGATTATATGTGTTTGTATGTCTGTTTATTTCCAACACAATTAATTACTGAATGGGAACTTCAATTGAATATTTTTGTGTTCAATGCAAGAGTGCATACGACACACACTCATGAAAATATGTGGTTTCTTTTGTCTTCTAAGAAATGTTTTTATGGTTTCACTTTCAATTCCATCAGTTAAGTGTTAATTGGGTTCATAAAGAAGACTTTCTGTGGAGTTTTTGTTATATTCAAAACTTGAAGAGTCGTTTATTCGATTTAATTTATTAGTGCGAAGCATTCGTTTGCTTTATGATGGGAATTTTCTTTCTTCGGCATATTTATAAATGTTAATGAGGTTTAAATTTGCAAAATTATTTGCTCCATTTTTGAATAGAAAAAAAAATATTGCTCCAATATTTTCAGGTCGGACAGACCAAGGGAATGCTTTCGATTCCCAGTGAAATTTAATATTTATTCGAATAATATCGTTGCAGTAATTTTCAGTTGAGTTTTGAATCGAATGTACTAATGGAATAAATTTTTGAAACATGTATTCGATTAATATCATTTAAATAACTTTCATTCTCTGAGGGAGGGATCCAATTAAAAATTGACTTGATTGTATTCGAATAAATTTATTTCAATCAACATTCTTCGAATATAGTACACGACTATTCGAACGAAAAATGTTCACACGCTAATATTTAACACTACATATTTCAAAAATTTGTAGGCTGAACATTATTCTACATATGTACGTGTATTCGAAAATAAATTTGAATAATTTTCAAAAATAAACTAATTAATAATATGAAAAAAATAGTCATTTATTCAAACAATTTTATTCGAATACATAATTTCATTCGAATAATTTTATTCGAATAATTTCATTCGAACAATTTCATTCGAATAATTTTATTCGAGTAATTTGATTCGAATAATTTCATTCGAATAATTTTATTCAAAGAATTTTATTCGAATAATTTCATTCGAATAATTTTATTCGAGTAATTTGATTCGAATAATTTCATTCAAATAATTTTATTCAAAGAATTTTATTCGAATAATTTCATTCGAATAATATTATTCGAAAAATTTTATTCGAATAATATACTTCGACTGTTTTGCAGTGCTTGCCATTGAAATAAGTGCATTGTAACACTCTTCATTAAAATAATTTCGATTTCAAATATCTATTCGTAAAAATTTTTTGGAATAATTTTTATTTCTGCCTTGATTCTATTATTATATTTTTCTCAACAATTTCCATTATTTTCGAATATTTTCATTGAATTAATTTTGATTGAATAATATCACACCCAATTTCAAAAATGTTTGTTGGAATAAATTTATTCAAATTGCGTGATTAGAATGATTTTATTCGAATGAGAAAATACAATTTTAAAAATGTTGTCGAAATTAGTTCCGTCATAAATTTTATTTTTATTAAATAAACCTGAAAATGCACACTAATTGATAATAGTTGTCGGCGAATAAAATCAGTACGAAAATAGGGTCATCTTCTGCATAAAGAGTTTAAACCTTCTTCAATGCTTTAGGAGTTCGGCTAAGGATTGTTTCGCTACTTTATTCGTGTACTTTAAATTTTCAATATATTTTCTTTGTTTATTTGAAATTTTGTGTAAATATTTCAACAATTTGGAGATTTTGGTACTTTCACTTTCAAAACATAACACGAATAAACAAAATGTATCATGATTCATGCAAAACTGAACATTTTTTTTACAATTATTTAGTCGTGTTTGTAAACATTTCAAGCAGCAAACTTGAACTTAAATTAAATTAATTTAATCCCAACACTAGTCTTGTAAATGTTTTGAATAAACTTAAGCGTTCAGTGGCCACTTATACGAATAATTAAATATTATTACCAATTTGTTTGCCAAATTTTCTTTATGAAATAAAAGATTTGCTTGTGCATCTCTATTATCAAATTAATTTCACTTTCTGATATCTATTACCACAACATTTCTTGCTCTTATTTGATGTGAAAATAACGCTATGGAGATCAATGCCATCAATAATATTTTGTTAAACGCTGAATAAAACACGACCAATTGAAAAACAAATAAAATTGTTGTTGAAAAAAAAAACTTAAGAAAACAAAATACGAGTAAATGTTCAGCTCTAGTAACGCCAGATGATTAGTATTTTTTTTTTGGGAAAACAGAAGCCGTGGTGAGTTAAAACGAAAGAAGATATGTAATTAACAACTTTTTTTAATATAAATAAAATAGTAACGTGCTTGACTGATTCATTCAACATCGTCCAGCCCAAAACATTAAAGCTGGAAATTTAAAATTCGGTTAACGGGTCGACTGATTACGCAAGAAACCGCAGAATTATACATCAAATATTCTTAGCTTCATATTGAACTTTGAGATCAAAGAAAAGCAATTGGGCGTATGATAACCTTTGCAACGTAGAAACGTGCGAACGTGAAGTAATTACAACAGGTAAACAATCAACCCTGAATATCCTTGCATTTAATAAAAATATTTATGAAAAATAAAATCTGCCTTAATGTAATATTTTTTAAAGCTTTAAAATTAGGTCACAATGAACTTTGAAATACGTGCATAGAGCCTGTAAACGTTGTCTGCAAAAGAGTTGTGACATCAGCAGCACTAACTGAAACGAGCTTGAAAGCTCGTTATTATTTTTTTATTGTGTTTGTTGCTTTTCTTCTTTTTTATTTTGGCTAAACGCATTGCGAAAGGCACCATGTGAACTATTTTAATTACAATATTTTCCGTTGCCGTTGCAATAAAAGCAATAGGTTGAGGTTGTTTGAATAATCGTATGTACATTTGCATAATTCTTATGTGATTAGAGAAATGACAAATAAAAACAAATTTTATTCGAATAATTTTAGTGAAATAATATTTCGGTACGAATAATTATATTCGAGGGCTATTGTTTATGATAATATTCTTCGAATAACTTCGAATAACTTTTTAATATTTTAACTGTAATGAATTAAATTTATTCGAATAAACATAGGTTGAGGTTGTTTGAATAATCGTATGTATTTGCATAATTCTTATGTGATTAGAGAAATGATAAACAAACAAAAATTTATTCGAATAATTTTAGTGAAATAATATTTCGGTACGAATAATTATATTCGAGGGCTATTGTTTATGATAATATTCTTTGAATACTTTTTTTTTCGAATACATTTTAATTTTTTAACCGTAATGAATTAAATTTGTTCGAATAAACATTTTTGTAATGCTATTTCAATAATTTTATTTTAAGAGTTCTTAAAAATTAGTTGCTAAATATTTTTAAATGAATTAAAGTTGTAGCATAATGTTTATTCGAATAAATTGTATTCGAGTAAAATTATTCGAATATTTTATTCGAATAATTTTGATGCAAATAATATATTCAGATTCTATAACCATGATAAATTTTAACAGAAAATAATTTTTATTCGAATAACATATTCGAATAATATATATTTGAATAATATATATCCGAATAATATATATTCGGATAATATATATTCGAATAGTATATATTCGAATAATATATATTCGAATAATATATATTCGAATAATATATATTCGAATAATATATATTCGAATAATATATATTCGAATAATACACATTCGAATAGCATAAATATGCATATTACACATGTACTATGTATATTTCTAGTTAATTAATTATAAAACATTTTCTTCGAATAAACATTTTTGTAATGAAAACTATTACAATAGTTTTTTTCTAACTACTGCCAAAGATTTCTCGCTTAATATTTTTATTCGAAAAATTTGTTTTCCAAAAAGATTATTCGAATAATATTTTAAAATGGGAATAATATAAGCTTTTTTTAGTAATTTCTCTTTAAATAATGATTTTTGGTTCTTAGTGTCATGACAAATAATAATAAGAAAATAATTTTTATTCGAGTAATTTCGGCGCAAAAAAACATAATTCGATTATTGTTATTCAACTGATATTTTATTTGATAATTTTAATTTGGAATGATTCTAAAAATATTTTTTGTAACCCATTTTCGAGTAAGATTCTTTTCAACAATAATGAAATAATTGTATTCGAATAAAAATTAAGTCACCTTTTTCCAAATATTTTTCTTCTGCATTTCTTAATTAGTTATTTAATTTATTTACAGAAGGACGTACTTTCGGTAAAATTCGACGCTTGCAAATGGCTCTCATACCCATAGTCTTCAAATTTGGCGTTCTCTCTGCCATGATGGCATTTATGGTTGCTGTCGGTGTTAAAACACTTTTCTTGGTAAAAGTTTTGATTGTCATGAATTTATTGGCGCTGCTGGCAAAATTTTTCACATTAAAAACCAACTTTGGTCAAGTTGAACATTTTGCCGCTCCCCCCGCACCTGTTTGGAGCCCTTATGTAAGTAGTGGCTGGCATTCATCCCCGGAAGACCATCACATCAATAAGGAAATTCACTTACACATACATGGTGGCCATTTACAACAGCCACAAAGTCATTCATATGGTAGTATAGTAACTGGTAAATCTCAAGGAGGTTGGGAACGACGTAATGATCCTTATAGTGCCTACGACACAATAGCATTGCAGGGAAAACAAAGTGAATTGTTGCCAAGTGAATTGACAACTTCGGGCGATTCAGTAGCGGCTAGTGGCACGTTTATAGGAAATCATAGAATGTTTTGAGTGTGAGAAAGAGAAAAAAACTAGACAGTGTCTTATTTAAAGTTATTTTGCATGACACTCATTTTCAATTCCTCGTAAACAAACTGGTCGTTAATAGTTTATGAAATTAATCTTAGGCACTATACGTTGTTCACATAAAGAATTGCTTTATTTGGTTGTAATTAGTTTAAGTTTGAAATTGTAGGTAATATATTTTTTTAAATATCTGTAAATATTTATTAAATATATTTAATTTATTTTAGTGTAAATATAATCTTAATTTAATTTAAAATTGAATTTATTAATCATGAATACCAAAATAAAGTATAATATTTAAGATAAAATTGTATTCTATTTAAGGCTACAAAAAGCAAACTGTAGTTTGGTTTATCTCCAATCGTTAAGTGGTTGAGGTGAATGTGATACCAAACTGATAGCAATGAAATAATGAGCCAGTGGGAACTTTCAGATAGGAGGTGGTTAGGAGGCTGAAACTCTAAACGATGTTCTTCATATTTGTTTATATTATTTGCTATAGGTTACAGTTTAAAAACTAAAAAGAAGGCATATTAACATGCTACTAATTCTTAGGCACGCACTTGAATGGGATTTGTAATTGCAACAACAAACTATATCGTGTTTTGGACATGTATATTAATTCACAATAATGAATTGCTTGAGTTTAAAGAAAATAAATTCCTAATTTTTGTTTTAAGGAAATCCAATAAATTAAATATTCCTGGGATTTTTGCATGTGAGTAAAGAATCCACGGTATACGAATCACTAAACAAGTGAGAAAAATGATTTTTTGTAGTTACCAACCAAAAAGCTTAATGTTAATGAATAGCAAAAATAATTATGGTAGAGGATAATCAGTTAAATGGCAAACTAGATTGCACCTTGAAATATACAAAAAGCTTTAACTAAAACAAGTATTCAAGATATATGTATGTATGCATAAGTAATAAGACCAAAAAATCATCGTAACATACCCAAAAGCGTCGAAATGGCATCACTGATGCCCAGCGCTTTAACACTTAATTATCCAAATACGAGTTTCGCCGTTTAAACAATAACCCCCATATTCATAAAAAATAAAACGTATTTGAAATCTGTTTTAAGAAAATTTTGTATGAAAATATTTGATTAAAATACATTTCAAACTCATTTTAAATATTATGTATACCGGGGTAAGAGTCTATCCAGATGTCACATATGAATTCAAGCAACCGACATATAAATCCACTAAAATAGAGAGACGAAGAAGAAAATTGTAATTGTAATATCTCAATTTAACGGTATTTTTGTATATCTGTTTATTTGGCATTTCTTAATCTAATCAACATTAACTGTGGCCTTAAGTTATGCTATGAAATCTGTTCTATGTTGTGGTGAATGCAAACCTTTGTGGTGTAATACGAAAGTCGGCAATACAATTTGATAACTAATTTTTTCTTTAAACAATAACAACAGGGTGCACTCTTGTTGTGTAGTGGCAACAGGGTGAGAATATTAACACTTTTACAGCTCAATGCAGATTAACATATTCGGTTTTGGCTTCCAATTTCATTTTTTATTCTTAGCTTCTTTTAAGAATTTTTTTAGCCTTTTCTTAAAAGTCCATTTCCTGCTTTATAAGTTCAACAGGACACAGAATGTATAACTGATAACCAATCAAAATGTCCTACTCAAAATGTGTGTAATAAGTTTTGCCAAATAATTTTTTAAAATGAAGTGAGTTTCTCTAGCAAAACAATGGATCGATCCATTAAGGAGCTAAATGCAGAAAATCTATTTTATTAAACTTCTTGGCATGGTGTCGAAATTATAAATTGAATGTTATTCTATCCTCTGTTTTATTTGTTGTTGGTTAATTATATAGACATGCCTATTAAAATGTTTTGCATTAATAAAATATTTTACTATTTAAGGAGCATAATTTCTAAAAGCTAATGAGACAAAAGAAAATCTTGTATGTAGTAATAATTTTAACGAACATTTTATATTGCTATATTAAATTTGAATTAAGATTCTATAGGCTAATTGTTCGAAATTTTAATTTAAATCTCAGAAAGACATGAAAAATATTCCAAGGCACAAAGGCAAGTCAACATCAGTTTTATTCAACTTACACAGCAGAGCAGAACAGCTGTTTTCGAAAGACGCAACCCTTTCATCATCAGTGCTCATGTGTATTGTGTTTGTCACCACTAAGCCACCTAATAAGTGGTGACAAACACAATACACATGAGCACTGATGATGAAAGGGTTGCGTCTTTCGAAAACAGCTGTTCTGCTCTGCTGTGTAAGTTGAATAAAACTGATGTTGACTTGCCTTTGTGCCTTGGAATATTTTTCATGTCTTTCTGAGATTTAAATTAAAATTTCGAACAATTAGCCTATAGAATCTTAATTCAAATTTAATATAAAAAGAAAATCTTGTTTGTAGCATTTCCAAATTTAAATTGTATTGAATTATAAAGTTAGCAAATAAGTATTTATATAAATTCCTTGTTCTTATTTTGGGCAAAACTACAAATTGTTTTGATCACTTTTACTTCTGTCAGTGTCTTGTCATGTATTTCGGATCCATTTTGCTTCTACTTAATTACTTATTTCCTTTTTATTTAATACATGCAAACAATAGAGCAAAATAAGTTTTTCTTCGAGATGGGATGAGATCGTGAATTGCTCATCACGTGAGGAAACAAACAACAACTGTGACTGATGCAAACTCATAAGCAATCTAGAAATTGTTCTAAAAAAACTTAAATGGAATTAATGGCGTTTTATTTTATGGAGGCAATGAACAATTAATGCTTTTTACTCAGTATGAATATTTTAAGTGTTACGTGTTTTAGAAACAAGCATCACGTGATTAAAAGCCACTGCTGTTCACGTTCATGACTGATCAGGTCTGTGCAGGTGGGCAATGCGTATTTCTAGCTTTAATACAATCGGAAAGTTTTAATACAAATAAATGTGCAAACAAAAGTCTATCTGCTTGCAACACAGCAGACGTTACAATCGTGCTCGTGCTACAATGAATCTTACATATTTACACTAATTTACAAGTGACCATAAATGTTTATAGAAAAAAATATATAATTTCTTTGAAAATATTTACCAATGAGTCTATCATTTTACAGTAAAATTTAAACTTGTTTTCTATATTTTCTAAGTGGTTAGAAAAAACTATCGGTATTTGTATGAATTGTTGATATAATCATCTTTAATATAAAATCGACACAATGTCTACTATTTTTGTTAATTCTGTTGCAAGTTTGCTGTTTAAGTCTTTCGTTTTGTACTATATGTATTATCGTGCTTGGTTGTTTACCATAATTATTTCTAACACCGAACATTTAAAGATATACTTTTTTGTAAGAAAAATATTAATAAAGTCGTTATAATTTCTTTTCGAAAAATTAAAGAAACTTAATTGCAGAATTTGCTGCCAAGTATATTTGGCCACCGTTCCACAGTGGCTTAAAACTTTCTATATTTGAAAAATTTTGTTCAAGATAACTTTAGGAACTTTTACGCAGCCTTAGCAAAACTATTTTCACTTTTGATAATTTGTGAAGCCCACAAATTATCCCTGCGCGGATGCCCGCGCTTTGCTACTTATTATTGTTACAAAATGACTTTCTAATAAGTTCCTTTAATATGTACTTTTTAAAAGATAGATTTTAGTTATTGTTTAAAGGGCATTTTTGAAAACAGCACTTTTCGAAAGGTACTTTTAAAAATTTGGTTTTATATAAAAATTTACTTTTCAAAAGGTACTTTTTAGGTACTGTTTCTTAAAACATTCTTGTTAAAAGTTACTGTTTAGCAGGTACTTTTAAAGAGGTACTTTTTATAAGGTACTTTTTAGAAGGTACTTTTTAAATACTATTTCTTAAAACGTACTTTCTAATAGTCACTGTTTCAAAGCGACTTTTTAATAAGTGCTTTTGAAAAGAAAATTTTAAAATGTACTTTTTTAAAGGTACTTCTTAAAAAGTATATCTTTGGTGTTGTTTAAAATGTATTTTTAAATAGCACACTTTTTAAAAGGTACTTTTTAAAATATGGCTTTATTTAAAAATTTTAATTTTCAACAAGGTCCTTTTTACGTGCTATTTCTTAAAACATTTTTGTTAAAAGTTACTGTTTAATAGGTACTTTTAAAAAGGTACTTTTTATAAGGTACTTTTTAGAAGGTACTTTTTAAATGGTACTTTTTAAACAGTATTTCTTAATATATACTTTTTAAAAGTCGCTGTTTAAAAGGTACTTTTTAATAGGTACTTTTTAAGAGGTACTTTTTATAAAGTACTTTTTAAAATTTACTTTTTAAAAGGTACTTTCTACAAAGTGCTTTTTAAATGGTACTGAAAAGTTTTTAAAATGTATTTTTTAAAAGATAAGTACTTTTTGAGTACTTCTTAAAGGACATTTTTTAAAATGTACTTTTTAAAAGGTATATTTTAAAATATACGTTTAAAAATTTATGTTTGAAAATGTACTTTTAAATGGTACTTCTTGAAAGGTACTTTTAACAAAGAGGTGCTTTTTATAAGGTACTTTTTAAAAAATATTTTTTAAAAGGTACTTTTTAAATGGTACTATTTAAAAGTTTTTAAAGGTATTTTTTTAAAAGATAAGTACTTTTTGAAGGATACTTTTCAAAATTTACTTTTTAAAAGATATATTTTAAAATATACTTTCAAAAAAATTATTTTTGAAAAGGTACTTTTTAAAAGCCATTTTTCAAAATATACTTTTAAAAAGTTATTTTTTAAAATACACTTTTTAAAAGGCTTTTTTTGGAAGGTACTTCTTAAAAGATGCTTTTTTACTTTGGAAAAAAAATTTTTAAAAGGTATATTTTATATAAAGAAAATTTGTTTATTTATTTCCTTAAGAGGTTTATGTTTGATATATTTTTTTAAAGAATTTTTTTAAATGTTTTTTTTTCATTGATTAAAGCGAATATTTAATAATTGTTAATTATTCTACTTTCACAAATTGTTGTTGTGTATTTATGCAAACTAAAACAATTTTCTTCAGCATGAGTTACACTTGCATAACATATAATTGACATTTTTTAGAAACCATGATCGATATTTCCTTGTAAAGGAAATGCCACCAAGTGGTTTTTAAGGCAACGGCTACAATCTGCCGCATTAAGTTGTTGTCTATATCTCTTTAGGAAATAAAATCTTTATGGGAATTGTGATAGTCGTTTTTTTTTTTGATTTACTCAAATTGTTTGTAAAAAGCCCACAGTTTGAAATTGTAAGACAGGCGTTTAATATAATTTTACTGTGCAAATAACAAAAAACGCAATATTGTGTGTTACTGTTTTACAAGCGAATTCTTTTAAAAGTGAATTGCATTTAGCCGTTTGAAAACGTAAACAACGATTGAATAGTTAAACAGATTAAAGTGATATTTAGTTTTCATGATCATCATGTGATAGTTAACTGCAACTTTTAACTATATATGATTAAAAACGTGTTATTTGTAACCATATTGATTTTATTTCATATTTTTTTTTTTAGAAATCTTTCTAAATTTTCACTTCTGTGTCACGCTTCGCCACCGAAAGTCTACGTGAGAGTGTAAGAAGGTGAAGACGTTCAAAAGCACACGCATAATTGTTGTGGCAGTAATTGGTAATTCAACATTTAATGCTGTTGCTGTTTTTGTGTTTGTTTTTTTTTGCAATATAATTTTTTTTTTTCGTTCGTTTTCGCTACCAATTATGAATAATTGCATGTACTTGTATGTACTTACGCGTGTATATTCATAACCTTACATGTGTTTATTTGAGACAACTTTTCTTTAGGCCACATTGTGATGTTTCACTGCAATAGGAATGAAAATTAAAAAATGAAACTAGAAAAACTAAACAAACAAAAAAACCAATAATATTTTCCATATAAATATTTATTTGATATGAAAAATCAATTTACTAGTACGCGGATTTCTAACAAAAGAGATCAATCAGTTTGGTATAGAAAATAAAACACATATATTTATTTATGTTTATATCATATAAATCAAATTTCCAGAATAGCAACAAATTAAAAGTGTAGGACTCTGATTCCTGAAGCAGTTGCCCATTGCTGGTAGCGCAATATTTTATTGTTGTTCATACGAGTAGATAAAATGATGTATATTCTTGGAAAAAAACAAACCATATAAATTAAGAAGAGCACAGAAGTTAGAAGAACGTTAAAGTTGTAGAAAATTTAAACACAATTTTTGTTTAATACTTTTCCAACTAATTTTTACTTTAATTAAATTCAGACTTTTAAGCTAACATTTCGAATATTCTGAAAGCTAGAAAAAATATTCCAACGGAAACTTTATTTAAAACATTAATTTAATTTTGCAGCTTTCAGTGCTGTTTTTGTAAGTAATTACACTCCCATCATCAGTACTGATATTGTATTTTTTTATCACATAATTTTGGGATGACTGAATGTTACAACAATTTTTATTTATAAAAATTTATATATATTAATTATTCTTGGCCTTGAGGTCTTTTTTATATAAAATTTTTATTTTATATTATTTTATATAAAATTAAGTAAATTTTATTTTTTAAAATTGTAAAAGAACACGATAGATTTATATACAAACAAAAATTATACAAAAAACATGCCAACGAAAAATTCAACATCAATTTAACTATGTAACTTTCAGTGCTGTTTTTGTAAGTAATTACTTTCCCATCATCAGTACTGATATTGTATTTTTTCATCACATAATTTTGGGATGACTGAATGTTACAACAATTTTTATTTATAAAAATTTTATATATATTAATTATTCTTGGCCTTGAGGTCTTTTTTATATAAAAATTTTATTTAATATTATTTTATATAAAATTAAGTAAATTTTTTTTTAAATTGTAAAAGAACACGATAGATTTATATACAAACAAAAATTATAAAAAAACATTCCAACGAAAAATTCAACATCAATTTAACTATGTAACTTTCAATGCTGTTTTTGTAAGTAATTATTTTCCCATCATCAGTACTGATATTGTATTTTTTTATCACATAATTCTGGGATGACTGAATGTTACAACAATTTTTATTTATAAAAATTTTATATATTAATTACTCTTGACCTTGAGGTCTTTTTTATTTAAAAATGTTTCTTTTATATTATTTTATATAAAATTAAGTAAAAAAATTTGTTTTATGAAACTGTAAAAGAACAAACTAAATTAATATATAAACAAAAATTGGTTTGTTGTGTTTTTGAAAATATTTTTCTAGGATGCTCTTTCTTATGTAATTCTCATATAGTTTGTAAATGTTTGTATATCAGCTAACAGAAAATTTTTTAAAAATTATTTTCAAATCTACTGATAATTTGATGCAAGAGCCAATCAAATGGATATACTCAACTCGCATCAAATAATTGTTAAAAAATCATTATTATAATTCATGAGAAAATAGTATACGAGAACTGCATCAATATTAATTGGAAAACAAAGCCCTGTGCCCACTTTTGATTATTTTCTCTTCTTCCCCATTTATTCTGAATTTTTATTTCATTTTAAGGATTTTAGCCTAATACGCTATTCAGACATATGGCTTAATTGACTTTATCGCAATTAATGCCATTATTGAGCTCAATTAACCATATCAAATTTTAATGAAGCAATTGCTCAATTAACACTTCATTGCTATAAAATCGAAAAAAATTTCAAATGCAGCACTGCTAAAAAGTGTGTTTAGTGAGCACAACTCAACTCAATGAACAAAGCTAGTCGAGACAGCTCCTAAAATGCGGTAAAAGTAAAAAAAAACAAAAAAATATGTCGAGGCATGTTGAACTAATGTTATTAATATTAAATTTATTATTAAATAGAAAATTAAAAAAAAAACCATGGGGGCAAATTACGGCATTCGATATCAATCGAAATTTCCTTTTAAATTGTATTGAAATTTCGATCGATATCGAATGCGCTAATTTGGCCCCTGGATTTTTACTTAAGGTTTTCTTGAATATGAAAAATATTTACTTTTAGTTGTCATACGTTAATTGAATTGACTAAATTTTGAATATAAGAACAGCAAGATAATTATGGCAATAAATTGAATTTTGACTCAATTAAAAAGGCATGTCTGAACACTATATTAATAATTTTACTGATCATAGTCCTTATATATTTTTTTTAATATAAAAAGTTATGACCGGATTTCTTTTTCTCTTGATGTTTATGTGGCACTAAGAAGCACTGCTGGCTTGTCGTATCTTTAGGAATTTGTTGCTTGATATTTGCCATGATAAAACATCGATCTTAAAGATTGTCCTCTTAATTGACATTAAAAGTTATGGCGTTGAGTGTTAACAAGCTGTTATGGGCAAATGAAAAACAATAAAAACTAAAAGGAAGAAAATATATTATTTTATTGGTAAATCCAATCAAAGTGTCATCTTTTTGAATAAATACTGTAAATCAAAATATATTTTTACTGCAAATATTTAGGTACCATAATAAATCAGCAACATCATATTTTGTAGTTTAGCTTAAAACACACATTCTTACGTCTAAGAAAAAGTGCAAGTAAGCTTTTACAATAAAACTTTAAAGATTCGTTTTTCTTTTTCAATTGCAGAAAGTAAAAGTAAACAAGTGAGAACGTTAAATTCAACCGGGTCGCATCTTAAATACCCCCCCAAATATGTAGTAAATAAATTAAAAATGTATTAAAAATTGCTGGGTTCGAATTCCTTTAAGATATTTCTGTGCCCAATTTTAAAACTTTCTGCCTGTTCACCGATGTCGAAAGCTATTGTTTGATCGAATAAGTACTATTTAAAACGCAACATTTTTTTAATATTCTTTTGTTTTACATGTTATTAATTCGATCGAACGATAGCTTTCGACATCGTCGAACAGGCAATTAATTTTGTAGGGGTTTCTCCGAGAGGGTCAGTGGGAGAAACATCTGATCTTTGCCATAAAACACTAAAAAGTAAATTTTTGGGCAGAAGTGTAATTTTTTTTTGATAGGGTCATTTGGGAGGCCAAAATGGGGTGGCGGGGAACAGGGCAGAGGAAGACCAGAGAACATCTCAGCTTCGTCACAAAATCTTAAAAATTGTTTTTTTTAAGATATGTAGTCTGAAGGAATCAAAAATGATAAAATAAAGACTACGCCTTGCGCATGATTTACCGTTTGATGACGTATTTGTTCCCTCGAAGAGATTGCCAAATGTTTATCATATGCAAAACTGATACTTTCTCGTACAAAATTAATATTTTATGATATATTTGACAACTCTTCACACACTTTACTCAGAGAGATTTCCAAAAAGCAAATGAAATCGGATTTATGAATGTGCAAGTTTTGTGTTATATTTTATAATAAATTGTGTTACATTTTAAAATAAATATTTTAAAATAATTATTAAATAACTCAAAGTGTAAAAAACTTATTAAAACTTGATTTTTAAGGCTCACAAACTGTAAACAAAAAACCTAAATTAAAGAGAAAAGAGAACAAAAAGAGCACGCATGAAATGTGCAGTGGGCAATTGCAAACAAAGTGACAGCAAAAAAACAAGTGAGAAGTAATTGTGTTAAAATGTAATATTATTATCAAAATTTTTTTTGTTTTCAAAAAGCTGTGTCATTTTATAGTTTTCCAAGAGATGAAGCTCAAAGGAAGTTATGGCTGATATATTGCAAGCAAAAAAATTAGTTTTGAATGGGGAAAAGAGAAAAATAATTAGCAATTGGGTTCAATATTTATATAAAATAACTATAAATTAACAATTTCAAATAAAAAAAAGTGGAAAATAAAATAATTTTTTAAAATTGTTTATTATCAAACAAATTTAATTTGAAAAAATCGCAATTTGCTCCACTGTCCTGTTTTTACAATAACATAATATTTCTCCAGCTGAATTTTATTAGCCAATCAGAACACATGTTGAGTGACGTCAGAGTTCCATCATGCGCAGAAAAGTATTTTTATTTCAGCTTGTTGGCGTAATCTTTATTTTATCATTCTTGGAAGGAATAAAATTTTTTACATATTTACTAGAGATATGCGCGTGAGTAACATTAGGCACACGATGACGCATGATGACAAACTTAATTTTTTTTATACGTACAGCAAGATTTAAAGCTGACGCGATAACGTTGCTCACGAACGGATTATTTTTAATCACTGACTTTCACGCTCGATGGCAACAATTTAAAAAAAATCGCTCACGCTCACAGTAAAATTGTTTTCGTGTGTGAATGTATCTTTATAGCACATGGATACGAGTATGTATGTATATAATACATATCGCTCATATACTGAAAGAACGTCATAACTAAAAAAAATGGAGTTTTTGATTTAGTGATGCCGAATTAATTCTCATGTCGTCCTTCGTATTGTGTAAAAATTTCAAATAAATATCTTGTTTACTCAACTCTTGGGAGAAAATCAAAAATTTCTTTTCCCATTAAGTGTTGTGTGTAAATTGAAAACTTCAAACTCGTTTTCTGGGAAAGTCGTTTTTTTTGCGTTGTGACGTTCTTTGAGTAAACGAGCGATATATATTTTCCCTAGTATTAAAAATTCAAAAGAAGAAACAATTTATCTTCTGTTTTGAGTGCGTGAATAATATAGGCATTAAAAATTATGCACTATCACGCAAGAGTAACAGCACCCACCTTCGTCGGCCCTGTAGCACAAATAAGCCGGCGAAGCAAAAAAAGGTTTAAATAGCTACAAAAAAACTGTCTATCTTCTCATCTTTCCTAATCTGTCTATCCCCTCGTTTTCAGTTACGGCGCATATATAGTGCTGGCCCAAGATTAAAAGGTCCTAAATTTCTTAATCTCACTCACGCATGATTTTAATAATTTATAATCACGTGATTCCAGCTTTAATCACGCGTGACACGAAAAATAATATTCTAATATTTAGACTATTTTTGCCTATAATATCTTATGTCAAGGCCCAATAAAGGAGGCGGGGTCTAAAAATGAACTTTTCTTATTTTTTAGCTCCAAGTTCAACTTTTTGAACCTTTTGCGATATAAAAATATATTATTTGCTTAATAAAATTACAAAAAAAAACTTTAAAAATTATGTTATTTTTAGAGTTTGGTTTAGTTCTTCTTAGGGGAACTTATTTCCCTCTGGCCCTATTCAGCCCATTTACGAAGTTGCCCTGTGGTACCTTTGAAAATTTATCTAAACCAAATTTTAAGGCTATGGATCTTTTCGTTTGAACTGAATCGTGATTTCCACAGACGGACGGATGGGCGGACGTGGCTAGATCGTCATAGATTTCATCACGGATCAAGAATGTACATATACTTTATGGGGTCTCAGAGGGCTTATTTTGCTGCATTAGAGTTACAATTTATATTAGAATTTAAATAACCAAAAATGAAGATAAGGACCTTCACTCGTTGTAGTGAAACAGACCAGGATGTTAGATGGTAATCGAACTCACAATCTGCTTACTGTTGGCTAACCCTCTGTTCACTAGTTTATCGGGGCGTTTAAAAGTTATAGAATTATTCAGAAAGGCGAAATAATTATTTATATCAATTTGCAATGTTTTGTTATTATAATTTTTTTTAGCTTCAATATATTTCTATATGAGTTGTAACAACAACAGGGTGGTACATATTTACAGTTGTTCCCAGTTTTGGGGATTTGTCTCTTTGTAGGGGATTTGGTGTTGTGATTCATATACAGATATTTTTACTCAATGTACAAATATGTAAAACTAATTTTAAAAATCTTTATTATAATTGATTTACAGCAATAAATATTTTTTTCGGCTTCTGGCAACAGCGCACTCACAATCACCCTTCCCTCGAAATTTTTCCCTTTTCCCTAAAATTGCAATCATGAAAAATTTCCCTTTGAATGATTTTATTCTAAAATTAAATTCCCTATCATGAATAATTTTTCCCTCGAAATTTTTCCCTTTTCCCTAAAATTCCAATCATGAAAAGATTCCCCGTGAATGATTTCACGCTAAAATTAAATTCCCCTGATCGTGAATGATTTTTTCCCCGCGAGTTTTTTCACTTTTCCCTTTAATTTATTCACTTAGATTTTGGTGGGGTATTTTCTATTATTATTCGAATATTAGAGTTTGCAAAATTTTTTTTAGTGGCAAGACCCGTTAAGAAGACACAAACTTATATTTTTTGCCAAAAATCAAATTGGCTGTGTCTTTGTAAAACTAGTTGCTCCAATTCTAAAGATTAAGAATATTTTAAATTATGTATGAATTTTTATTAGTCGAACTTTCTTATGTAAATTGTTAATTTTTTTCAACGGGCTTAAGTTCGAATCTGCATGACTGCAAATGATTTTTTTATTATTTTATTAATAAATGAATTTGTTCATATTAAGAATATTTTTAATTTGTTTTGTCTAGTTTCCAAAATGTATCCAAATTATTTATTTGACTACCAAATATTTAGACATACTTTTTTAAAATTTTTGTAAATTATTGCATAAACTTAAATTTTTCAACACAAATTCTTTGATTTTTCATGTTGTTTTCGGCTTCTTCTCCTTTTTTGCATTCACTGAGAACTGATAGCGGCAATAATTTCTCACGGGAGATTCACGATACCATTTTTCTCTTCGAGTGAAATAAAAATTTCATGTGAACAAAAATTTCCCCTTGTTATTCACAATAGGGGTGATTATTTCTTATGACTTTTTTAATTTCATTTATTTATAATTGATGTCTCAATATAATTTCTTATTTTATAAATCTAAATTTCTGATATGAGTAATTACCAGCTGCAACAGCACAGATTAATTCATCCAGGATTCCAAAACATCAAATGAATTATTCAAACTGCAGTATTTAGCAAGTACGGCATTTAATCTTGTTGTCATGAATTTTTAATTTGGTTTAAATTACACAATTCAACATTTAATATTTTCCCATAGATTTTACTCACATTTGCTGTTTGTTTATATTTTATGGACAACTTTTTGTTTGTCGTAGTTTCTCAAGTTTTTCACTTGCAGTGATTAGAAAATAGTTTCTATTGTTGGCCAATAGAAGGTGTTAATTTCTTGGAGAAATATTTCTCAATACTAAGCGGTGAAAAATGAAAGTTTGTCACTATGCAGATAATCAGTTTTATAAATACGTTAATAATACGTGAATAATATTTTGGAATTTAATTTAGTTTCTATTAGATATATCACAGAGTTATTAATAACAACTAAGGCAAGCACATGCCATATTTTTTTTAGTAATAATAATTATATCATAATATTTTTTGGTCATCATAAAAATAATTTAAAGTGGAAAGTTGCCTTGACGGTTGGGACTTTAAGCCCTTCGCTGTATTTTATTTATTTTACTGATTTGACTAAAATATTTCAAATTCCAATCACGTTCTCCAAAAACTCGAATGATTTACTATGACTTCCAAAATTTTCAATTATATTTTGGTTACTCTTGGTTTGTGCAATGTAATAACGGTACTTTCTTTTTGACCATTTTTGCATTATTGACTTTTTGTTTAAGCGTTTTATGTTTTATTCAGAAATGTGCAAATATTTGTTAGTCTTATTTTGACAAAAATATTTGCTGTGCAAATACCGGAGACAAATAATTTTTATGGCAAACTTTTAAAAGAAAATTGAAGTAATTTTAATGAAAATATGTAGATTTTTGATACATTAAAACTATATGATGATTATTAAAGTGCTATATGGGCATTTCCATGGACACAAAAGAAAAAAAATATACATGACTAATTTAAAAAAAAATTCTGAAATTTCAGTAAAAATCTATAGATTTTTGATATATAAAAAACTACATAATGATTATTATGAGGACTTAAAATTGCTTTATGGGTGTTTCCATTGACACAAAAAAGAAATCTAAACTTTTTTGCTTATAAAAAATATTTGCTTAAATTTCAGTAAAAATCTATAGATTTTTGAAATAATAAAATCTACATAATGATTATTAAGAGGACTTAAAATTGCTATATGGGCGTTTCCATTGACACAAAAAAGAAATCTTCATTTTTTGACTAATAAAAAAATGCTCAAATTTCAGTAAACATCTATAGATTTTTGATATATGAAAAACTACATACTGATTATTATGAGGACTTAAAATTGCTATATGGGCGTTTCCATTGACACAAAAGAGAAATCTAAATTTTTTTGCTAATAAAAAAAAATTGCTCAAATATTAGTAAAAATCTATAGATTTTTGATATATAAAAAACTACATAATGATTATTTAGAGGACTTAAAATTTCTATATGGGCGTTTCCATTGACACAAAAAAGAAATCTAAATTTTTTGACTAATAAAAAAAAAAGCTCAAATTTCAGTAAAAATCTATAGATTTTTGATATATAAAAAACTACATAATGATTATTATGAGAACTTCAAACCACTTTATGGGCATCTCCATTAACAATAAAAAAATTATCTCTTGCAATCATTTAATTTGCTGATATTTTTATTAAAAAATTATCTCATTAAGCTAAGTTTTAGACCTTTACTGCCTGTCCAGCGATAAATATAGTTTTTTGAAAGAACGATGTCTAGTAGCATCCTGAGACAGGCAGTTATTTCATAACAAAAATGTTGATGTTTCTTTCATTTTAAATGTGGTCACGTTCGACATTATGGAAGTCCCCATATAAATATTATTAATGACAATCGCCTGTGCCAAAGTGTATGTAGCATGTGCTGAAAGTAATGTTTGTAATATTTAATGGAAAAATTTACTTCACAATACATTTTCTTATATTCAGTTTTATTTCTTGTTATTAAAAAGAATTAGAACGAAATATTTATTTTCCCAATTTTGTTGCCTGACAAAACTGGGAAAATAAGTAGAAACCGATGGAAAATAAATGAATAGAAAACAATAGAAAAGCGCCCGTTCTCATGATCTATAAAGTGAATTGTGTAACATACGAGGGCGGTTTAATAAGTCACTTAATTTTTGAAAGAAACACAGGGTTTTGGTTTGAAAATTATTTTGCCTTTCAATTTAGTCTCCTTTTATACTATACATCTTTTTATCCCTTGAAAACACATTTTAATAATATTAAAATTTGTTAATATTAAAATTTGTTAATATTAAAATTTGTTTAAATATTTTATATACAAGTGAACTGATTTCATCGTTGGAGTTAAATACTTTTTTAGAACAATAATTTCTGCAAGATTTGGATACAAGAAATAATTACGCGGAGAAACCGGACATGATCGATTATGAGCAACATAAGCCAATATTTTTAATTTTTGAATCAAAAATTCAATTTAAGAATTAAATTTCGAAAATACCTGGATTTTGGATATTCTTAAATATTTGCTAAATTTTAAATAAAAAATATTTTTTTTCCGAAAAATATTTTTTTTAATTAAAAATTCGATTCTCTGAATTCTAAATCTCAGAAATCTCCAAAAGTTTTAAAGACCCTGGTATTCGGGATTTTGGGATCACCCTAAATATTTAGAAAATTACAATACATATGTTTTCCCTCAAAATTTACATATTTCAATTCAAAATTTGGATTGAATTTTAAAAATTCCAGGATTCGGAATTTTCGAAATTCCAAATTTTTGTTGGTAAAATGAAGTATGTTTTTATACCGTTATCCGCAGTTTGGAATTAAAAGATCGAAAATTTGGCTATTCAAGATGTCTAGAAATTTTATAAAAAAAATTTTTTTTCTCAGAAATTGAAGTGAAAAAAATCACTAAATGCGGAATCCCAGAAATTCTCAAACGTTTCAAAGTTATACAAGAACCCTGGTATGCGGGATTTCGGAAAACTGTTTTCTCCTCAAAATACCCATTTTTGTATTCAAAGCTAGATTTAGGAATTGAATTTTAAAAATTCTACTATTCGAGATTTCAGCAATTACCAAGTGTTTGGTATATTAGCCTCTCCCCCAAAATACTCGTAATAGATCTAGGCACTGAATTTTAAAAGTTTAAGGACTATACATTTTGTTGACATTTTTCTTACATGTGGGATTCTTTTTAGCGGCAGTTACAGTTCCCCGTTTTTGCAAGGTTCTACAGCATATTGCTGTAATAAACCTTACAAAAAAAAAAATTAATCCATCTGGCCTGTTAATGAATAAATAATTATTTTTACAAAGTAAAATAATTATTCTATATTTGGTTTTAATTAAAATATTTTCTCCTCAACTGTTGTCCATCTAAACAAAAGACTTAAGAAGCAAACTTATCTAGTTCAAACTTATTATTTATTAAATTCCTTGATACATATTTCAATACTAAATTTGAAATATGAATGACAGCTGCTACCATTTGTGTAAATTTCTTAATGTTTGTTGTGGTAGTAGTTTTCTGTGAGTTTGCATGTTTCTGTCGCTGCAAACGCGTGATGCCATCAAAATCAGAATGTTTAAGAAGTTTGAAATTTTTTTAAACGTTATAACTCCGCTAAACCGCTGCTGATTACAGCTCTTTGTGGTGGATAAAAGAGAAATTAAAATTTCGTTTTTAAATATTTTACTATGCATTCAAACAAAAGACTTAAGAAACAAACTTATTAATTGCAATTTTATTATTTAAACTTGCGAATTGTTCATGTCTTTGAAGAAACTGCTTGAACTTGAAAATATTGGATATATGAGTGACATTTACTGCCTCTACTATAAACCTCCTACATTGGTAGCTGCTATAAATTGTGTTTGTTTGGGTGTATTTATGTGTATGCGTGGCGCAGTTCAAATCGGAAGGCTGATTTAGCTTGAAATTTATTGTATTTTATACAGTAGAATCCCTATAATTAGTTACATATAAATCGGAGACATACTTTGTCTCCCTGCCGTATAACCTTTCGTCAATCGCAATTAGTTGCAGGTAGCCTGATTATATATTCCCAAAAATTGTCATATTTACAGTAAAAGACCTCCAAATATCACATAATAATACCAAAACTTTTACACATTTTTGTGCTGATCATGAAAGCAAAACAAAATATGTTATAAAATTTCTTATTTCATCAGCAAGAAAAAAAGTTATAGTTTAGGGGAAGTATTTTAATCTTTTTAAATCGCCAATATGAACTTATACAGTCATTCCAGCTCTAGTATCCGGCAACCCACAGGAGGGAATTTTTAGAAAAATTAATTTTCATTAATTTTCATTCAACTTCATGCAAGCTATGCCCTGAAAATACTTTCAAGGTTGCTGATTTGCTATTGTGAATAGTTTCCATCACAGAGGTGAATTCAGAATCTTAACAAATATGGCAACGCCAATATTTATTACCTTGAATTATTTGCCAATCAGTTTCCCTACAATTTTAAACAACGACTTTGTTGCTAAAACTCTCTTCTTTATTATTTTATAATTTTATAACTAAAATTTATATAATAATAAATAAATAACTATTTTGAAAAAGTTATTTAAATAATCCAACTATAAGAAAATAACCTAAAAATTAAATCACCCATAAATTTATGACATCATCATGTCAGTTTATGTGATTTTAAAGCTCGTCGTGAGATTTTCTGCGTCAGCACTATACGCCATTTTGTTCCATTATCAAGCGCTACATAAAGCAAATCATTTCTTGAAAATGTGTATTTTTACAAAAATCTATATTCCTTTTTTACATAAATTATTTACAAAGCGCTAAGAAACATGCAAATCGCAATAGAAACTATTGCTGCCACCGGTAGGGTCTCAAAAACTCTATGGCCTTCGCTTTGCAGAGTTAGGACTAGACAGCTTCTGATATTTGGGAAAGAGTCGTTGGCACTCCTGGTAGGGGTCTTGATGGGGCACTGTGCAATTGGGCACATGTCAGAGCGTTTGGGTTTTCCCCATGATGGCGGCTGCAGAAGCTGTTTCGATGAAGAAGAAGAGGAGTCAGTACAGAATTTCCTTTGTGACTGTCCGGCCCTGTTGGAGCGTAGGCGTAGACATCTAGGCTCTCGTTTCCTGCGAGATCTGGACTGCCTCAGGGATGCACCGCTGGCTGCCCTGGCGGGCTTTGTGAGAAGTTCTGGGTGGTTCTCAGAAACCAGTACTTCGTTTTGAAAAGATTGTATAGGGTATAGTCTTCTGGTCGTCACAATGGGCCTTTTATGGCCTCCGAGTGTTTTTCTCGCTTACTGCGGGCAGCCCTTCTAACCTAACCTAACTAATTACTTCCAAACAATTCACAATCAGACTACTACACCCAAGTAATTCACAATCAGATTGTTACTGTCAAACAATTCACAATCAGGCTACTACTGCCAAGCAATTCACAATCAGACTATTACTCCCAAGTAATTCACAATCAGATTGTTGCTGCCAAACAATTCACAATCAGACTATTACTCCCAAGTAATTCACAATCAGATTGTTACTGCCAAACAATTCACAATCAGGCTATTACTCCCAAGCAATTCACAATCAGATTGTTACTGCCAAACCATTCACAATCAGGCTATTACTCCCAAGCAATTCACAATCAGATTGTTACTGCCAAACAATTCACAATCAAGCTATTACTCCCAAGTAATTCACAATCAGATTGTTACTGCCCAACAATTCACAATCAGACTATTACTCCCAAGTAATTCACAATCAGTTTGTAACTCCCAAGCAATTCACAATCAGGCTATTACTCCCAAGCAATTCACAATCAGGCTGTTACTCCCAAGCAATTCACAATCAGACTATTAAACCCAGGCAACTCACAATTAGACTATTACTCCCAAGCTATTCACAAGAAGGCTGTTACTCCCAAAAGTATTTACAATACCGATTTGCTGGGAATGGGAATATAGGCTTACTCTACAAAAATTTATCCCCTGAACAGCCTGCTTCAGAGCAAATAACTGCATTCTTATATGAGAATAGGAGGCAGAAAAATTATTTTATAAAAAGGGTTCTAAACTTTGACGTTATAGTAGTCTGTGGATCACGAGGTGAATAAAAATAAATGAAAGAGATTATCTGCCACTGGCCGTACTTTTCTAATTAAATTTTAAATGTTTTAACTGAGAATATGAACTATTCTGGGAAGTGAACAATGAACTCAATTTTAAAAAAGGCAGCAGGCGCTCACTATGACTCAGGACTTTGTTAGTGAACAGGATAATTACAATTCAAACTTTAATGAATTTGAGTTTATGAAATCCTGCACTGCATCAGAAATCTACTATGGTGTTTTTCATCACTCTGCAGCTGGTGCTAATTTTAATCGTGGGGATTTATACCGAAATCTCCTGTATTCCGTAAGAAATGTGCCTGGCAATTATAAATTCACTGCAGTCTTCGGCCTATAAATGCTCTAGCCCCTTATTGTAACTCTTTGCGTTACACAAAAGAGAATGTGACAAAAATAAAATGTTGTTGCCTTTCCTTAAGCAGCGAGCTTTACTTTTACTCTTTAGTTAACTTCTTTTTTTACTCTTTCATTATGGCCACAACAACTCTTAAGTCTGTTTGTGTTGCTACAGGTTTTGGTAGGCAAGCAACTAACCGCCGGTATAAAACTTCTTACGTATGCCAGTCATGGTTTATTTTTACCTTGAACTTGCTAGTGAATGGATCGCAATCACAATAAAGAAATTCAGTGGCAGCCGCAATACAAAACCAACAAACGAACATCATCATTGTCAACAAAGATGAATAAAAATATAACAAATTAAAATGGGTGGCAAAATCCCAGAGAATAATAAAAATGTACAGAATATTAGTGAAATGTTTTGTAAAATTTAATTTGTTCTAACATTGAAAAAAAAAAAAACGTACTGAGTGCAGTGCTTTGTGCAGAGTGCTTAATTAAAGATTCTTTTTTTTTTGTCTTAATATTAAAGCATAAAAACCATGACGAAACTATCGGTGAAATAACATGTCATCGATTTTATTCGTTTAGTTCTAAAATATTTTAGAATACAGAAATTAGTTTTCTTTGGCATTCTTTGGATGTTAAATGATCATCAAGAAACCCGTTAAAAACGCTCCTAGACACTTTTAATATCATACAAATAAATCTTTAAATTGTATGCAGTAGGTTGCTGAGAATCTTGGATAGATTTTAACAAAGAAGAAAACAGCTAAAAACCATAAAAACAAAACAAAAAGAACACAGATTTAGAATACCCATTCGTATTTTTAGTTTAAAACTTGTGTCAACAACAAAGAAACGTTTGTTAAAATGGATGGCCAGTTAAATTTGTTACTTTTAATGATCTTATTGCCATTCGTTTATAGTTGGAGTCCCATACCAAGTACGCATCGAAGAAGCTTTATTGAATATCAAACACTACAACAGCAGCAGCAGCAACAACAACAACAACGAAAACAGCAGCAACCTCAGCAACGACAATATCAGCAGCAAAAAAGTGGTAAGTTGTTGTTGTTATCATATTATGTTTGTATTTTCACCCCAAAACAAATGCACATCAAATAAATGAAATTGAAATCCATTGAACAAGTTTTATCAAGATGTTTCAAGATTTGTTTTTGTTTTGTTTTGTTTTGGTGCATCTTGTCTGCTGGTTGGAGTTGAATTTCATGAGCATCTAACACCACAGCACATCTTGTTCGTACGTTTGAATGTGTGTTCATGCTTCTTGGTTACTTATGGTTTTTAATTTATTTTTTTTCGTTATTTGTTTGCATTTTTATTAAAAAAAAAAAGAAAAAACTTTTTGATATTTTTTTCGTGAATTATAAATTTCTCCCGTTTCGTGTTTTCAATACAATTTTAAGTAAAAACTTTTACTTTTGCTCATAAATATTGCAGGCACGTTGAAATCAGTTTTTGTGAATTTCAAAATTAATTTTAATCATAACACAAACGATTTTTATAATTAATATAGAATAATATAAATAACAAACGGCCGTATTCGTGCAAAATATTTTTGGCGAATTTTTTGTGTAGAAATTTGTCAATTGCCAGTTAATTAACATAAATTTCTAACCATTTAGAGAAATTTTAATAAACTGCCAACAACTGCACTGTATTTAATTGGAATCTCTCCCGTAGACTTATTATTTTTCTTTTAGTTTTCCGCTAAGAAAATCGAACACTTAAAAAAAATATGGGGAAGTTATTGGTTTTACCTCCGTTTCAAGTTTTCACTAGATCTCGACGTTTTGAGATCCTAGGAGGGTTCCGTGATTACTATTGACAGGGTGCCATATGTATATACATATATGTTTGTGTGCAAGTATGCGATCCGTTTACAATTTTTGGATGACTGGGCCTAATCGAATCAAAGTAGACTTTAAAATTTTGGAACCGATTCGTGTTGGTAGATTTTAAGAAATATAAAAAAAAACTAAGAAAATTTTTTTTCAAAATTGGGTTTTTGGAATAACTTTTTTTATACCCTCCAAAAAAGAATTGGCGGGTATATTCACTTTGTCATTCCATTTGTAACGCAGTGAAATATCCATCTGAGACCCCATATATATTCTTCATCAGTGATGAAATCTAAGCATGTCCGTCCGTTCGTCCGTCTGTGGAAATCACGATTCAGTCCAAAATAAAAGAGCTAGACTCTTGAAATGTGGTATAAATATATCTTGAAGGATAGCACAGGTTAAGTTCGTAAATCGGTTGAATCGGGCCAGAGGGAAAGAAGTTCCCCTAAGAAGAACTAACCCAACCTCTAAAAAACAAAATAATTTTTAAAGTTCTTTTTGTAATTTTGTTAAGCAAATTATATATTTTTATATTAAAAATTTTTAAAATTAAAAATTTATTTAATATTAAAAAAACGCGTTAAGCTTGAAGCCATAAAATAAAATAATTTTGGACCCCGCCCCTTTAGTGGTCGTTATTATATTCAAAAATAGTGTAAAAATTTAACAAACTGTTTTACTTAAGCCTACATTCCTTAAAAATAACATTTTTAAGCTTTAATGACGAAGCTGAAACGTAATCTGGTACTACTCTGCCCTACAACCTCCTCCCCTTTGTCACCTAAATGACCCTATCAAAAAAAAAAAGTCTTTAAATTTTGTATATAATTATCCCAAGCATTTATTGTTAAGGGTTTTATGACAAAGGTGAAATGTCTCCCCCACATCCCTTGCCCGAGCGACCCCGCCAAAATACAGTTAAACATTTAAAATAGAATTGTGACAATATGTCAAATAAAAATTTCATAACAATTTAAATTTTCTTACTAAATATTTGGAGGGTATTTAAGATTCGACCCGGTCGAATATAACGTTTTTACTGTTTTAATTTAACTTAATCAGCTCTTGATGATCAAAATCATTTAATACGTTCGTGAGATGTGGTGAACAAAAACAATTAAAATAAAAAATTATTTTTTTTAATAGACTCCGAAATCATTCGATTAGTATTCGAACCAACCTGGTGGCGTTTCAAAGAATTCTTTCAAACTTAGATTTCTTGTGAATTGTAACCGTTTGGAACCGGTCGATTTTGGGAAATCTTAAAAAAAACATAGGGCATTTTTCCAAAAGTGATGTTTTTCTGGAATAACTTTTAAACTACTTTATCGGTTGATTCCACAAGCTAATCTGGTCTTCAAACGTTCAAAAACAACGTCGATCACCACTAACCGGTTCAAAATCGTTTAATACGATATCGTATACAAAAACAATTCGAAAAAAGTGATTTTTTTACAAAACTCCGAGATTATACATCTGATCAATTAGTGTTCGAACCAGGTGGTGTTTCAAAGAGTTCTTTCACACTTCGATTTCCTGTGAATTGTAACCGTTTCGAAGCGGTAGATTTTGAGAAATATCTAAAACTAAAGCAAATTACTATTATTGCTAGTTGAAAACTTTAATGCTCTGCTGTGTAAGTTGAATAAAACTGATGTTGACTTTCCTTTGTGCCTTGGAATATTTATCATGTCTTTGTGAGATTTAAAAACAAATTTCGAACAATTAGCCTATGAATCTTAATTCAATTTAATAAAGCAAATTTTTTTTTTATAACATTTTTAGAAGAACTTTCAAACCACTTTATCGGACGATTCCACAAACTAATCAGGTTTTGACGTTCAAAAACAACGTCTTGAAATTCAAAAATAACGTCAATCGCCACTAAGCGGTTCAAAATCGGTTAATGTTTTTTTAAGAGATATCGTGAATGCAAAAATTAAAAAAAAGTGATTTCTTTTAAAAATGATTAAAATTAGGGGGAAATTGCAGGGATGACCTTTAAGGTCTATATCATTTTTCTTTAGTCAAAAAATAATTTTCTCTATATATTTTTTTTCAATTTTTTATATTATTGAGACCTATTTCGGTACTTTTGATTTTTGTTTAAATGCTTTAAATTTCAATTAAATAGTGTTCAATAAATATGAAATTGTTATTGAGTAAAATTACAAATGCAGCTCTGCTAAAAAGTGTGTTTAGTGAGCACAACACCAGTCACTGAACAAACTTAGTAGAGACTTAGCACCTAAATTGTGGAACAAGTATAAAAAAGATAAACAAATTTGATAAATAAATAAATCAAATTATTATTAATTAGATAATTAAAAAAAATTAAAAAAAGAAATATCCCAGATTTGAACTTGAGGTCCTCATGAATATGAAAAATTTTCACTTCTAGTTGCCATACGTTAATTGAATTGACTACATTTTTTATATGTGAGCATTAAGATAAAAAATATTGACTCAATGAAATGAATATTGACTCCAGCAAAAATGCATGTCTGGACAGCGTATAAACATAATATGTTGAAGTTAAATTATTAATATTAATAATTTATTATTAATTAGATAATTAAAAAAATAGAAGATCCCAGATTTGATTTTGAGGTCTTCATGAATATGAAAAATTTTCACTTCTAGTTGCCATACGTTAATTGAATTGACTAAATTTTTTTTATATGTGAACATGAAAATAATTATGGCAATACAGAGAATATTGACTCAATTAAAAATGCATGTATTATTCTAATAATATTTATATGAAGCCATTTTTTTCAATTCAATTCAATTCATTTATTCAATATAACATGTACAGAAATGTATAGTATTTATTTTAATAATGTAGAGAGTTTAGATGTACATTGATCTCTTAAGAGGAAAAAAAAATAAAAAAAATAAAAAAATGTTTGCAAGATAAAATGAACTTAAATATAAGCAGCAATTTTTTTAAATCTTATTAAGACCAAAATATTTGTGTATCCATTTAGTAGCCGCTTACTTATTTCCACCACTGTATGACACTGAACTATTGCTTAAAATCAATTCTTTATTTCTCTTTTATTTGAATTATATAGTATTTTCATAATCGCTTGTTCACTTATCTTCTGAGCACATGTATTTATTATCTGTGTCACGGGTTATGCAATTATTAAGTCTAGTGCTCAACGGTATTCTAGAGCACGATGCCACAACTGTACAACACATTGTAAAATATAAACAAATAAATTAAATTGAAATAGTGTAGCATGATTTAGCAAGCACAATGCGACTGACGTACTTGCACACTTGCATGATTTATAAAAAAACCAAAATGCAGAACAATGCCGACTACTGCTGGTGAAGTAAAACTCCATAAAGTAGAAAATGACAAGAACTTCGTGACAAGTTTATAAATAAATAAAAAGGTGGACACCGTACTTTTATTATAAACAATTTAAAAGTAAAAATATATATAGAGTTATAAATACACAGATTGAAACTACTGGTTAGAGGTTGTAATATGGGTCATTTACATAAACGACGGAGACGTCAGCTTCGAATTCATGTCCATACTTTGGACTACATGCAAACAGACAGACAGACAGACGGACATACACTAAGTATAATTCTTAAAGTAATAAACTTTAGTACTTGGCGAGCATTCTGCTTTGTTATTGTAATAAAAAAAAAAACAACTGCTTAAGGTGATCATGATACTCTACTAACTTCTATAAACACTCACTTCAATAATAACGTAAACTTGAATGCGAAGAAGACACAATGAACGCTAAACTGTGTTGGAAAATATTTTTAATTGGGTTATCTTTTTTTTATATATGTATATATATTTTTTTCTATTTTCTTGTATTATTTTTCCTCTGTGAAAACTAAAAACCTACTTAAAGTTAAAAAACATTAAAAACGTTTACACACTCATACATCGCTAGAAATTTTCTAAGAATCCATTTCATTTCATTTAATTTCATTTCATTATAAATAAAGTACATGTTTTAAAATATTCACTTGTTGCATGAATTTGATATATTCAATAAAAGTGATCACAACAACAACAACTTGCATGGGACAATAAAACCGAGAGTAAGTGAATTTATTAATTAACAAATCTGGTTTGACAACAGGTCCGAATTGTTGCTGCAATTTGTTTTTGCCGTTTCTGTAACATTTGAAAGTGTGTGTCCAACGCACCTTTTATAGATCATGAATTCGATCGTAAATGGCTGATTGCTGTAAAACTATTGCGTATAAATGAACAATGGCAGTAGTTAGTGATTCAAACGAAAGTAGAGAAAGCGCCTATACAACATAGACATGTTAATAAAATAAAAGCTATTGAAATAACTATTAACAGAAATTTGACATTTCATGTTAATTTGTTTGCGTGGAATTCGCATAATTAAATTTCTTTTAGCTTTAATTGGGACAAATTTAATTAATTTAAATTAAAAAGAATTCTCGTACTACCTAAAGGCCTACTGTGCGGAAAAAATAATATATGTATATGAGTGTGGCGAAAAAATAGGAAATAACGAATAAAAATTTTATATTCGACCGGATCGAATCTTAAATACCCTCCAAATATTTAGTAAGTAAATTTAAAATGTTTAAGTTTTGGTGGCACAGAGTCCCTTTAAGACATTTCTGTACCCAATTTTAAATCTCTATTTTGACAGAATCATTCGGGGAAGGACCGTGGGGGAGACATTTCACCGCTGCAAGATCAGAGAACATCTCAGCTTCTTAAGGAATAAAAATTTTTCAATATTTATATTATTTTTGCATATAATATCGTACGTTAACCCCTTAAGGGGTGGGGTCCAAAAATAACTTATATCATATTTTCCACAGACGAACGTATAGGCATTGCCAGATCGCCTTAGACTTCATTACTGATCAAGAATATATATATCTTATGGGCTTTATTTTCTTTGTGGAGGGTATTAAAACTGTATTTTGATGGGGGCTCTCTGGCAAGGGCCGTGGGGGAGACATTTCACTTCTGCAAGATCAGAGAACATCTCAGCTTGCTATAGGCTTAAGGAATACAAATTGTTCAATATTTACACAATTTTTGAATATAATATCGTATGTCAACGCCTACTAAAGGGGGCGGGGTTCAAAAATACACTATATCACATTTTCCACAGACGAACGTATAGGCATTGCCAGATCGTCTTAGACTTCATTACTGATCAAGAATATATATACTTTATGGGGTCCAATAATTTTTGGAGGATATTAAAATTGTATTTTGTCGGGGTCTCTCTGGCAAGGGCCGTGAGGCAGACTTTTCACCTTTGCCATTAAACCCTAAAAATAAAAGTCTAGGATAATTAAATGTAAAATTTATTTTTAGTTTTAATTTGTTTTTTATAGTGTCATTTAGAGGGCAAAGGGAAGAGGAGGGGGTAGGGCTGAGTAGTAACAGGTTCGGTCTCAGCTTCGTCTTTAAAGCTTAAAAATGTTATTTTTGAGAAATGTAGGCTTAAGTAAAACCATTTGTTAAATTTTTACTCTATTTTTGCATAGAATAAAGACCACTAAAGAGGGCGGGGTCCAAAAATTAATTTTTTTTTTGATTTTATGGCTCCAAGTTTAACGCATTGGACCTTCTCTGACATAAAAATATATCATTTGCTTAGCAAAATTACAAAAGAACTTTAAAAATTATATTGTTTTTTAGAGGTTGGTGTAGTTCTTCTTAGGGGAACTTTTTTCCCTCTGGCCTCCCCATTTAGCCCATTGCCGAACTTGACCTGTGCTATGCTTCAAGATATATTTATACCGAATTTCAAGAGTTTGGCTCTTTTCGTTTGAACTGAATCGAGAATTCCACAGACGGACGGACGGACATGCTCAGATTTCATCACTGATCAAGAATATATATACTTTAAGGGGTCTCAGATGGATATTTCGCTGCGTTACAAACGGAATGACAAAGTGAATTTACCCTACAATTCTTTTTTGGAGCGTATAAAAGGAAACAAGTCACTTGCGGAAAACAGTATTGCCAAATTCAAATTATCGGCATTAAAGTCCCACACAAGTTTATTTTCTATTCCGTTTTATTCATTTTGAACTCGTTTAAAAAGTGTGTCATAAATTTCGTAAATTATTGCTTACGGGCCATAAAATCTGATTAATTAGTGGTGGCTTTATATTGAATTTTTAATAAACATCGTTAACAATAGCCCTTAAGAACAGTTTATTTTTAACTTGACCCATAAAATATATTTCAAACAAAAAAACCTCGTTTATGTTTTCCAGTTCTTTTTTTATTATTAAAACTATAGTCTATAAATCAATTAATATATTCTCAACAGTGTAACTTGCAGGGCAGGGCCCATATATTTATTTATTTGAAATAAGACGGCTGGTTGGCAAGATGCTTAAGCATTTGACTGGTTTTTCTTTTTCATTGTTTGTAACAAGAAACTGCGGCTGTAAAGTTTGTAAAAAGTTTTGGGTTAATGTTTAAAGTAAATCAAATACTTGGGCCAGTTTTTAGTTAAATCAATATGAAACAACTTGTCACACAAATCACTTAGTTTTACTTACTTGCACTTGACCGTACCACGCCCGTTTGCTACAGTTTTCGTTTGTCTATGATTTTGTGCATCCAGTGAAAGTATGGAGAGTACAAATAATGGCATTTGCATTTTGCTGTCAGAAAATAATTTACAAAAAACAGAAAATAAATTATTTATGTGTACTTAAGGGCAGCCAATTAATCTCAGATTGATTTATCAAATATTCAGTTAACATTTTCAGTTTTCAGGCACAGCAATAATTTACTTAGTTTGGCTTAAAAAAAGAAAAGCAGTTAATAGGCAGGCTAACTAACTAGACTTTAACGTAAGAAAATATTAATAGAAATTAAACTGTTAAGAGATATGGGTGGAAATTAAATTCAAGTGGCAACTGAGCAGTTGTAAAATATCTTCAACTTTTTTTTTATAAAACAGAGAAAAATGTAAAAAATCTTGAATGCTGCACGTATGAAGAAAGCAATAGTTAGAATGTGAAAAGTGTAATAAGAAAAGTTGTTGAAATTTTTTCAAAAATAGTGTTTTTGCATTTCCAAAAAAATCGCTCAAGCAGCACTCCGCCGCCTACACAGTGGGATTTGTTCATACAATGTTTGGCCAAAAGTATAAGGAGTGCTCGTGGACTGTTGAAATTTTGCTCTGAGCCTTTAGTTAGCTCAATTAAGAAAAATATAAAGTTTCATTAAAATTGGCCACGCCCACTACCCACCGCCCATAGAAACCAAAATTTATTTTTGGCCCAAAGTTTTTGAAATTTGGCACAGAGCCTTTTATTACCTCAAGTAAGAATAAAATAAAGTTTCATAAAAATTGGCCATGCCCACTACCCACCGCCCATAGAACCCAAAATATATTTTTGGCCCAAAGTTTTTTAAATTTTGCACAGAGCCTTTTATTACCTCATTTAAGAATAAAATAAAGTTTCATTAAAATTGGCCACGCCCACTACCCACCGCCCCTAGAAACCAAAATTTATTTTTGGCCCTAACTTTTTGAAATTTGACACAGCGCGTTTTATTACCTCAAGTAAGAATAAAATAAAGTTTCATCGAAATATGCCACGCCCACTACCCACCGCCCATAGAAACCAACATTTATTTTTGGCCCAGTTTTTGAAATTTGGCACAGAGCGTTTTATTACCTCAATTAAGAATAAAATAAAGTTTCATCGAAATCGGCCACGCCCACTACCCACTGCCCATAGAAACCAAAATTTATTTTTGGCCCAAAGTTTTTGAAATTTGGCACAGAGGCTTTTATTACCTGAAGTAAGAATAAAATTAAGTTTCATAAAAATTGGCCACGCCCACTACCCACTGAAACCAAAATTTATTTTTGGCCCAAAGTTTTTGAAATTTGACACAGAGTCTTTTATTACCTCAATTAAGAATAAAATAAAGTTTCATTAAAATTGGCCACACCCACTACCCACCGCCCATAGAACCCAAAATTTATTTTTGTCCCAAAGTTTTTGAAATTTGGCACAGAGCCTTTTATTACCTCAATTAAGAATAAAATAAAGTTTCATTAAAATTGACCACGCCCACTACCCACCGCCCATAGAAGCCAAAATTTATTTTTGGTCCAAAGTTTTTGAAATTTGGCACAGAGCCTTTACTACTTCAATTAACACCCACCACTCACCGCCCATATAAGCCATGTTTTATTTTTTGCCACAACTTTTTCTTTCTTTACCGAAACTAATTATTTCATAAATAATTATTTTATAAAAATTTCATGAATTTGGAGATAAATTTTATGATTTTATGAAAGATTATTAATTATTTAAACTTTTTTTTTAATTGATAATAGGGAGTCTTACCTTTCATTTTATTATAGCGGGAGCACCTACCACGATCGAGCAAACCTTATTTTCTTCCAAGGAAGTTTGCAATCACGGCACATTATGGAACAAATTTTATTGTATCATATATTTTAAACCAATATGAACGAACATTATAATTTTTTTTAAATACCCAGAAAAGGCTATATTTGAAAAAAAATCACTATTTAAATCAGAGCAATAAAATTATTTTACGTACAAACACTATAGAAGTGCTTAAACAGTTTTCAACATTTTGGAACAAAATTTACATGTGACTGTATTTCATTATTTCAAAGAAAAATAAACGTTTTTTTTGGGATACAATTTATGGATTCTTCATACTGAATCAATTTTCTACAAAACTGCATCATAACATTTTTAAATTCTATGTGTCGAAAAAATTACTTATTGCACAAAAAATCCCACTGTGCGCCTCCCAAAAAAGCAACATTAATAAAATGTGAGGTAAAAATCCAACAAATGCTAAAATATTTTTACTTGTACTGGCACTCAGGGAATGATCCCTACTCATGCCATGGCATAGTGATGGGACTAGGAAAGGAGGCGGAGTGTTGAGATAACCGATGAAATTAATGTTCAGCAGCCAGTGATATGTCTTCGTTTCTTTCGCCACACAAAAATTAATATGGTGCTCAGACATACAGCTTAATTAAGCTTATCGCAATTAATTAATGCCATTATTGAGCTCAATTAACCATACAAAATTTTAATTAAGTGATTGCAGTACCGCCTTTAAATGTAAACAAAATGCACCAAGAGAGCTCATGAGATGTCGTAGTGGCCTCGAAATCAGTACCGAGCCGTTCTGCTAATGAAATTTTAATTCCACTCTTAATATACAACTCAAATTTAAAACAAATTAATAAATAGAATGCAATCACGTTCATTTATTAAAAATAAAAATAAATAAAAAATAATTTGCAGTTTCGCAGATTTGAACCTATAGTCTGTTGGGAAATTAACATCCTGTAATACAATTTACATAAACAAAAGGTTCACTATTAAAATAGAAAATTCATACATTAATTTAAAACAAATTTCTTTGAAGAAAAAAAGGAATTAGTCCATTCTCGGTTTAGAACTTGAGGCCAAATAATAACAATTTCTGCATGTTTTTTTTAAATGAAATGAAAATTTTCATCTGGTATATTTTATATTGAAATTAAAATTAAAAAAACTTAAATATGTTATTGCTTTCAATATGAAATACCAAAAAAAAAAAAAATTTACAAAAACCTGCAGTTACCCAATAATGAAATGCACATTCATGTTGTTAATAAATTTAAAACTTTTATGTGTTCAAGTTTTTTTTGTTTTGTTGATTTTGATAAAAATATAATAAAAAATTATTAGTTTGTGCTTGGCTACACTAAAATATCTTTTAAACAAAATATAATTTATCGATATTGGTGGATATTAATATATTTTAAAGTGTACCACATAAATATATAAATGACGTGTTTATAAGATATCAATGTTTTCATCTCTGTTTGCAATAAATCAGTAATCAACTTTCATTGGCCTTAAATTCACAATTTTTTTATAGGACTGACTTGGTTTTATCTGTAGTATATCAGTGTTTATTAATCATCTAGACATATTTTGTCTCAGTTAATTTATTTAATAGTAAAATCATCAATAGACTTTATGTTGAAATTTTATTAAATCTACTGGTGAATTGATTTAAAAAGCAATAAATTGCAGGCATATAAACATACTTGACCATATGATAAACCAAACGCATGCATATATCGTTGTACTCGTATCAGGAAGCAAACTATTAAAAACTCACCCTGTACACTATCGCTGACTGTAAAGTAATATGGAAAAAGTGAAATTAAAGTATTCGCTTAAATAAATTTTTGTCAAGAGACTTAAAAGTCAAAAACCTCTTTTTGTACGAATTTCTTTCCAGAGGATTTTTCTTCTGCTTGCTTAAATTTCTGTACAAAAAAATAGATAAAAATAATACACAATAATGAAAGAAATAAAAAGCAACGATAAAATAAAAAAAGCATAATAAATGATGACACTTCATGGGAAGCAGAGATACTAAACGAAAGATAAAGAAACAATTCCTTGTAACCTTAAAAAACAACACACTCACAGTCACTTTTGATAGTCGTTGGATTTGACATTTAAACCCACACACACACACAAACACACCAACTATTAAACCTGATTCCAAGCTGGAGCTCTTTACGGCTATGGAAAAATAGCCTCATCAGGCATTTGAAATATAAGAGCGAGTAGAAATAAACAACAACTGGTTGCAAATTAATGAGGATCTTTTAACAATAGTTTGTTTATTTTAATGTTTTAGCCATGTTCTCCAGCAACACAGCAACGGATACTTATTTTCACTTAAACACTATTTATTTAATGAAAGGAATATTTTGCAGGCACATGAAGTTTTTTTTTATATGCGAGTATATTTTATATAGTTTTCTTAACACTTTTCCTAATAACGTGACTAAATAATTTCTTTGGCTGCTTGTTGTCTTTAATGGCTACAAGGTCATCTTAATTACTGTTTTTAATGCCATTATTATAACGAAAGGATTTAAATGCATGCGATGTTTCCAAATCGAAAATGTAACAGCTTTCTAGTTTATTTTTTATATTGATAAATAATTAATTTTGTTTGAAGTTATATAGAAGTATTTAACTTGGCTCAAGATGTACGTTAGCATTGGGGAAACATTTAAGGAGAAATATACAATTTTTTCCCCCTTATACGATCGTAAAATATTTGTGCGAGACAAACCACAAATGTTCATTCTTTTTAGAAAAATAATTATTACACATCTTACAAAAGATTAACAGAGTCTAATAAGTATGTACATATGTATATCGTTTCAATACACATTTATAAAAATTTCAAAATATTAAATAAAAAATTCATATCCATACTCATATCGTATATATGAAAGGTAAAAAATTACTTGGAAAGCGAATTTATGGAAAACTTTTGACGAAAATTCATAAAATAATATAAATTTCGGCGGGTTTGCAAAACTTTGCAAGGTATTGCAAAAATTTGCAAGGCATTGCAAAAATTTGCAAGGTATTGCAATCATTTGCAATACATTGCAAAATGTTTAAAAATGCAAAAAAATACTTTCAAAAGATAGAATTTTAATAAAAAGATTATACCGGTTCATTTGCGAATTATAAAAATTTTACGTGCAAACGGTCTTGCATTTGAAAAATAATTGCAAACTACACCAAAAATTCAATGAAAATGCAATAATGCAAGACCATTTGCACAAGATTGTGAATATATTGCAAATGTTTTTCCATTTTGTGTAAATATTTATTATTTGCTTTATTCATTGTTCTTAGTGGAAATAGTTTATTAAAGCATCGCCGGTTTTTAAAAATTTTGAATATTTTTAAACTTTTTTGTTTGTTGAAATAGCAAAAAATTGCAATATATTGCAAATATTGTGAAACTGTCCAAAAGCAAGATCCAAAATAGGAATTTTTAATTAAAAGTGTTGCGCTTTTGAATGCAAACTATGCAAAATTTTTGAGATAATTATTTTTCTCGTAATTTTCATATTTTTAAACAGAGCCTTTAGGCCTGTTTTCGCATAATTTATAGTTGGACATTCTCTTGCAAAAAGTTTTAACATATCCGCAATACATGAAGTATATTTATTTTCAGATTTGGCCATTGTTTTTAGCTCTACTGGTAGTGAAAATTAAAAAAAAAATTTGCGACCTTTCTGATAGAATTGCAAAAATTTGCAATATGTTGCAAATATTGCGAAACTGGTTAAAAATTTAAAATTTTTAATTATGTTCTTGCCGGATGTATAGTTTGACGTTTTATTAATTATTTTAAAAAATTTAAAAATTAAGTTTTTTCAGCTGAAATTATTTTCAGGCTATTCAATTTTAAAATCTGTAATAAATTTACCATTGCAACCATTGGATTTTTACAATTTTATAAAATATTTTCTAAAAGAAAGTATGTTTTCTCAGCGTGAGTACTGGGAAAACATGTTTTCCCATACCAAAGCAAAAAAAAAAGAAGAAATTACAATAAATAAATGTGTCCAGGTGGCCATAATTTTTTTTACATTTAAAAAGTTTTACTTAAATAAGGAAAAACTCACTTCATACAAATACTTTCGCAATGTGGACGTACGTAGTTTTGGAGTGTTCTGAAAAGAAAAACAATTTTTTTTGCTTTTTAATTTATTTTCCTTTCAAGTATTTAATAAAAATATATAAAGACATGTGTACGTGTGTGTATATGCATGTGTGTACATGAATTAACTGCAAATCAGTATAAAATTTTTTTTATGATTTTCTTTAAAAAAATCTGTAATTCCGATTTAAAATGAATATATATTTTATGGATTTATTTTAATATGAGGATATATTTATTTGCATATTAAATAGATTTTATGACAAATTTCCCACATGTGCCAAAGATTTAAAACTGTGATTTGCCATGACAGTTTAGTCATGAACTTGAAAGCATCATATACATATGCGAATACACCTAAACCTAGTTTTACACGAGAAATACTATTCTTCAAATAATATGTTTAAGTAAAACAAAATTTAAAAGAATGCAAATCCTTCGTATTTATTTTTGTGTAAGAGTGCGTGAAGAGAGCACAAGGATATTAAAAGAAATGCATATCAGAGCTACTGCGAAGATGGGAATAAAAGCTGGCACAAGTGTATTATTTCTGAACGTGACTACTTTTGAGGGGCAAAATACAGATTAATGAATATATAAATAGTATTTGAGAAAATTAAAATTTACCACAGACCTCGTATGGAAAGTGAATGTTTATTTGCTACCTTTTTTACTCTCACTTTTTGTTTAAATAAATAAAATGTTGTTTTTTCTATATATAATAAAAAATTTATACACAGTCAAATCCACTTTAGCGCAACACGCGTTACTGAAAGAAATCGGATTACTGAAAACGATACAAATCCCCGCACTGATTTTAAACTCAGCTAGTCTTATTCACTTCGCTTTAGCGAAACATCGCTTTACTGAAAATATCGTATTACGGAAAACCAAAAGCAAGCCCACAACTACGTTTTGTATGAAACTTACTTCGCTTTAGTGAAAAAATAAACACTGACAAATTTATTTATTTGAAATCGATTGCATAACTTAAGGCTGAACAAATTGTGCATGTTTTGTACGTTAAAAAATTAAATTGCAAAATATATTTATCCTTTTCGCTCTTGCGTAATTTATTGTATTTTTCTATTATATTGTCAATGCAAGTGGCTAGACATTTTCGAGAAATTCGTGAAAAATTTCAACAACAAAATTTGCACATATGCATGTGTATATTTTACTGATTTTAAGTAGTACGCTTAATTGTAACAAATTTCAGTAATCCGAACTACGTTTTAGAGGAAAAATCGGATAACTGAAAAAAAAAATTGTGTTTTGGTTATTTCCAGTAAAGCGGAGGCGAAATATACAATGCAATTGAACAAGTTTTTAAACCGTAGACGTAATTACCTTTGCAGTGATATATTACAAGTCCGTAGCATTAATATATAAAGCATTTAACTAATAAACTTCTTCAAAATTGCCTCACTGTGGATTCTGCCATCAAAATGCCTACTATGCACTTCTCATACTTGCACTTAGGCTGAGTAAAGATTTCTAATTGTTTGTTAGTGATTGTATTAGTTACGATATCTTTTTTTGTGCCTCACTGTGAATTCTTCCATCAAAATGCCTACTATGCACTTCTCATACTTGCACTTAGGCTGAGTAAAGATTTCTAATTGTTTGTTAGTGATTGTATTAGTTACGATATCTTTTTTGTGCCTCACTGTGGATTCTGCCATCAAAATGCCTACTATGCACTTCTCATGCTTGCACTTAGGCTAAGTAAAGATTTCTAATTATATGTTAGTGATTGTATTAGGTGGGAAATATATTTTTTTGTGCCACACCGTGATTTTAAGCAGTACGCTTAACTGTAACAAGTTTCAGTAATCCGAACTACGTTTTAGAGAAAAAATCGGATAACTGAAAATATTGGGTTTTGGCTATTTCCAGTAAAGCGGAGTCGACTGTAATTTGTCAAACAATTTCAATTGCTTTGCATGGCAATACTTTTAAAGGACACATGGAAATAGGAACTTCTGTAGAATAACTATAGCTTTTCTCGCTATGCCATCATCCAAATTTATTATAGCAACTTAAGTTTACAAAATTTTAAAAATTATAAAGAATTTCTTCTTTCACTAAAAAGTAAAACAGCAAATTGCAAATCAGCAAAGCGCATCAAAATAATTATTTCACATCTGTGTTAATAAGATAGTGTATGTGTGCGTTTGTGTGTTTGTGTGTGTGTGTAGTGGTACGTGCCATTTAGGCATATTTTTTAAATGAAAACAACATCAAACAATAATTTTCTTTATCTTGTCTTGTCTTTTCAGCAATTTCGCCATATTTAGATTTAGTAATTTGTCCTCTGCGAGAACAGCCGTGGTCGTGTGCTCGCCAACAGTCGGCACGTCTCTTAGATATCTGGGATGATGAATTGCATGTTCAGTGGCAAAAGCTAAAAGGTAAGTAGTTTCGTGATTATTGCGAGTACAATTTCAATAATGCCCATATTTCATTACACAATAATTACGATCATTTCGCGTGTAATTTATTTCTGTTGTTGACAATTTTATGGCCCTTTAATAAGACAAACATTGAAGGCAAAGCATGTGGCTAGTTTTGCGTTTAACTCATTTCTTTTTTTTTTTTTTTTTGTCTTTTGAATAACAAGTGCGAGCCGTTGCGAAAAATTACACATAATTTTATGAGCCACTTAAAATGTTCACTAGTTACACAAAATGAAAATATATTTTAAGATGAAGCTGCGGTTTAACCAGTAAAAGTTCGCATGCAAATTAAACAGCAGCTTAAATAAAAAGTTTGCGATTAAAATGAAAAAAGCTTGTGGTTTTGTTGTGTAAACAGAGCGCTTTCAAATTGTTAAATTATGCTGCAAGAGAATATGGCTTTTGAAATCATTAAGGCAACGTATATTGAAAAAAGCCGTCCGGGCGATACCGACTTATGGAATAAGCACAACAGAAAGTCTCAATTGATCACATATATAATACAGACAACTCTTGATAATTTGAAACTCGTTAGTTTGAATTTGAACTGTTTACCAGGTCCCTCGGAAAACATGTAATTTGTTCACCTCCTTTTAATGTTTAAATTATTGATGTGTTAACATCTATACGCGAGTTACATATATCCCTGATAAATTTTATAAGTTTTTAGAAACAATAAATAAATAAAATAATATTGTGACTTTATGAAAATTAGTGCAACGGAAAAAAGATATTAAATTTCAATTCATTTCCGTTCCCACAATAATATTAAGAAAATTTAAAATAACAAAGAAATTGCAATTCTGCAATTTCATTAGGTATAAAAGGTAAGAATAAAAACAATGCAAGTAATAAAAGTGCATTCGATAGCATTTTGAGTTATGAAAATTTTCATAAAGTCAACCAATCAGAATTGAGCTGATGCAACAATTATGATTGAGTTTAAGTTAAGTTAAAAATAATATGTAAAATAAAATTCAGTTCTAGTTCTTCCATTAAACCTGTCACAATAAATCAATCTTTAATTAAACATAACCGTGTCTTTTGTTCTAAGGATAAATAAAAAGGGTGAATATAAAAAAAATAAGAAAAGAACCCACCATCCATAAACGTAATTCGCGCGCTTCTAGGGCAGTAAACTATCAGTTTCAATACATACGCAAGTGTAAGGTGTAAGAGTTTGTTTGTTCGTTGCTTGGCAGTCGGTATTGAAAGTGATTATTGGACGATTTTCATATAATTTTCCCACGCGATTTTCTCCGGAAATTCTTAGCCGATTTTATTAATTTTTGTATTAAAACGCTAGTGCGGGTTTCGACGAAGAGTTTAGGCCAAAAATTAAGGCGATCCGATATCGGCGAGCGGAGATTTAAGTGTTTTAATTCGGAGTATTAATTTGGAGTAATATTAAAAAAGTGTTTTATGTTGATCTTCGGTTTTGTCTTATGCATAGCAAAGAGAATAGTGACGTGGTTATACGTACATATATAAAAATGAGATAGCAAGACAGCAACGTATGTAGCTTATGTACAAACGTAACAATGTATGTATGTACATTTGTCTGTTGCTTTGCATTCTCTTTGTTTTTTGTGGGTTTAATTATTAAACTTTAATATAAAATAAATAAACAAAAAGGTGTTAACACATCGCCCGTGAGTTCGAACACTCATTGATTTTTTTTCGACAAACTTTAAGTCTTTTTTATTTTTTTTATATATAAACTTTTAATATTTTTATTAATCCTTATTCTGTAACTTTTTGTCAACATCCCGTCAAGACAATATTAAAAATGGCAGACCTACGTACGCCTTGTGGTGACAACAATTAACAACATCTGGCAGCCTCGGACTGCACTCTATGGCATTGAATACAACAACTGATTGTTAGAAATTGATAATTTTTGAAGAGAATGAGTACAGAAGCGTTCTTATTTTGATATTGTCTTGACGTGACGTTGGCAAGCAGTTACAGAATAAAGAGGATTATCGATTCTTCTGGTTTTTTTATATTTTTATATATAATACTTTTTCCAGTTAAAATATTTTTTTTATAATTTTTTTAAAAAAATGTTACTTGCTTTTCTCCGATTTCTTCTATATACTGACATACGATGTTTTCTTGTCGTACAGTTTGTACTATTTTATGGTTTAGCGATATTATGAGTAATAATATACAGGGTCCGCCAAATAACTTTTTTTTTTGAAAATTCTATAAAAAAAACTACTGAATATTTTCTCAAATTTCTTTTTTTATTTGAAAGTACAATCCTTCCGGTTAATAATGGAAAATAATTTCATTCAAATGGCTGCCTCGGCTGGCCATGCAGTAGCCTACACGATCGGTCCAATTTTTAAGCACATTATCGATTGTGTGCAGCTGTATTTCACCAATGGCTTCACGAATATTGTCCTTTAAAGCGTCAATTGTCTCTGGCTTGTCGGTGTAACACTTATCTTTGACGGCACCCCACAAATAATAGTCCAACGGTGTCAAATCGTAGCTCCGAGGTGGCCAAACGACATCAGCTCTGCGGCTGATAATGCGATTTATAAAAACAGGGCGCAAAACATCGAGTGCATCTTCGGCTGTGTGGCACGTAGCGCCGTCCTGTTGAAACCAAATGTTGCCAATATCCTCCTCTTAAATTTTTGTGAACAAAAATTCGTTCAACATGGCCCGATAACGATCGCCTTTGACTGTAACGGCCACTCCTTGCTCATTTTCGAAGAAAAATGGCCCAATTACGTCTCTGGACCAAAATCCCCACCAAAAAGTGACTCGTTTTGGGTGCGTCGGCTTTTCAATGTATGCGTGCGGATTTTCTGTGCTCCAAATGGTACAATTTTGCTTGTTTACATACCCGCCAAGATCAAAATGAGCTTCATCTGAAAAAATAATTTTTTTTAGGCAAAATCGGCATCTTCTGTAAGTCGAGCGTTGTTCAAGCGTATACACAACCATTTTCGTTCAGCGGAAGGATAAAACTAATTATCTGTCAAATCAGACATGAGCTAAGTGCTACCATTCACGACATATGAACTAGTTGAAAAAAAAAACGTGACATGGCGGACCCTTTATATATATTTAAAAAGGAATTATTGTGTAGATAAACACAATATAAATATTGAAATATGTTAAAAGCAAAAAAATAAAATTAAAGTCGATCAAAATATCCAAAAACTATTGCCATAAATAAAAAAATACTTTATTTTTTATTGTTGTTACTTTTAAATCTAAATAAGTTTCACACTTCATTTCAGATGAAGCCGATCGTCAATTGAATGCCACACTGGAAAGGCGTGGTTACAGTGACTCTACAACTCTAAGCAAAGAAAAACCCTCGACAATATTAAAGAAAATTGAAATTGGTACAAATTATATGAAGAAATATTTGGCCGAAACCATGGATGGGTAAAAATAAAACATATGAAATTGTTAGTACGAGTAAGTATTTTTATAATTAAAAATTATTTTTCTTAACAGATTCTTAGGACGAGAATATGACTATTTGCAAAATACTAAAAACAGTTTTCATCAAGCTGATGAATATGAAGAAGAGGCCGAAGAAGATGAAGATGATGAGGCCGAAGAGGAGGAGAATAATAGTCAGCAAAATAATAACGATGTTAATCAACAAACGGGAGTGTTGAAAAATACCAATAATATTGAGGAAAATTCTAATCAGCTTGCACACGACAACAATGACAGCGATGTGGAATTTGCTGAGCCAGAAGATGAAAACATAGAAGATGTTGATGGTGATGATGATGATGATGAAGATGATGATGCAATAGACGAACTTAAGAAGCCAGGTGGTGGTAATAAGAAACGTAAAAAGAAAAAGAAGAAGGGCGGTCAACATGATGCTGCTAATCTGTTGGTCATACAACCATTAGAACACCAATTAGCAGCGCAACACCACACTGACCAATTCGAAGCTCATGGTGCATCAACGCAGCTGCTAAAGCCGCTAAAAATTAAACCTTTAAAGCAAAAGAAACGTAAACGAAAGAAGGGAGGCCATGGCGATGGCACTGCAACAATAGTTGTGGAACAGGAACCCGCTAGCGACTATTTTGGTTTGGGTCTGCTGGAAGAACTGGCGGAGCTGGATGGTGTTGGCGGCGGAAAACGCAAGAGAAAACATCCAATGAAATATGGTAGAAGTAATGGAGGTGTGTGTTTGAATAACTTGTTTGCACCTTTTCCAAACACTTAGAAAATTTTGTCATTGTCCCGCTTTCTTCCCCCTCCTTCGTATTTTTTTACTCTTTTAGCTTAAACAGTTTTTTGTTTTTGACTGAGTTGATCACAATTGCGCGAGGAGTTTAAACTGGGCAGTAATTAATTTTTATGTATGACACTTTCGAGGTGTAGTTGTAAGGAACACATAAATCAGTTCTTTTGGCTAGGGCCCCGCTATGGCTTGTAGGTATCCTGTAAGTCCTAAGGCCTTGGGTTCGATTGCCGCTCACGCCCTCTAGGTTTGTTTTCGTTTTCAGCGCTATCGTTTCGCGATTTGTGTTATGTTAGAAAGAACAAATGAATTACCAGTGAAAAAAATGAAATACTTGAGGTTTTAAAGTCTTTCCTTCACCGATTTAGAATTATATATTGATATATATATATATATATATATATATATATATATATATATATATATATATATTATTTTCTTAAAATTATTATTAATTATACAATGCAACGCGATCATACATACGGTGAACGATCATTGAGTTCAAAACTCAACTCAAGTAAAAATACTTTAGTGTATAAATTTGCAATTCGCATAATTTAGTTCGGCCTGATACTCTTCATTAAATTCATAGCCAGTGTTGCCAGCAACTAAATACAATCAAGCAGTAAATCAGCTGTTGAATTAAAAACCTATGCAAAGATGAAAGAAAAATTGTCATACTAGTTGTGTTCTAACAGCCATACCTAAATACGGGCGGCCAGCGTTTTTTACTGTCAAAAGTTCTCATGTCCATACATTTTGTATGGAGCATACCGAAATAACGCGGCGGCAACGCTTTGCTATTGGAAAATCCGATTTTGGCAGAGCGTTTTCTAATGAAGTTAGTTGCAAAAGAAAATAATTGTAACCAGAGAAAAGAGCAAAAATTTACAAAAGTGAAATAAATAATAAAAGAAAATTTTGTGCACTTCGTATTAGAAAATGGAGATAAGAAAATATTTGCAATATGATTATATACATACATATGTATGCACGTTTCTAATTTGTACAAAATTTCAATAACAAAATCACAAATGTCGTCCGTCCAGCTGTTAAAATAATCAGGGTTGTTTAATTTGTTTGTGTGATGACCCTGTTTTTATTGTTTTTTGACAACGTTGCCGCTTTTGTTTAGGTGTGGCATTTCAGCGTTAAAGCTCAGCGGGAAAAAACGTTCCGCTTTCCGCCCGTATGGCTGTAAATTATTTATTTAGCACAACAATATTATTTTGAAAATTGCAAATAAACAAACTTTTCCATTTACCATTTTGCCATTTTCTGAAAATTTCTAAAAATTCGAATTCAAACTGATAATTGCGGGTTTCTTTAGACACATAAAAAAGAACTCTCTTTCTTCTAAGAAATCTCCCTCAAAATATGGAGTTCCTAAAGCTAAGATCACACTATCGTCGCAATGTACCGATTTTCGTCGGCTTACTGAAATGAAGTTATAAAAATTTGGCTTATATGTCAACTAATTGAAATATAAGGAAAAAATTGCATTACACTGTATTGTTAATAATGCCATATAGACTTATTCCAGAATTAATTAAGAAATAATGCAATTTTGGTTTAGCACTTATGACTTTATTGCAGTAAGCCGACGAAAGTCGGTGCATTGCGCCGATAGTGTGATCTTAGCTTAAAAGTTATTTGTTACAAAAAAATATTGTATAAAATAATTCATTATTATGATTATTATGTGTCTTACAAACAGTTTTCTCGATTACATGGATTTTACCGATCACAATTTGTCTTTGTTATAAAGAAAGTTAACATCATGTAAGAATTTTTAAAACTAAAGAAAAATCAATATAAACTTAAGATTAGCCTCCAAGGTTTTTTGTTGACAGTCCTAAATAATTTCCATCTGGACTTCACTTTTAAAATGAATCGAATATCATAAAACATGTATGTGGATCATTTAATTAAATATTGTGGCCTGCTTTATCCATAAACTCAATCAAACGTAAACATAAACAATTGTTAAAAAAAAAAGAATGCATACAATGTAATAAGTACTTTCAAAGAGATTGTGAATTAGAAAATACGCCTAAAAGTATATTAGTTTCTGTTTGCACCAGAGGCAGTTGACAAAATGATTGCTGCACAAACTTGGAATGTTTTAGCGTAGACCAGCACCACACACAAAGAACTCTGTTAGCGACATGAATGTAACACTTCGAGCACACAATTTTATTAACTGCCTTATTCATAAAAATTATTTTTGTTTAAAGGAATTTTTTTTTGGAAATCTCTTTTATAAAACTTTTTTAAATCAAAAATATTTTTTTATGAATAAGACCTTAAGAAATTAAAGCAAAATTTTAGTTTAGTGTGAAAATTATTTTTTAAATTTAGTTTTTAAGGTTATTCCTCTACTCTCTCGCTCTCTTAACGCACTAAAAACGCACCCATTACTAACAAACACCACAAACCTCCCATTTTGATTTTTTTTATAATTTTTAAGCATTTTTTTGTGATTATCCCCTTCAAACTCTTGACTAACAATTGATATTTACTGATCTTTTTTACACAGTGACCCGTGGCAAGAAAAAGAAGAAGAAGAAGGCTATAATGAAATTGATGCTTTTGGGTTCGTTCCTTAAGGCCAAAATTGAATTGTTATTGAAAATGTTGGGCGCTCATTTACAAATTAAATTCTTTGCCGTCGCTCTTATTGGTCTGCTGATCAATATTGCTCGCTTTTGGATCGATATTAAACGTGGTGGCCAACCACAAAAGGTATGCAAGTTGTAATTCCATGTTTTCTGTTAAATTGTTTTATTGTTTAATGGTTGTTTTGCTTATTGGTCCCACTTATGAAACATGTATTTTACCACACCCGTCTTCGATTGTGTTTTTAAATGGAGTTTTTCGGTTTATGGGTTTTGTTTTTGTAAAAATTATTTTCAAATTTATACATTTTTCTCCACTAAATTGTTAATTTTTAATTTTTCTCCACTTTAACTTTCTAATAACTTAACTTTTTCTTCGATTTGTATAAAGTATTTTTGAAATAGTGAAGAGAAGTATAAGCCTAAAGAGTGCATAGCAAGAAGTTTTTATATCGCCATAAGCTTTGTTTGCTACATTGGCAGTTCGCGAAACCAAAAAAAATATATTAAAAAAAAAATTTTAAAAATCGAATGATATTCTGTATCATCATTGCCCGACTTGAGGTAAAATAAAATGGAGTACAAAAGTTTTAAAATAAAAAAAATCCAGTCCAGCAGGCATTTCCCGTAACTCTGCAAAGCTAAAATTCCCTCGTAAGAAACTTTTGCACATTTTTCGGGCTTATTTTGTATAATAATTATTTGTTCGCAAGTAAACGAGAATTATGATTTTAAAAAATATTTATTTGGCCATTAATTTCTATATTGTCCGTTTCAAAATAGTTTCCCTCATATTTTTTCCAAACTCGAGGCAGTTCTCATGTGCACTTTTTAATGTCCTTGAACTCTCTCAAGTATTCCATTTTTACGTTAGCACTAATAAGTTTCTTCCATCATGAGAAGGAGTGCCAAATTACCGCATTCAATATCGAACGAAAATTCAATATAATTTAAATATAAATTTCGATCGATATCGAAATCAGTAATTTACCACCTGGTAAATTCGCAGTGCGTGGGGGATATTGTTTTTAGCCAAAATCATGCGATAATTTTTTTTCTGTTCAAAATTTCAATATTCACCTTATTTTTGTAACAGACCTCGTATGTGATAAAAACTTTCTTCATCTATCTAATTACACTAATGAAATATTTCCAGGAAGTGATAATTAAACTAGTCATGGCACAAACATGACACAGTTACCATTAACAGATAATGCAGTTCCTATCAGATTTATGGATAACACTGTGTTCTATTGGTTTATGATTATGCTTATGGCTAGACTAATTGAATCTAGACTAAATGAATTTGAATATATTCATTCTTCTTTTTTTGTTGTAAACTATAAGTAAAATGTTTAATAATTGTTGAACCTCTTGTGCACCACCCTCAAGTCAAAAACACCTCTACACAATCTCTAACCTTTACCACTACTTATTCACAGGCATGGCAAGAATATCCCTTCTTCCAAGTCACCAAATAATAAAAAAGGGAAACCTCCTTTTGTTGTAAACATACACTTGGTATCTTTGGTATTTCCTTGGGTTATTTTATTTCAAAGAATTAATCTCTCTAACGATAGGTTGTTTATGTTGAACATGCACACCATCAGCATCACTATGAAGATCATGCCGATGACTGGAGTGAATCGGGCGGCGGCTACTGGAAGAGATCGCTGCAGACGGACTCGACTGAAAATGTTTACGATTCAGTGACTGATAGCTATCAGCCACGGCAGCCGCATCATATAGAAATACAGCAGCAGCAATCACAACAACAGTACGATCCACAATATATGGCCTATCGAAATCAATGGCAACGAAAGTAAACTGCATTATTATTGCTCGAGAATATTATACGGATTTTTTCTTTCGAAATTTCCATTAAGTAAATAAATATTTTTAAGCATGCAAAGCCTTCCCGTAAATTTTGTTTTAAAAATTTTGATTTTGGTTGTAAGAGGAAAAATAAATATTTTTCCAAGTCTAAATTTTATGCGTTTTGTAAGAATAGTTTTTCGTTGTATTTAAAAGGAAAATTGTTTCAAATCTTTAAAGGCCACAAATATTGTTTATAAACTCTATAAGCTGTAGTTTAGCTGAAATTTTTATTTGTATAAGACTTTTTTTTATTCATGTAATTAAATTTATATTTTTCGGTCTGGGGTCGCGTTTCTCATAATTTCACATTACAAATCTACAAGTAAAATAGGCATGAAATAACAATAAATTTTTTAAAAGTGTTGTTGTTTTGTAGCAAATTTTTACTTGTAGATTTCTAACTTGTAGTTTTGAGAAATCAACACATGTTCTGTCATTCAGGCAAATTGTTATAAAATCAATTATCAGTGACATGGTAATTAATTTTATATCAATTTGCCGGGAAACCCAGAGCATAGAAAAATTTCATCTGAAAGAAACAAGTTCTAAAAACAAAAACAAACTATTTGTGAAATATTTTTGTTTTGAGAGTTCTATTTTAATTGTTTTTCAAGCACAACTTTAAACGATAGCACAACGTTTGTGAATTAAGCAAATATATTTTTTTAGAAATTGAAAAACTAAAGCACTTTAAAAAGAAAAAACTTTAATCGTATGTATTTAAATAAAATTTTATTGAAAAAAATAAGTGCTATGGAAAACAAAGTGCTATGGAATTGTTTAAAGAATTCTATTTAGTATTAATTTGCTTAAAGGCATGTACACAAGTTTGCCTGCATATTTTATACATATTTATTGTCAATAATTTATTGTAGTTATTTATTTATGTTTATGAAATTTATTAAAAGAAAACCCTAGAATAAAAATTCATAAAAAAATATTTTATTTCATGGAACTGCCAGTAGCGAATGCAAGTGTGAAGGCGCTGTGCGTGGGTGGGTGTCTCGGGAAACGGTACCATTTTGGGATTTTTTTTTGTGCTTTTATAGTCTCTGAGTCAGAGTATTAGTTCATATAAAACGATGCTCAGAGAGCCACTTCCGATGTTTTGTTGTTATGTTTGCTTTTGGTGTATTTGTTATTGAAATCTGGTAGCCAATACCTCAAACCGAGTAAAATTGCATTTTAATGTTAGAATGTGTTAAATGAAAATTTTTAAAATTTACTGCCTATTTCTCATTCCCGAATGAATTCTTCCTTTCGTATAATTACATTTGAAACAAAAACAATTTATAAAATTTTGTTCTTGTTTTAAATATATTTGTACGAAAGAAAGAATTCAGTCGACAATGAGAAATAGGCAGTTAATTTATATTTAAAAAAATATTTAATATTCCAGTCCTAAGAACTTTAATAAACAAATTCAAAGGGGCAAATAAAAAATAATTTGTTTCCCATGGCCGTGGTAATGCTTAGATTTTATGCAATTTTCCAAATTGCATAAAATTCTCTATCTTCTCATTTTTCTTTATCTGTTCTCTCAAGACAATCTCCTGCTTTTATAGGTTTGGCACAATGCATTGAGTTTGTGGGGCTCATACCTGGAGTGCCGGTGCAAATAAAACTTAAAGGAAAATTCTTTTAAGAAAGTGTGGCCTTGAATGGGTACACCCCCCAAAAAAGTATTGGAGCGTATATTCATTTTGTCATTCCATGTGTAATGCAGCGAAATATTCCTGTAAGACCCCATAAAGCATATATATTCTTGATCAGTGATGAACTCTAAGACGATCTAGCCAAGTCCGTCCTTCGGCCTGTGGAAATCACGACTCAGTCCAAACGGAAGGATAGTACAGGTCAAGTTCATAAATGGGCTAAATGGAACCAGGAGTAAAAAAGTTCTCCTAAGAAGAACTAAACCAGCCTCTAAGAAACTACATAATTTTTAAAGTTATTTGTAATTTTGTTAAGCAAATGATATATTTTGATGTTAAAAAAAGTTCAAAATGTTGAACTTGGAGACAGAAAATTATAAAAATTCCTGCTCTGCCCCTCCACACACTTTTGCCCTCTAAATGACCCCATAAAAAAATATATTGTTTTCTACTTTTAACTACCCCAAAAAAGTAGTTTCTAAGTTTTTACAACAAAGGTGATATGTCTCCCCCACGGCCCTTCCCCTAGTGACCCTATAAAAATAGAGTTTTAATATTTTAATAAAGCAGTACAAAATATTAGTGCCAGCTCTTGCAAACAGGGTTGCCGTTGAAAATTTCGAAAAAGTGTCATAAAAAGGGTATTTAAGAAGAAAAAAGGATAAAAAATGGTATTTTAAAGTAAAAAAGGGTCAAGTTTTTATTTAAACAAAAATATAACATTTATTTAAATCTTAAAAAAAAGCAAAAACGAATTTTAACAATAAAATTTATTTGTTGGTGGTCAAGCAATGTCTATATGCATTTCATTGGTGCTTTACCAAATCATCAGTAGACTTTAACCACAGTTTTGAAAAGTTGAAAACCCCTTATCTTATGCACATACTTCTGAAAACCATCTGAGAATTCACAATTTGTAAATTACAAATTATTTTAAAAAATCACAACAGAATAAGCACAGTAGGCCTTGAAACTCATACAAAACTAAACCAACTATTTTAAATTAAACTTATTTATAAACATATATGAAAATGAGTGGCACGCTAAACTACAAAATTAAATAGAAATCTATAGAAAAAACAGTCCATACATTTTTAATATATATAAGAGCTTTTCGCTGCGAAACCTTAAGCCGAAACACATACATAAATCAGGGCATACTCACAGTTGATCTTCATTTCATTTTACACAATTGTCAAACTTTATATGAAAAAATAGGTATGCATGGAATATGACAGTCGAATGCAATTTTTATATGTACGCTCACAAAACTACCCTGCAGGAGATCGAACTACTATCAAATTAGTATTGCACTAGTACAAAAAGCACCAGTACTAGTTCCCAACTGTGAACTTTCCTATACCATGTTAATGCTCAAATTAACATTGAGTGTGTTTGGAAAATTACTAGTACCATTGGTACTAGATGGAAACTAGGGGCATACTAGTACTATTAGTACTAGTATAATTTCTTCTAGTCGGATACTAGTACAATCAGTACAATCAGTTCTGCATTAAGAACTGGTCTATATATAAAAAAAATCCCTAAATTTATTGGTTTTTTAAGCCCAATGAAATTTGTTAAGTCTTTGTCTTTACAAGCAATTTTTGGTTCATCAATTCTTAGTTTATAAGAGGAAATGGAAAGTTCCTTCAGGGCACACTCAATCCAAACACTAATGAACATAAATACAATACATATATCACTTTTTATTATTTTAAAAAAGATCGCTGATTTTACATATGAACATAAATATTAACAAAAAAAAACACGTTTAAAAGATTTTAAAATTAGCTTTTAATTTTATTTAATTTTTTAAATGTCACTTTTTTAACACACAAGAAAACTGCGTCTTACTTACATAAATCGAAAATAAAATGATATGCAGGTGGCAAAGTCTTGTAATAC